>CM053399.1:137218274-137236493 GCA_028644305.1 Xerus rutilus | reverse complement strand
TAAGATTATAAAAAAACACAGTATCAAATTCACTGAAATTCTGGAATAAGTCTCCCTAGCAAAATTCATCCTAAAGTAGAGAAGGCAGGTGTGCTGGAGTCTTAATCTGTTGTTCACTTTTCCCTCAGAAACCTCAAAAAGAACTTGTCACCCCTTAGCATAAAGTGAAAGCAAAAAAATAAACATTTGATAGCAGAAAATATTTAGCATGCCACACCTGCCAGGATGCACTGATCATCAACTGTAACTAGCTTCCTAAGTCTCTGGTCACACAAGGCTGTCAAAGTCTCCACTCTGCAAAGTATACTTCCTTCTCCACAGAAGGGGCTAATTTAAAAATGTAAAATTTGTCACTGCTTTTGGAGTCAGGTATGGGGTAGGGAGTTAGGTTTTGGGAGGCTGGAATGCAGATGTCTGTTTACTTCTTGCTAATCACTATGTCTACAATTCATTCAGGTGAAATCTACTAAGTGGACAGAGGATGGTAGGTTACATGTTTTGAGCAAATGCTCTGGCTTTCCACAGAGTGAATAATGATTCACATTATGAGGACCATTTGCTTGTAGTATGAGTTCTTCACTATCTTTGTATTGTATTTCCCCAAATGCCCACAGTACCTGGCAAATTGCCTGTTATTCTCAGTTAATGTGAGGAGCTGGAAAAGGAAGAGGAGGGCATCAGCGTCCTGTTAGGCAGCCTGCCTCCTGCAAGCCACAGAAAACATTCCTGAGGTTACACTCCCTCCCTGGACAGCTGTGCTAACATCTGTTTAAGCTTGACTGGCCACAGGAGCTTGGTGCTTCATAACCACAATTACTGGACAAGTGAGGGGGCATTCTGCAAGATTTATAGGCCAGGGCCTTGGTAAAAATTTAACAAGAAAACAACTGTAAAGAGGACACGTAATGCAGGGGAAACCAAGACCAAAGTCAAGCAAGTTGGAATCAAGGGCGGTGCGGCATGAGGTTCCAATGGAGGTAGGGAGGTAAGGCCTGGAGGAGACGCCTGAACAAAGTCTGAGGCATCCAGCATTCTATGCAGTACGTGAGGCCTCTCACTGAAGAATGCCAAAAGCAGTTGAAGGACAAATGCAAAGCAGACACAAATATTTATCCAATAAATGCCATTATTCAGTAATTTCCAGCCGGGTAGTGACCTACACACTGTGGGGTAAAGAGATAAATCAGAGAAGCACAACTGCTTCAGTGTTAGCAATCTAGAAGGGAAACAAAGTCTCATACATACAAAATGCTAATGCATAAAAGGGGACAACTTTTTGAGAGGCAAAGAGAAATGGCTGTAAGCATGCAGAACAAAGGGAAGAAGCAGAACTGAAGAACTTTTGTATTTACCCAGCGCCTACCTACCATGCTAGGAGTTGCTACAGATCATACAGTAAACAGGACTAACAAGGTTCCTGGTCTCATGGGACCTAATTTCTACTGGGATGGATAGAAAATAAAAATATATATAAATAATTTCATAAAATACTATTACGAAGAGAAGGAACATAGGCTTTGGTCATTGTAGACTGTAGGAGATTCCATTTTAAGCAGGATCGTTAGAAAAAGACCTTCTAATGAGGTGGTATTTGCCAAAAGTCTGGAGGTGAGTTGAACAACACCTGTGAAGCTCCAGGCAGGAAAAGCAGCAAAGGAAAAGCAGCCTTGGCAACTTCAAGAACAGCAACAAGGCCAATGTGGCTGCAGCAGTGTTAGGGAGGCAGTGGCTAAGAAATGGAATTAGAGAGAAGTGGCCAGACCAGGCAGGGCCTCCTTGGCCATGGTAAGGACACTCCACAGGAGAGGCCAGTGCAGTGGGCTCCAGAACATTTGTGTCCTCTTTGATCCCATTTTTCATTAGTATGGCACATTTGTTACAGTTCATGAGCCAATATTGTGACATTATTAGCTAAAGTGTAGAGTTTATTTATATTTGCTTTTTCTTTTTTTTTTTCCACTCATTTTTCTTGTGTTCCAGTATCCCATCAGGGCACCATGTTATATTTATTTTCCACATCTCCTTAGGCTCCTCTTGGCTGTCACAGTTTCTCCCTTTTCTTTGTTTTAATGACCCTCACAGTTTAAGGTAGACTGGCCAAGTGTATTATATGCTGTCCACTGGAGTTTGCCTTTTGCTTTCCTCACAATTAGGGCTTTTGGGTTTAGTAGTATAAAAGTTACCAACTGTCAACATGATTTATCACTATTGATGTGGACCTACATCACCTGGCTGGGCAGTGCTTTCAGGTTTCTAACCAGGAAGCTACTCTTTTTCCTGTTCCCTGCCCCTTTCTGTGCTGTACTCTGGCAGGAAGTCTCTATGAGCAGCTCACACATAACAAGTGCAGCGTCATACTCCCTTTCTTTTAGGAAATTGTACATAAATTATTTGCAACTATTCTGCCCAGAAAACTTGTCTATTGTCCATTTGCTAAAGCATTCAATCATTTACTTATATCAGCATGGGCTCATAAATATTTATTGGAAAGTTTTGATGCAGTACTATTTCTTTTATTTTGTTGCTCAAATTATTCTGTTTGAGCTCTCTGAGCTGGCTCCTACATCCCCTGACACATCCCCATCAAAATGTACATTTTTGAGTGCCTCCTTAAGTTCCAGCACTACAAAATGCCCAGACTCATCTTGCATGTTTCCTGTTCCCAGTCCTAGAATCAGCCATTTCCCCAAGGTGCCCTGGCTCTCTTTACTTGAGAATGGTATTGGAAACTAGATCTGAGTACTGAGTGTACTCATAATCTCTGCTATTTAAAAATTTTTTTTAATCGTAGATGGACACAATATCTTTATTTTATTTATTTATTTTTACATGGTGCTGAGGATCAAACCCAGTGTCTCATGCATGCAAGGCAAACATTCTACCACTGAGCTACAATCCCAGCCCTCTATTTTTTAACAGTGGATTTTACTTTCTTTTCTACTGATCATAATTTGTATGTTTCCCCTGTTAAAGAAAATGTTACTTCTCCTCTTATACCCAATAGTATACTTTCACCCAATTTCTATCCTGATCTGCATATTTTCAGCAGTTAACCAAAGCAATCCATATCAAATACTAAATAAAATAGAAAATGACATTCAAAAGATAATTTTACTGATTGCTGAGTCTTCCACAAAACCAAGCTAAATAGATAGAAGTAGATAATCTTGGTAAGATGTTATTGGTTGGATTTTGAATGTCCCCCAAAGGCCTGTGTGTTAAAGGCTTTGTCCACAGGGTAGTACTCTTGGGAAGTGGTGGAACATTTATAAGGTAGGGCTCAACAAGAGGTCCTTAGGCCACTATGAGCATGCTTTCAAAAGAGATTTTAGGAGCCCAGCCTCTCCCTGTCTCTCTCTTGTTCCTGGTTCATGAGATGAGAAGTTTTGCTCTGCCCCAATGCTCTTGCTGTTATACACTGCCCTCATCGAAGGCTCAAAACAATGGGGCTCCTTGATCTTAGACTGGACCTCATGTAGTTAATTATAGTGATGCAAAGCAGACTAATACAGTACTACTTTACAGTGGAAAGACATAAATAATACAGATGATCTTGGTACCACTTCACATAAGGCAGGCATTTATAATCAGCATAACAAGTTCAAAACATGTTCAGAGGTATTTGAATTCACAAGAAGACTGAGACTTGGAATAGATGAATTTGGCGAGTTCAGGAACAGAAAGCTAACTCTAATCTGATAGAAAATCTACTGCTACCATGATGAACTATGCAATACACCTGATCTGTGTCCTTAAAATTAAAATTACATTAATATTATAGCAACATTATCAATCATCTCTCAAGTGAATTCTGTTACATAACAAAACTGGCTTTAGGCACCAATTTTTGACACAGTCACAAATATTAAGTTACTTTAAAATTAGTAGGCCCCAGTTAAGTGGTCTTGGAGACCCTTTCCATACAACTCCTTAAAAGTCACATCATTTTTTCTCCCTAGTCTAGTAAGTCATTATAAGACATATTCAGCATAATAATAGTTTGGAGAAGGACAAAAAATGCTCATTTTAGGCTTTCTGTATCACCTGAATGGAGAAATACCATTATATTCTACAAGAAACATGACTTACAACAATTCTCTTTTAACTGACTTTTATCATCCTGAGTTCAGATCTATACTAGAAAGCATATGCTCTTAACTACTTTCTTATGTCTATAATTTTGTTTACAATTTAATTTTTTTTACTATGCTTTAAAAATCCATTTTTTAACTATGTACCCTATTACAAGCATATATTCAAATAAAGCCTCAGTGTCATCATTTACCCTGATTGCCCTCCAACACATGCAACAATACGGTACTACAATGACATTTAAGGCCCTTATTTCCCATGAAATCCCAGAATATTTATTCACTCACAGATACAGTCATAGTGAAGTGCAAACTCTCAATGTCTTATATCAATATGGTTAATGACCAGACAGTTCTGGGACTAAAATAATTCAAAATATATTTAAGTGGTTCTAGACATTAAACTGGTAATAAGAAAAGCAAACACTACATGAGAGAGCATACTTAAAGGCTTAATAAGTTTGAATACGAATCGTTATCTTCAGTTCTTGCAAATAAGTGGTGCTCGAGACCTTTCCACATAAATCCTTAAGATTCACATCATTGTTTCTCTCTAATTCAATAAGGACAATTATGAAACTTTCAGCAAACAGTGGTATTGAGGCAGAAAGCTTATTTAACATGCACCTTTGGTCTCAGACCATTCTCACTGCCTCTCTAAAAATACAAATGATCATGATGTAGTTCACCACTGCAATTCCACCATTTTGCAAAGAGTCTGTTTTCAATCTTCCCATGTGTCAATAATGAACGGATCCTGTGGGGGTTGGCCTAGGCAATAGTACCAGTTATGCAATCAAGCACACAGATATTGCTGTGAAGGTGTTTCATAGATGTGAATAACACTTATATGCAATTGACTAAGTCAAGGAAATTATTCTCAGTAATGTAGATGAGGCTCATGGAATCAACTGAAAGAACTTAAAAGTACACTAAAGTTTCCCTAAGGAAGAAATTCTGTCTCAAGATTGCAGCATCAACTCCTGCCTTAGAGTTTCCATCCTGACCAGTCCTATGTGCGGACTTGTCAGTCCGCACAATCACATGAGCCAACTTCTTGAAATAAATCTCTTGGTATCTATAAACGCTCCCTTAGCCATCCGACTGGTTCCTTTTCTCTATAGAACTCTGATACAGACACCAACCACCTTACCTTATAAACAATCAAAGCTACAACAGTGAACTAAAATCAGACAAATCTCAAAGTCACAGACAACCAGGAGTTGAGACACAATAGTTGGTTTATCGGAATAGTTGAGTTCAATGTGGCTCTTACCTTCATTTCCGTAGACATTTAATGTCAGCAGTGAAATGAACACTAATAAGGACTTTGATTTGCTTTTTTAATTTCTTTCATTTTAGAAGATATTGTTGCTGGACACAGGATTTTCAATTATGTTTTGCATTTCTGACTTGCCTAAATTGTGATGAGAAATTTGCTTTGGTTCTTATCTTTCTTCTACAATGTCTTTGTCCCCCCTGGCTGCCTTTGAGGTTTTTTGAGTTTTTTGTTTGTTTTTGGTGTGGGGGTTGTTTCTTTGGGTTTTTAGTGTGAATATGGTATGTGTGTTATGTTCATCCTATCTGCTGTCTACTGAAGTTTTTTGGATCTGTTACTTGTTGATATAATTTTGGAGAATTCTGTGCCATTATCTCTTTAAATATTTTTCTGTCTCTTTCACTTTCTTCTCATCCTGGGCTTCTAACACACACACACACACCACACACAAGTTGGAATATTTGATATTGTCTCAAAGCTCCTACAGGTTCTAATATTTCTGTTTTTGGTTCCCCCTTTTTCTCCATGGTGTTTCAACATGGGAAGGTTTTCATTTACTTGTGTACCAGTGCTCTGATTATCTCCTCGGTTGCTTTTGAAGACATCATTCTTCCCTGTTACTGTTTTTTCATTCGTAGCACTCTCTATTGCTTTTTAAATTTTCACTTCTCTACTGAAATTCCCCATCTGCTCAAAAATATTATCCCCCTTTTCCACTAGAACTTTTAACATATTGAGCACAGTTATTTATAATTCTCTGCTAGTTCTAACATCCAGGTCATCTCTGAATCTGATTCTATTGACCGCTTTGCTTCTTGCATGTACGGTGTTTTTGCTTCTTTGGATGTCTTGGTAATTTGAGGATGAAAGCCAGACATCCTGTGCACACTGAAACAAATAGTACTAGTGCCTAGAAATGAACATGTGTCTTCTTCTGCTCATCTTCTCTATAGGATTGACTGAATCTAGTCAGGAGTTGAGAGCTGAAATTGGAGTTTATTGTCGCTATGGGTATTACCCTCTGCTCATCCCAGGTTTTCGAATGGCTTTAATGTTACCTGGTGCCTATGGTGGGACTGGCTTGCCAGAGTGTATTCCTCAACTTCTGTTCTACCCTCAGCTTAGATCCTCCCTTTATGCCTGCACCTCACAAAGGATCTCTCTCCACGTTCTTCCCCCTCACCTAGCAGTAGGCAGTCACTACTGTCATTCCATACTTGCTAGCCCAGTATGTGTACAGAAGGCATTCTCTTATCCTGGTTCAACTCAGTCTTAGGCAGGATTTTTGTTCAAAGGGTTGGGGACCGGGCCTTCCCAATGATCTTGCTCCTCCTCCAATATTAAGGAGCTCTAATAGTCAGAGTGGGTAATATTTCCTCCTCCACAGAGGGTTGCCTGTTCCTCTCTCCTGCTGCAGTAGGCCCTCACCTGTGCCCCAAACCCACAGTTGCCTGCCCTTCCCCTAGGAACCTAAGGCTTTTGTTCTAAAGATGGGATAGGTGGGGGCAGTCCCAGAAGGGCTTCATGCCTTTCTGACAGTAGTTTCTGTTCACTTTCCCAAGGCCTGTTCACAAGGAAGGCACTCCTCAGTCACTTGCCTTGCCCCCAGTACACTCCCTTGAGCTCCGGTAAGGGCTGTGGCCTGCCTGCACATGAGTGAATTCTCCAGCTGCTGTTTTCATGCTGTCCCTCAGCTTTCAGTACTTTAAAATGTAGCTAATTTTTTTTCTTACTGGTTTATATGACATCGAGCATCTGTTCCAAGTACATATCTTATCTTGTCTACTTGGAGGTTCATGCTTCTCCTTAAATTTCAGGTTACTTGACTGTCCTGCAACCTAAATTCTTTGAATATTCCAGAAAAATTACAATTTTATAGACTCTTTGGGATTTTTACTGTTGTAAGCAAGGAGGCAACACTCTTCGGGCTTTATACATCCTAGAAGAATCCTGATGAAATGAGGGTTTTGCTTGTTTTTAGTAACAAAAGGTTCAGGAGATTGAAATTCATGAATGCATATGTTTCATGCCAACTTGCCAAGTAGAAATATGTGAGCAAGTGCTCGAGACCCTAGTTAAAATGTTACCTCTTAGAATTAATCCAAACTAAATGGGTGTTGCAAAGGAGGAATAGATCTTGTGTCTCATTTGACTTCATGTTTCCTTAATTTGGAGTCAATATACTTACTGGTGACATATGACTATGTCATAGGAAACCTTTCAGAAGACTTAGCAATGTGCTTCTATTTTTGCAGGAGATAGAGGATAACATGATGTGGTCAAAGAAAAAGAAATCAACAACAATAAAAAGACCATCATTGATTGGTAATACCTAAAAGTACCACTACCAATCCTCAGATTACAATAAGACATTTGTCACTTTTCTCTTTCCCTCAACCATATGCTTATGAGTAATACATTTCCTAAAGCTGATTTATAATACCTGTCATAAGCTTCTACCTATTTTTTCCCATCTAAATGTAGTCACTTTTAGATACCTACAAGGCATACAGATGCATGAGTAGCTAAAAGATTTGTTATAAATTGTGTGAAATAATAACTAGTCATTTAACACATCAAGAGAAACACTGTGGATCTCAAAGTAAGTGTTTAGTAGAAAGTTATAAAATACTAAAAGCTTCTAGTTGATATTTCAAAGCTTTCAGTATACAATTAATATTGAACTATCATCCTTATAATGACAAAGCATATCACTACAAAAATTATACCATCTGTGTCTTACTACAAAGATCAAACATAATTGCATGAGAATGTGAACATGGGATTGGGCAGAAAAGGAGAAAGCAATGAATGGGCTATAATTTTGGCATAAACTTATCTTTGTTTTTAAAATTTTCATACAGAAAAAATCCAAGTCTGAATGTGGACGCTCTGAGGACAGATGATCTTGTTCACCCCTGCAGACATCCCTAGGTCTGTAAGAATAACTTCAGGCAATGACGAAGGAGGGAGACTTCTCCAAAAGGCTCTCATGCAGACTGGCCCTGGTCTCTTCTTAGCCACAAGTTTGTTCACTTGATTAAGATGGTATCATCATTCTTGTTTTAAGAGGACAAAGCTGAATTGTGAACATTACATTGAGGCTATGTAAGAAAACTTCACTTCTAAAGATGTACAATTATGTATTAAAGGAGAAAGTGTAAGTACGTTTGTGATATACTTACTTGAGTTTTGGCAAAAGTAATTCATCCCCTAATCTATGCCTAAGTAATTTTATAATAAAGTAGGTGGGAAAGAAAAGAAATGAAAAAATAACAGAGAGACACCAGATCAGGAATTAATATCTGGAATTAAGATTAACAGCAAGAAGGGCAAGGCAAACAGGATACAGAGAGAAATAAACACCTCCACTCTAAGAACATAAATGATGACTTCAAAAAGTGGACAAGGAGAGAGCAATCAGCTTCACTGACATGATATGAGATGGTAGCAGCTGTGTGAGGAACACAAATCAAGCACAAAGCACAAAGCCTTATATGCAAAAGAATTAAGAGAGGCAGTATTATGGTTTGGATGAGAGATGTCCCCTCAGATCTCTGGTGTTAATGCAGGAATGTTTAGAGGTAAAATGACTGAACTGGAGACAGCTGTAATCTAACCAGTTCATCCAAGTCTGAATGGATTGAATAGTGGCTGTGGACAGGTGGGGCATGGCTGTAAGAGGTGGGTCACTGGGGATGTGCCCAAGAAGGGGTTGCTCTTCCTGTGGCCCCTATACTCTCTCCCTCTGCTTCCCGACACGGTGCCATGAGTGCAGCCGCTTCCCTCCACTGGGCCCTTCTGCCATGGTATGCTGTTATCAAGCCTTGACAAGCCGCTTCTAGGCTCACAGCAATGGAGTCAGCCATCTAAAGAGTGAGACCTCTGAAACCATGAGCCCCAGATGAGCGTTTCCTCCTCTAAATTAATCTTGTTAGTATTAGGGTCACAGTGACACAATATCAATGTAAAGCTGACTAACAATGGCACAGTGGTCAGTAAGAAAGACTAACACAGGCACAGTTGAGGATGTGTGAAACATCACGATGATTTTGGGAACTGAAAGCAATTGTGCACTGCTGAATGGCAAAGTACGCATAGAGAATGGAAAGACAACAGTAAAATCATGGTGGGCTATTAGGTCAGGCCAAGGAATCTGGGCTGTCCTGTTTATGATCAAGCATTATCCAAGAATTTAAAGGGGAGGAATGTGGCCAGAATTATGTTTCCCAAGAATCATTAAAACAGCAGCATAGAAGATGAACTTGAGTGGGTCAAGACCAAGGATAGAAGACCAGTCAAACTCAAGGCAAGAGACCATGAAAAGAGAGGCGAGGGTAGACTTATTGGGGGAACTACTGAGACAGAATTGGTAGACCATGGCAAATGACTGTATAAGGGTACTTGGGCAAGGAATAAAAGAACCCAGTGATGGTTCTAAATATCACTCCAGATAGAGCAAAGCAGAGCTGGCAGAGCAGTCTTCTCTGGAGAAGGCAGACAACATAAGAATTAATGTTTGGTATGTATTGAAATATACAAGTCTAAATTCTCAGAAAAGATAATTAGTCTGCATTTATATACTTCGAGGCCATTCACATAATTATAAATTACAACTGTGAGCATGGATGAACTCATCCATGGAAACCCTTTTAAGTGAAAGAAAGCTTTCTCAAAGAGAATTAAAAGTGAGCAACATTGTAGTGTTTGATGAATACAGGTTGTATTACTCTCTGTGTCATTTACCAGATCAATCACTCCTCATGTCCTCTGCACTGAGAGGGAGGGGACAGGTACCTTAGTAGAGGGGGAAAACCCAGGCACTACTGCAGCTTTTACCTCCTGAAGGAGTGCAGGTCAGGATCAGACATTCACTACACCAAAGCTTGAAAACAAACACTTGGGTCGAACTACTTTTTAAGACCTTATGTATACATGCCAGATATGTATCTGGGGCTCCTTTTCTTGGTGAATTCAGCACCCTATTCACTAATCTGATCATAATAAGCTCAGGTCAAGGAACTTAGAATTCGGCTGCCTATAATGGCTGCTGTAGTCCCTGCTCAATCAATTATTTATACCTCAGGCATCTTAACATTAAGCAAGTGGTACACATATCTGATGATAAGTGTTCAGTTGCTTGGAAACCAAGATTTTTCAAATTTTCCTTCTCTGATCACAATTTTAACTATTGCCAAACCACAAACTTCAATATCTGTATCACCTTAATTAACTACAAAATAGGCAAATTTAGCACACACATTTTCAAGATCTTTAAATAACAGTATTTATATCACATATCAGAGTATATGTAGGTCAGAATAAAACATCAGGTTGCCATGGTCAGTTTCCAATTAAATCTCATGTGACATATGAGGCTTTGACACTAGTCACTAGGCAACTCCCTGTCAATTCTACAATAAATAGGAATAATTTACTGATATACTTTTTCAATCAAGGTATGCATACAATCTGTGATGAGGTAACATGATTCTCATGAGATAAGATAAATACCTATAGAAATACTAATTCAACCAAAGGCAGTATTATCTCAAGGCAACCAAGTTGTCATTAGCAGCTATAAAGGCCATTATTAAGTTTGTAAAATTAAATTTCAGCTTTAACTCTCAGTTCCACTACAGATAATTAGGTGCAGGATAGAGTTGCAAAGGTTATTCAATGAATTCTGAAGTCAAGGGCTTTTGTTTATTGAATATGGAACCTTAGAAAATATATTTAACTTTTCTTAAAAACTTTTCTAAATAAGATACTCCCTTTCCTGCCTTGAAAATACAGTTGAAGATGAGAAATCTGATGAATAAGTGAAGGGCTCAATAAATAGAAGACTTAAAACTGGGCTTTTCTATCTCCTTTCAGATCTATGATTTAAATACCAATCTTATTTATCTTGTCTTGCAATAGACATGATGTCACCTATCTTATAAACATCAACAGAATATCAATCATAATGCCCAGCAATCTTCCCTGAGATAATCTGTGCTCCATTCCATTAATAGAGACTAGTGATTTTTCAAGTGTAGTCAGTCCCCAGACCAGCAGCCTCAGCCTGGTCTGGGATTGTAGAAATGCAATCAATCCCACCCTAGGCCTGCTGAGTTGGAATCTCTAGGAGTGGGGTCTAGTAATCTGTGTTTTAATAAGCAGGTGATTCTGTCACCCACTGAAGTTTTAGAATCATTGATATATGTGAAAATTCCATTTTTTCAAATAGATAAAAATGACATAAGAGCAATAATTCCATAACATTGTTTTCTTAAAGATAATAATTGGAAAATTCAGAAAAGGTACAAAATATGCAGCATACTAAAATGATGCCAAGGTAAATCAGACTAAACCTAGTCATAGTTGAATTGGGAAAGCAGAGGAAATACTATTTGATGGTCTATTTATAATGTAATAAACAGCATAAATTAGAAAAACATGTCATTGATATAATGCTATTATTTCTCCCTATCCAAGCTTGAAAAATACATAAAAACAAAAGCAACCAGAGGATATTAGGCCACCAGATATGAAACATACTAAAAATCTATAATTGAAACAGCTCAGCAGTTTCTTTACCAAAAAAACCATGCAATTGTTACCCAACTCAGCAATCACTCTCATGGGCATGTATTCTAGAAAAATCTTGTATATAAATTATCATAACAGATTTATAAGTGAAAAAACTAGAAACATGCTGTCCTTCAGCAGGTGAATGATTAAACAAATTCACACACATGATGAATGTGTGTGAAATGGTATATGCTTATTACCTTTTGACCTGCTTCTGTTAGGACAAGACTTCAGTTATCAGTAGCAACTAGATATGCTGTACAACAACTTGCATGAATTTCTAAGACATTATGCCAAGAAAAGGTGGGGAAAGCCAATCCTCAAAGGTTATATACTGTATAATTTGCATTTTATAATACTATTAAAATGACAAAACTGTAGAAATGGAAAACAAATTAGTGGCTGCCAGAGAGGGTGAGAGAGGAGGTAGGTGTGGTTATAAAAAGGCAATGTGAGTAACCCTTATGTGATGAGACTGCTACATGCTACATGTGGTGGTGAACACAGGAACTTATACATGTGATAAATGGCACAGAACACACACACACCACACAATGAATTCAAGAAAATGGGAAAAAATCTGATTGTTGTAAATGTTAACATCCTGGTTTTGATATTGTACTACAGTTTTGCAAGATGCTACCATCAGGGAAAACTGGGCAAAGGACACAAGAATCTCTGTATTATTTCTCACAACTATATGTCAATCTAAACTAGTACAAAATTAAAAGTTCAACTTAAAACTATAGGGAGCTGGGGATAGATGTAGCTCAGTGGAAGCATGCTTGCTTAGTATGTGAGAGGCCCTGGGTTCAATTACCAGAACCCCTCAGAAAATAAATAATATTTTAAATAAATAATAAATGGTATTGGTACATAAACAGATCAATGAGACAAACTAGAAAAATCCAGAAATAGAACACTTAACATGAAAATTTAGTGTATCGTCTAAGTAGTACATAAAATCACTGACCAAAATGGACATTTAATAAATAGTTCTAGGGCTAGGGGTGTATCTCAGTGGTAGGGCACTTGTTTAGCATGTGCAAGGCCCTGGGTTCAATACCCAGAACTGAAAAAATAAAATTAAAAAAATTAATGGTTCTGATACAATAGGCATTTTGGGAAAAAATTTTGCACTTACTAAAGAAAAACATCTATGAATTCTTCTATAACTTAAATATAGGAAAAAACTTCCCTTGACTCAGAATCCAAATAAGAGAGACTGACAGATTTGTCTATGTACAAGGAAAACTTTATTGGTCAAAAGTAAAAAATTAGAAGCAAATTCAAAAGACAAATGGCAAACCCATACATTTATGAATAATTTATTTTTGACAACAAATGGTCATGGGACAATTTCAACAAATGGTGATGGGCTAAGTGGTGAAAGACTGAAGCTGGATGACTACTTCATACCTTATACAAAATTTATCCCAAAGTAGATCAAAGACCTAAATTTAAGAGCTAAAACTATAAAACTCTTAAAAGAAAATATAGGCATAACTCTTTGTTAACGTGATTTAAACAATAGCTTTTGCATATAACACCAAACCACCACTACCACAAAAACACCCTGGGAAGTTGTACTTCATCATAATTAAAAACCTGTTGCTTCAAAGAATCTTACTTAACAAGTTTTGAAAAATAGTCTGGCAGTGCCTCAAAAGGACAGACACAGATTTATTGTGTAACTTGGCTGTTGCTCCCCACATAAATGCAAAAGAAATAAAAATTTTGTCTACACAAAAACACACAAATGTTCACTGAGGCATCACTGGTGATAGCCAAAAAAAGCAGAAACAATTCAATGTCTGTCAACAGATAAGAAAATGTTTTGTATCCATACAATATAATATCATTCTGCCACAAAAACGAATAATGTAGTGACAGGTTTATAACATAGATGAACCTTGAAAACATTGCAAGAATCCAGGCACAAAAAATAGGTAAATCTATAAGACAGAAAGATTAGTGATTGATAGGCTATTTAGGGGGTAGGTAGAATGGCCACCAGTAGGCCTAAGATTTCTTTTTATGGTAATGAAATGTTCTGAACTAGATGGTGGTGGTGTTTACAAAACTTTGTGAATTTAATTAAAAAAACAGAATTGTACCTTTTTAATAGCTGGATTTTATGGTACATGAATTATGTCCTCATCAATAAAGTATAACAAACCATGAGAAAAAATATTTGTACTACATATCACAGTGAAAGAGCTATTATCACTAATATATCAAAAATGTTTAAAATGGAGGAGAAAGAGATCAAAAAATATTTAAAAAACAACCAAAAGGCACAGAAAATTTACAACAAAGATGTAAAAATGGTATTTAATCATATGAAGTTATATTCAAGTTAATACATAATAAAAGAAAATTAAAACTATACAATAACACTCATTCTCACATTAGTAAAACTGAAAATGTTTGATAACACAGTCTATTAACAAGGCTATGAAGAAATGGGTCTTCTCATTACCTTACTATTAAGAACAGATGTTGGTACATTCCGTATGGACAGAAATATGACAATATCTATCAAATTCACTTTTGTGTTTACCTTTTGACCTAGTGATCCCACTTCTAGGAATTTACCCTAAATATACACTGCCAGCCTTATGAATGTGTGTGGATGTGTGTGTGTACACATGTACACATACACAAGGTATCCACTGCAGCAACATTTTTAGTTGCAAAATACTAGAAACAGCCTAAATGCCGATGGCTACATAAGTTAAGTGATGCCCAAAGGCGACTTGGAAACTATAAAGAAAACAAAGTCAATCTCTATGAACTGACATGTATTAACACCCAGAATATACTATTAAATGGGAAAAAAGCAAAGCACTCTTGCATATGTGCTCACTCACCCACTCTCTCTCTCTCTCTCTCTCTCCCACACACACACACACTTCATGTTACCTTTATGTGTGAAAAAATAGGAAAAGAAAATTTACAAAAAAAGATCTAAAAATGGTATTTAATCATGTGAAAATATGTTCAAGTTAACACATAAAAATAAAAGCTAATTAAATATAAGAAAATGTTTTGTATCCATACAATGGGTTTATTTTTGCAAATTAAATATAAGGAGGATAAATCAAAATCTAAAGACAAGAACTAAAGTGAAAACAGGGTGGGAAGAACTGAAGTCATGGCATTTCTGGGTACATCTTCGTCTTGAGACTATATTGCTTTGTATATCCAAATAAGTAAAAATCAGCAAGCATGGGTGGAGGGATGCTATGACAGAATACAACATAAATATAAGAACCTAACTATTGCAGATAAAGAACATAATCACATCAAAGAGAGGAATGAAAGGAATTAACCCAAGTCATTTGACATGGTACTTTTGCCAATGTACTCACAGTCTTATATAAAAAGAACCATAAATATTGAACTCGTTAGTAGGTTTCTTTTCACAGTAGTACAGGCAAGAAATTCTAAAAATATGTTTTTTAATTGAACAAGCAAGTATACTGAGAGTAATGAAGGCCAAGCTTCTCACAGATGGTGAGTTTATTTACAAACACAGAAAGGAGATATACTAGTATGAACCCTGTGGAATGGAACTGAAATTGAAAGTATTAGGAATAAGTCACGCTTTGAACAGATGGATAAATCCATGGACATCTATTTATTTGTGCATTTTTTTCTTTTTCCCTAGCTTTGACCTCAAAGAGGGTCTCAAAGTTATGACAGCCTGATAGCAAAGAGAACCCAGCACCAAGATTGAACTACCATTCCTAGCTAAAATGAACCAGAGGTCCTGGGAGAACTGGCTGCTTCTAGGAACACAGCAAAAAGAGAAGCCTGGAACATCATGATACGCCTGAAAGAAAGGAAAAGTGGACTGACAGTGACGTGTCAAAGAAGAAGCCACCTTGGAGAGGATCCCACTGGCTAAGTTTGGAAGTTTGCACATTAAAATAAATATTGATGATAACAGTTTATAATCCACTGATAAGAAACACTGAGTCTATAACAAATGTAAGTAAGTTAATAACGAAGCAAACAAATACAACTTTAGAAAAATCTGTGAAGACACGTTGTACACAGTAAATTTGCCTGTTGTCCTCAAAAACATCAAGGTCATGAAAGGGAAAAGAAAGGATGAAGACCAGATTCAGATCATAGGAGATGTGACAATTAAATATTCCATGTATAGATAAATCCTGGAACCAAAGGGAGAAATTCTATGTGTACATCATTATTGGAATAATAAACAAAATTCAAATTCAGACTGTGAACTGGTTTTAAATTCACTGATTTTTATCACTAAAGTTATATAAGAAAACATCCTTGTTCTTAGGATATATCCATTGAAACAGCTTCAGGTTAGTCTACAACTCTGAAATGATTCAGGGAAAAAAAATACATATGTGAAGAGAGAAGAGCTAATAATAAAGCCAATGAAGCAAACAGTGAAACAATGATGAATCTAGGTAAGAAGCCCACCTGGAAGGTTTTTATGCTACTGGAATTTTTCTATTGATATCATTTGAAAAAAGTCATGCAAAAAGTGTCAGTTTCTTTAAAATACAATCAAAGCAAAAAATTTAACATTTTTTTTCAAGTCAAGGAAATCTTCTGAAACCTTGCACTATGTTTTGAATAAATTAAATGTCTCTATGCTCTTATACAGCTGAGGAAACTAAAGGGGGAAAAAAAGAGGTAAGAACGAAAGATTATTTGTGTAAGTGTTTGGAAAATATTTTGATTTCTTCCAAACAGCACTCCAGGACTTTCTATACAATTCTGTACTTCTGTCAATCATAGAGACAATGTCATTTTCCTGGTTGAAGATTAATATATTTTAACATATAATGTACTTAAATGCAAAACTTTTGTCTTTTTCAAAATTTATTAACTTTCTCACAACCATGTAAGTTCAAGATCATTATACTTTCATTTCTGAGGAGCAACAAACTAAGTCAAAGCGATGTAAAACTGAGTGCATCTCAGAGTGAATAATGCAAAGCAAGTCAAGAACTGAAGATTCCAGAAACTTGATCCAGTGTCCACATTGCAACTGCCTTGGTTTGACTTTCTCATCAACACAAATCTAGATGTTACATATATATTAAGAGAAATAATAATGGGAAGCACACTTTGCTAATATATTCATGGTAATGCATTTTTACCCAAAGGAAATTAGAAAAATAATTTCCATATTTTAATCAGAGATTTAAGCCTAATATTACACCCAACAGCTGTTCCTTTAGCAGCTAGTAATTTCATTTAGCTACACTAAATGAAAGCTTGTGTTATGAAAAAAGTAAAGACCATTTATAAAGGACAAATGTTTTTAAAAATTTTTTGTTTCAGTATTTTTCTCCTTTAGCATTTTTTTAATTTAAACTGCCACTGCTGGTGACAATAACCAAGAGATGACTGGAAAAGTGTCCCTCTCCATATCCAAGGAGTAATAATAATTTCACTAATAAAGCAGCAAGTCTTTAATTCAAGTTATTCTAATAGATAGATAATCTTCAATTTCATCTTAAGAGGTTTATTTTTGCTTTTTTTTTTTTCTTTTTGCTATAGTTTTAGTTCCTAACTCAAGTTCACTCTCTGGCAGCAACTTCACTGTAATTACAGAGCCATTTACAGTAAGTCTGCAGTACTGAGGCCTGGATTAAATTGTGGCCCAGTAGATTTATATAAGCCTTGACATCTATAGGATGGATCATTACCCCAGAACCATTAATAAGAATATAATTAGCAAGTAGCTATGAAATATCAAACTAGCATCACAGAAAAACATCTATATTTCAGAACCCTGAGTTGGTCATGTCTTTTGATTCCCCAAAAATTTTCTAGTTCTTTGATTCACAAAATTATGAACAACTAGATTTATCTTTTGTAATATTAACCAGTATATATGTTAAAATTTAAGTCTAACAGATAGAATGTATAATGTCCAAACCAGTAGGAGGAAAATAAGGAAAAATTTTTTCAATAAAAAGGGGTTAAAGCAGCATAATAAATAGTATATAGTAGGGCTGGGCTTGTGGCTCAGTGGTAGAGCGCTTGCCTAGCATGTGCAAGGCATTGGGTTCAATTTTCAGCATCACATATAAATAAAAATAAAGTCCACTGACATTTAAAAAAATTTAAAAAATAGTAAATAGTAAAGAAGCAAAAGTTAATTAAAAATGAAAAACACTATAGATATAGGATATGTATAACAATATACAATCATCACAGTGTAACTGTTCTATACGCAAATCAATAGCTGAGATCAAATCTGAGCTGTTTTTTTTT
>CM053399.1:137186656-137217774 GCA_028644305.1 Xerus rutilus | reverse complement strand
CACTGGAAGTTTAAGGACTTACCACTTTTCAAACAAGTTCACCACCAGAAGAAATCCTGAGAATGAGCTAATCCAAACCCTGAAATGGCCCTGGGAAAGCAGTGAGACTCAGAGAAATTAAGTGGTTCTCTCTGACCTCATGACCAACAAGAGACAAAAATATCCCATCTAGCTCAGGGATGAAATCACCTGCATTTAAACTTTCTCATTACTACATCATCAGTGGCCTTGACAAGGGAAAAAAGGTGGGGGTACTCTTCAAGGAGCTCTATTGCATGCCCAGTGCTGCATGCTTTTTTTAAACCAAAATCTCATTTACTGACAAAACAATAAATGTCTACAGGCTCATTTAGAGAATAAAAGCAAATGAACAGGTAAGATTCAAACAGCAGGGAGCTGCCATATGTGGAAAAGTGAAGAACACCCAGAGAAACTGAGGACACATAGCTTGAGCAGCGCTGTCAGCCAGAGGTGCAGGGCAAGGCTGCTCATCTTCTCATTTCTGAAAACCAGATTATTACAGTGAAATGTATCACTGTACAAATTCATCAGAGCCCTGACCAAAGAAACCAAATCAGCACAGCAAGCCCACTCACGTGCAGGGCACTTTACACACATCCTCTCATTAAATCTTACCATAGCCACAGTTTTAATAAATGAGGCAACTGTCCAGAGATTTTTAAAGTTGTCTACAGAGCTAAAAGGAGGTAGCACTGTAATGCAGGACTATTTAATTAATACCTCCATCACCCTTTTCTCCTCCCACCAACAGCTTCTTGAACCCTCAGCTCTTTTCTTGCTGTTTCTAGATGTTCAATGATTTAATCCATTGCCCCTTCAGGGACAACTGTATTGTATACATGGGCTCCTAAAGATAAACAACTTGACCCAAAGGACTTGTTTCCCATGGTGGATGCTCTGGTATTTGGCAGGGAAATTGGTGGTAATCTCTGGGGACAGCATGGAAGGACTCCAGCACATCCCTCCCATCATTTCCCACAGCCCCTCAACCAGTAAGTACACTACAAAAACACTTGCTGTATAAATGTCACTTAAAGCCACCTTCAAATAAACATTCAGTTCAATTTAAAAAACCACTATGGGGATATCTCACAGTATTCATGAATGAATCAAATAATATTTGCCTAGCACTGTGACTAGCATATGTAGCAAACACTTAATAAGCAATTATTATTTGTTACTGTTTTTATTAATTGCTATTCTAAGTCCATTTTTTACACATCCAATGCGATGACCTAGTGAAAATTCACATGATATTTTCACCAGCTCTTTGCCTCCAAAGAGAGAAGGAAATAAAATGTCATTAGAAAAAAACAAAAATGGAAGCATTAAAATTCACTACTAAAATGGGTATCAAATGGCTATTTTGCTTGTTATAGTTGTCTAAGCAAAACAGATCTGAATTTTGCTTTTTTTTCTGTAAAAAGAAAAAGCACTTTGAAAAAACTGGTGCTGATACTACACAGGCCTCTCAGAGAAAGAAAGTGGTTTGTCCTCTCAGCATCTGAGGTGACAGCAGCAGACATTCCAGACTGAGGATTTTAATTAATGATTTTCCATGACTGTCAAAAAGACAGTATCTTAATCACTGTTCATTAAATGGAGTTTCTGCAAACAGAAAATATATACTCTGAATACCGGAAAGAGACATTTCCAACAATTCAGCCCCAAGTATGAGCTAATAGGGAGTGCCTGCTTTCCTCCTACTTCCTACCTGCAGTCATGTAATTCAATTCTGGATGCTCATCCACAACAGCTATTTAACAACATACAATATTTATTAAGGCATCAAAATCCCACTGGAATCTTAATGTTCAAAACCCTGTAAAATGAGTACCATGAAAACTTTCCACCAGGGTAACAAAGAGGTAGGGCCAACCTCTTCTCCAAGAGTAGTCACTAAAATGACAGCCAGTTTCCCTTACGGGTCAGACACTGTTTCAAGGGCTTTGCATATTTTAGTTCATTTAATCCTTGCAATTACCCTATGTGAGAGCAACTACTGTTATCCCTCTTTAACAGATGATATGTCCAAACATAATTCAGAAACTAGCCCCAAATCACTTAGTGATTGTCAAGAATGTTATGTGTCTACCCTGTTTACAAAGCTCATTCAAGCATATTATCCCATCTGCTCTTCTTCATAGCTGCCTTTGGAGGTAGGTACTGTTTACTACTGACCCTAATTCATAAATGAGGAAACAAGACTCACCTAAAGGTCAAGTAATCACTGGGGCTGACATCAGAATCCAAGGCAACCACAGTAGCCAACCTGTCTCTAATATCTTAGAGTAGGCTTTAGTTACTCTACCCTTCAAATATTTATGTACTACCAATGTATTTTTTCTTTTCCTGAAGTCATTAAATGAACTGAGTTTTATAGTCTTTACCATAAAAAGTTAAAAGAGGGACATATTTGTTTTTTAATTCTATTTTCCTTAAGTAAACCATTTACTATTTATCAGTGACCCAACGTATTCTTTAAGCAAAGAAAAAATTATTCATTGAAAAGTCTTTTTCAATAAGCATAAAAGATATTCAAATATGTTCCTCAAGAGATATGAATATAATTTAAATAGCTAACACTAGCAGCTATTACTTTTCATGCCTAATAGCATGGATATAATTATGATGAAAGATACAAATCACAGGTATACACTTCAACAATTTATTATTTGTTATTGAGTACCTGTGATATTTATATGGAAAATATAACACATCATTTTTACCAACATATCAGAGACAAGGTTATACCTGTCACTGCAATCTACAAAACAATGCTATAGAATTATCTTTTTTTTTTTAATTTAAGGAATTCTCAATATCTGGCTTTAGTGAAAAAATTTAATTTTTCAACTGACTGGATATTTCATAAGGCCAGTAGTCAGTCACTCAATTGATTTTATGATGTGTCAGTCACTTAGTTAATTATCTGAAGAATATTACATAGTAAAGAATATTAACATGTTCTCTAATAAAGCTATATGGTGAACTTTCTTATTACAAACGAGGCCATCAAAGTAATTTTAAAAACATTTCAAAAAAATGATTCATGAGATTGTGTACAGATCCATCAACACAATTTATGTAGAAAACAGAGTATTGCCGAAGTAACAAATTATTTTTAGAAAGCCCATCTAAGATTTCTAAACACTTCTAGCTCCTTACTCCAAAAAGTGAAGCCACACTTCTCAGTTCTGCAACCACCTTGCACTCTGGGCAAGAGCAATAGGAAAGGGAGACAGAGTACGTGGCTTTGTACTTTATACCTGCACTCGTCCTCCAACCCCTCACCCTCTTTTTAACCAGAGTTTCTTAAATTTTCTCTTTGAAATACCATCACAATGAGCTTTTATTTTGCATTCTATTTTTTAACTGAGGACAAATCCCAGGAACCTTGAGTTCAGCTGGCAATGTATTATCAGCAGATACCAAGATTTCTTGTAAGAAATTATAGATAATACATGTACAAGTATTTAACAACAAAGACCACCATCAATACAACTATGATACACCAACAAAAATATGGAAAAATAAATTTTAAAAAATAATAGCTCTTCATTTAAAAAAAAAAGAATTAGGAAAGAAAAGGAACTGCAGTTAATGACCATCAAAATTATGCAACTGAAGTTTTTGAGTGGGACAGAAGTAGTTTTCCAAAGAATTTAAACTTATTTTTGAGACTTTATTTTATTTGAAGTTAGAATTTAGCTACAGACATTCCCTAATTCATTTTCTCACCTTAGGTTATGATATAAGCACTGGTCTCAAAGGGAACAAAATTGCCAATAAATTATCATCATTAAAATTTGTACTAAGCAGTTCATTTGCCCATAAATTAAGGTAAACACTACCTCAAAGCCACTGCTGAACTTTAAAGTAGTGATATGATTTTTTTATTGTTGAATTAAGCTGAGCTTGTAACTGAGTATATGAAAACATTACAAACCAATTTGCAGTTTTATGTGCTGGACATACACACTTTCAGACCTGGTCAGAGCATGCACAGACATTTTGAGATGGCAGCTGAACCAAAACTGCATTTGAGTAAAAGCACCTTACTTAAAATCAGCACAAACCCATACTTCTTTCCGAAAAGGATCTCAAACCACCATGTGTTTAATGCTGACTTAAAATGGGCCAGGTTGGGCTTTAAGAACACTTTTCTTCAGGTTCAAGAAATGCAGATCCCTGTGAAAGGCAGCCTGGGCCTACCTCTGCCCTCCTCCTCAGATACAGCAGGCTGGGACTGACTCAGGAGGAGGTTCTGGATGAAGGCAAGCACAGGAGATGGGGAGGTGACCACAGAACCACATGCGTCACATAAGTTCAAAGTGCTCAAAAACCAAGCATGGGGCTAGAAGGCCAGAGGAGGCCCAGAAGACAAGACAGTAACTACATTAGCCCATGCGTAAAAGAAAGAAAAAGTGCTTCAGGCACAGGTTCAAAACACATATTTTATAATGATACATTTAAATAAATACAAATGAGGGCTTTCTCTTAATCCATTAGGCTGCAATGGAAACAAATTTATTCTGACTACTCAGACTCAATTCACAAGGTACATAAAATATACCGTGAAATAGTAAGTCGTGTTGTATATTTTAGTAGAATGGACTCAGTGCATATCAGCACTTCCCAAGCTGTATGACAAGGGAGGCAGCGCCAGAGGAAATAGTAAAACACCCTATCACCCCACCAGGGGTTAGGTGTGGGGAGAGCAAGAGAAAGCCAGCCTTGAAGCTCCAGTGGCCATCTTCTGCAGCTCTTTGAGACAGCAAGTGCTACGTGAATTAAGAGAGACAACGAAATTTCACAAGAACTTACAGTCTTCTGACATGCTGGATTATCACTTTTCTCTTTTCCAATTGTGGACCCTGGCTTGATACCTCTTGGGTGTCCAGATCATTTCTAGAGGGAAAGGAAAATGCATGCCTATCCAACTCCTCCTCATCACCTCCCTCTGCTGAGGTATTTTCACAGAACAGCACAGAACAGTGAGATGTATGAACATCTGTGAACACTGAAGCAAGTCTGTGTTTGTTTTTTTCCCCCCAGGACCCATTTAATCTTCCTGCAGTGCTCCTATCACAAACTCCATGAGCATCATGACAGTTAGTAAGATCAGAATTTAGATGGAAAATGTCCATGTTACTTTTCTTTTTTACTAATATCTCATTTGCTCTATACATTGCAGTCTTACCTCCTATAGAATATTATACTTTTTTCATATAATAATGTATTATTATTGTTCCCTTCAGTATACTATTTCTTGTTCACATCTAGCCACTAGTTAATACAGTGATGATGATTAAACTAATTTTACCTACATCTTTATTTTCATACATTTCTCTTTCACAAGGTCTTATTTCTTCTTATGACACCTATTACTTTCATCATTAAATTCTATCCATTCTGAGTCCTAAGCTATGCTTCCAGATTAGCCTTACTGACAGGCATGCTGGCTCAGGGATAGGGTTCTATAAATAAATCAAAACTTCAGTTGTCTAGCCAAGAGGCAGATTCATATCTACTGCTACATTTTCAATGACCACTTATCCATTCATTTGATTAACAAAGCTTCACTGAACACAGGAAATAACTACAGCAGACCCCTCTCCTCTAGGAGTACAGTTATTCATAGGCAACAGCACAGAAACCCATAATAGTAACATGTATAATAGAGAGATATTAAGAACAATACATGAGCATGAGACAGAGAAAGGGTTCATTCTTCAGCAGCACAGCAGAGGTCAGCGGCTAGCAGGAAGAGCATCCAGGGAAGTATTAAGGTTTTCCTCCTCTGACTGGGAAAAGGATTCTCATTTGACTCTCAATCTCTGGCCCCCTGCAGCCTGCAAATCTTTCCCTGGTGTGGCACACCCTCTAGAAGCTAGCTACTCATTCGAATCCAGAATAAAATGCAAAATAAATAATGACAGAAGGCTGCTATGTAAATACACTGCACTACTACTTTTCTCAAGGTTAAAAAAATATTTCTAGTCATTTCTTTTATTATTAATTTGACCTTTTTTACCCATTTGAAGCCAGGTCATCATGAACCCTCCAGGTCAGCCTTCTATGAATGTCCCCATGAATATTCACAAAGGAAATATCTATTCTTTTGTAAGAGCCCAATTTCAACCTCCCTTGAAATGAACTGCTAGCACCCTTCAGACTTCCCCTAGTTAAGTTCCTCTGAACAAAGGTCATTTCAGCACAGGGGTCTTTCCTCAAGCCCTGTCACTCAGCATGGCCCAGGGAACATGCAGTCTCCAATAGTATGACTCCTGCAACAATGGCCTCGCACATCCAGAAGCTGGAGAGGAGCTGCACCTTGCTGCAGCCACCTTCAGTCAGCCACTCTCTAGGCCTGCCTGGAAATGAGCATGGTGGCTACCTGCACCTCAGGATGTCCTGGAACTCAGTGAGATTACTAGGATGGTGCCTAGCCTGGAGGGCAAGACACAGAAAGAACTCAATGACTTAGAATGTCCTTTCTTCCTACCTGAGACATCTAACTTCAAGTAAAAGAAAAAACAGAATTTATGTACTTGTAAAAAGAACCATGTATAGAACAAAAATACAACAACCACAGAGGGATATGTACCTAAAAATGTGACCACAAATGTAAAAATAAACAAGTAACAGATCTACTAGAACAAATAAATAAACTATTTTCATGGGAAAATTTACTATGCTAAAAACAAAAGATTTAAATAAATGTTTTATGGGATATAATATGAAAATACTCCTCTCAGAAATGAGAATGCAAATACCCTGATTAATAGTGATATATTACAAATTATTTGTTTCTTTAGAATTTTAGAAAAGTGTTATTCTTTGCACTCATAAACCTGGTCATTCATAGACCCAAAGGGAAACCTCAAAAGTTATTTAAAACATGAATCAGATTATGCTCTTATTTCAATATAATGAAGGTAGGAATAAATAATAAAAAGTAAGTAGAAAAGATTCTACAATCTGCAAGCTAAAAAATTAAATACGTATTATGTAAAAATAGCACCCAACAATAATTTAAAGAAGAAATAAGAGAAACTACAAAATCTCTAAAACATAATGGGAAGGAAATAATTCATGCCAAAACTTACAAGATGCACCTAAAACAGTAAGAGTTGGAAATTCTTAATTTTAAATGTTTCCCAGAAAATAATGACCAAATAAAAAAATTAAGTAAATACCAAGAGAAGAATCAGAAATGAGAATTCGGGGAATTAAAAAAAATCGGTAGATATCAGTGAACTGGAAGAAAACTAATCAACTGAACTGATTAATAAACCACCAAGCACAGCTTAGACAAGTCTAATAATTTAGATAGCCTCAGGCAAGACTGCAGGGTAGGAGGGAGGGATCACTGCCTCACACCATTTAAGACTGGATAAAACTATGGAAGTAATGAGTGGGGAAACAGAATAGGAATTTAAAACAAGTGAAATAATGAAATGAGACAATGCTGGAAATATCAAAATGGCATCTTTAAAGTGCTGATAGGAAAAACAATCATCCTAGAATTCTTTACCCAGCAGTAAATCTTTGAAGACTATGGCAAAATGAAGACTTCTTTAGGAAGATAAAAGCTAAAAAAAATTCATTACCCACAGACTGCTAGAAATAAAACAAAGAAATACAGTCAATAAGGCAAGAGAACATTAATAGGAGAATTTAGCCAGGTTATCAGGAATGCAACCAATATACATCAAATCAATATAATTTTTCTGTACTATAATAACTGATCAGGAAAACATGGCACTAAGCAAAAACAAAACAAAAAAAATCCTTCTTCTGACATGGCAAAAAAAAAACATACCTAGGAATTAACCTATTAAAGACTGCACAAAATTCTCAATAGAAACTTAAAATCTTAAAGGACATTTTAAAGTCCCCAAATAAATAGAGAGATGCTTATGGACAAAATGAATTAACATTTTAAAGATGCCAACGCTCCCTAAATTTACTTTGTATCTTCAGAGCATTTCATATAATATCCCATCAGGAATTGGATGGTGCTTGAAAATTAATTCTAAAAATATACATGGAGGGGAATTAATAGCTTAGACATTATTTTAAGAAAATAAAGCCAAAGTTAGAAGGGGCTTATCCTGCCAGATGCTATAATTATGTCACAGTAATTAAGAATGGTTAAAAAAGAATCAAGAAGCAAAGTCAAGAAACAGAATACATCTTCTACTTCCCTCTCATACACCTACACAACACACGCATGTATGCATGTATGTATGCACGTATGTATGCACACAGACACAGAAAAGGGGCAAACCAGAAAAAAATGTCTGAGGTCAGTTACAGGTGTCTAAATTCAGGCCTGAGGGAAGTCTCATGGCTCTATAACTAGGATATCATGGTGACCAGAGGAGGGACTCCTGTCATAGACACCGCTAACATAGATGTGTAAGACTCAAAATGCTCTAAAAGAAAGAAGCACCATGAGCAATCTAGTATATTAATATTCCCAAACAACAGTGAGTCTGCCATGTATTCAGGGATGCTTTATTCTTCATGTTACCATTTACTTAGGATTTTACAAAAATATGCTTCAGTTCATTGGCCATGAAAACATCAAGTGGATCTCACCTCAAATACTCTTCAACAAATCTGTAAGAGTAACATGATTATTAAGGTCTAAGGAACACATGGGCCATATTCCATGTACTTTGTACATTTCAAATTGTCACAATATGTCATTTATACCTAGTTTAAGTAAAATCCTGGCACTGATCACATTTTATTTATTATATATTAATGTGCCACAGATGAAATATTCTATAACTAAGTTGAGAATATAAATGAAAATAACATCATCTCAACTATAGTTTTTAGTTAAACTTCTTATCAGAATTGGTATGACATCAACTTTACTCTCTCCAGGGAAAATGTCCTTGTCAGTATATTAGAGATGTATGAGACATTAAATAAAAACTGGTGGTTATGAAGGTTTTTATTTTAGATTAAATCATGAGTGTCATTCTACATTTTTCTATATAGAACATCTGGATATATTAAATATCATTTTGGTATAAACCTGTCAAACTATTCACTATGATTTTTCTTCTTCATTTCTCTCTGTTACAACAGATGTATAACAAATTGGTTTGAAATGTTTATCTAATATCAGGCATTGCAAGAAAAAGTATTATGACTTCTCTGAGAAAAAGAATATTACACATTCTTATAAAACACCCAAACCACTGATTATTTTTCTTATCCTCAAAATTATGATTTATATGTTTTTGTTAAAAGAAAAATTTAGTGCTTACTTTAACAGTACATATACTAAAATTAGAATGACATAAAGATTAGCATGGCCCCTGTGCAAGGAAGACACTTAAGTTCATGAAGTGTCCCAGATTTTTAAAAGGACACCCCTGGGGCCTGGTAGGAAGAAGGAAGGAAGGGATTGCCTGCATTGCATCATTTATGTCCAGTAAAGCCAACTCACATATGTAGTTAAATACCATTTAGTAAACTAATTTATTTTTCTGTTGAAGTAGAAAAAGTAAGTTTTATGGCATTTCCCACTGTCCTTTCAAATTTGGTTATTTACTATATAATTATCACTTTTTCAATTAAATTGTACTGAAAATGAAAACCTGTTGATCAAATCAGGATGCACTACTTATGAAGGAAAGTGATTTTAATTCAAAACATAGGTTGTAACTGTGTCTTTGAAAAAAATGTATAATGTAGAACCTCATGAATGCTTGAGTTAAGCAAAAATGGAATAAAAACCTACACTGACATATTCATTCACTCTTTTTTTTTAAGTTCTAGATGGACATCGTACCTTTATTTTATTTTTTTATGTGATGCTAAGGATCAAACCCATGCCTGACACGTGCTAGGCAAGTGCTCCATCACTGAGCTATAACTCCAGCCCAACATATTTATTCTTATACATATGCTCACATACAATGTTAGGAAGCACAATTCTCAGTGTTGCAGCCACTTCAATGTTTATAGCAGCTCAATTCACAATAGCTAAACTGTGCCCTTCGATAGATGAATGGATAAAGAAACTGTGGTATATATACACAATAGAATATTACTCAGCAATAAAAGAGAATAAACTTATGGCATTTGCAGGTAAATGGATGGAGTTGGAGAATATCATGCTAAGTGAAGTAAGCCAATCTCAGAAAGCCAAATGCAGGATATACTTGTTGATAAGTGGGTGCTGATCCATGATGTGGGGAAGGTCATGGGAACAATGGTGGAACTCTGTTCGCAGGGGTGTAAGGGGGGAGGGGGCATGGGGACAGTAAAGGTGGTGGAATATGATGGTCATCATAGCCCTAACTTTATGTATGACTGCATATATGTTGTGATTCTATACAACTTACAACTAGAGTATTGATGTTATTCTCTATGTACAATGAATCAAATTGCACTCTGTTATCATGTAAGCCTAAATAGAACAAATAAATAAATTAAATATGAAAAAAAAAAAACCCTTGATGGAGACGTGCTCTTTATATCTAGATTTCATTGTAATAATTTGGGAAAAACTTGACTGATGTGATGAATATTCTACAGCACTTTGCTTCTGGGTATAGGATGCAAACTACACTGCCAGCCCTTTCCAGAAGTTGCTTTCATCATGCATCACCGGAAACTCCTCTGAACATTTCACCATTATCAAAAGACAGACTTGAGGCAATATCTGAGATCTGTCGACACAAAAAGTGTAAATCCTAAGAAACTATCTGAAAGAAGGCCATGACTCATTTTCTAAGCAACTTTCTGAGGCACTATCTCAGTACATTTGGGGACATGAATGTACCCAATTAATAATGGCAACAATAAGATATTCCAGGGGAACACTGTCTCTCAAGTATCTAAAGAATTAATCTACCTATGTTAAGAAGCAAACACTGTATCATTGAGTGCTTTAAAATCAGCATACTGACTTTCCATCAGAACAAAACCAAATTCCTTTGCTTGGCACTCCAGATATGTAAATATGTGCCCCAAATTCCTTTCAAACCCAATTACCAACTTCCTGTGCATCTTAATGTAGCTAAGCTGACTACTTAGTCCTCAACCCCATCTCAATACCAGTGAACCTGCCTTTCCCTCATCTTGATCATGCTCCTTTCCCCAAGTACTGATCTATGTAAGATATCAATTTTCAAGGTCTGATTTTAAAACATGCCTCTTTGAGTCTGAGTCTAACATGCCACACACTGCTACATTCTCCACTCTATGCTAAATGCTTTATATGCATTATTTCACCTTTCCAATCCTTCCCCAAGGATAGCCACATTAATTACTACCATTAAGTGCTTACTACATGGTGCCAAAGGTTTTATATAGCATCATTTAATTCAACCTTTGCCATCAACCATTTTGTTATGCTTCCTCTACAGATGAGGAGTACTAATTGTGAGAGTTAAGAACACCACCACTGTGGTCTGAATGTGAATCCCAGCTCTACCACTTTCATCTTCCTAAATCAGCAGTTTGCTCAAATGTTAAAATTTGTGTGTGTGCATGTACCCACACATGTATGTGGGTGTGTGTAACAAACAAGGCCTCTCTCTTATAGAGCTTTTGTAGCCTTAAATAAAATCACCCACACATAGCATTAAGCATACCATCTGACATACAATGGGAATCTGCTAAGTATCAACTGTTTTTTTTTTAAATATTTTTTTAGCGGCAGATGGACACAATATCTTTATTTATTTCTTTTTACGGGGTGCTGAGAATCGAACCCAGCAAGTGCTCTACCACTGAGCCACAATCCCAGCCCTAAGTATCAACTGTTAATCTTACCCTCACAGTATCTACAGAGTGTTTTGCACACAGGAGAAATAAAAATACATTGCTTATTAAAGAATATTCCTCATTTTTTAAAATTAAGTTTCTGTCACAAGTCAACTTAGAGATGCAGTTTGTACCTTCAAATCATTAGAAAACAAGAATCTGAATTCAAAGCACGTTTGGATTGACATGATTAATGCATCTTTCCCCATACCTTCTACCATAAGCAACTGTACTGCAGAAGCACTGTGGAAATGATGATTGAGTTTATGTTCAGAGGGACTGGAAAAGCTATTTTCTTGGACACACCAGTGGGAATTAGAAGGTTAAAATGCAATACTCATTCAACTCTGTCACAGAGTTTAGAATATTGGAAAGTTGATAAAATAATCAGCAGCTACCACAAAAAAGATTCCTTTATAGAAACTTAATAACATTTTTAAACAATCTCAACCAGGTAAAAACCAAAAATATTTTCAACTTGTAATTTTTATAAGATTGTATAATTATATATCTAAATTTAATTCCAGGCTTTTACTTAGAATTTATGCATAAATTTAGATAAATCTCTAAAAGGAAGCTTTTCTTCATTTGCATTCTTCCTTGGAAATCGTTTCTAAAAAGTTAAAATACTATTAATTGGGTTTTTTTTTTTTTTTTTGTACTAAGGATTAAACTCAGGGGTACTCAACCACTGAGCCATATCCCCAGTCCTATTTTGTGTTTTATTTAGAGACCAAGTCTCACTGAATTGCTTAGAGCCTCGCCGTTGCTGGCTTCGAACTCGAGATTCTCCTGTCTCAGCCTCCCTAAAATACTATTAATTGTAATAGGCAAAATACTGAAAAGAAAACAATATTCTGAGTCTTCAGTGGCGTGTTCAAGATTAAATGAATGTCTGTATAAGAGAATTTTCATTTTAACAACACAGCAGTAGTATGTAAAAGAAAAAAATAAAATAGCCACAGTAAATAAACATTTCAAGTGAACATTTAAAAACATTTCTTGTCCTTGGGGTGCTGAGAAAACTGTAAGAGAAGCACAGTAAAGCCACCACACCAGCCAACAGAGCACTATGCTGGGCACAGCACTGCCGCATCCAACACAGGTCATTTCAATCTGCCTTCACAACAGCCATGAAGGACAGGTACCACAGGCCTATTTCACATGCTGGTCTAAGAACCAGCACATGAGAGAGGTCTTTTAAAATAAAAACAAATGTTGTGATTTTCTTTAATATTATAAAGCTTTCAGAAACTGTATTCTATAAATCTGTCCAGTCTTTTAATGACAGGAGGAAATAATTCTCTTGGAAAAGGAAATAAAGAGTATGCACAGTGAATAAATATAATTTATTAAAAAAACAGGAAAAAAGTGTAACCTTTTTCCAAATTCTCTAGTCACATAATGACTAGTAATAGAGTATAAAATGCTTGGAAAATAATCCTTTATCATATTTAATTGAGAAACACCACAGACTGCTTCATTAGTAGAAGCAAATGAGAAAAACAGGAAGAGGCTATATTTTTAAAAATGTTTTTACTTTATTAGGGTACAATTTATAATTTCACAAACTAAGTACAATTAAAATAATAAGTTTTGAGTCATTTAATTGTAAAATTTAATTTTTATAATTGATACAACCTTGTTACTGCCACTACATTTGAATATAACACCACCATCACTGAAAAGCTTCCTGGTACTGCTTTGTGCTTGACACTGTCAACCAATTCTTAGTCCAGGCAATCCCTGATCTGCTTCCTACCACTAGTTTTAAAAAATTATAGAATTTCATTAAAATGATTCAGACAGCATTTGGTCTTTGGTGTTTGACCTCTTTCCTATAGCATAATATTTTTTAAGTTTTCTTAAAATTCAACAGATATTTTCACATGTTAGTATTTTGTTCTTTTTAGTGTTGAGTAAGATTCCATAACATGGATATACCATGCTCAGGTTGTGTCTAACTGGAACTATTATGAGTAACACTAATGAGAACTTTCACGTAAAAGTCTATATGGACAGTTTATCGCTCTTCAATAAATATCAAGAAGTTGGACTGCTAAGTTATATGGAAAATTTATATTGATCATATAAATAGTACCATACTATTTTCCAATTTGCGTTCCCACCAGCAACATCCAAGGGTTCCAGCTGCTTGCCATACTCACCAACACTTGACACTCTTAGTCTTTTTAAATTTAACCATCAAATGGGTATGTAGTAGGATCTCATTGTGGCTTGAACATGCATTTTCCTGACTAGTGAGGGTTAACATCTTTTCATGTGCTTATTTATTGGTCATTTATCTTCTGTTATAAAATGTCTCTTCAAATCTTTTGCCCTATTTTAATTGGGTTGTCTTGCTAAATGTGTTTTAAGAGTCCTTTATATATTCTGAATACAAGCTTTTTATCAGATTTATTTTATAAATATTTTTTCATGTTTTATGTGTGGCCTGCCTTTTTTCTTCAGGTGTATCTTTCAAAGAACAAAAGTTTAATTATTAAATGTCACAAGAGAAAATAACAAGGCATTCACTTCAATTCTTACAATTCATAATTCAGACATTCATTCAACATACCTCCCCCCTCACTCGGGTACTGGGGATTGAACCCATCCATGGTCACTCTACCAGTGAACTACATATCCAGCCTTTTTATTCTGCATTTTTTTATTTTAAGGTAGAGTCTAAGTTGCTGAAGCTGGCCCTGAACTTGCAATCCTCCTGCCTCAGCCTCCCAACTCACTGGGATTGTTGGCCATTCAACATACAATCATAAAGCACCTATTAAATAAACTATACTTGACAGCAGCCTATTTTGCCAAAATTTACTTCCTAATCAGTGTTTTAAAATACCACAGGGCTTAATAACTGAGATAAATTAGCCTCCATTTTTATATGTGGAATTAGACTTACAAAGGGAGATTTTTTAAAAAGTACATGTGCCAGCCCATTGCTTACCTCATATAATCATTATTTTAAAACCCTAGAAGGTAGATAATGAACACTACTTTTGCTTAGCCTAGTAAAGTATGCTAGTGTTTAAGGGGATGGAGCCTGCAACCAGATTGCCCCTGTTCAAAGAACAGCTCCACTATTTCCTAGCTACGTGATCTTGAAGTCACTTAATCTATCTTTCTATTTTCTAACTGGTAAGAGAAAAATATTAATATTTACCTCAAAGAATAAATATTAATGATATATATACAGCATTTAGGTTACATATGTCGTACGGTAAATACTAGAATTTTCTGCTCTCCTGTATTTATTTTATAGGGAGATAAAATAGATAAGAGACATAAACCTACTTGTCTGAGGGCAAAGCCATGGTGGATGTCAAAACATGGTTCTAGACCAGCAGCCTCAACCTCATCTGGGAACTTGCTAGAAATGAAAATTCTCAAGCCCACCTGAATCAGAAACTCTAGAAGTGGGTCCAACAAAACCCCAGGGCTTTTGATGTCCATGAAGAACAAGAGAGGGCTGGAGTTGTGGCTCAGTGGTGGAGTGTTTGCTTAGCACGTGTGAGGCGCCGGGTTTGATCCTCAGCACCACATATAAAATAAATCAATTAAATAAAGGCATTGTATCAATCTACAACTAAAAAGATTTTTTAAGAGAACCAGGAAAATGAAGAGAAGCCAGATCTCCCAGTCTGGAGGTGGGATCCTACAGGCTGTTGGGGAGGAGCACTAGCCTGACAGCTCCACTAGGAGAAAGGAGTGACTTAGCTGAAGGGAGGCCCACCTTCCTGTTGATGTTGGCTTACACACAAGGGCCATGGCCACATGGAGGCTGGTGGTTGAGGCTAAGCCCACACAGTAAAGAGGGCCTTATCCTGCACATCTCCCAGGCCCACAAATAAAAGGGGTGTGGTGTCTAATCTTTACATCTCAGCTTTCACCACCCTATCAAATACAGTTTTCCATCACCTCCAACTATTCTCCATCTCATCATCTGGCTTTCCACAAGACATTCTTCACAACTGACTTCAATTTCATTTACTTGCTGACTTCTCTGTCTCTACTACAATTAAGAGGCTTCATTGGGAGAGGGACCTCATGTGTTCGCTGATTTACATACCTACAGCTCCCAGTGCAGAACCAGCATAAAGAAAATATAAATATTTGCATAATGGATGAATTTGAAAATAAACATCCAATAGCATAAGGAGTTGAAAAATGTGCTGAGAAATGAGAGAATTCTAAGGGCCTCAGGGGACATCCTGCAAAACAATCAGTCTTGTGAAATCAATGTTTTAGGATCAAAAGGTAAGCTTAATGGAGGAATAAAAATTGAACACTTGATCAAGTTTATTAGAAATAATGACTCAGGTTGTTGTAAACACATTAGCAATAACTTCTGAGGTTATTATCCTAACTGACCAAGGTAAAGCTCAGAAAGGACAGCACCCTTGCCTAAAGGCACACAGACAGCAAACAAATGAGACCAGACACAAACCATACTTGTGTGTCCAAAAGGAATGCTGTTTCCAGTATCTTTTTATCCTTATGGACAAAGGCCAATGCAGAATGTTATCTTTGTTACGAACAGATCCCTTCAAAATGTTATGGTACCTTGCTGACTTTAAGAGTTCCCAACTGAGTGAAAAACAGACACATCTACAGATAATAAACAGCACAGGTGTTATGAGGGAGCTATGAGCAGAGGCTTTATGGGAGTTCAGAAGATGTCCCAGAGTCTCAAAGCAACTGTTATATAAGGCGAGGGACTTGAGAACTGTCTGTCTGGGCCTGACACTGACAGCCATATCCCAACCAGACCCATCTACCAGCCACAATGACTGAAGTAGTAATCGTCAGTAATAAATAAGTGGCTGATATGGTCTTAACCGTTGGACAAAAAATATAGCATAACCTGAATTAAATGTTTACTCTCATGTCCAAAAGCTATCAAACCAAAATTCTACAGTTTACTCCACACTTCACTCAACAGCTTCAGTTCTCAGAAAACAAGCCTACTATAGAAGAGTCCATTTTAGCAACAAATTCTCCATGTACTTAGTTCTTTTTCATTCTGGTCTGAACCTTCCAGATAATTGGCAGGTTAGGGCAGGTATTATACTACAAGGAAAATACGGGAAATATTTAGCAATATCAACACATTCACAAGCATAAAGGAACTGAAGACCTCCATTCTGTTCTAGTATCCAACCACAAGAAAGATTAGTATGAAATTATAAACATTAAGAAAAACCTCCAGAAAAAAAGCAATGCAGGCAACTGTTAGAAAAAAAGAGACAACTATGCTTAACTTTGGTTTTGGTCTTAAAGACTGTGTTAAAGATAAGGTAACTAGTGCCAGTTCAGTGGATACCACAGAAACTACCTGAATTAAATGTCCACTTTAAATTCTTATTCAATATAGGTTAAATATTTGCCTTGGTGTACTATAAAAATCATTAACTCTATGGTTACTAAGATTGAACAACTAGAAAATAATCTTCCTGGACTTTAAAATAAAACCCTGATATCTACTTTATTTTATTATTATCAAAATAGCTAAACTGTGGCATGATTCCAGTAGTAAAGAAGGTCATTTTGCAGTTGTGATCAGCATAGAGAAAGGAATAAAGAATCGGGAAATGTCAGGCTATGTGTGCTGAATGTTGTATAATAAGGTTTCCTCACATAATGGTTTGGCTAAACAGCCAATATAATGTTGTTTGTGAAGATGGGAGTTCGGGTGTGGGATAAAAAGCTGTGAATTTCATGTAGGTCAGGCATGTTACTCATGACACAGACTACCCTCCTCTACTGAACACTTCTGTGCTGCCCACAGTAGCAAGTGCTGTGTGGGCATCTAGAAGTACTGTGATAAAAATGCAGCTTAGGTTTTTCTTTCCAAGGTTGTCTTGCTAGATACTTCTCTCTAAAGAACTGTAATTTTTCAAATACCATCATTAGTATGCCATAAATGGGCATTTGCACAGGAACACAGGAACCCCACACCCAAAGCCAACAGGTAACTCTACAAGAATCTCAGCAAGGAGGTAAGAGGTAAGATAACCAAACTTGTGCCAAAGAAGCAAAGCTTCAATGTTGCTATGCCTGCCTTGGTAAGTCATGTGCCTACACGCTGTCCAGTCACTGCATTCCTGACATCTTGGTTAGTTAATGCCATTATCTGGCTGAAAAATGACAGCTAGAGAAAACAGCAACTACCATTGTGTAGCTTTCATTCTTCCATACTTTTCAGTAATATCCCTTGAGACCTGAGCAACCAGGTATTCCTTGGAGAGCCTTAAGGAGTCCACTCACTTTTCTCCCTTATTCCTAAGCACCCAGGGGCATTACAGCTAATTCCATGAGACATCTCAAAGAGCTAACACAGATCTGCCAGGCTCTTCTAGTGCATATACCCAGAGTACCCTGTACCCTTCTCAGCATGCACCTGCTCTCTCTCAGCCTGTCTATGCTCCATGAGGCAGTAAATGTGCATTCCCAAACCCAGAACACAGGTGCTAGACTCATTTTTAAGCACTTACATTACTATGCATGAAACTGAGTTCCTACAGATGAAGTGATTCAAACTCACACCTCTGGAGACCATCCCTTTTTTCTCCCACTTTATTCCAATTAGAGGCATTCACATAAGTATGTGCACAAGACCCTCTGTCTCCCTCTCAGAAGCTGTCACTACACCATAGCATGAAGATGCTAATCCTTCCCTATCAGGACCCTGCTGCAAGCCAGAAGCACACCTGCACTGTTCAGTCCTATAGTTCCCAAAGCCAAAGAAGTACCCAGCATTTAATGGTGCTCAAAATCTGTGGGCTGACAGAGTGCGCAAAGTCATCTTTCCTGCTTCTTTCACTAGAAATAGTCACTTTTTAGTTTCACACTAATCCTTTCACCGAAATGCCCAACCCCAACTTTAGAGAGTAAATGTTACAAATGGTTACAAAAGCCTTCAAGGTACACAAAAAGCTTTCTAGAAACAACCCTGAAAAGAAGCTCAGCCCTAAAAAGAAAATGCTTATGACAAGAAAATTAAGATTTCAACATGCCCACAAAAGAATTATCAGAGTAATTTTCAAAACTATAACAAAATATTGACATTTTTCAGGTCAATTTTAAAAATGTAAACATAAGCATATAAGCAAGGAATGGCCTCAAGCCATCAATAAGCCAACCTCTCCACTTTCCAATTTGAGTCTCCTTCAGCTGTGGACTGTGAAAAAAACATAGATGTTTGCAAGGATAATGGAAAGTGGGGAGAATAAAAAATGTTTTAGGTTCCCCTGGAACTTAAGACACTACCTTAGGGTTTGTACTCAAAACATTTAACCCTAGTAAATTAACCTAGTCAAGGCACTGACTTGTAACCGTTATCCAACCCAGCTGATGTGGCTATCTGGTGTGCTGGGGCTTTGCTTTCTCCAGGACAGAAACTAGTGACTAAAAATTAAGCCTTTGCATTTTCCATCTACAGAACTGCCAGAAATCTTGTTCAGTGAGCTTACATTACAACAAAGTCCAGAAAACGACACCAAGAGAGAGAGCAGAAGGGACCGTTAGAAAGGCCAAGGTTCACCAAATCCATCCTATGCCAACATGACCATGAAAACATGAACAGGAGAGGGTGTCAAAACACTAGGCTGTTGTTTTAACTATATGTTGTGAAAGCAAGAAACACATTCCGAAAACCCACTCCTCTTTCAGCAGCAAGGTACACAACGATCAAATAAAAGTTTGCTCAACTGGACACACATTCAGAACTATTGTGTATCATCTTTCCCAAGGTAAGGGAGAAGATCCTGTTCCCTACAATCAGAAACTGGAATGTCTTAATTAAACACATTCTTTTGGATAAAAAAAGGCACATAATCTATTCCTGTAGCCTCCTAATTGAATATAAACCCCAATCAGTAAAGAAAACTTCAGTATGCAAGCCACTGATAGTTTTATGTATAAGTAATATATATCTTATTAATTAAAAATACAACAAACTTTCTAAGTTTGCAAAACATATAGAAATGTTATATTCTAATATTTTCCCCATATCTCCATATTGCCTTATGTGCTCAATGTGGAACTACTCTATCCACAACTGGATGAGACATTTTTACTGAATTAGAATAAAAGTTTGTGTTACACTCAGACTATAGTTAGCATAATTTCTTTCACTACTTAGATGATGCTTCAGTGACTTGAAAGCACCCACACTGAGCATTAAAGGATCTGTTTTAAGGCAAACCTACTGTAACTTTCTCACTGTTGCACTGAAGAGTTAATTAAGGAAGGGGACAGTGACCTAATCCAGGTCACATGAGCCATCCAGCACAAAACCAAGAAGGAATGGTAGCTGAGGGTCCAGACTCCTGATTCTTACCATTCCTGGGAATAGGCATTGCTGTCCCCGCAGACAGAGTCAGAGCACTGAAACCTGAGAGCAAATCCGTCAATGGAGTGCAGAGGACAGCTCAGCACAGAAATCCACACTGGCAGTTGTCATAAAATTGGTGAAACTATAGTTAGCCCAACTTTCAGGTACAAATAATGTATATAAAATCCAAATTCCACCTGATGCTCAGCACCACTCTATAGCAATTCAAACTGCAGAATATGTCTTCAACAAATATTTAAAAGAGGAGAGAAATAGAGAAAAATAAATTTTAAAAAATTAGGAACCTATTAGAGATAAAAAGAAAGCCAAGATATTAAAAGTAAAGTGTGACTTTAATTAAAGTGAATAGCCATTTGGAAAATACAGCTTTTTACCCAATCTATTACAGCTGGAAAAGGCCACCAAGGTCACATTACAGTATAAAACTCTGATTTCAGAGATCAGAAATTGATCATCAAAAGATCAGAAAAACAATTTATATTAGGAACATCAACAATATTGATTGTGCGAAGGAGTTAATTGTGAATTCCAGAGGGGACAGAGCTGGATATTACCTACTCTCTGAAAAATGAATTACTAAAATCCCTTCTTTTTTCTTATTTTTTAAAACAAAATTTACTGCAAAAATATGAATAACTTAAAAAGAAATGTGAGAACCATGAATAATCTGCTATGTGTACATCATTACCTATTAAGTTTGCATGTTTCACATTCTTGGGCTTGTTTTATTAACAGAAGAGTTCACAAAGATTAAGGACAAAGATCAGTTCAATTTGTCCTCTCAGTCCCTGTACAGAACCACCACCTCTATCATAACTCAAAACTAGAGTCTCAAACAATAGGCATGCACAGGCAGGCTCTGGACACTTTTTAATGCAATCAAGGATCACATATAAAATCAGTTGGTACTTATCTCTCCTTCTCATCATTCTGATTGGATCTACATGCTAAGTGTCCAAGTGTCTCTAAAAGTGTCCTAATCCTCTATAGTCATTACAGGAGAATGGGCCATAACTAAAAAATTATCACCGGTCCAGCCCCAGCATGTCCATAAAGCAGCAGGCATAGTTGGGACCTCACACTCCTCATCTGCAAATGGGATTTAGAAGGTCTTAGTACCAAATACAATAAACTGAAGAATATTTCAGCTCCAGAGAATGTTAATAAGCAGTAATTTCTTTCATCAGTGCATCTTTGGCCTTCACTAGTCTCCAGCCCCACTGTCATGTAATTATCACACAGTTCTTAACAAGAAGCAGCAAGGAGTCAAAGCATGTGCCTTTTGCTTTATATCCACCTACCATATTCTGTCTTTCCCTGCCAGTCCACTTGGTGGTCCTCCTCTGTGATGTGCTCTCCTGAGAGCTTCTCACAAGGACAAATGTGTGTGAACTCAAAGTCAGAACACTTGTGTACAACCAGTGCTACTTCCTGAAATATTCAATACATACTCAGCAATGGTCTAACACAGGGCTGGGGATGTAGCTGAGTGGTAGATTGCTTGCTTAGTACGCACAAGGTGCTAGATTCAAACCCCAGACCGCAAAATAAAGAACAGCAGCAGCAGCAACAACAATAGTGTTACACAGATATACTGCTTTGGAGAAGTGTTATGAAATGAAAAGTAGTATTAAAAATTTGTGAATGAAAGACTTCCATAACCTTGCTATCAACACTATTCATTCATCAAATATTTCAGAGTTTTCATTATAAAAAAGGCTGGTAAAGATATTTTACAGCTTTCTAATTAATTACCATAAATCCATCCACTTATGCACCAATTCATTTGCCAAAAAATTATACACTGAACTCAATTATCCAGAGAACATGAGCAAAGGTATAGACCCAGTTCCCAAAGACAAGGATGCTGAGGCCAGTTTAAATTTGAAAATCATTTGGGAAGCCTGCCAAAAGTAAGGATTTTTATGTCTTACCCCAAGACACTTGACTCCAGTAGAATAGGACATGAACCAGAAATCCACTCTTTTTTGTAACCACATCTTAAACAATAAACTAAGAAAAGGTAGAATCTATAGAGAAAGAAACATGCAAGGTAGCCCCTGAAAGTCTAAATCAGTGGTCAGAACAGGACTATAGGACTTCAGGGGACTAAGATACCTGGACACAAGCAAACACAGAAGGTAGATCTTTTGAGAAGACCATCAGTGAAAATGAAACACAGACAGACCGGAGAGAAATAGGCTTAAGGCAAGCCAAAAAGCTCTTTGAATATAAAATAGGAGGACCTACTAAACAGGGCAAAGATATAGTGCTGGACTGCTAAAAAACAGTATTTGGGATATTTAAGTCTCATTGTCCCCAAATTATGCTTTAGAACCACCCAAGTGGCATGGCTCTAACAGGACAGTACGACCTCCAGGAAAAGACTTCAAACAAGTATTTCATTTCTATCACAAAGCTATACTAACACTTCACTGCAACTAAAACAATGGGATTTTAGAGATCACACGACCCCTCGGCTTACTAACTGCACAACATGAGGCCCAGAAAAACCTGTGACTAGGCCCAGATCACACCTGTCTTAAAAGGCAGAACTGGAGCTATAACCCAGGTCTCTTAGCTCCCAGCCATCCAAATGCCATGTAATCATCAATCTTGGTCAATGTCCCAATTCATCTCCGAGTCCTCAACAAAGGCCACGTTCTGAACTTTGAAGCAGCTTCATACAGTCTGATCGACAGAAAGCATCGGGGGGAAAAAGGGCAATTTAATTTTCTGGAAATTAATTAAAACATGGATTTTTAGAAACATCTGGTATTACACATCACCATATGCTGTGCTAGGGTGAGCTTTACTTCTAAAAATATTAAAGCTTCTCTGATGGAATTGGATCTGAGATCAATTCTTAGCTGGCAACCTATACAAAGCCTGTTTCACTCTGAAGATCTGTAAAAAGGCAGCTGGCAGGATTTCACCCATTAATAGTTAGAGCCCATTATACAATTTTCCCTTGAGCTGGACAATTCTAACCAGAACTTTTTGCTTGAAATTAAAGCTGAGAAGGAAAGGAAGGCTGGGTACAGTGCCACATGCCTATAATCCCAGCAATGCGGGAGGCTAAGACAGGAGTATTCCAAGTTTGAGTCCAGCCTCAGCATTTCAGCAAGATCCTGTCTCAAAATAAAAAGGGCTGGGTATAGAGCCTGGCATGGTGGCACACACCTGTAATCCCAGCTACCTGGGAGGCTGAGGCAGGAAGATCACAAGTTCAAAGCCATCTTCAGCAACTTAGCAAGGCCCTAAGTAATTTAGCCAGACTCTATCTCAAAATAAAAAATTTTAAAAAGGCTGGGGATGTGGCTCAGTCGTTAAATACCCCTGGGTTCAATCCCTGGTATCAAAAAAAGTTAAAATTTAAAAAAGGGGAGCTGGGTATATAGCTCTGTGGTAAAGCACCCCGGGGGTTCAATACTCGGTACCAAAGAGAGAGAAAGGGAAGAGGAGGAAGAGGAGGAAGGCGGGAGGAGAGAGGGAAGGGAGAAAGAAGAGCTACCCCTTACAGGAAAAACAAAATAAAACCAAAAAACCTTCCAAGCTTCTAAAGCTTCCAGCTCCAGATATATGTTGTTGCTCTATTGTCTCTCACCTTAAGACCTTCTCATCAGTCAAAACACCTTAAGTCACCAAAGCAAGCTGCATTGCATTAGGTGGGACTCAAGAGTTATGCAAGTTTACACCAACAGATAAATGTGTGCATACACACCTGGCCCATCTCCAGAACTAGAACTGTATTTAAGTTTGGTAGGTACGTCATTTGAGAAATAGATTAATGATCCTACTCTGCTTTGATCAAAGAATTCTATTTAGTTTGGGGGGCACTTAGGGAGGTTAGGGGGTTCAGGAGAAGAGCATATTTCTAAAATGCCCATATGCTACTAACAATGTTAAATACTTGATCTATTTTGGCTTACTTTAAATGAACATACTGGTTTGAAGGATACAATCATGTTCCTTGGAGAGGGTAAGTTTGCCATGTTCACACAGTCACATCTCAGACATTCAGTGATTTGTGCTTCACAGTGAAAAATACCAACTCAAAGGGACATCACTCTTTTGACCAAAAAGAACTCGGAGCTCTTACGTTTCTTGTACATTCATCTTCAAAACCACCCTGTGCAATAGAACAAGAAAGAAATGCTGAGATGTGAAGAAGTCAAAATACAGCAGGGGGAGTCTAAAGCCAAATCTCCCAGACCACTGTGACATTACTGAGTCACCAGAGCTGCAAAAATAAACAACGCTTGCAGTTCATGTATAAAGAGCCACACGGCCATCCTGGATGCCAGGTGTCTTTCCTGTAATGCCATCTGGAACCTCTATCTCAGGAGGTTTACCTGGGTTTTATCTTTTGTTTGCACATTATCACAGAGGGATGAAGGGAAGAGGTAGGATGATAAATACCTTCTCGAAATACCATGGGAGCGTAGGCACTGCAGCTTATTTTTTAACTGATGATACTCATAGCATTTTATATGCAAATTACACTCTCAAAAATTTTCATGGCAGTGTGATATTTAATACACCTTGTAATTATGATTACTTCATTATTTCTAATTTTTAAAGTCAGATAACAGATAGGGTCTGCTTGTTAACACTTGTTACTTTTCATTCCCCAGCTGAGATCACTTTAGGTAAGAAGGACAGTTTCAGGACCTCAGTTTTGAAGAGCTCTGATCCGGGACAAGAATGAACCCAGCAAAGCTGTTGTGGATCAAGGGCCTTCTGAGAGCTCCACCATTATTCCCCAAAGGGCAAGCTGGTTGTCTGTCTCTCACAGGAAGGTAAGCTGAGAGCAGCCAGAGGCATACCTATGCTATGGGTGATTTGAAGATCTCGGCATGAATAAGAGAACAGGGCAGAATGATGTCTCTGTGGTGAGTGCTAAGAAACATGACAGCTGATGTTTTTGTTCCTTGAGTGCACTGCAAAAACACAGGCTGGTTTTGGATTCTGGTAGATTATACTGGTAGTCCCTGTTCTTCTATTTTATAGCTTTAACATATTATTTAATTTTTAAAACCTACATTGCAGGGTAGTCATGAGAATTAGATGTGGAGAAGGTACATACAGCACATAATCCAGGATCTGACACACAGTGGAAGTTAAAGCAGGTCATCGTGGCCCAGGGAAGCAGGCTGGGGAGGGGAGAGCAGCCCCAGAATTCTGAACTAATAAAAGGTCATGTTCAAGGCCTCCTTTCCCTTGACTCTTCCACAAATTAAAGGGCTCAGAAACCCATGAGGGAGGGATATGGAAAGCGAAGCTAGTCCTCCAAAGGAAGGTGAGGAAGATGTACTGGCAGCCATGCTCTAGTTGAAAGGTTGTCAAGAATCTGCAGAAGACTGTGGAAGCCTTTCCTCATAAAAACACATTCAAGCAGAATATAACATTTTGTGTTTATTTCCAGAGAATCCAGGGACCACTAAAAATTCTTCAGTTAATTACTTTTGGGTTACTAATAGAGGTTAATTGTAAATGCCTTGGAGTAACTGCACTAGATGGCTATTGTTTTACTCTTAAACAAATGAAAAAAAATCATTACTACCATTTGAAAAATTCATGAGCATAAAACCCATAATAAAATAGCAAATACAAACATGAAGCAGTAAATATGAGAGAGGAGAACATGACCTACTAGTGCCTGTCTGAAACTCAGACAGGCTTCTGTAAGGAGCACCTGCGAATTTCTCTAACCTCAGGCTATCTCAACTGCCCCTCACAAAGCTCTCCCTTTATATTACTCTGTCTATTCCCAAACATGGCCTCAGGCCAGAGCAATATGAAAATCCTAAGGGGCTGAGATTCCCTTGACATACGGAGGCAAAAAAGAACAGGTGCCAAGTAGAGGTCAGAACCCAGCCCAGACCTGGACTTGCCGAGCACACAAACATGGGCTCCCACAGGCTCCATCTGCTGTGTGCTATAGCAAAGCCCGCTCTGTGAACCACAACCAGAGAGTCAAGATGACACCTCCCATCCCCACAAGATGGTCCACCAGTGCAGGTGAAGGATTTCCAATGAGGAAGTCTAAAACAAAGAAGAGAACCAACCACTTTCTGCCCTGCTCCACTGACTGCAGGCAGTGAGGCGGATGCCACCACACAGGTTTTCCCTTACTGCCTTTGGGAGACCCTACAGCTTAGGACAGACTTCCTAGGGCAGGTTTCCCATGAGGACACAGAGTGACCTCATCTCTCACTTTTAAAAACTGTACCCTTAATAAGTGAAGTTCCAGATAGGAAACTGAATAGGAATAAAGATATCTACCCTACCTCCTACTCCCAATTTCTGAACCTAAGCCACTTCTAGAAGGTTGCTTGCCCTCCTCAGTCTTCGAATGCCCAAGACCATGGCAAAGGAGCACTGAACAGTCCTGCTTCAACCACTTACCAACTGTCTCCTCGGCAGAAAACTTTCCCCTCTGCCTTAATTCCTTGCTTACAAATGAATTTAATCTTTCCTTGATTATTGCACAAGGATACTGTTGAGAAGATCCAAGGAAAATGTAGAAATGCATTTTAAATATCTCTAAACTGTTAAGGAATTGTCAGAAGCCACCAGGGATATGAACTGCAAGCTGGAGGATTGTCCATGTGGGAAAGTGAATTGTGAAAAAGGAACCACGTGTTGCCACGACCCTGCAGCAATGGCTTTGCTCATCCACAAAGTGGTACAAGGTGAGACTCCCAGATGAGGATCTGGTAGCAGGATCCGGTCAACACCCTCTGGTACACTGTGGACTGAAGGGCCTTGGCAGACTGCTCCTACTAAGAGCCAGAGCATCCTCCCCTCCCCCAGTCACACATGGGGAACAGTGTTAAAGGAGAGCTACAGAGCTGGGTGACAACACCAGTGCAAGCCCAAGAGCGTACCAGACCATGCATGTTCATTAGAGTGCATGCCAGGCCCTTCCAGAGGGGAACGACCAGAGGGGAGGGGACAAAACCTATCAGGCCACCACTAACCAAGGCTTCCAAACACATTGAATATGAAAGCGATATTCACCTCAGACACACTCTGAATATATATGCTTCATTTAACAACTGCAAATCAAAATTGCCCTTCCTCATTACATCAAGGTTTCTACTTGATCCAGCACCAACCAACAAATGGAGGGTTTCTTAAGTCTAGTCTCTCACTTCATAGAGCAGAAAGAATCCCTTCAAGTACATAGTTTCCAGTCCTCACCCTTTCTCCACTAAAAGGAATATAGGCTCTTCAAAGAAATGGATGATTCCAGGGCCAGGGCAGAGATATACAGGATGAGCCTGAACATCTTGTTATACCAGAGAGTTCTCAAAAGGGCGTGGGGCATGAGGACATGCTGCATGGACACAGATGAGTATAGCAGTGAATGGTAAGCCAATGGGAGATGAGAGTTCATGAGTCCACACCACTAATAACTAAATAAATACAAATGAAGGAGTCTCTTGTTTACAGAACACTGAAGGCAGCTTTGCACATGGAAGGTGAACTGAGATCGAAAAACCATGATTGTGCGCCCGTCACAGCAAACACTGCATCTAGTAAAAATCATCAATAGATGCTAAACCTTGTACTTATTTGGATGAGAAGCAGGGTTATCTGTGTTATTTTAAAGCATCTCCCATAGACTTTACTGCAAGGGAAGAAAAAAGAATAATTAAATCATAGAGACACTAAAAGGCATTCTGATGGCGTGATCAAAGGTATCCCCACCAATGAGCCTTCCATGCCTGCAGATGTGAGACCCTGAGAAGGACACATCAGCTCTGCAATATTCCAACTGAGACTGCATAACCTGTATCAATCATGAGGAAATATCTTTGTAGGTCTTAAAGGGAAGAATTCATCCTTAAAAATGGTCAATGCCATAAAATGTAAAGTGAAGCTATGCAACTATTTCAGTTTAAAAGAAACTAATCAATGATATTTTAAAAAAAACCTGCCACATTCTGTATTATGGGGAAAGTGTTATAAAAGACATTGCTGTGTCAACTGGCCAAGTTATATGAATGTGAGAGTTGATTTTTTAAAATTATGTCAATGTAATTTACTGGAGTTGAAATAGTACTGTAGTTATATAAGAGAATATCTCAATTCTTAGGAAATAAATACTTAGTCATATAAAGGTAAAGAGCTATGATATATTAACATATCCTCAAAACAATTCCCAAAAATACTGCATGTGTGCATTCACATGCACACATACGCCTATACATGTGTGTCCGTAGGAAATGATAAAATAAACAGGTTAAACATAACAATAGGTAAATCTGAGGAAAGGATACATATATGTTCTTTGTACTCCTTTTGTGTAAGTTTGAAATTGTCAAATAAAAAGTAAAAACGAACAAAAATATACATTGTTCTCTCATTTCCTGATTACATTCTTCTTGAAATATTACCATGTTACCTTCCATAACATCATTCTCTTCTAAATTTCCTTTCTCTTTGACTTCTCTAGAGGTAAATCCTCTTCAATTCATTTCCTAAAATTGATGGGTCTCTTATTATCAGTCTATGCATGATCCTAGAATCTTGCTCAGATCCATAGTCTTGCTGACAAGACACAGCTTTCCAATCTGGGGACCTGATAAAGAAACACCACCAGAGAAGCCTCTCATTCCTCACCTCTATCACTGATAGGCCCACTCAGATGAAAGGGCCAGGAAGCAAATCCTTTATTTCATACTTGGAATAGCAGCAAGCTAGAATGAATGGATTATTTTAAAAATTACTCAAAGGGAAGAACTGAGAATGAACAAGTATGATTTCATTCTGCTATATTGCAGCAAATATAGTTCCTATTCTAGAAAACTGAACCATGGATGTCATAGTTTTCAAGTCTTTGTTATCATGTCACAAGCATATACCCAGCCAAATGAGTGCCCAGCAGGCCAGACTTAGGATCCATTATTCTTCACTTATCAAGGCTGCCTCTCACCTCTCTCATTTCAAAATTCAGGATATTGCAAATTCCTGCTAGCTCACTATCTCAGGGAATAGGACAGGTCAAGGGTTGCATCAGAAAAACAATAGGTATTACCCAATCCCAATTAATATTCTTTCACTTTTTTTTTTAACCTGAGGCTATGGTTTAGATGTGGGGTGTCCCCCAGAAACTCACATATGGGACAATGAAAGTTCAGAGGAGAAATTATTGGCTTATAAGAGTCTTAATCCAATTAGTGACTTAACCCTGATAGGGATTATTAACTGAGTAGTAACTAAAGTGGTAGGGTGTGGCTAGAGGAGGTAGAAAATGGAGCATGGCTGTGGGTATATATTTGTATCTGGCCAGTGGTGTGTGTCTGTCTGTGTGTGTGTGTGTCTCTCTCTCTCTCTCTCTGCTTTCTGATCACCATGATATGAGTTGATTCCCTCTGCCATACTCTCCCACCATGATATTCAGCCTCACCTCAACCCCTGAGGAATGGAGCCAGCCTTTTATGGACTAAGACCTCTGAAACCATGAGCTTCAAATAAACCTTTCCTCCTCTGTAATTGTTCTGGTTGGGTCCTTTCGTCATAGCAGTGAGAAAAGCTTACTAAAACACCTGGTATCACTTTTTTGTCTTGTAGAGGGTAAAAAGAATAAAGTTGAGGGCACCTCTGATGGAATTCAGGTATCTCACAGGTGGGACTTGATCTGAAAATAGAAGATTTTCACTCACAAGTGACCTGGGCACCCAATTCCAGTGTCCCAGTTACCATGGGAGCGTTTCAAGCTTCTTAAGAGATTCTCCCTTTTTAGGAATGCTACTGAAATTACCACCCTGCCCTGGCAAATTTCTGCCTAAGAACTGGAAGCAATCCTCCCTTTTGGACACTGCAGATGGCTTATTTGCATATTATAATTCAGCTGGTTGATGACTGTTTGGGGGCATTATGGGAAGAAGCAGATGGGTGGACAATTTTTTTTTTTTAAATGTGTCACTCTGGCGAGTAACCAGGCTAATAAATAATCCCTAAATAATAAACTTTCAAATCAACTCATAATGCATATTCATTAAAAGGTTGCAGAAAATGCCAAAATGACAAAGGGGGAAATAGCCTTGTTCTAGTTTGCCCAAAAGTTACATTTGGAAAGCATCAAAAGATGCCAGATCCCATGGCTCTACAGGGATGCCGTCTACGAAAAACCAAAGTGGAAACATTACAGAGGTTGGAGAGCAAACTTTTTATGAGCAAAGCAGAAAACGGAGTATAAAAGTGGGGCAATTACTGGCATAATTCCAGTTCAAAAGTCATCCTATGCCCCCAAATCAGCAGATAAAGTTTTTGTCCTGAATTACCCATATAATAGCTTTGATCCTCTATGATTTATAACACAACCGGAGAAAGTATACACACCTGAGAGGTCCAGTACCCTCCCAGCTATTGACCAGTCTTAGGTAGACTTAATCTCAAATAACTTTAAACATCATTCTGGCATCAATACTTGTCTAAAGCTAAAAAACAATGATCATAATCTCCCCTTTCTTATCTGATTGCATTTCTAAAACTTCTCAGGAACATTCCGTGTGAATCAGGAATTGACTTAGACCCTGGCTCTGCCACTTAGTGGTTGGATGTCCATGAGCACATCAAGTCTCATCGGTTAGATAGAGACAATTATAGTTTCTACCCATAGGGCTATTGTGTGCTTAAATAAGCAACATATATATCAAGTTAGAACAGTGCCTGGCACCTAAGAATCACTATAAATGTTTCTAATTATTGTTTTTTTTTTTTTTTTTGGTACTGGAGATTGAACTCAGGGGCACTCGACCACTGAGCCACATCACCAGCCCTATTTTGTGTTTTATGTAGAGACAGGGTCTCACTGAGTTGCTTAGCGCCTCGCTGTTGCTGAGGCTGGCTTTGAACTCGCGATTCTCCTGTCTCAGCCTCCCTAAGTGCTGGGATTACAGGCTTGAGC
>CM053399.1:137162434-137178060 GCA_028644305.1 Xerus rutilus | reverse complement strand
TGTATTAAATGGGAAAAAAATAAAATAATAAAAAAATAAATAAATAAATTAAAAAAAAAATTATTGTTCCACATGGAAACAAAATAATCTAAATATCATTCAATCACTGTGCTACTTACATCCTGACTTTTTAATATATGAATTTCCCCAAGTTTTCAGTTCCTATTGCAGTAATTACGGACTCACCTACATTAAATAGCCATTCATTCCAAATGTATTAACCACCTAAACCAAGCTAACATTTAGATATCAGCTTTTCCATGTCTCTGGCTCTAAACCAAAAACTCCTTGAGAACAGAAAACAGGCCTTCAATCCCCTAATGCCCTAGAGCAGGTGCCTATTTAATATTGTTCATTAAATACATGAAAGGAATCGGAGCCCTATGCTCACACACATCACTGATCTCCAGAAAGCTCATTTGTTATCACTTCCTTACAACTAAGCAATCAATTAAAATGAGGAAAAGAAAGAAAGCTGTTATTTGGTGTATGCCAGACTCTTAACTTGCATTCATTTGGGTATTTAATCTTTGCAATACCCTGAGGAGGATGAATCAAGACAAGGTAGAACTTGCCCACAACTGCCCAACTAGAATAAGGCTGGTCCTCAATTCAAACTCAGGCCCACAGAGTTAAAATCACTTACAGGTGATATTTTATAGAATGACCAACTTAGGGAAACACAAGTTGGTGATACCAAAGACTCTTCCCTTAATGTAGCCAATCAGTACTTCAGCAATGCACGTGCATTAGAAAGTGCCCTTGACAGTGGTTAATCATATGTCTCTCACTGGCCACAAAAATGATTCCATGAGAGCACAGGTACGGTGCATCTTGCTGGGGCTTCCAAGAACATCCCACCCCACCCTGCTCATCAATGTGCCTCATCAGGGATGAGCTGGGACCCCTTCTCTAGAGGCAGCCTCTGCTCCACAGTGACTCTGTAATGTGATTTACAACATTTTTTTCAGATCCCACATTCTTAATAATTCTCCCCAAACGTATATCAAGGAGGTTGCCCATTAGGTATTCCCAGACCTGATATGACCTGAAGATCCACTTAGGACCCACAGGTATTTTCAGGCCTTTACTAAACATCCACCCCGAGCGCCTCTTCCCACTGGCTCCAGCTGGCAGAGGCCGCCCATCAAGGTCCAGAGCTCTCAACAGCCCATTATATCTGGCAGGCTTCTCTCTACCTGCTCGGCTTACACAGGCATCTGATTTACAGCCTCTGTACTTGCCAGAGTTTTATGGGTACAGAGACAACAGCCTTTGATGATCTTCTCGAACAAGGCTGAGCATCTTTGCTCTTTCCTCCTTTGGTCCCAACTCTCTTTGGCAACATCCCCGGGAAAATTTCAGCCTTTGCTTATCTGGTGATTGTACTGATCTTCAGCAAGCTATTATATCTCCTCCATTTCCTCACCAATAAATATGAATGCCATAAATAACCATTTCACTGGGCTATGAGAATTGCTGCTCAGTAAGTGCTCAGTTTACCACTGTGCGTGAAGACAGTGACAGAGCAGATCTCCTATACCTATATGGATCTCCAACCACTAAACCAGAGCTGCTTTACCCAAAATCTTTTATTTATCAAAAGAGTGATGCAGCCATCTATATGGAATTTTATGTCCACATTCAGTAGAACTAAAAAGGATTGATTAAATCATATTTCTCCTTGTTACTAAAAGTAATTCATGTTTTCCCCCCACCTAATTTCAACCTCAAATCCAGCTGACAACTCCTTGCTTTGAGCCTTGAGGAATAATTTCATTTGCTTTCTTGAAACAATAATGTAAGAGGAGATAGTAAAAAAAAATCAAAAGCATTTGCAACACACTCAAATTTCAGGGCTGTTCCTGACAACACTCTGCCTAGAGAATGTCAAAGCAGCTTAAAATATCACAGTGCTTCATGAATCAACAAATTGTCACTTTACTTGAGTCAAAATCAAAATACTTGTTGCTTCCAACTTATTTGGGTGAGAATCAAGTCTGTTAATTTTATTCATCAGAATTTCCACTAATAGATCTTTGCAATAACATTTGACCCTAAAGGGGGCAGCCTACAAATTCCAAATTCAAAAACGAGATTTTACTCCTAAATATTTAACTTTCTCAGTTGTTTACGTGCAAGTGCAAATTGGTCTCCCAAACACAGATTCCATTTTAATTTCAAGAGAAAAGCTAAAAGGAAGGGGAAATCTTGAACTTCTCCAAGATAATGAACATTTCATATTATCATATGCCCAGCATGGGCACTAGTGTTTGGAATGAAAATCTTCAATAAATCATGCAATGAACTGCATTTGGTTCATGAGTTTGATCAGGTTGTCATCACAAATTATTTTCATTCAGTTTCAATTTAGGCAATTCTGCCATGGATGAGCCTGCTGAAGTTTTAGCCACTCAAAATTTGATAAAACAATTCAAAACTACAATTATGTGTTCTATATGCATGTGATATAAATATATACATGCACAATGAAACAGTGAGCATGTAAAAAAATACTACTTTGGAAAAACCTTACTGTGATTTAATTGTTATTTAATTGTTAAATATGCTATCATTTTAGGAACCATCATAAAGTTGTTGCCTGGACACACCACCTTCCTCTCCAGTAGCACCTATAAGGAGAGGGAGAAGGAGATCATACCAGAGGACATGCTCTTCTGTTTGCAGGGTGTTTCCATCTTTCACCTGAACTCATGGGAAATGACAGGAGGCCCCTTCTCAACTGCTGACCCTCTGCTTCTAAATCACCATTTTACCACTAGACAAGGAGGTGCCTTGACAAGAAATGAAGCTACTCAAGATACAGCTTGAATTTGGATACAAATCATTTTATTTAACTGTTTTGATAGTTTCCTGCATTCCAGGACATGAGTGGGGAATGCCTGACACTAAATTCCTCCTTCCCTCCATACAGGAGCCCGGGAAAATGTCAAACAGAAACTGTTAGGCAGCTCAGATCTGAGGAGGATATCAAGCTTTCACTTCACCAGCAAGCATCAATTAAGTCTGATAAAAGCTTTTAAACTGCTTTAGCTTTTTATTTCCTAGTTCAAACCTCTCCCAATAGCAGAAGACACCCAACTACTACAGTCACAAAGATTGGCAGAGTTCACACCAATCACAACAGAAAGCAGATGCTACTCAAGCAAAGGACAGGCTAATAGACTTGGGCTTGGGCTGCATATTGGCATCACTGGAGAAGCTTCTAGGTTACTTGGTCTGGGGAGGAGAGGGATGTAGGTATTAAAAAAAAGATTCACTCAAGTGAAGCTAATGAGCAGTCAGGGCTCAGTTGGACTGAATTCAACTACACATACAAAATAATAATAAGTTATTAATGAAAGTGATCATGTGGTCAAGTATAGATCTTTTAAAGCAGATAAAAATGTACAGACTTTGATGGAACTAATTCCAGTGTTTCATATACTTTTCATTTATACATGAACATGTATATATATGAACATGTAACTACTCACTAAGGAGCTGCCTAGACTGACACTTCCGCCTAGTTCTTTCTAGCTCTCAGGTATGAGGACTGCATACTGAAGGATGCTAAGCCCCTCTGGGCCAAGATCATTTCACTCCCTCCTATCTCCGGCCTGCTACCCCATTAGGCACATGCTCAGTACACATTTGCTAGATGAATTTTCCTTGAGCACATACAACCTTCCAGGCAATGTCAACAGGATGAAGTCTTCTTCCAGAAGTTGGTTAAGAGCAACTAGGAAAGAGCCAACAAGATAGTGATTCAGCAGCAAAGGGATGTTTCCCATCAGAAGTTGGGGGAATAAAAAAAGTCTTTGTGAAATAACACTAATACATCTGTCCCTACCTCAAACTAAGCCAAACTCTACCTGCAGGCCCCTGACTGGCTTCTGGGGATAACTGTCCTAGAGAAGACAGGTGACCTTTTCCTCAGATGCAGAACATACCCTCACCTGCAGCCAGAGACCAGAGTCCAGCACTTCTGTTCCTGGCACTGGTCAAGAACACCATACCTTCATCAATGCTGGCCTCCTCCCCACAGCAACCTCCTCTTACCCTCTAAAACTGACGCCTAAGCAAGACCTATGCTGGGTGCTTCACTCTCTTCCTTCACAACCACCACACTGAGACAGGCACTCACCCATCCTTGTGCCACACCTGGCTAACAAGGAGAAGCAGAGCATGCGGCTCAGGACAGAGAGTCAACAAGGGATTGCCACTGAGCCTCCGAATTACAATACTTCTATCCCCAAGCCCTGCTTGCAGCACATACTAGGAACAGCAACAATAATAAATATAATAATGGAAATAACTAACATTCTTTATTTATTGTATGAGAAAATACTCTGCTAGGTGTCAGATATGGATCAGCTCAATTCATCCTCCTAAAAACCCCATGGGGTACTGATACTGTTTCTCATTGTACAGATGGAGAAGGTTAAAGAAGTCAACCTGGGGCTGGGGTTGTGGCTCAGTGGTAAAGTGCTCACCCAGTGTGTGAGGCACTGGGTTTGATTCTCAGCACCACATATTAATTAATTAATCTTAAAACTATTTTTAAAAAAGAAGTTAACCTGTATATTAGTTTGACAAGCAAGGAGTGACTCCACATTGGAGCCCAGAACCTCTTACTGCAGCCTGCACTCCCATGATATAAAACTGGACAAGCCCAGCGTGGGCACTGCTCACACCAACGAGGCCATAAATCACCTCACTTCTGGGATCCAATTTTCTCATCTATAAAATGAAGGCACTGGAACAGTTGATCCCTTCCAAACAATAGCTTTTCATCATTCATAGGACCAAGAAAGTCTCATCCCACAGTAATGAGCAGCTTAAAAAAAGTTAAAAATTTAAAAAATGAGAAGCTCAAGATGGCCAACACCCCCATCACTAGTTTTTTCCTTTACAGGATAGAAACAAAGCAACAGGTTTGTAACAGCTCCTAAAGGCGAGTGGCTGTGGGTACCATAGCACTGAAAACAGATGGCACACAAGAGAAAACCTGGTAGATTCCAAAGACTATGGAGAATGACAAAGCAAAAGAAGTAAAATATCCCAGCTCCTAGCAGCTCAGGATTATCCCTTCCAAGAGTAAAAAAGAAAAAGTCATCACAGCTTGTCACAGGATGTACCCTGAAGACAAATAGCCTGAACAAGTAGGTGATCTGGAATCTAGACAACAAGTCAGCTTTAGAGAAGAAATCCAGTGCACCTCTGAGCAAACCCTAAGCATGATAGAGCCAGGTGCCATCTTGGAAAGGGTTCAATTGTTCGGGACTACACTGCTCTGAGGATCAGAAAACCTGGCCTAATAACATCTCAGGGTCCCTGCAGAAATCCTGCTGCACCAACTGCTTAGAAGGCAGCCACATGAGACAGGTGAGTCTCGGGAAGTGTCTCTCACACAAACTCGCTGAGGGGTTTATGCTGCGGGAAGCACAGGCTGCAATGGGGCTGGGGGTGGAGGGCATATCAGCGGTTCAATGATCCTGCCTTCTGTGATGTGAAGCAACACGGGTCACATGTAGTTTCATCTGGAGGCCAGGTGTGATGGTGCAGGGATTGAGACTACAAATCATTTGACTCCTGCAACTGATCCTCCAGTACAGAACTGTGGTTCAAGTGTTCCCACCGCCCTCAGAGACACTCTGGGGATTCATCCGGGCTTGGATATTTGCCACACTTAAAGAGGGAACACAAGCTCTCAGCTGTCAACTGGTCCCCAGGGGCACAGACTGAGGAGTGCTGAGGTCCAGCTTCTGGGAAGACAATCCCTCAGCAGCAGCAGAGAGGAAAAACATAACGGTGATGACACCACATCTCTGCAGGCCCTCTACAGCGATGGAAAGAGCAGGTCAGATCACCAAGGGCCGGTAAGTCTGAAAGGGAGTCGTACAGAGGGGAAGTTAGGACTCCAGTCCCTGCCGTCCCCGTGGAGTGCCTAGATTTGCACCTGTCTCCATTCAGAAGACAAAAGCTTCAGGCCCTTCAAAATGACTGGTGCAACCAGCATCAGAATTTCTTTCAAGAAACAGCTACTATCAACAGTGCCCGTGGAAATCCCCAACTCCTGATGCCACTTCCATAGTAGGAGTATCCACAGGAGGCATAGCCTATATACTGTACCCTACATATCAGCCTGAAGTACCAGAGTGCCCCATTCTTTTCAGATTTACAGAGACAGTGGGGCACTCCAATCCCAATATGGTACACTAAGACCAAATCACAAATTAGAACCAAAGGAGCTACAGGGAGATTAAACTATGGAGTCCACCAGGAAATAAACTCTACATTACACAACAAATCAATACTCCAAGTTGCACTGGCAAATGAAAGCCACATACTATGAAGGCCACCAAAAAGCAGAAGAGACGGCCATCCAAAAAGATGGGCAAATCTAAACACAGAAATACAAGAAATATGAAAAAGCAAGGTAATATGTCACCTTCTAAAGTTCATGACTTAATAATAATAGATTCCAAAGATATCAAAGTGGACAAAATGGCAGAAAAATAATTCCAAAGAATGATTTCTAGAAGGCTCAATGAAATTCGAGAATACAAAAAAAAAAAGAGTTGAATTAATCAAGTAAGACAATGCAGAATGTGAGTAATTCAATAAGAAGATAGAGTCTTTGAAAAAGAACCAAATTAAAAAAATCAATGAGTCATTTAAAAAAAAAAAAAACTAATTCAAGTGAAAGCTTCACCAAAAGAATGGATCCAGAAGAAGAAATAACATTAGAGTTTGAAAACAAGTCCGATAAAACAGCACATTCAGACTGAAATAAAGAAAAAAATAAGAAGGAACAGAACATACAGGATCTCAGGAACACCACTAAAAGACCAAAGGTATCCACAATCAGAACAAACAAGGGCAAAGAGCTATAGGCTGAAGGCATAAAACACAACAACAACAACAAAAAACTACTATACAGCAAAGGAAAAATCAACAGGACAACCTACAGGATGGGAGATGATCTTTACCAGCTAGTCATCTGACAGAAGATTAATATCAAGAATATATAAAGAACTCACAAAACTTTACAATGAAAACAAATCATCCAGTCAATAAATAGGTAAATGATCTGAATAGATCCTTCACAAAAGAGGAAGTGGCCAATAAATATGAAAAAATGCTCAAAATCTTTAGCCATCAGAGAAATGAAAATCAAAACCACATTGAGATCCCATCTCACCCCAGTTAGAATAGTTGTTAAAAACAAGAACGAAAAATAACAAATGCTGGAGAGGTTATGGAGAATAAAGGAATCCTTTTACACTGTTGAAAGGAATGTAAATGAGTACAGCTACTATGGAGAACAGTATGCAGGTTCTTCAAAAACACTAAAAATAGAACTACCACAGGATCCAGCTACCCCACTCCTTGGTATATATCCAAAGGAAATCAAGCCAGCATACAAGACAGATACCAGCACGTCTGTTTACTGCAGCACTATTCACAATAGCCAAGATATGGAATCAACCCAGGTGCCCTTCAACAGATGAATAAAGAAAATATGGTATCTATATACAAGGAGTATTATTAAGAAATAAAGAATGAAATCTTGTCATTTGCTGGAAAATGGATGAAAGAGGTTATTCACTTAACATAATGTTTATCATGTTAAGTGAAATAAGCCAGACAAAGAAAAGACAAGTATCACGTTTTGATTCATGTGGAAATTGAAAAAATTAAAAAAACAAAGATGGCCTGAAAGTAAGACTGTTAGAGTCTAGGAAGGGCATCATGGGGAAAAGGGGAAGGGAAGACAGCAAAAGAATAGGAGAAGGGAGGGAGTACATGACTAAAGCATGGTATATGCATGTATGGAGTGCCTCAGTAAAACCCATTGATTTGTATAGTCAATATGTTAAAACATATAATATTAAAATGGAAAAAGAATTACCATGTAATCAAGCAATCTTAGTCCTAAAACAATTGAAAGCAAGGGTTTAAACAGATATTTGTACATTAATGTTCCTAATAACATTATTCCTAATAGTCAAAAGGTAGAAACAATCCAAATATCCAGCAAAAGGTAAATGGATAGATGAAATGTAGTATACATCCATACAATGGAATATTATTCAGTCATGTGCTACAGCACATAAAAACCTTAAAAACATAGCAGGTGAAGTAAGCCAGATATTAAAGGGCAAATATTGTACAATTCCACTTCTATGAGGCAGCCAGCATGGAAAAATTTATACAGCTAGAAAGAAGAATACAAGTTATCAAGGGCTGGGGAGTGGAAGAGAAGGGAGTTCATGTTTAATGGGTACTGAGTTAGTTTGAGATGATGAAAAAGTACCAGAAATGGAAACTGATGCTGAATCACATACTTATAAATGATTAAAATGGTAAATTCTACATTATGTATATTTTATCCACAATAAAAAATGTCAATTTTTAAAAATATTTTAAATATAGTTTTTAGTTGTAGATGGACACAATACCTTTATTTTATTTATTTGTTTTTATGTGGTGCTGAGGATGACCCAGTGTTTTGCATGTGCTAGGCAAGCACTTTAACACTGAGCTACAACCTTAGCCCAAAATATTTTAAATAAATTTAAAAATTTTTTTAAATCAGACTTTCTGAGATTGGTTTGCTTTTTTAAATGTTTTAATTGTAGTAAAATATACATAGCATAAAACCTACCATCTTAACCATTTGCAAGTGAATACAGATCACTGGCAAAAAGTATATTCACATTCTCTGCACACATCACCAACACCCATCTCCAAAACTTTTTTTAGCTTCCTTGGCTGGAACTCTGTGACCATTAAAGTGCCATCATGCTCTCCTTATAGTCACTGCTCTACTTCCTGTCTTCACCAATGTGAATACTCTGGGCACCTCATGAATGGAATCACACTGTACTTGTGTTTTTATGGTGAGTTTGTTTAAACAAACAATCTCACAGTTCACCCTGCTGCAGCATGTGACAAGATCTCACTCCTTTTTAAGGTTGAATAATATTCCGCTGTATGTGTACACCACAGTCTATCCATTCATCTGTGGACACATCTGAGCTGCTTCTACCTTTCAGCTCTAGCAAATAGTGCTGTTAAGAACACAGGTGTCAAATACCTCTGGGTAATGAATGAGGCAAAATGGATTCAATTCATGCTTAAAGGGTTTTTTTAAAAAACATGCATGGAGATTTATCATAAACAAATCAAAACCTGCCATTCCTGAATTAAGCTGGCCTTCCTGAGCAGAGGTCTGGAGACTTGACTGCTCATTCTCAGAGTCACATAGCATGGCCCAAAGGCAAACACAGCAATGCTCCCTTAACAGGGCCAGGCTCCTGTAAGTTGGGCTGTTTGTGACTAAAGAATAAAATAGATGAGACAAGAGAATTGTGAGTTCAAAGCCAGCCTCAGCAACAGCGAGGCACTAAGCAACTCAGTGAGACCCTGTCTCTACATAAAACACAAAAATAGGGCTGGGGATGTGGCTCAGTAGTGGAATACCCCTGAGTTCAATCTCCAGTACCAGAAAAAAAAATTAAAAATAAATAAAAACACATCATCTAAAGAAAATCATCTCTTTAAAAATCACCACAAGGAGGAAGATCTGAATGCACTTTGCTGGGATTTAAGGTGAGTTTTTCTTGACAGTACATCAGTTTCTAGAATAATTGTAGCACTTCTTTTAACCATCCTGCAGTTAGTTCAAGCATTTTTTAAAATGCTTTGTTATTCTTACAAATAAATTCTTCCATTTTGGTACAGGTGTTCCCTATCTTTTATCCACCCCGTTATCCAAAAAAATAGAATAATAAAAAGAAAAGGTGACAACTGTCTTGTTAACATTTACTTTAACCCTTCTCTTGCAAATCAATAACACAGAAGTTTTTTTGTTTTTGTTTTTTTTCACTGCTAAGCCTACAGGGGACCTGGCCATGGGGCCTCACTCTAGGGATTAAGTCTCACCTGGAAGGCATGATTTATTATGACCATCTCCTAGAGACTAGTGAAAAGAGTAAGGTGGCCGGCAGCCTTTGTGTTTGGAATGTGCTATAGAACACTTGCAAAATGAGAAGCAAACATCTCACAAAAATGTTCCAGCTAAAATGTGCCATGTGAGAAATAGTTCTGTATACGTTTCATGATAACACAGTCATTAAAAGGTATTGACTATAGCTGCAATCTAACACCAATTTCCTAAGTGAAACAAGTGTTTAGACGATAGCTATTAAAATTATGCTCTGTTGACTGGGATTTTGAGGTAAATAAGATAAAGTAACAAATAACCCTGTATATGATGCAGAATCCTTGGGGAGACAGGCGCACCAGGTACAGGACCACTTCTAATGGTTTGTGTGTCCCCAAGCAGCCTGTAAACAAGCCAGACCTCAGTCAGAAGGGGCAGAGGACAGGGCTGGCTTGTCTAGACAGCACACTGAGCTAAAATTCAAAGATATTGGAAACAAGTTAAAGAATAAAGCATGGGGTATGGGAGCCCAAAGGCCCCATTTCAGGTATGGTCCATGAATTAAGATCACTTCTGTCAGGCACTGGGGAGCCAATAGGATCCGGGCTTGAGTTCAAAAGAGAAGAAACAAGAGGAGTGTCTGACACTGTTCTGTCTTTTCCTATTTTAAATCTATCTATCCAATAAATAGAAATGATCATTTTTCTGGGCGTTTTATAAAGAGTGCCCATGTGGTTTTCAAGTGGTAGGAGAAGCAGTCTGGGGAAGAAAACACATTCATTAACGTACACTAGGCGTTCTGTGATGCCCTTAAAAACAGTGATTACAAATGTGAACGATTTGTAAGATTTCTCTCAAGTTTGACCATTTGTTTTATAACTACTAGAACTGTACTTACTTCTCATGATTTGACAGAATCAAGTCCACTAAAGATCAAGGCAGATGAAGATTTCCCACCACTGAGATTCTCTCTCTAATGGACCCGTCCCAAGTTCCCAGGGGTAATTCAACCAGTCGCCTGATAAAGTGTAGCAACTCAAAATGACCTAAAAATTACTTCTGGCTCCACTTAGGCATTCTGTGAGACTAAAAATTTACAATCTCATTTAACCGCTCACTGACTTTCTCCATCATCCCCCCAAAATACAAAAATTTAGCCACTGTCATAGTTTGTTTTAATATGTAACATCACCTTTTCTGAGGATTATTTGATTTCTGTAATGACTAAAGAAGACATTTTACAAGGGTTAAAGGGAATACCATCCACATGACCACTAAACAAACACACTCCTGCAAACCTGGAGAAACACACGCAAACACACACACACACACAGCTGAAACCAGTATTTCACCCTTTAGAGAAAAACCACCAAAATGGGACATGTGAGTCATTAATTACACCCAGCTATTTCATGGAAAGCAGCAAGCTGCTTATAAGTCTAAAAATATCCTCTGAACATTGAGCCCTTTATTTTTTCCACCTTTCTCCATTTTGCTGTATGTCCTTTTGGCAACACATCTCTCCTGATTAAAGACATCACTCACTTAAGACAATGTGAGCTTCAACAAGCAAAGAAAGATGAAGCTGTGCATAACATGCATGCCCAGCCCCAAGAGGACCCAAGCTGTGGCATGAAGATGCTGAGCTGTGCAATAAGGAAACAAGAGGAGAGAACAGGAGACATCCAAGGAAAGCCTGGGCAGCGCACGTGCACAAGGATTAGGAATGCTGGGGCCACCTGGACGAAGTGGGGTGGATCACCGTGGCTGTCAGAGCTAATGAAAAAGGAAAAATAACCTCAAAATGTATAGAGCTTCATTGCCTACTGCAGTTCCAATTCTTATTATGATCACCAAACCCTAAACCCTAAACTCCAAATTCACTTGACATTTCACATCTACATAAACTTTATCCTTTTCTTCCCTCTGTTCAACCTTCTAAAAATCCCATCTATAACACTAGGCCAAGAGGTTGTTTTATATCCCAAGTGAGTCCCTACATTGTGGATTACCATGAAATTAGTCTTACAGTCCATTCTCCTCAAAACCCAAAATAGTGGTACATGGAACCAGATAATGTGTTGAATATTAAATGGTGTTTATAGTTCTGAAATCAGCATTCCCCTAGTAATACAGAACAAATACCTTACAACAGGATAGAAATCCCATCCTGCACATATATCCTTAGCACAATTATGCAGCTGATTACTTGTCTACAGTGCGTGTAGGACTGCTCCATGATTAGTTCTTTATTAAACTGTTCTCTGAAGAGCTGATGAGAAAAGATGCGAATCTGAGCCAGCTGTGCTGCTGAATACTCTGAGCAAGGTGTGTGTGGAGGTGGGTTCTGTGAAATTCTTCAACATTATACTATCATTGATGCTTACGGTTGGATTTCTTTTTTTGTTTCCCTCTCCTTTGTCTCTGCTACTCTTTTAAGACCGAAGAACACAAGGCATTTAATTAAAAACAAAAGAATTTAAGAACAGCGATGCTGAAAAGGCTGTGTTTCTATTAAACATTGATCCGGTTCATCGAGGGAGGCTTTGTGCCGTGGAATAAACTCCAGCACTCATGCAATTTTAATGAACGTGTTCCTGCACCTCACTTCCTTCTTTGTGTTGAAACTGCTGCTGAGTGTCCTGAATATTTCAAACATCCCCAACACAGTGACTAAGAATTCCAAAAGTGAGATAGCATTTTTAGGAGCCAAAATTAAGTTTTATGAGAACGTGAGTGCTTGGGCTGAGGTTGTAGCTCAGTGTAAAGTGCTTTGCCAGCATGAGCAAGTCCCTGAGTTCAATACCTGTGCACTGCAAAAAAATAAGAAATAATGAATATAAACACTTACAAAAGGACAATACCACATCTTAATTCATAAACAAGATAACCGTTCTGATTAGGAAAAAAATAAAGAAACACAGTGTCACCACTCATGGACAGATACAGGCCACACCCACAATATTACATCTAGGTTCAGGTTACAAATGCCTTGCTAAAATCTGTCCCCTGCCCCAAGCATATCCAGTAAAGGCTTTTCCAGGGATGTAGGTTACATCCCTGTAATGGCCTCACTGAATGCTACCATGCTAACAGACAGAACTGCACAATTAACACAGCCTTGGATTTGAACATGTCTTTGCACACATCTCCAGGTAGCCTACTTGTGATAAAGGCCAAGTGGGGATTTGACCGAAGGGAATCTACACAGGGACACACACTGCCTACCAGAGAGAAGGGACCTGCATGCAGGACAGAGAACGCCCTCTGACCCCTTGCCCTGACAAGGCTGGGTTTTTTACGTTTTATTATTCAGTTTTACATGGCAAGTCCTAAATTCCATTAGTCATTCCCAGCACCTTTAGGATGCTCTGGCTGGTCAGCAGTTCTTCATTTTTAAGTATCAAAGATCGCCCACCTATATTCTACAGTCCCTGCACCTGAAGTCAAGTTCAGAAAGTATTTCTCCAGGTCGAGAGAACCCACATTTTCCTTTGACTACCTTATAACCTTTTACTTTCATATTTTTCCAACCCATAAATTTTCTTTGTAAAAGGTATGATAAAAGATCCAGTTTTATTTCCCAATGGGTAGCTAATTGTCACACATCACTTACTGATATGATCTGATCTGATCTGAAATATTGCCTTTATCATATACCAAATCACCACAAGTATACTACTTATTACTGGACTTTTGATTTTGTTACATTGACTGAGTTAATGATTAAATGATTCATTTAAAGGTTACCCCAGCATCCACTGCCAGCGCCAAACTCAGTCTAAGTTAACATGGTAACAAATTGTGTGTTACTTTGGATGAGGCTCTTAACTTCTCTGTGCCTTCGTTTCCTCATTAGTAAAATGGGAATAATGGTATCTTCTCCATAGGTTATTACAAGGATCAAGCTAAATGGTTGGCATTATATACGTGTCACTTATTCTTACCATCATAACCAAAAGTAGGTACAGACTTGATCCCTGCCTTCAGGAAAACAGAAACCACAGAAGGAAACAGACATTTAATCTAATGGCCACACAATTAACACCCAATCACAAACCATGGCAAGCATTATCAAAGGGAACCTGATCCAGCCAAACAAGTCAGAGAAGAGAACTACAAGAAGTAACATTTGGATTAAGAGCTAAAGGATATTGCATATGAAGTTCTAACAGGAGTAGGGCACAAATTTCTGTTTGTGAGTGGTTTGTCTGGCAGGGCGAGACAACCTAAAGCCCTTGCCAGGTGTAGTATTTGGGGGACTCCATCAAACACCCTACTGCACTTTCTTTCCTTTGCTGACCCTCACAGCTGCCATACATGCATCAGGCACTGCTGGTAACCTTCAGGCCCAAGAGGAACATACAAGATGTTACCAGGCGCTCAGGATTCCATCACTTCTGCAGAAACTTCAGCCAAGTTCCTCAGCTTCTCTTTTCCCACAGGTTCGATGATTTAATACTAACAAGCCTTCTCCCTAGATAGATGTAGTGGCAGTAAATTCACCATATACACCCTGTAAGATTCTATGGTATCACTCCACATTCATCAGCAAAAAGGGAATGGTTAATGTGAGTTTCCTGTGTGAGATGAATGTTAGAGAAGCATATATTGTAGCAGTCACTGGGTAGAATGAAATCATGGTGGTCTAATTATTTAACATATTAAATAAGGAACTTCTCTGTGGTAGGACGGATAATTCAGAAGACCCAAATAGTAAGACTGGGTATGGCAGAATGTGTACTTAGCACGCAAGGTCCTGGGTTCAAGCCCCTGCTCCAAAAACAAAAAATAAAACAATAAAAAGACTCTAAAACTGCTTGAAAATAAAGGTAATGCTCCCACTTAAACACATATAAAAACCAAGCTTTAAAAACTTTGGTGGGACGATCACTATCCATGTGATGTACAGGTGATCTACAATAAACCTATTATAAAAATGTTTTAAAAAAGATGAAAAGATGAGCGAAGAAAAACGAATGGAAAAGAAGAGAGGAAGAGAGGGAAGGAAAGAGTTGCAGGAGGATTTACCTACTCTAATACTTCATAAACCTATTTGGCCTCGGTTCCTATGTCTCCCCCACACTCTATTAGTAGAAGACTCGTTGGACAGCAGTCCCTGAAGCTGAGGAGCTGAGTTTTTGTGTGTAATATCTGTGCCCCTCCTCAGCCTTCCAGGTGGCAGGAACCAAGTGTGACGTACTGGCCAAGTTGGGATGTCACAGCATCAGCTCACATGATTTTTTTTTTTTAATTTTTTATTTAGGCTTACACGTTAACAGTGCAAGTTGATTCATTGTACATAGATAGAGGATAATATAACAATTCTCTAGTTGTAAGTTGTATAGAATCACAACATATATGCAGTCATACATAAAGTTAGGGTTATTATGACCATCGTATTCCATCACCCTTGCTGTCCCCATGCCCCCTCCCCCTTACACCCCAGTGCACAGAGATCCACCATTGTTCCCATGTCCTTCCCCACATTTTGGATCAGCATCCACTTATCAACGAGTACATTTGGCATTTGGTTTTCTGAGATTGATTTAATTCACTTATCATGATATTCTCCAATTCCATCCATTTACCTGCAAATGTCATAATTTTATTCTTATTGCTGAGTAATACTCCATTGTGTATATATACCACAGTTTCTTTATCCAGTCAT
>CM053399.1:137081041-137161934 GCA_028644305.1 Xerus rutilus | reverse complement strand
AAGGCACGCTCATACATTGCTGGTGGAACTGCAAATTGGTACAACCAATCTGGAAAGCAGTATGGAGACTTAGAAAACTTGGAATGGAACCACCATTTGAGCCTGCTATCCCACTCCTAGGTCTATACCCAGAAGATTTAAAAACAGCTCACATGATTTTAAGCTACTCGCAGAGATGCTAGGGCTGGAGTCTGAGCCCATGCCAAATATGCATGAGAAAAAGGTAAAACATATTTAAAATTACAATGCAAGAAACATGAAGGAGTCTAATGCACAGAAACATAATCACATGTTTTCCCAGTCTGTTTGCATACCACAAACCAAGACAGACTTTATGATTCCAACAGTCTACTCAAGAGCAAAAGGAGACTAAAACTATGATACATTTATGACTCCACTTTTCATAAGGAGAGTTTTTAAATCAAAATAATTTATAAAGTAGCTCATTAAGGCATACTGTTAAAAGAAACTCACAACTCAAACTAACACCTCACCTCCCACCAGCAATGCCAATCATAAAAGAAGCATCGCACCCAGCCCTCCCATGTCACAGGAGCGATCTAAGCACACGACGCAGAGTCTACAGGCAACAATGCCCCATTACGCTACCTCTACCTGGATTCAAAAGTCACTCTTTCATAGTGATTATTTTAAACACTGGATTATTTTCCAACACTTTAAAAGGGTCAAAACCTTAAGAGATATAAGCTTCCAGCAAATTACTATTCAGGAAAACAAAATTCTTAAAACAGAGTTTCCAACTCTTTCTCAACTTACAAGTGAATATTGGCTCCAGAAATTTAAAGAGATTCTCCAGAAGCTGGAAAATTAAGCTTTACTTCAGAAAAACTTCATGAATCATTTGTCTTGGAGCTCAAAGTACTTGTCATTGAAGCCGTTGAGGCCCCAGAGAAAGCCAAACCATCCATCAAGGCACACTTGTGCCCAGCAAGCAGCACCCTCGGTGTTCTGGGTGACGTTGCCAGGTATGTCCTCTCTGGATGGAATCTGAAAGTGGCTGCCCATTTTGTTACCAAGGCTGTGCTTCATGGCAGTGATTTTTCCATTTTGTTTGAGGTGCAAGAGTAGTAGTAGTATTTTTCCATTCATGGCTTTGCATTTTCTAAACAGAAGCCCATAGAGGCTACTAAGAATGCTCTACATACACGTTCAAAAGGGGATCACTGGGAATAACTCCTATCTTCATTTTAGTGTCTCCACCTCACTTCACTCTTCTTTGCTGACAGGCAGTGCCAATAGGTCTTTTGAAGAGAAGCTAGATATGACAGATGCCCCAGGAGACTCCTGTCTAAGAACAAGAGGATGAGGTGGAATAGCTCACCCCAAATTACTAGTAACTTACAATCTCACAGAAGCACTGCTCTATACTGTGCAGGTCCCAGCTGCCTTCCTTCACTGTATGCAAAGCACAGAATCAAGTTCATGATTCACTTTTTCCTCAGGATAATACTAAAGATCATTTTATCTAAAAATAAAAGCCAGCAAAAGTCATTAGCAGCTTATTTATAATGCTTCTACATTTCTTGGGGAAACAGGAAAAGCAGCCATACATTCAGAAGAAACCCCAATAGCACAATTTAACTCAGGGCTCTACAAAGGGCAAGGCAGGCGTTCCAGTAGTCTGAAGCTAACTGTCTAATAATGGAGCAAACCTACATCTACTTATAGTTCTAAAGCTCGGCTAGCACCTGGGTTTGGTCCCCATCTCTGTGGTGCCTCCTAAAATAATTCTACTCCTGCTTTCAACTTAACATGGGAAAGTGGGGGCAGGAATAAGAAGATAATGAACTGGAAAGAAAATTTGGTGACAGATCTATCTAATTACCAAAGACAAGGAAAAACATGTAGAAACAAACTGATCACTCATTAACCCACTGACCAGAAATAATCACTAGTTAAATGTTCATTTAAAAATCATTTATTGTAGCAATACAGCACACTACCTGACATATCAATTCTCCATGTATTTTAGTTACTCATATATATATATATATATATATATATATATTTTTTTTTTTTTTTTTTGGTACCGGGGATTGAACTCAGGGGCACTTGACCCCTGAGACACATCCCCAGCCCTATTTTGTGTTTTATGTAGAGACAGGGTCTCACTGAGTTGCTTAGTGCCTCGCCATTGCTGAGGTTGTCTTTGAACTCGTGATTCTCCTGTCTCAGCCTCCCTAAGTGCTGGGATTACAAGCGTGAGCCACCGCGCCTGGCTATAGCTATATTTTTATAATACTACGCATATTGCATATGTTTTTTGCCCTGCTTTCTTTTTTTTTTTTAATAAATTCTTTATTTTATTGCTTTGTACGTGGTGCTGAGGATCGAACCCAGGGCCTCACGCATGTGAGGCAAGCGCTCTACCACTGAGCTACAATCCCAGCCCCCTGCTTTCTTCTACTTAACAATAATCATAAATATTTCCTATATCAATAAATACTGCTTTATGTCTAAAATGTAGACTTACCATGATTTCATTCCCATCCCCTAAATGTTTGACATTTAGGTGGTTTCTAATTTTTTACCACAGTTAACTGTTAAAGCAAACAATCTTGTACACGACTTTTGCATGTTAATACAATTAATTATGTTGATAGACTGCTAAACACAGAATCACAGGGAAGTGAATTGATGCTTCAAATGAGAAACCACGTTCTGACTGTATTGATAACATACAATGTAATTGTCCTTTTAATCGCTGTCTAGCTAAATAATCAAAAATGCCACACACTGCCATTTGACTTCCATGGTTTTCATATTTGTGACTCATAGTTCTTTCACATATTATCTTTCCACATTCTTGTGTTGATTTTCCTACAAGGTGTTCATCTTTTTCTTCCTAATTGCTAAGAGCTTTGGGATACTTCTTGGTTTAAGGCTAGAACAGAACTCATGGTTGAAAAATCACTGGAAGTTGCTTGATCTGAAACCAGCTAATCTGGCTTCAAATCCTGACCATGCCACCACAGCCATGTAACACTGGGCAACTTAGCTTCTCTGTGCTTCAGTTTCCTCATCTGAAAAATAGGGATAATAATGCTGCAGCCTCATGTGGTTATTGTGGATGGTAAACAAGTTAAAACAGTGCCTAGCCAGCCAGCCATTTTTACAATTAAGGATGTTAATTTTAAACTTACAAACTGTGGTACATATACACAATGGAATATTACTCAGCATTAAAAGAGAATAAAATTATGGCATTTGCAGGTAAATGGATGCAGTTGGAGAATATGATGCTAACTGAAGTAAGCCAATCCCAAAAGCCAAAGTCCAAATGTTCTCTCTGATAAGTGGATGCTGATTCATAATGGGCAGCAGGGGGGAGGGAAGAATGGAGGAACTTTGGGTGGAGGGGAGTGTGGGGAGGGGCGGGAGCATGGGGATAGCAAAGATGGTGGAATGAAATGAACATCATTACCCTAGGTATATACCTGACTGCACAAATAGTGAGTCTATATTATATACAATAAGAGAAATAAAAAGTTGTGTTTCATTTGTGTACAATGAATCCAAATGCATTCTGCTGCCATGTATAACTAATTAGAACAAATAAAAACAATTCTATGAAAAAATGCTTTAACTTCTAATTAAAAAGTTATGTTTTTAAAATACATGTTTCTAAGCAGAAATAAACTTCAAAAATATATGCCTAGTATAATACACACACACACACACACACACGAGAAATATGTACTCATTCAACAGGCATTAACTGAATGCCATGAACCATGCTCAACTGAATGCCCACTATGGCACAGGCACTAGGAACAACGAAGTAAAGATGAGGTCCCACTCTTTATGCCTATCCTGGAGGATGTTAAGAAGAAAACAGGTGCTTGCAGAGACAAGGGCCAAGTGCTATGCATGAAGAGCCACAATGGGCAATTTTCATTGTACCTGGATGGGCAAGTGACCCACAACAGAAGAAGGAAGTGTAAGCCTTTCCCTCAAAAATATGAAGCTAAGACCTTTAAGAGGAATAGATTAGTCAAGTTCAAACGTGAAAGACAGGAAGGGAATTTCCACAGAGGAAAGAGCATGGTTCAAAGGCTCCAATGTAGGAATGTTCATTTCGGTACAAAAGACCTCACTGGGCAAAAGATGTCCAAGATATAGCAGAGTTATAACATGGAGCTACAAGAGATGAGACACTCAATGCCAAACTCCTTAAGAGGGCTTATGAAGGCTCAGGGCTGAGAGCTATAGCCACTGAAGAGTTTATATGGAAGAACAATATTAGACTTGCGCTTTAGAACGATCATTACTGGACTGGGAATGTGGCTCACTGGTACAGCACTTACTAGCATGTGTGAGGCCCTGGGTTCCATCTTCAACACCACAAAAGTAAAAAAATAAAAAACAAGATCATCACAACTGCACTTAGATAATAAATCAGAGAGGAGGAATATCCAAAGCATCAAATGTCTGAACCTAAATCATGCCCCAGATCATATAACCTCAGTTATAGAGTAAGGAACTGAGGAAGTACAGGAGAGAATAGTTGAAATAAAGGGATTAGAGCTCTCCTAGGGCCCCACAGGGGCTCAGAGCAGGAAGACTAGGAGGCAATCTGGCCTCTGGGCTTCCAAGTCTGAGCTCCTGCTGATGATGTTCCACATGGCCTGATGATGGATGGCCTGGCTCTATTCTCTACATTATTCCAAGAGTTTTTCTTGAAGTACATCCCTACCTCCCTTCTGAACAAGAGATACAGAACAGATAAATCAGTGCTACTCTCAACAAACAACCTTCCTTTTTACAAAAGATAATCAAATGCCCTGTTATGAGCAGAAAACTCCTTGATGATCAGAAAAAAGAGTTGATCATTTGTGCAAAAAGTGGGAGGGGCATGTTTTTAACAACACAGTTTAGACACACTTTTCTCCTTATAAGGATCTAGGATAGGGAGAGTAGTTTTTCCTACCATACTCGTACAGCACCAGACAGAATATTTTTGTGACCTCCAGTCACAAAAATTTGTGGGAATTTCTCACCACCAAGAACCATTTCTGCAGTTGATTCTACAGCAAGCACCGGCGGAGAGCCCCCTAATTCAATTCAACTCAATTCTGACACCATCTACAAGAAAATAGCATCAGATCCCAGAGGTTGAGCGCACAATCCCACTAAACTGACCCCTCTTCAGATGCCAATCACAAACTCACATTATGGCTGTGTTTCTGGCCAATCATCTATAAATCAGAATTCCTACCACTTTCTCCTTGGGTCCAATTAACGTGATAGATTGCCTTAGGGCCTCTAACTCAGGGAACTATTTTACTTACATTTATCCACGTGTTATAAAGAATACTACAAAGGATGCAGATAAGCAGGGATGTGGAAGAGATATATAGGGTGAGGTATGGAAGAAGGAGCACAGGAAGCGTCGAGGTCCACTCTCAACACACCCTCCAGTGATGTCCACGTGTCTAGCTGTCAGGAAGTCCTCCCAAGCCCTGAGATTTCAGGGTTTTATGGAGGCTTCATTAAGTAGGCATCATTGATTATATCGCTGGCCACTGTGATCAACTTAACATTCAGTCCCTTTCTCCTCCCTGGAGGTTTTGGGTAGTGCTGAAAGTCCCAACCCTCTAATCATGCCTTGGACCAGTCCCCATCCCAAAACTTAGGGTCCCCAGTCACTATTCATCTCATTAGCAGAGAAGACACATTCCTATTAAGTACAGATTTCAAGGGTGTTAGGAGTTTATCTCGCCAGGAACTAGGATAAGAACAAAATACATATTTTACAATATCACAGTCCTCAAAAACACTAGATGCCTCAAAGAGGATAGCATTCACTTAATCTAACTTCTGCCTTTTATTTCTTCTTTAAAGTCTCAGGGTATCACTGATACATCTACCACTTGTCTACTTGTTAATGTAACAAAGGCAGAATAAACCTTAAGTTCACAGATTAACTCAAGCAAGAGAAGCTAGAACATTTTTGTATAAATGATTGTGGTTTTTCCACTTATGAAAATGATACAATGATTTTTAGTTAAAACAGTTAATTTTATATGTCCAATTAACTGAGTTAAGAGACAATCAGTTGGTAAAACATTACAATTTTCTGGGGGTGTCCAGAAGAGATTAGCATTTGAATCATTAGGCTAATCAAAGATCATCCAATCCACTGGTGTGGACAGAACAAAAATGCAGAGGATGAGCAGCTCCTCTGGAGCTGGGACTTGCATCTTCGCCTGCCTGCAGATATCAGGGCTCCAAGTTCTTGGACCCATGGACTCCAGGACTTAAACGCCAGCAGACTCCAAGTTCTCAGGTCTTCACCGTGGACTGAAAGTTATACCCTTTGCTCTCCTGGATCTCAGGTCTTTGAATTCAGATTGAATTACATCACCAGATTTCCTGGTTCTCAGCTTGAAGAGAATGAGCCAATTCCCATAATACTTTCGTACCTATATCCTTTTGGTTTCTGTTTTGCTAAAGAACCCTGAGTTGTACTGTTAGTAATATAAAAATGAATACAGAAGCCCTAAAAGTCATGAAGACAGAACTGAGTGACAGATTCGGGAAATAGTCCAGTTACTCCACCACATGGAAAGAGCCTACAGAAACTGCCTGCCTAAGTTCACTTGAATCACTCATAGCAACAACCAACTGAAAAAATATAACTGGACACCAGGAATCTACACGTTATAAAGTACAGCCAGTATCAGCATAACTCACTGCCTCATAAAAGTGGAGGGGTAATAGTCATCAAATTTAGACAAACAATTGACAGATTTTATAAGTTTTCTGTTTTAGGCACATCCTCTACTGAAAAAAAAAAAAAAAAAGGAATGCCTTTCCATGTAAGGTAGTTTATGGTAAAAATGAGTCAGTATTATTTAAATCTGTATACTTTGAGACCCAGAAAGTAGCTGAAAGAACCAGTGAAAGTGAACTGAATGCATCTTAAATACTTAAACAATTCAAGTTTTATAAATAATGAGACGCTTTCCTAGCTTATGTTAAAGCTAGGAAAAAGTAGTTATCCATGACTATATCAAGAATTTTGGAGATGAAATGGACAATAAGCACTGTATCTTTATAGAAAATTTGGACTGGGTTTAAGGTGAATATAATGACCATATAAAATAAAAAATCAAATATTTTAGATTGGTGCACTTCAAAGGGCCTAAAGATAGAGTGTACTGGATGAGATGAATAGAAAAGAGCATAATGGAAAACCATTTTATGCTTTTTAAACTTAATTAAAAAGTGAACCTGGAGACAACCTAGTGCAAGGTTGAGTGTAGGGGAGAGAACCGGATCTCTGAATAAAGGGATATTAACTTTCATGAGTAAAATCTTGATGACAGTACTGATGATGAACATCTAAAAAACCACTTCCTTCAGCTGGTGTACAAGAATAGAGGATGGGCCAGGCACGGTGGTGCACGCCTGTAATCTCAGCACTTTGGGAGGCTGAGACAGGAGAATTGTGAGTTCAAAGCCAGCCTCAGCAATGGTGAGGTGCTAAGCAACTGAGAGAGACCCTGTCTCTACATAAAACACAAAATAGGGCTGGGGATGTGACTCAGTGGTTCAGTACCCCTGAGTTCAATCCCTGGTGCCAAAAAAAATAGGGGATGGCCTCGTAGGTCTCTCTTGCCCAGATGCAGCCACATAAGTAGTTAAGTTATGAGTTGTATAAATATGGCCATCAAGCCACCATACGTGACAGTCAAGAGAAGTGGCACACCAGGGTCACTTCAGTGAGCAGTATATGCAGAGAATGACAAGGGTGAAAGCTATAGCCACCCTGTAATCAATTCCTATAGAATACCTCACCTTCAGGTTGCTTATTACTCAGACACAGACCATGCCTGACCATTCTCTTCCTGGCTGAGCTGTTCAACAGTGACATCTCAGGGTGCCACAACTCATCCTTTCAGAATTATATCCAGCACTGTACCCATAAAACCATTCAGAACGATGGGGCCACAAATCATGTCAAAGAGAATGGCCATGACACCCACAGCCACAGAGCACATTACTGCAGGCACCCCTTCTGCTTACACAACTGCACTGTTCAAGTGTGCCACACAGATTTGTAATCCTCAACAACATCATGAGCAACTTCAAGTTGCCATGCAGCCTTCTGGCAGGCCAGAACAAGGACATTTCATGTGTCTTTGTGGCATCAGCCTTCCCCAAGCACAACAGCAGAAGTACAGTGAATAGTCAACCACTCTACCCTCCTTGGTAGAGATTCCTTGTGTACTGCTGGAGATTAATAATTCAAAATATGCTCTGCAGTTCCTCAGTATCTCCATTCCAAGGCACTGAGGTTGTCACTGTCTGCCAGTCCACCAAACTAAAGGGCTTCTCATAAAGAACTCAGCGGTGCCACTGTTTAAAACTGATTAAGGAGCACAGAATATACATGTGTTTCACCAAACACAAACATCTACATAAAAAAAATTTTTAAAAATCCTAAGGGAAAAAAACCTGTAAGACACATGAAATGTATTTAAAAATACAAATGGAACACTGAACTTTATATAAAAGTTTAATCCAGGAAAATAGTACCTTAAGTCTACTTAATAGAACTTTAAGTCTTGAAGGTTCATATATGTGTATATGTTCGTGTTGCATATGCATGTATGTGTGTACACCAAAACCCACTTCTATGTTCTGAGCACACTGCTGGACTTCTCCTGTTAAGGCGCTATTCCATAATCCCAAATGAAACTCTGGGTCTTTTTGAAGTAAAGACAAAGGATTTTTTCTGGCCAGGGCCACGGGAGCAGAAAGCAGACAGTTCTGCAGCACAAGACACATCATTCGTGGGGGGCTGCTTAAAAGTCGAAAAAATTGTGAAGGAAAAGGGGCGGGGAAAACTAATGCAGTCATAGAGCGTGTTTCACAGAGTGGAAAAAAAGCCAGGTTAACTTTTCTCAGTACATCCTCAGCTAATGTCTGTTCTATGAATTGCAGAAGCTGTGGTCTGGATGCAAGAGGGTGAGGATGAGGATGTCAGCTTCTATGGGAGTGGGCTCTTAGGAAGCAGGGCCAACTCCCCGCACGGGTTGAGATGTCTGAGCAGAATGGGGTTAGCCTGACTTTCAAATCAGCCCAGGACACTCCCGCCTTGCTGGATTTCTCCTGCCTTATTCTTTTGTACTTATGAGAGCCAGACAGTGGCCATGTTACAAATCCCAACCAATGAAACGTAAACAGAAGTGAATGTATTCTGCTGCTGCATAACAAATTATCACAAAATTATCAGCTTAAAACAACACCCATTACTAGCTCACAGTTCTACAAATCAGAAGTCTGGGCCAGCTCAATAAGGCTCTATGTTCAGTTTCACAGTGCCAAAATCATGGTGTTGACTACAGTGGGCTGCTGTCTGGAGGCATGGGGGGAAGCATCCTTTTCCACTCAGGTTGTTGGCAGAATCCAGTCTTTTTAAAGCTGTGGGTCTAAAGTCCCTACTTCCCTTGGAGGCATTATCCAAGAGCAGCTCCCTGCTCCTACAGCTCCCTCCTTCTTTAAGGCAACCACAGCATGACCAGTCTGTCAATCTTCCAATCTCTCTGACTTCCTCCTCTGCTATCAGCCGGAGAAAATCATCTGTTTTAAAAGAACTCATACAAAAACTCTCTTTTGCCAGGTAAAGTAACGACATCTTTTCATACTGAAGGTTGAACCCACACTCAAAGGGCAGGGGCCTGTAAAAGAATGAGTCATTGAGGGTCTTAGTATTCTGCCTAAACATTCTTCCTGACTTGGTCCATGAAAATTTCCCATGCTTTCCCAGTATATCCTTTCCCTTTAGCAACCTTGAAAACTAAGTGTTAAAAACTAAACCCATCCAGGTTCATTCTAGGTCCCTGACACAAATAACAATAATTAAGAATGAAAAGGGCTTTCTTTGAGCAACAACGTTCCACTAAGAGTTTTTGGTTAAACCAAAAAGTTTCAATTACTACAACTAAGCTGTGCAAAGTTTACATTAACACAATTAAGTCTATCAGCTGAAAACTAGATCTAAAAAAGAATTTGCACTGTGATAACTGGTTAATAGTACTGACAAGAAGAAAACAGCTCATAAGCCTTTTTGAAAGAATTGTATTGCCTAAGTCAGCCTTAAGCTGTGAGTAGTTAGAAGCCTGTGACTGTAAACCAATTCTTAAACTTAAATAAATAAGAAATTGAATGCAAATGTTATACAGCTCCCAAAGAGCCCACACTCTCTGTCACTCTCATTAGATTTGGCTAAATATAAGAACAAGACTTCTACCCAGATTGCAGAGTGAGGATCAAATCAAGGAACTTCCTCTGCTCTAAGGGTTGGGGACTTCACCATGCCTATCGAGCAGAATGGCAATACTCTAAGGGACAATAACTGCTATGACTCCCATTCTTGCCTTTCACTGTGATGTTCACTGTGGACATTTCTTGCACATTTCACTTTAAAGCATGGGCAGATTATCGGCTGCATGCACTAATAAGCATTATACCCAATACTAAGGTACTTCTTAGCCATCTAAAATTGCTCCAGCTAGGATCTCTGGGAAAGTCGCCAGCTAGGGAAAGTTCAATATGAATTACAAAAAAAGATATCTCAATTTCTTTCATATATCACAATTCAAAAGATGTCTGAACATATTGCCTTGAGATCTTTTAGAGGCCTCAGAACATTAAGCAAACCTACTAGGAGCTATGGGTTCTCCTGAAGTATCATAGGCAGCGTCTCCATACTCACGTAGACCACATACAATCTGACACAGAGAGACTGGGGCAGAGCAACTACATCATGTTTGGAATTTAGAAGTTATACTAAATGTAAAATGTTGTTTCCTGAACCACTGGACATCATGTAACGATTTAGTATCCTAACTAAACATTTTATTGAGAGTCTGCAAGATGATGTGACTGGGTCTCACCACTATGACATTTTTAAATAGCTATAGCTCTTTTCTTAGGCTTTATCATAAAGACCATATAAATCGCCTCAAGTATTTTAGTTCTCCAAATCATTAGGGAAACAAAGAAAATCTAAACAAACAAAAAACATTGAAAAGGTCTGTGCTATGGACTTTAAAACTTTATATATTTTTTTCTTCTGCTACGTCAACATCCCCACACATATAAGCTGTAAGCACCTATCCAGGTGATCAGGTACACAAATGTGATAAAGTTGACCCCTTCCACCAGTTTCCCTCCTGTCCTCCCTGACCTGATAACAAACACACCAAAGAAATCCCCTCGTGTGCTAGGCATAGGGGCACTCAACTGTAATCCCTGTGACTCAGGAGGATCACAAGTTCAAAGCCAGCCTCAGCAATTTAGCAAGGCCTTGTCTCAAAAAAAAAAGGGGGGGGGGGGCTGGGCATGCAGCTGAGTGGTAGAGTGCCTCTAAGTAAATCCTCAGTGAAAAACAGAAAAAAATTCTCTCCTGCCTTTTCTTGTGTACTCTACCATGATCCCCAATAAAAACACCTGCCCAGGGGTCTTCCTTCACTTCTCAGCTGAACTGCTCCCCTACAACTCCCCATGTGCCTCCCCTTCTCCAGGACACAGTGATTCTGTCTTCCTAGGACCTGAGAGTATAAGGAATTTTGTTTTCCTGATCCTGCCCTATGTACCCTCCAGTGGCCATGCCTAACTGACTACCTTCTAAAAGAGCCCAAAACAAGGATGCAAAGGATTCAAACAACAGAAGGGAAAACTAAGAAAAAATGAAGCTCAAGGAAATTCACTGATTTTTTTACCTAGTATCTTACTGAGTATCTTACCTATCTGGTCTTAAATTCAGAAGACTATTCACCCCAGGAAGTCCCAGCAAGCATCCACTTTAAGCAGTCCCTAACCACCACCTCCTTGCCCAATTCTCATAATTTGTCTCCGTCCACTTCCTCAAGCTATCACTCTAAAGAAAGTTTTAGGGTTGCCTGACATTTGGGGACTATTTATGCCGTACCAGAGGTTTAAAAGAATAGAATCTGCTCTGCAAGATTCAGGCCCCTTCCCCTGAATATTAAGTCCCTACTTGCCTCCATAACAAGTGTCTTCAAAACAGTCACCATTTTCCCCAATCACATCTTGCCATCTTCAAGGACACCTCTAACTAAATTGGCAGATGTATTAAAATGTTCCAAATAGATTAAAACCAAAATTCATTAAAACATTAAAGAATCACTGGGGCAGCAGGGGAGAAGTTCGCAAAAACATAACTGTCAACAACCAACCCTTCAGTCAAGAAGATTCTCAGTTTCGAGGGAAATTATTTTCTGTCTCTAGCTTACTTTCACACACCCCCAGCCCACTGCCAAGTGTATCAGCGAGCTAGCATATTAACAACTTTTTTTTAACATGGTTCGAGCTATTCTTGCCATACATGCATGGTACTCTCACAAGCATTCTCATTCAATCCTTACACCTCTGGAGAGGTTTTTAAATATTTGATTGCCCCTAAATATAGTTCAGAGAAGGCTGCATTTTGATAAGACACTCTCAAGCCTACTAACAGAACGGGTGGAGTGACAGTTGTTGTAATGGTCCCTGCACTACATTTTTACTTGATGGGGGGTAGTGATTAGAAATTCTTTAAGAACCTGGTGATAGCCTACAGACCCTCTCCCTCAGAAAAATGCATATGTAAAATGTGGCATATAATTTCAGAAAATATGTAGGGCCCTGAAGCCTATTGTCAGATCTGACAGGGCAAACAGGAATAGGAGCTGTCAAGCAAAAAGCCACACTTCAAGATTGTAAAGGCACAGTGGTACTGATTTTAGTACTTAGAGCACACAGTTAAAGAATTGAAAACTTGACTCAGTTATAACTAATTAATTATATATTTCATTAAATACTTTAATAATCAACAAATGCATGAACAGATATAACATTCTCCTAAGCAAAGCATCTAGAGAAAATACAGCATTTTAAAGGCAATGAAAGCATGAAGAAATTAGTTAAAACAGGCATAGAACATCAATGTAATTAAATTTTCCCAGGTGTGGAATCTGAGTGTGATAAGAAGCACATAATAGACTGTATCATAATATACAGCCTACCCAAATGAGTTTTATCATTTTAAAAAGTCAGGAGGTACAGCCTACAATAGGTGCTATGGTTTCAGTGTGTCCCCCCCAAATTCACTTACTGAAAGCTCACTTCCTCAATAAAGCAGTGTTGGAAGGTGGGGTCTAGGGGGAGATGTTTGGGTCATGGTTGTGGAGCCCTCATGACTGAATTAATATCTTCCTCAGAGAAGTGAGTTGTTACTCCCAGAAGCAGAATAGTTTCTGGACTGTGGATTGTTAAAAAGCAAGACCACCCCTTGTACTCTGCCTCTTACACACACCACTTTCCATTCTGAGCTGAAGTGCGACAAGGACCTCAGCATAAGTGGCCACGCAATCTTGGACTTCCCAGCCTCCCGAATCATGAGCCAAAATAATCCTCTTCATTAACTTCTCAGTCTCGGGCATTCTGTTATAACATTTCATTCAGAAAATGCACTAAGATAATAGGTATATTTCAGTCTTAGTTCAGGCTACTATAACTAGATACCTTACACTGGATAATTTACAGATAACAGAAATTTATCTCCCACAATTCTGGACTCTGAAAAGTCCAAGATCCAGGCACCAGCTGACTTCATGCCTAGTGAAGGCTCACTCTGTTTTAAAGATGGCACCCTGTTGCTATACCCTCACATGGCAAAAGAGACAGGGCCTTCAACCTTTTAAGAGCACTAGCTTTACTCATGAGGGCAGAGCCCTCAGGACTGAATAACCTCCTAAAGCCCCCACTTCTTAATACTACCTCGTTAGCAACTAAGGTTCAAAATAAGAATTTGGGATAGGGACAAATCCAAACCATAGCAATACTCCTACTGAATTCATTTTTAAAAATTTTTAAAAAGAAAGCATACTGCATTCAATGCAAGTTATGTAATATTTATAGACTGATGCATCCTTCTAAATGTTGAATCAAATGCAATATGTAGAATGCTATGATGAATCCATTAGTGCAAAAAGTTATGAATTGAATTCTGTCTCTCAAAACATGTATAAGTCTTAACCCAGCACCTAAGAAAGTGACCTTATTTAGAAGAAGGACACTGCAGATTTAATTACTAAGTTAAGATGAATTATATGGAGGAGAGTGGGCCCCCAATCCAATATTAGTGGTGTTCTTATAAAATATGTAAAGCAGGATACAGATATAGAGAGAATGCCATATAAACATGAAGGCAAGATCAAGGTGATGTATCCGCAAGACAAGGAAGGACAAAGACTGCCTTAAATATAGCTCTAAAAGTTAAGAGAGAGGCCTATAGCAGATCCTGCCTAATGCTTTCATAGGGAGCATGGCCCTAGCCACACCTTGATCTCAGACATCTAACATCCTCCTGTCGAGAAATTTGAAGTGATACATTTCTATTATTTAAGCCATCCAGTAATGTGGTACTCTAGCAAACTAATACAATGAACAAATAATGTTTTACTCTGTAGCAGAATTTCACATGCTGCTATAAAGTAAGATACATGCACAGATACATACACATCAAATGCATGGTAAAGTGAAGTTAAAAAAGAAAAAAACAAGACACAGGTTTTGAAAAATCAGCATGTTAACTGAAGTTTTTTCCCCTAAATTGCTGCAGGTTTAAAACATATAGAAAGAACCTTGATAAAATGAAATCTCAAAATGAATACACAGTAACAAATGCTGATTTGCTCTATTTTATAATTTAAAAAGTTAGTTTAATTACATAAGTTATAAGTTCTTTTTATGGGAACTTAACAAGGCATATTAAAAATGATCTTAGCTATTTTAATATATTCTTTTTTAAAAAATATTTTTGTTAGTTGTTGATGAACCTCTATTTACCTACATGCGGTACTGAGAATGGAACCCAGTGCCCCACACGAGCTAGGCAAGTTCTCCACCACCGAGCCACAACTCCAGCCCCTATTTTAATATATTCTAATGCAGAAATATTTTATTTGGCAAAAGCATTTTTTCATATCCAAATGGTAAAGGTATTAATATGACTGTTGGCAACAAGACAAAAATAATCACTCCTAATATAAGACCATAGTTATGACACATTTAGTAAAAAATTCCAAATTAATAGTTCAAACATTAAAAGTACACTGCTTTATTAGTACAAATACCACCCTCACTAGCATAAGCAAAAAGCTCAATTCTGTAAAAATGAGACATATTTGTCTTCTATTCATACACATAGGTTACATAATTAAGTATGTCAGTTCTCAAAAGAAAATTATTCTAGGTCTAAAGCTTCCTTTGAAGATCAGGTTCATGAACCTATATGGGAAAAATGGCTATAAAAGTAAGACATGGCTATTTCCCTAATATCTTTGTCACATACATGCATGGAAAGAGTAATCTCTGCCTTAAGTTTTCTAAGATAGCTCTCCATTAAGTTATGAACAAGCAACTATGTTGCTTCAATTTTTGAAATAAAAGGATTTTCAGCAAAAAGAAAATGATGCTGTAACTCTGCACTTGGATTCAGTATGATATAATGGTAATCTTACCACAAGCAGACCTTCTCCATCCATGTAAAAAGTTCTTACATATTGTAATTCAAATTTTTTATTCCAAATTTTAGAGCTACATACAAATTCAGAATTTGGCTGAAGTGGAGTCTCATGTGATTATTTTGTAAGGTAACAAAGCTAAACATTATAGCTTCAATAATTTCCTCATGCCTCATTACTGGTATAAGGGATAGTATTTTATACTAATGAAATTATCCTCAAGGTTAACAGCTATTGTTTATTAGGCAATTTCTGTGTATGTGTTCTACACACTCATTTATACTCACATCAACCCTGAGCAATGACTATTATCTTCATTTTAGGAAGGACAGATTCAGAAGTTAACTCATTCAAGGTCAGAGACAACAGAGTTGGGATACAACATTTTAGTCTTACCGGCTCCAAAGCCAAGAATTCTAATTGCCTTTTAGGAAAAATTTAAGTGTTGCTGAGGTTTGACTTAGAGAAGTGACAAGCACCTTAAATTCAAAAAGGTTAGTAACATCAAAGAGATCTTGCCAGAAGGATAATATGAGCAGCACATATACTGGCCCTATAACTCTGAAGGAAGTTAAAACATAAAGCTTAGAAGCCTTCCTATTCTAAATCATCAATGCACTAAGGCTTACAGACATTTCTAGCAGAGAGGTCACAGAAAGCTTCTTTAGAAAAGCAAAAATAAGGGATAGTTTCCTGACTTCCTTAATTGACAGAACTACTTTTATAAAGGCAGTGATAATAGAGAGGACACCTTGCATACAAACACACACACACACCCCCCAGATGAATTTCACATGAATTTCACGCTGCTTCTGTCACCCTAACTTAACCAATGCTCTACAAAACACAATCCTCACCTTTTCTGTTTGTGGTTTCTACATACACTGCTATTATGGCAGCCTCGGAAAAACTCACTTCTTCTGAGAAATTTACTATCAATTAATTTACTATGAAAATGCATTTAAGGAATGGAAAATATTTACAGGTAAATCAAAAAAGTCCTTTAAGATTCCTTAAACGTGACCGTTTCAAAAGAATTTTTTTTAAAAGGGTAATCACACATTATGCAAAAAAAAAAAAAAAATAGGTCACATCATGTAAGTATCCCCTTATTTTCTCTTTCGTAAAATTCTGCACCTGGGCCCAATGTAATTTAAATTATTAGGGTCTGAATTAAATAAGTTATACTATAATCACAACTTATTGAGGGGAAATGGACACACCTGTAATGTAAAAGGCTCACTAAAAATACTTCAAAATATTTGATTTTAAGTTTTCAACAATTAGGTCATGCTATGGCAGCAAAATTCATGGGAAATGTTACAAGACACGCACACTGTTGGTCAAGTCAAGGCCTCAAAGAAGTTTCATGAAGGAGTTTTCCAAGGAAAAGTTAATGAATGGGCTTCGCTGAAGAAAGCCCCCATCCTCCATTCCCCTGGAGCCTGAGGACGCCGGCGGGGGAGGGATGCAGAAGAGCTCAGACCGCGGGCACCTCCGCAGCCATCCCTGGTGCGGACAACCACTCCTGCCAGCACATCCCAGGACAGTTGGGCGCACCGACACCGCAAGGTCACCGGGGAAGGAGCGACTTTACATAATCTCCCGCCGCCCGGCCACCTGCGCGCCGCGTCGATGCAGCCGCGGTCCACTCCCAGCTGCGCCGGCGAGTGGAGATGCGGGGGCGGCGAGTAGAAAGACGAGGCGGGACTCCGGGGACCCGCGGGTGCCTGCAGCACCGCACCGAGCCGGGAGCAGGGGGGCCGGGTTCCCGCATCAACCGTCCCGCAGCTGCCGCGAGAGAGGCGGGAGATTCGGGGCGCGGCCAATGCGGACTCAGCGCTGGGCCGGGGTCCCCAAGCTCCCAAGCGCCCCTCGCGGCTCAGCCAGGGACCGCTCCTCGACGCACCTGTCACGAGCCTTACCTGAGTGGCTTTGTGGAATTGCTTCTTAAGCCCGGCCACCGACATGGTGCAAGAGGTCGCGCCGGCGGGGCAGTTGCGGGTGCGGAAAGGAGATGGCGATGGAGCGGGACCGGTGGACCCAGCGGGGCGGCACGGTGGCCAGGCCGCCGCTCGTCGTGCAGCCGCCGGGGCTGTGGGCGCGGGGGCACGGAGCAGAGCGGGACGCGGGCTCGTGCGGAGAGACACCCTGACGTCAGGGGCGGGTGATGCGGCCTCTTAAAGGGGACGCGGGAAGCCCCGCCCCAGGCGCGGGCTGGCCAGGCAGGTGGTGCGGCGCACGGTACCTGGGTGCTGACGGCTTCCGCGGGCTGCTGATTCCTCAGCACCTGCTAGATGGTCAGAAGGCTGAGGGCTTACTCCCCCGGGGGGGTTATTAGTATCCCGGGTGAACTGCAGACAGGCTCCTGCAGCTTCGCAGTCCAGACACGGCAGGACTCAGGTGACTTGCTGGCTTCCAGGTAGCCGCAGCGGCGCTGCCTGCAGACAACCTGCCTGCCCTTTGAGCCCCGTCTTTCAGCAGCCTGAAAAGGAGGAGTGGCGGCCTATCTAGGGTAATGAATAAGTCATTCCAACTTTTATGCCTTGCCCCAGCTCGGTTTGTCACAGAAAGCATTTATCTGCCCTGGTTTCAATATCCCTTAAGCCTATATTACCTTAGGAAAAACCACCAACGCTTTTTTTTCTGGTCTGATACAATTTAACGACTTAAGAAGAAAAACCCTTAAAGCTGAACGGGTAAATAGAATTGAGGTGTTATTACAGTAATATTATTTAATCTTCTGTTTACAGAAATGAAAAGGCCCAAAGTGTGAACTTGGCGTTGGTGTAATTATGGTAGTGGATTTAGGGTTTCCAATCTGAAATAATCTTTATATAATGTTAAAAATGAACATACTAAATTGTACAAATACTAAGAATTAAGTATACTTGCTTGGACTAAGGGAAACTGATGGAATAAATTGAAGGGAGCAGAGCCTCATCAGATGCCTTCCATGCTTTGGCAATTAGCCATTTCCTCTAGTTTTTCTAGTATTTAAGAGCTCATGAGAAAGAACTTGAACATTGTTCCCACGTGGGAACCAAAATGATAGGAAGAGAAGCTGGAATGTTAGAAGCCAAGATTAGAGTAATTGCCAAGGATGAGTAAAGAAAGCATGGCAGAATAGGATTCCTAGAAATACATTTCCCTCTTTCACCCACCAACCCCACCCTTCTAAGAACTGCTACTTGGGCTCAAGGGTGAACACCTCATGCAAGGGGAATCCTATCCTTCAATTATAGTCCTTGCTAATGAGAGCTGAAACATACAAAGACAGAGTCAAGCAGATAGTAGTGGACACTAAAGCCGAGCTAACGTGCCCAGTTTGCAGACAATCAGGTAGACCAGCAGTGTGTTAATTCTTCCTGATGTGCATCCACCTTCCAGTGCACTTTCCAAAACTTTTAAGTGGAGGCATTGTGACAAATTCCCACTAGTGGGAATACCCACTAGTGGTGGGTAAAGAAAGAAAAAGACTATTGTTCTTGGCAGAGAATTTAACAATTGGTATAAGATACACAAAGCCCTCTTTTCCCTCTGCAACAACATTTTAGATAGTTGTGGTTTGTCAACCAGGATTCAGACTGAGGACAAATGAGGGCAAAGTCCCCAGTTAACATTCAATGGGCATTAGCATGAATGAAAAATAAACTTGAGTAATTTTAATCCACTGAATCTGGAGTTGGTAGAAATGAGACTTTTCCTCTACTTTTGCCAGTTTTCAAAATGTTTTCACATTACTTATCCAATAAGAAAAGGATTTTATAGTTAGACTTTACCACATAGTCCCAGATCTGAACAGCAAAGCATTTTCATATAAGGATGGGCCTTGATTGAAGTTGCCAAGAGTTAGAACAATTAATCTACAATTAATCTACAAAGTGGAGAGCCTGAGATTCCTGAGCTCTTATCTCTGACTATGGAAAGTGTGAAATAGGGACCTGAAGAGTCTCCTCAGAACTTTTAATACCTGACTGAACCTAAATTAAACAAAAGCTGGTCTCTCCCTTTCCCTGGTTCTCCATCCACCATCTTAGAAGGCTTATGCTGCTAAAATTCAAAGGAACTACCTTGGGAGAACTACTTAAAGAGCCTTGAATCCTTTTGTAACCACTGTTAAATCTGCTGAGATCCTAGATCTCATCTAAATTCAGTATTTCTATTGAAGCTGCAATTTATACCAATAAAGGTCTTTGAGATATTACCTTTGAAGAAATCTATTGGGCTTTTATTACTAGCAGGCATCATAGTAAGAGCTGTTGGGGGATGGTAGAGCAAGACTAGACTTTGAGCCCCAGGGAGTTTCCAGGCCAATAATTCAGAAAACCCTTTTTATGAACATTTATTGTGACTGCAATACAGAGGAACAAATGCAGCAGGCACTAAAAAATTCCAAACACAGGTACCTTCTTTGGTTACAAACAATCTGCAACAGAGACTTCAGAGAAATCCAGAAGCACAGTGCAGGGAAAGGAGAACCAAGGTCGATGAGGAAGAACTTTGACAGAAGCTCATTGTGATTCAAATATTGCCCTATAGTCTCCTGAGATAAAAATCAATGTAAAATGGTAAATAAACCTAGATCTGCTAAAGAAAGTCCCAATTAAATAAAATTCCTACATAGCACCACCTCAATAATTGGGCAGTAAATTCATGGTCAGCAATAATTCCATCACATCATTCATGCACTGTTTCTCCTTGCATTATGCCAAATCTCCCGGCAAATACCAGACCACTAGTTTACACAGAGCCGCTGTATCCCTGGCACCTTTCAAATGACCCCCTAGTTCCAAGGAGGTAAAGGAAAAGCCGGTGTTAATAGTCAGTGTTAATAAGTATAGATTTGAATGAATGAATGAATGGATAGATGGATGCATAGTACATCAATGTTGCCTTCCTACCACATTGGATCTGATGTTCAGAAACCTTCATCAGGGGCTGGGGTTGTGGCTCAGTGGTAGAGCGCTTGCCTAGCATGTGTGAGGCACTGGGTTCGATCCTCAGCACCACATAAAAATAAATAAAATAAAGGTCTTGTGTCCATCTACTACTAAAAAATATATACATAAATAAATAAAACCTCCATCAGATTATCCTGTATTTAAACTTGGATTGTGCAGGAACCAAACAGTTGTTCTGGGGTGAATGGCACTTAACATTTTGTGCCTTTGGATGCTACCAGGTGCACTGGCATGGGCACGGGGGATAATAAGCCCTTTCCTACAGGTGAGAAGTCAAAGGAAAGACTGCCTTAGTTTCTCTGCTTCCAGGTTTGTCACCTGTCAGCCACCCTCCAACAAATACATAGAGAGTGGTATATTAGTTTTTCTTTTTGAGGTAGAATATGTAGGTCTTTCTCCTGATGATGCCTCCTTTCTTTCTTTGCCTCCCACATAGGCTGCCTCCCTCCAAAGCACAGGGGCCTCTTTCCTCAAAAGCTTTCTTTTCACTTAGCTAAACCCTATTAACTAGCCACAGAGGAAGAGGAGGGGACTTAGCTAAGTGAATGACTCCAACCTCTTTCATCTGGGCTATGCTCATTACTTACATCCGGGTCTGAAATGCTTCCAGCTTCCCTAGCAAAACCCTGTCATCTCCAATACCCACCTCCAGTACCTTTGCTTTGAAATCTTTCCCTGTTAGTCTTCACTTTTGGAGACCCAAAAGGGCACTTTTGTGCACGTTTGCTGTGATCTCAGTCTAATGTGTATTGTAGAATTTATATGTAGTTAGATTCCTACCTCTTTGACTGTGGGGTCTTATCTTTACGCTTTTAACTCTTAGAAAATAATACAGATACTCACTTGTCATAGACCTATTAATTTGAAAAGTCTAATGAACTTTTAAAAACTAGCCCAGGGCTGGGGTTGTAGCTCAGAGTGTTCAACTAGCCTGGTGAGGCACTGGGTTCGAACCACAGCACCACATAAAAACAAACAATAAATAAAAAATAGAGGTTAAATGCTTTAAAAAAAAAAAAAGTAGTCCAGCAGAAGAGAAGAGTGAAACTGGTTGGACTTGTCTCCATCTGAGCAAATTGTTTAATATAGTTCTGGTTGCTACTCTCTCAGTATCCAAGCCTGAGTTTCCAGGACCCTGTCAACCTTGAGAGTTCTTGATGTCCTTCTTATAAATTCCTCTCTGTTTCAGTCAGGCAATATTCTTTTTTGTTGTTTGCAGTCAACTAATTCTTAGTGATATATCCCATCTCCCTGTCTGCAATAGCATTCTAATCTCATCTCCATTTCTCATTTGGCTAACTACAGAGATTTAGGAAACTAGTGTTCCTGCTAACCATTGTGTTAGGCTTCCCTCTCAGACAAGGGTGGGCAGATTGAGTGACAAGGAATATAGTCTTTTAGCAAGTGTCAATTATCCCTGTAAAACACTGACATTATTATTTACAAACCAAACCTTTTGTTTATTTGATTATTATGTGTCCAGCTGCCAGGGCCTGAACCTCCCCAGCCCCTGAGAATTGGCAACTGATTGCTTGTAAATAAATGCCAAGCAACTGGACTCTGACATGACAGGGCCCACTCCTGAATTGAGAACAGCCTTAATTAGGGGCAAGTTGTTAGGACATCCTTACCATTGGCTTATCTATTTGATTCTTACATGAATATATTATTATTAAAGATGCAGAAGACATGCTGTTAACCTTGAACATGGGATCAGCCTTTTAAAGCATTGTATTAAAGAGGACAGCATCCATTGCTATTTTAGTAGCTAGTTAGCTATGCACAGAAAAGCTATTTCTTAGTCACAGTATATTATCCTGTCATGTCAAGGTTGCATTCTCTGGATTACAGAAATGTCCAGTTGAGAAAGGACAGATAATTTAGTTTAAGACAACCTGTAAACAAAACTAAGAACTGAGAGTCATCATCACCTTATATGTGGAAGTAATAATAATAACGTATTTATTTTACTTTACTATGTTTTTAAAAAGATAAAAATATACTTTGAAATGATGAAATGATACACAATGTACAATTATTTAAATAGATTATTTATCCTTGATTGGTTTGAGCTTTTGTTTTTCCTTTTCAACTATGTTTTAGATAGGCTGTTTTACTAAGTGTGCTCAGCTTGCATTTTCTCCACACATATTAAGCTGACTTCATCGACAACAAATCTGATATAACTCACCATTTTAAAACCACATTTCAAACATTTAAATTAGCATTGAAACTCCCCTTTCTAAGGAATACCATTTTTTTCCCAAGGTCCAGTCACAGGAAGCTTGCCAAGAAGGGAATTCCTTAAATAAAGATCTTGAAAATACTTTTAGTTCCCTGTAGATAGAGTTTAATTGAATTGGGGAAATTTGAACAGCAAATCTTACAATTCCCCGAATTTTAAATATGTATTACAGTGAGCAGGGAGGAAATCCCATCGCAGCCTTCAACTGCAAGACCAATGGACATTTAACCAGTGAAAAGAGTCTTCTCTCCACCCAGGCAGAACTAAGAGGTCAGGGAAAGAGAGGAAGAGGAGAGAGCAAAGGCAGATGCCCCTCACCTCCAGCTCCACAATGAGAAGAAACAACCCAGTTTGTTAGGTCAGGTATAGCAAGGGATATGATAGGGAATTTTTCCTTCCTCCCTCCCTCCTTCTTTCCTTCCTTCCTTCCTTCCTTCCTTCTTTCCTTCTTTCTTTCCTTCCTTCCTTCCCTCTTTTTTCAACTAGAGAGAATATGGGCATGTTAAGGAACCAAGAAAGGAGCTAGTTAAATGGCAGATATGAGTCATGCTGGAGACTTAGAGGCTCACTTAGCTCAGTCACTGGAGGATGCAGAAAGGAAGGAAGAAAGGCCAGAGGGGGAAGTCACCTGGTAAAGGGAAAAGGATATTCCCCTGGGACAGAATATTGGTGCAAGGTGTAGAGGGATGGAGCCACAGTCATGATGGGAGGAGGTCTGGTGACAGGTGAAGTGCAGTTAGTGGAAATGAGGGATATGCCTGATGACCCATGCCTGCTCAGACTAAGAACACACACCTTGTTCCCTCTGGCTGCTTCCCTACTGTCCCTCCCCAGCATCTCTGGTTTACCCTGATGCCTGCACTCAAAGATCAGTCCTTGGTGCACCCTTCATCTGACCAAGTCTTCACGCATACTGCTCTCTCTGCCTGCTTATTTCTGCTTTACACCTGGCTAATTCCATTCACATCCTTTAGCTCAATTCTGTTCAAAAGCCTTCTCTGACCTCCCTAATAGGGTCAAGTCTCACCATTACAGTGTGTTAGAGCTAAGTACAGTTGTCCTCTGATGTACTTATCACAGCCGTGATTTTGCATGTATTACTAAGATTTTTCAAAATTTCCCCCTCCACCCCAGACACACATACATACTATTCTGCAAACTCCATAGGGGCACACAGAGTTGGATTTTATTTATTACTGCATGCCAAGCAGAAACCAAGAGTCTGGCATACAGCAGGTGCTCTATGGGGCACTAAATGAATGAACAAATAAATTATTTCCTTCACACAGTGTGTCCCCAGAAGCAATGATGATTACATACATTAACTTAGAACATTTTCTAGTACCTTTCTTTTCCATTTTGACACATTTAAACATAGTAGTTTTTTTCCAATTGCCTTAATCAGTATCCAGCCATTTAAACACATAATTTAAAGAAAAGAACATAATATTGGGCACCTCTCATACATTACTCTTTGTCCCTTCTGGTTTAAGTCACATACAACCAACTCTGGATAGAAGGGGAGACTCATTATGCCTGAAAAGACAGAACTCAAATTCAGAACTACTCTACAATTTTAGGTAAGCCCTTTTAGGTTTACAGAACTTCCTAAAGAAAAACTGATGGTACTTATAATCAGTTTATGAATGATTCTGACCCCTGAGCAAAAACAATCATAGAGAAAGATGGGACTGATAATTCAGTATCTGCTCATCTCTCACATTCATCCTTCTGAAGGTACCAATGCCTGAGGATGCACTTACACTTCAGTGGTTTCTGTTTAAAAATGTTGCAAACCAGAAAGTGAAAGAGTGCTCAGACCTAGATTTTTGTCATAAAATTCTTTTAAATACAAGTAAATACTTAGAGTTTGACACTGGGACATATTAGAAAACCTGTGGTTATTTCTGTAGATGCAATGAAAGTGCCCAAGAAACTTAATGAAAAGGATAAACCTCAAAATAATTACCACTTCTGGGGCTGGGATTGTGGCTCAGCGGTAGAGCGCTTGCCTCGCATGTGTGAGGCCCTGGGTTCGATCCTCAGCACCACGTACAAAGCAATAAAATAAAGACATTGTGTCCATCTCCAACTAAAAAAAAAATATTAAAAAAAATAATAATAATAATTACCACTTCTAATTTTCTGCATTTCTTCAAACATAAACTACCATCTTGTTTTCAATTAGATTCAGGAAGAAGCATTACTATGTCTTACATAACGAAAATGTTCTCTCTTAGTCTCCATTTGCCTAATTTTTTTCATTATTTAAACAAAAAAATATAATTTTGAAAATTTTCTAAATCTCTTAAAACTTTGAAAATAGTTACTCTGGTTGGTTAAAACAAGGACTCTGAAATATTCATTTTTTTTCTCAAAGTATTTTATAAGTGATAATTTACTCAAAAAATTTCCATGTTTAACAAAAATCATTTAAGAGGAATGTATGCTATTTTAAAAACAATTTCCCAAACCAAGGTATTTTAAAAATAGCTTATGAAAGGGGCTGGGGGCTGTAGCTCAGTGGTAGAGTGCTTGCCTAGCATGCGTGAGGCCTTGGGTTCGATCCTCAGCACCACATATAAATAACAAACGAATAAAATAAAGATCCATCAACAACTAAAAAAATATTTTAAAAAAATAGCTTATGAAAAATATGACTAACATAAGAAGCTTACACAACACAATAAAACAAAAAAAAAATTAAACCCAATAAAAAATGGACAGTGTATAAGCTCCTCACTGAAGTTACATAAATAACTTATGACCTCTGAGCATAAGCAATCACAGAGAAAGATGGGACTGGTAATTCAGTATCTGCTCATCTCTCACACTGGGACTGCTGGAGGCACAAATGCCTCCAGATAATTATCATGTGTATAAAAAGGCCCAGTTTCACAAGAAACGGAGCTACAATATTATCAATTTTACTAAATTAGCAAGGATTCAAATATCTATTTTAATGGAAATTTTATGGAATGATCATACTACATACTTCTTAGCAGAGTAAAATCCATTTAATTATTTAGAAGAAGTTTGGTACTATATCTCAACCTTTAAGATTGTCCCCTTGGCCAGCGCGGTGGCTCATGCCTGCAATCCCAGTGGCTCAGGAGGCTGGGGCAGGAGGATTGCGAATTCAAAGCCAGCCCCAGCAACTGCAAGGCACTCAGCAACTCAATGAGACCCTGTCTCTAAATAAAATACAAAATAGGGCTGGAAATGTTGCTCAGTGGTCAAGTACCATTGAATTCAATCCCCAGTGTGTGTGTGTGTGTATGTGTGTGTGTGTGTGTGTGTGTGTGTGTCTATATATATATTTACACATACATACCTGCACAGAGTCCCCTTAATTCAGTAAATTTATATCCAAAATGTATTCCCATTAAATAGAATTTCAGGCAATTAGCCATCAGGGAAATGCAAATCAAAACCACAAAGGTATGGTACTTCATATCTAAAAAGACTGCTATAAATTTTTTAAAAAGTAGATCATAACACGTGTTGGTAAGGATATGGAAAAAGTGGGATTTCAATTCACACATTGCTGGTGGGAATATAAAATGGTGAAGTCATTTGGAAAACAGTCTGACCATTCCAAAATGATTACACATAGAATTACCATATGATTCAGCAATTTCCACTCCAATTATGTATCCAAGAGAAATAAAAGCATGTGTCCATACTAACTTCCATGAATGTTTACATCAACATTATTCAGAATAGCCAAAAGTGGAAACCACCCAAATGTCCATCAATTGATGAACAGATTTATAATACGTGGTATCAGTGCTCGCTTCAGCAGCACATATACTAAAATTGGAACGATACAGAGAAGATTAGCATGGCCCCTGCGCAAGGATGACACACAAATTCGTGAAGCGTTCCATATAAAAAAAAGAAAAAGAAAAAAAAATAATATGTGGTATCAACACACAAGTGATATTATTTTGCAGTAAAAGAATGGAAGTGAGTTGGGATTGTGGCTCAGTGGTAGAGCGCTTGCCTAGCATGTGTGAGGCACTGGGTTCAATCCTCAGCACCACATAAAGATAAATAAATAAAATAAAGGTATTGTATCCAGCTACAACCAAAAAATGTTAACAAAAAGAAATGAAGTATTGATACATGTTACATCATGAATCACCCTTAAAAAATATTATGCTAAATGAAAGAAGTTTATTACAAAGGACTACATATTGTATGACTCCATTTATATTAAGTTTCCTAAATAGCCAAACCTGTAGATACAGAAAATAGGTTATTTTTTGCCCAGTGCTGGACAGAGGGTGGAGGAATTTGGGGGTTGATGGCTAAATGGAGTAGATTTTCCTTTTGAGGTAATTAAAGTGTTTTAAATTGAATTGGGGTGAAGGATGCATAATGTTGTGAATATAAAAGTCATTCAATTAAATGACTAAATTGTATGAGGTGTGAATTAGATCTCAATAAAGTTGGTATTAAAACATCATAGCATTATATAACAGGGAAATAATGAAAACAACCTAAAATCCAAAATTAAGGAATATAAATTTTCTGAAGAACATTTATTTTACTAAAAAATGTTTTAGTTGTTGATGGACTTTTATTTTATTTGTTTATTTATTTATAGGTGGTGCTGAGAATTGATCCCAGTGGTCACACATGCCAGGCAAGTGCTCTACCACTGAGGCACAACCCCTGCCCCTGAAAAACATTTCTTGACACTTGAAATTTTTCAGAATATAACAATTGACAATAAACATGTATAAAGGTAAAAGTCACTATAATTCCAATCACATAATAACATGTATACACAAGCATACCAAAAAGAATGGCTGAAATATTTAAAAATATGACTAGTGGTTATCCATGAGTGACAAGCTTTATCCTGAGTATATTTATGGTATTATCTAAATTCTGTATCTCCAGTGAGAATCTATGTAACCAAAATAATTACCATATAAAAGATGTATGAATATGGTTATGGTTATATCTTAAGCTTAAGGTAATATTCCAGAAAATTATCTGCAGAGCTGTAACTTTCAAAGGATCATATTCTTGTATTGATTTATTCTAAATCTATCATTGGTTTATATATGACAAATTTTGTTATACAGAGGCAATTTGATAAAGAACAAATCTTCAGAGATGAGAGACTTATACTCAGAGAATTCTATTTCTTAGATATTCAATAAATTCATATTTTCTACTTTCTTACTGATAAACATTTGGGCCGCTTTCAGTTTGGGACTATTCTGGATAATGCAGCTGACATCCTTGTATGTAATACTTTGGCACACTTGCACACACACACCTGTCAGGTATTTACCCAGGAATAGAATCGCTCAATCATAATTCCATGTTCAGCTTTAGTCTATAACACCAAACAGTTTTGCAAAGTGCTTGTACTGATTTACACTTTCACCAGCAGTGTTTGACACTTGGTAATAATTGGTAATAATTGGTAATAATTTCTCATTGTGACTTTAATTCATATTTCTTAGTGAAGTCGTGAGCATCTTTTCATATTTTTTATTAGTCATTGGAGTGTTCTCCATTGTGAAGTGGCCATTCCAAGTCATTCCCTATATTCCTCTCAGGTTCTCTTTTCCTGTCAATTTGTAGACAGTTTCTATATATTTCAAAATCAACTTCTTTGTCAGTGATGTATGTCACAGGAAATTTTTCTCTACTTCATTAGCCTACTTGTCTTTTTTCAAAAATGGGATTGGATTATAGTTTTTTTTCTCATAGTGTCCTTTTAGGTTTGGGTACCAAGATTATGCTGGCTTCATAAATTATGTTGGGCATACTTTTATTCTATTCTCTTAAAGAGTTTTTGTGATGTCAGTGTTATTTCTTCCTAGTGTGGTTAGTAGAATTCACTGCTGATACCACTGAGGCCCAAAGTTTTCCTTGAGGCAGACTTAAATTATAGATTTAATATCTTCAATATTTTCAGAACTATTGTATTTTTTCATGTATAAAGTCTATTCTGTTATTTCAAGGAATTTATAAATTTCATCTAAATTTTCAAGTATATTGGCATAAAGTTGTTCATTATATTCTCTTATAGATTTAATGTCTATAAGATCTATAATGGTGTTGCCAGCTTCGTTTCTGACATTGGTTATTTTTTAATTTCTTTCCTTTTCTTGGTTGGTTTATCATTTTATTAGTTTCTTCAAAGAAACAATGTTTGGCTTATTAATGTTTTGTTTTATTTGTTTTCTGTTTCATTAATTTCTGCTATCTTTATTATGTTCTTTAAATTTACCTTGGTGTTATTTACCAATTTTGTCTTAGTTCATTTTGTGTCACTATAACAATACCACAGACTAGATAATTTATACAGAAGAGATACTTATTTCACACAGTTCTGGAGACTGAGAAGTCCAATATCAGGTGCTGGTATCTGGTGAAGGCCTTCACCCTGCCTCATCCCCATGGAAGGCAGAAGGGCAAGAGAGCATGTGAAAGAGCAAGCAAGCAAGAGCGGATGCCGGGGGCTGGGGGTGTGGCTCAGTGGTAAAGTGCTTGCCTATCATGTGTCAGGCACTGGGTTTAATACCCAGCACCACATTTAAAAAAAAAACTAATCCTACATGATGAAGATTTGGGCCTATTTTTTCTTCTATTAGGCGTTGGGTCTCTGGTCTGATTCCCAGGTCCTTGATCCACTTTGAGTTGAGTTTTGTGCATGGTGAGAGATAGGAGTCTAGTTTCATTTTGCTGCATATGGATTTCCAGTTTTCCCAGCACCATTTGTTGAAGAGGCTGTCTTTTCTCCAGTGTACGCGTTTGGTACCTTTGTCTAGTATATACACAATGGACTATTACTCAGCAATAAGAGAGAATAAAATTATGAGATTTGCAGGTAAATGGATAGAGTTGGAGAATATCATGCTAAGTGAAGTAAGCCAATCTCAGAAAACCAAATGCCTAATGTACTCGTTGATAAGTGAATGCTGATCAATAATGGGGGTAAGGACACAGGAACAATGGAGGAACTCTGTTCACCAGGCTGTAAGAGGGGAAGGGGCAGGGGACAGTAAAGGTGGTGGAATATGATGGTCATCATAGCCCTAGCTTTATGTATCACTGCATGTATGTTGTGATTCTACATCACTTACAACCAGAGAAATGAAATGTTATCCTCCATCTGTGTATAATGAATCAAACTGCACTCTGATATTATGTAAACCTAAATAGAACAAATAAATAAATTAAAATATGAAAAAGAAACATAAAAAATTAAATAAACAAAATAAAGGTCTTGTGTCCATCTACAACTGAAAATATTTTTAAAATGAGAGAGAGGGTGCTGGAATTGCTCTTCTAACAGTTCCACTCTCTTCATAGCTAAGCCACTCTCTGACAATGACATTAATCCATTCGTGAGAGCAGAGCCCTCATGACCTGATCACTTCTCAGGCCCCACCTTCGAACACTGTTGCACTGGAAACACATGAATTTTAGGGAACACATTCAAACCATGGCAAATTTCTAGAGATGAATGGTTAGTGCATCGATGTTCTTCCCTGCATATGAAGTTGTAATTTGTCTTAAAAATAATTTGAGCCGTATCCAACAGGTTTTAAGACATAATTTAATTATTCTGCGTAAAATATTCTTTAATTTCTAGTATTATTTCTACTTTGATCAAAGATTATATGAAAGTATGTGAAAATTTTGTATTTTTTTGTAGTTGACTTCTAACTTAATTGCATTGTGGATCTAGAACATACTCTGATGTGAAAATTTTGATGCTCACTGAAATTTGCTTCAGGGACCAGCATATGGTGACTTCTTATAGTAAAAATAAAATATATTCAGTGTTTTTTTGGAAAAGTTTGCATTTCAGCCTTTTTATATGTTTATGTTTTAGGTATGTCTCTTACATACCCCATAAATCTATTCTGAAATTTTTACTATTAGTTTAAACATTTAATTGCTGATATTACATGATGGTGTATTTGTATTTCAAATGATAAAATTACTCTTTATTTTTCTCCTTGTTCTACCTGCTTTATGGCCCTTGTCTCTGATTTCTAAACTTGTTTGGGGTTTATTTGGTGTTTATTATTTCATTTTTTCCTACTATTAGTTTCAAAATTATAAACCCTCTTAAATTTCTTTAATACTTAGTTACTCTTGAGATTACAACATGCATTCTTAACTTATTAGAATATAGTGTTTATTGATACTCTTACCCCACTCTTGGACAATGCATGGACCCTAGAATACTTTAACTCCATTTACTTAACTCTTGATTTATAATCATAAGACATTTTTATTATTGTTTTATATAGCCATATATTCATTTAGATATATTCATAAATTTCTCTTTCTATTGCTTGTTTTTTATTCCTGCTTCTCCCATCTGGGAACATTTTTATTCTGCCTAAAAGAATACCCCTTGGAGTTTCCCTGAAAATAGGTGTGCTGGTGATAAATCCTTTGTTTTCCTTCCTCTTAAAATGTCTTCATTTCAATTGCATTCTTTAAAGATGAAAATAGAATTTTAAAGTGTCAGTTATTTCTTTAAGTACTATATATTTTCCCATTTTCTTCTAGCTCCCATTAGTTTTCTTATGAAGTCAGCTCATAGTCTAATTTTTGTAATTCAATAGTAGTACATCTTCAGTCCTCCTTCACCTCCTGGCTGCTTTTAAGACTTTGTCTTTTTTTTTAATAGAAGAATGCATTTCAATTCACAGTACATCTATGGAGCACAATTTTTCATTTCTCTGGTTGTACACAAGGTAGAGTCACACCATTTGTGCAGTCATATATGTACCTAGGGTAATGATGTCCATCTCATTCCATTATCTTTCCTATACCCATGTGTCCCTTCCCTTTCCCTCCCTCACCTTTGCCCTATCCAAAGTTTCTCCATTTCTCCCTTGTTCCCACCCCAATCCTTATTATGGATCAGAATCCACTAATCAGAGAAAACATTCAGCCTTTGGTTTTCTGACATTAGCTTACTTCACTTAGCATGATATTCTCCAACTCTATCCATTTACCTACAAATGCCATGATTTTATTCTCTTTTAATACTGAGTAATATTCCATTGTGTATATATACCACAGTTTCTTTATCCATTCATCTATTGAAGGGCATCTAGTTTGCTTCAAGAGGTTAGCAATTGCAAATTGTGCAGCTATAAACATTTAAGTGGCTGCGTCACTGACTGTAGTATGCTGTTTTTAAGTCTTTAGGGTATAGACCAAGGAGTGCGATAGTGGGGTCAAATGATGATTACATTGCAAGTTTTCTAAGAAATCTCCATACTGCTTTCCAGATTGGCTGCAACAATTTGCAGTCCCACCAGTGATGAATTGTGTGCCTTTTTCCCCACAACCTTGCCAACACTTACTATTGCTTGTATTCTTTTTTTTTTTTTTTTTTTGGCACCAGGGATTGAACTCAGGGGTACTCGACCACTGAGCCATATTCCCAGCCCTATTTTGTGTTTTATGTAGAGGAAGGGTCTCACTGAGTTGCTTAGCACTTCACCATTGCTGAGGCTGGCTTTGAACTTGCGATTCTCCTGTCTCAGCCTCCCAAAGTGCTGGGATTACAGGCATGCACCACCGCACCCGGCTTGCTGGTATTCTTGATAACTGCCATTCTGACTGAAGTGAGATGAAATCTTAGTTTTGATTTGCATTTCTCTAATTACTAGAGATACTGAACATTTTTTCATATATTTGTTGATTGATTGTATTTCTTCTTCTGAGAAGTATCTGTTCAGCTCCTTAGCCCATTTATTGATTGGGTTGTTTGTTTTTTTGATGTTAAGTTTTTTTGAGTTCTTAATATATCCTGGAGATTAGTGCTCTATCGGACATGCGTGTGGCAAAAATTTGCTTCCAAAATATATGCTGTCTCTTCACCTCATTGTTTCTTTTGCTGAGAAGAAGCTTTTTAGTTGGAATCTATCCCATTAATATTAATTCTTTATTTTATTTCTTCTGCTTTAGGAGTCTTGTTACATAAGTCAGGGATTAATCTGACATGATGGAGATTCGGGCCTACTTTTTCTTCTATTAGATGTAGAGTCTTTGGTCTAATTTCTAGGTCCTTGATCCACTTTGAGTTGAGTTTTGTGCATGGTGAGAGATAGGGGTTTTGTTTCATTTTGGTGCATATGGATTTCCAGTTTTCCTAGTACTACTTGTTGAAGAGGAGACTATCTTTTCTTCAATGTATGTTTAGGGCACCTTTGTCTAGTAAATGATAATTCTATTTATGTGGGTTTGTCTCTGTGTCTCTTATTCTGTACCATTGGTCTACATATCTATTTTGGTGCTGATACCATGCTGTTTTGTTACTATAGCTTTGCAGTATAGTTTAAGATCTGGCATTGTGATGCCTCCTTCTTTATTCTTCTTGCTAAGGATTGCTTTGGCTATTCTGAGTCTTTTATTTTTACAAATGAATTTCATGATTTCTTTTTCTATTTCTATAAAGAATTACATTGGGATTTTAATTGGAATCACATTAAATCTGTATAGTGCTTTGGGTAGTATGTCTATTTTGACAATATTGATTCTGCCTATCCAAGAGCATGGGAGATCTTTCTATCTTCTAAGATGATCTATAATTTCTTTCTTTAGTGTCCTATAGTTTTCATTGTAGAAAATGAAAGAAAACTTTCACTTCTTTTGTTAAATTGATTCCCAAGTAATTTATTTTTTTTTTTTAGGCTCCTGCAAATGGGGTAGTTTTCCTAATTTCTCTTTCAGAGAATTCATCACCAATGTATAGAAATGTATTTGATTTATGAGTATTGATTTTATATTCTGTTCCTTTGCTGAATTCGTTTATTAATTCTAAAAGTTTTCTGGTGCAATTTTTTGGATCTTCTAAGTATGGTCATCAGCAAATAATGATAGTTTGAGTTCTTTTCCTATTCGTATCTCTCTAATTTCTTCTGTCTAATTGCTCTGGCTAGAGTTTCAAGGACTATGTTGAATAGAAGTGGTGAAAGAGGGGCATCCCTGTCTTGTTCCCATTTTTAGAGAAAATGCTTCCAATTTTTCTCCATTTAGGATAGTGTTGGCCATGGATTTAGCATATATTGCTTTAACAATGTTGAGGTATGTTCCTACTATCCCTAGTTTTCCTGGTGTTTTGAATATAAAAGGGTGCTGTATTTTGTCAAATACTTTCTCTGCATCAATTCATAAAATCATATGATTCTTATCTTTAAGTCTATTGATGTTATGTATTACATTTATTTATTTCTGTATGTTGAACCAACCTTGCATCCTTGGAATGAACCCTGCTTGATCATGGCGCACTATTTTTTTGATACGTTTTTGTATGAGATTTGCCAGAATTTTATTGAAAATTTTTGCATCTATGTTCATTAAGGCTATTGGTCTGAAATTTTATTTCCTTGATGTGTCTCTGTCTGGTTTTGGTATCAGGGAGATACTAGCCTCATAGAATGAGTTTGGAAAGGTTCCTTCCTTTTCTATTTCATGGAATAATATGATGAGTATTGATGTTATTTCTTCTTTGTAGGTCTTGTAGAACTCTGCTGAGAATCCATCTGGTCCTGGGCTTTTCTTGGTTGGTAGGCTTTTGATGGTGCCTTCTATTTCCTTGCTTGAAATTGATCTGTTATGTATGTCCTCCTGGTTCAGTTTGGGTAGGTCATATGCCTCTAGAAATTTGTCAATGCCTTCAAGTCTTTCTATTTTACTAGAGTATACATTTTCAAAATAGTTTCTAATTATCTTTTGTATTTCACTAGTGTATGTCGTGATATTTACTTTTCATCACAAATTTTGATAATTTCAGTTTTCTCTCCCCTTTTTGTTAAAGTGGCTAAGGATTTGTCAATTTTATTTATTTTTTTAAAGAACCAGCTTTTTGTTTTGTCAATTTTTTGAATTGTTTCTTTTGTTTCAATTTCATTGATTTCAGCCCGAATTTTAATGATTTTGTTTATTCTACTTCTTTTGGTGTTAGTTTGTTCCTCTTTTTCTAGGACTTTGAGTTGTAAAGTCAGGTCATTTATTTGTTGATTTTTTATTCTTTTAATGAATGAGCTTAGTGCAAAGAACTTTCCTTTTAGTACTGCCTTCAGAGTGTCCCAGAGATCTTGACATGTTGTATTGAAGTTCTCATTTACCTCTAAGAATTTTTTTATCTCCTCCCCAACATCTTCTGTTATCCATGCATCATTCAATAGCATATTATTTAGTCTCCAGGTGTGGAAGTAGCTTCTATTTTTTAATTTGTCATTAATTTCTAATTTCATTCCATTATGGTCAGATAGAATGCAGAGTAGTATCTCCATTTTTTTGTATTTAGTAAGACTTGCTTTGTGGCATAACATGTGATCTGTTTCAGAGAAGGATCTATGTGCAGCTGAGAAAAGTATATTCACTCATTGATGGATGGAATATTCTATATATGTTTGTTAAGTCCAAATTATTGATTGTTTTATTGAGTTCTATAGTTTCTTTGTTTAGTTTTTGTTTGGAAGATCTATCCAGTGGTGATAGAGGTGTGTTAAAGTCACCCAGTATTAATGTGTTGTGGGCTATTTGATTTTTGAAGTTGAGAAGGGTTTGTTTGATATACACAGATGCCCCATTGCTTGGGGCATAGATATTTAACATTGTTATGTCTTGTTGATGTATGATTCCCTTAAGCAGTATGAAATGACCTTCTTTATCCATTTTCACTAACTTTGGTTTGAAGTCTCCTTTAATTGATAAGAGTATGGAAACCCCTGCTTATTTATGTGGTCCATGTGAGTGATTTGTTTTTTCCCATCCTTTCACCTTCAGTTTATGGATGTCTTTTCCTGTGATATGAGTCTCTGGAAGGCAGCATATTGTTGGGTCTTTTTCTAAATCCAATCTGGCAGTCTATGTCTTTTAATTGATGAGTTTAGGCCATTGCCATTCAGGGTTATTATTGAGACTTGGTTTTTATTCCTGGTCATTTGGGTTTATTTTTGGTTTTTAACTTGACTTGATTTCTCCTTTGATTTCCTTTACTGTAGTTTCTCTCTTTGCAGATTTTCATTGTTGTTTTTCATTTCTTCCTCACGAAATATTTTGCCAATAATGTACTGTAGTGCAGGCTTTCTTGCTGTAAATTCTTTTAACTTTTGTTTATCATGGAAAGTTTTTATTTTGTCATCAAATCTAAAGCTTAATTTTGCTGGATATAAGATTCTTGTTTGGCATCCATTTTCTTTCAGAGCTTGGTATATGTTATTCCAGGCTCTTCTAGATTTGATGGTCTAGGTTGAAAAATCTGTTGAGATTCGAATTGGTTTCCCTCTATATGTAATCTGATTCCTTTCTCTTATCATTTTTAAAATTCCCTCCTTATTCTGTATGCTAGTGATTTTGTACATTTGGTGTCCCATAAGCCTCTTGTATTTGATTTTCTAATTCATTCTTCATGTTTGAGAAATTTTCTGATATTATTTTATTGAATAGATTGCTCATTCCTTTGGTTTGTAACTCTATGCCTTCCTTGATCCCAATAATTCTTCAATTTGGTCTTTTCATGTTATCTCATAATTCATGGTTTCTTACCATCTTCACTGTGTGGTCAATTCTATTTTCAAGATCATATATTTTGTCTTCATTGTCTGAGGTTCTGTCTACCAAGTGATCTAATCTTTTGGCAATGCTTTCTATTGAGTTTTTAATTTGGTTTATTGTTTCTTTCATTTCAAGGATTTTTGTTTAGTTTTTTTTTCAGAATGTCTATCTCTTTATTGAAGTGATCCTTTGCTTACTGTATTTGCCTATATATCTCTTTATTGAAATGATCTTTTGCTGCCTGTGTTTGCTCTCTTATATCACCCTTTAATTCACGGAACATTTTAATTATGTGTATCCTGAACTCTTTCTCTGACATTTCTTCTGCTGTGCTGGCCATGGAGTCTAATAATGAAGTATCTTGGTTTATTTGTGGCACTTTCTTCCCTTGTTTTTTCATGCTGTTTGTATGTCTTCCCTTCTACCACTGCAGATCTGAGGTGTTACAGTTTTTACCCTATAGGCTTATAGTTTCCCTGCAGGGTTCCAATACCTCTCCTTTAAGGGGGAGATCAATTTTAACAGATCTCAATGCAAACAATATACAGCCTTAAACCAAATAGCTCCTAATAAGACATTTATAGTTTGTCACAATGTACAGAAATGGTGAGTTCAATTATTATCTACAACATAAACAGTAGGTTTGCAAAAGGGTCTACAATTTCTTATGGTGGACACAGAGAGAACTGAGGATGGGGTATAAGGTGAGATGTTAAGAAAGTAGGAAGTGAGGATATAGAATTATTATATCTTAGAAAGCATGAAAGAGGAATCCAAAGAAGTTGGCTAGTAGCAGGAGAAAAAAGAGAAAGAGATTTGAGGAAGACAAGTAAGTGGGAAGAAAATAGAGCTCAAAAATCAAACAAACATAAAAATTAAGAAAAATTTTAAAATATAAATATAGAAGATAAAAGAATATACAACAAAACTGTAATATACTATTTAGACATACCAGTCTTCAGTAGCCTAATGCATGAATAATAACTGGTTTCACAAATGTTGGGGATGTGAGGACAGGAAAAGAGAGAGAGAAAAGAAGGAAAAAAAAGATAATGGAAAAAAATCTCAAAGTAAATTAAAGGGTTGTTTCTGATGGAGTCCAGTATCTTTCCTGCTTCCCTTTACATCCAGTGAGTGAGGCTGTCTGTTGCTTGCTGGTAACTCTGCCCTCAGGATGGTGAAGGTTTTTAAGGTAGGAGGGTTGGTCTTGGAGGCAGAACTCCTGGAGGTGGGGTATAGCACTGGCCAGTCCCCGTTGGAAGACTGCACCTCAAGGATCTCCTTTGGGACCCACTAGTGTGATGTGGGGTTGCCTGGTCTTCTCTCCATATATTGCCTGTAGACCTCACAATTTCTGGTCTCTAATTTAATCTCTAAATGGTATCTCCCTCACCCTCTCCCTTTCTATTTCCTAATCAGGAACGTTTCTCTCTGGAGGTCTTTTGGGAAGACCTGGTCTGCTCACCTGTCACAGGGAGCTGTTTTGTGTTGGGCAGATTTGGACTAGGCTTTGCAATCTATGGACTTGCCACTTAGCTGCAAGCACTGTGCCGGGTTAGTGGCTGCAGGTGAGAGGAGGAGTTGGGGGGCTATAGGTATCTTGATATTACTTCTTGGCCCCAGCCGGTGGTGTCCCAAGCTGGGAGTTGCCCTAACTAAAGATGGTGATGAGCCAGGCGTGGTGGCCCAAGCCTGTAATCCCAGCACTTAGGGAGGCTGAGACAGAAGAATCACAAATTCAAAGCCAGCCTCAGCAGGGCAAGGTGCTAAGCAACTCAGTGAGACCCTGTCTCTACATAAAAAACACAAAATAGGGCTGGGGATGTGGCATAGTGGTTGAGTGGCCCTGAGTTCAATTTCCAGCACCAAAAAACAAAAAAAAAGATGGTGATGGCGGTAGCAAAGATAATCCAAGATGGCAACAAAGGTGCCCCAAGATGGAGGCAGCTGCTTTCAGTAATGGGGTGTCAGGGCGGGCCAAGCAGTGGCGTTGGCAGACGTGTTTGTAGATGTAGCTCTGTGGCGTGCAGTGTGATGGCAGGAGGCTGTCTCCAGATCCTGTCTGGTGTCCCCAGGTGCAGGCTACAGCATGAAAGGGCCTCTCTCAGCCATTTCAGTGTCTCAAGATGGAGGTGAACGGGGGAGCCCTATGCTGGTAGATGGAGGTCCACACCGGAATGGCAGCCAGGGGTCCTTCTCAGGAGTGGTGGTCAGTTATCCTGCATGGATGGGCGACCAAGGGTCCTGTGTGTTGTGTGGGCACTGATACCGGGGATCTTGCATGGGAGCAGGTTCAGTGTGGGCGAGCAGCCAGGGTCCTGCACAAACCCTGTGGCCAGGAGACCTGCAAGGGCATGTGGCCAGTATTCCTACATGGGAATAGCTGTCAGGGGTCCTCTAATAACTTGCAGAGAAACAGTATTCCCACTGCTTGAATCTCAGGTCATGAAATGACAAGGAATGCAGCCTCTCTCTAGGCCGCCATCTTTGCCAGTCCTAAGATTTTGTCTTTGCCATTTATTTTTGGCATGTGATGCACATGGGTATGTATTTCTTCTTATTTGTTCTTATTTGTTAGGAGTTTGTAAGACTTCTTAATCTGTACCTTGACATTTTTCCACCAGCATTGGAAATTTATTAGCCATTGTCTCATCAATCATTACTTCTGGCACATTCTTTCTGGGACTGCAATTATTCATGCCTTAGGTCTTTTCATGATAGTCCCTGTGTATATTACCTTCTGCCTTATGCTTTGTATTTTTCACTCCTTCATCTCTCTAGGTTTCTTTCTGGCTTATCTTTTCTTAGCTATTTTCCTATGTATGGTCAAGTTTTCATTATTTAGTTATTTGAGTTAATATATAAAATATAATGATTTTTATACTGTTTGTCTATGAAATAATCTTTATAATCCATATACAAATTATAATAGCCTAACAACTGTTTTGGATTATGAATGCAAACATATTATATGCAAACATGTGCCGTGTGAATTGAAATTCCTTTCTAATATCTTCTTTTCCTTGACCTGCAATATTAAAACTTTAGTGCAATGTCCAGGAGTAGTAGCTACAGCAAGTATACTTTCTTTTTCCTGATCTCAGGATATTTTCAGCATGTTGATTTTGTTTATACTGTTTTGTATGTATTTTTTATTCTGTTTAAGAAAGTCCTATTACTTGTATGCTAAGAGTTTATTCTGAACTTGATTGAATCTCATCAAACATTTTTGCTACATTTTTTGAAATAGTCATTTTTATTCTTTACTCTGTGGTGGATTGATTTTCAAATATCTAAATTACCTTACAGTCTTGGGAAAACCACAGCTTGGTCATATTGTATATAAACTCTTTATAAACTGATTAGATTTGATAATATTTTGCTTAGAATTTTTGCATATATGTTTATAAGAATAATTGGCCAATCATTTTCCTTTCTCATAATACCCTTTTCAGAAATTTTATTGGATTATTTCAGACATAGGGGATACAAGTATTCTGGAATCATCTTAATTCAATTTTAGGATTAGAGATTTCAAACTGAGCAGCTGTTACTGAGGGAACCAGACTAAATAGAGAAAAATATTAGATTGACATTTGTGTAGGCAAAATATAAGCAAAATGAAAAATGTCTGAAAAATTAGGCTCACATCATTAATAATGTTAAAACATCCCATCCTCGCCATGTGTGGTGGCACATGCCTGTAATCCCAGTGGCTTGGGAGGCTGAGGCAGGAGGATTCCAAGTTCAAAGCTAGCCTCAGTAACTGGGAGGTGCTCAGCAACTCAGTGAGACCCTGTCTCTAAATAAAATACAAAATAAGGCTGAGGATGTGTACTCAGAGGTTGAGTACCCCTGAGTTCACTCCCCTGTCCCCTTTCCCCCCCAAATTCCTATCCTTTACTGCCTCCATAGTCATGACCCACATATGTGTACAATGGCTGGTGAGCACTGGCTCTCAACCTATTATTTTATAAATTAATAATAATAATAATAATAATGATAGCTAACAAATTCGACTTAGAGAAATATGTCACATTCCCCCCATTTCACTCTCTAGCCAGGAAGAATTAAAAAATAGCTAAGGCAAGAACCACATTCACAAAAATGCCCTATTGTTTGTATTTATTCTTATTTGTGCATCTTCAAAGACATTATCTGAAAAAGAGAAAACTAACAGTCTGCAATGTAGAATGTCAAAATAAGCTTCAAATAAATGATTTGGGAAAACTCCCTGCCAGATGATCTATAATCCATGCCTCCTCACCATGCCCCATCCCCATTCCTGGGAAGAAGCAGAGGCATTGGTCTTCTGAGTAATAAATATAGTCACCGAAAACATCACCAAATCCTTAACAATCTTGAGAGTGAAAAATAGGGCTATAAAATGCATCATGAACAACACAAGAAATATCAAAGGCAAGCAAAGGCTATCTTGGAAGGGGGCAATGTAATGACTGAATTCCCTATCGCAGCCTGTTATTACAACAAAAATATTTATATCTCCACAGAGCTCTAATACTATGGGATAAAAGGATCTGTTCCAAACAGTGACCAATACAGAAAACACACATCCTAGAAGGTGACTGGAGAACATATGCTGTGTTCCATCCATGTCTTATCATCAATGTCAATGAATATTTATTGAGTTAGCATTTAGCCATGCCTGCAAACCCTTGCAGTAAAAAATGCAGAAATGATTCTGTCCTTTCCCCCTAGGACATTCCATTTCAAAGACCAAGAGATATATATAGCTCACTCTCTTTCTATGGACAGATACTATGCTTTTTTTTTCTTTAACATGGGGATTCTTAGCAGCATTTCTCTACCATAAGGATTAAATTGATAGAATTTAATATGTCTTTGAGGAAATGGAGAAGAAAGCAAACATGATGACTATGTACAAAAATGGTTCCAGCTATGGGGAATTTAAGGAATCACAAGTTGTAGAAGGAGGACTAGATGCAGCCAAGGATCATGAAATAAATGCCAGGGATGCGGGCCAGATCACATCCTCCAAGAGATAGACTTTCTTTCTGAAATACGAGGCCCTCTCTATTTGTCTTCTGTTTTTATAGACCTATGAGTTCAAAGAACTATTTCCTCCACTTTAAGAAAATCTACTGACAAGACTGATGATAAATGGTAACCAAACCTCAAACTCAGTGTGGGAAGTGCACAGAGTAGAGTGGAGGGGGGTGAATCTGGAACTTAAACAATTACGGGAGCCTCTTTAAGAAAACCTCACAAAATTGCAAATGCGAAATTAGGTGGCAGGCCTTGGAAGAGCGGGGTCCTGATGCAGTAGGCCCCTTATCTTTACCATACACCTACCTCTGCTGGGTGGGGCCTGTGCAGCGTCCAGGGCAGCCTCTCCTCAATCCCAGGGACCCTTAGGGAAAGTGGCCAGACTGGCCAGATCTTCTGATAATTTAAGAATAGCCAGAGACCTGGAGGTTTGGGGGACAGCCCTCACATTTTTAAATGTTGACAAGAAATTCATACTTTAAAAATAGAAGAAGATGTGTATAAGACTCAGCTTTTGCTCATCAGGATGTCACCTCTGGCAAAGTGAGTGACGCAGTAACTGAGGCCAGGAGAGGAGCATTGCCCAGGTCACTGCTGCATCTTTCCCCTATAGAGAGGAGCCCTGTGTGAAATGTCTTCAGTGTAGATAATGATTTTGGGCGAGGAGTCTGAGGAGAGGGTATGAATATAAGAAAATATTATAACAGTGTGGCAGAAGGAGATGACAGATTGGATGTGGGAGGAGAGCAACTACTTCCAGACCCCATTCCTTGGAAATAGATTAAATCGTGGCCCCTCACACAGTGATTAGACAGCTGAGGCACATGGAAGACTTCAAGGCAACATTTCTGAAAATGTGGCCCACAGACCGTCTTACTCTGGATACCAGGTGTGCTGGTAAAAATGCAGATATCTGGGCCCAACCCCAGGAAGCAGCGTGCTGGTCTCTGTAAAGGGGCACGGGAATGTGCACTTTATCAAGCACCCAGTGATTCTTAGACAAAAATGGTATTTAAGAAACACAAGAGAGAAGACTTTTGTTTTTGTTCTTTTTTATCTAGCCAAGAATCATATAAAGAGATGCATGTGGAAGTTTCCAGGCTTTGGTTTTCCCAGTTGGTACCACTCCCTGTCACCTTCTCCTCAGCCCACATATTTTTAGTTCTGAACTTGAATGGCTCACTAAGCTGCCCAACAGAACCAACCACTGAGACTCTAACAATGCTACCTATGCTAAACAAGCTGAGCCCCAGCAGATTCGACACTCTCACATCCACTTGGGCATACTCGCTGACACATTGCAACCGCAGCTATATTTTAAAACTTAGCAGATGAAGTGTCCTGAAAACACAAGATCTGCATTATATAAATTACAAAAGTCTTCCCGAGAACAATGCCAATATCAGCAGCTTCTTATTAGCATATTCTTTTTTAAAAAATATTTCTAGTTGTAGATGAACACATATCTTTATTTTGTTCATTTAGTTTTTTTTTTTTTATATGGTGTTGGAGATCAAACCCAGTGCCTCATGTGTGCTAGGCAAGTGCTCTACCACTGAGCCACAACCCCAGTCTTTATTAGCATATTCTTGATTAAACCGACTTTGTATCTAACTTTGGAGTGAAAGAAAACAGGTATTTCTGTGCCACACTGAGTATTTATCTATGTGACAGTACCCTACAAAACCCACTTCTCCAAAATATCTCATATGTCTTACCATATAGGTGCCTGAACTTAGAGCCTTTGGTCTGTATTTCCCCTAATTAGTATCAGTAGTTATGACATTATTTGCATGTATACTTTCTTTCCTCATCAGAATTTTAACTCCTTATGAATAGAGACCACATTTAAGAAGAAGAAATAGATCTTGATCTTTTAGGTGAAAGGGTAAGATGGGATTAAGGTCTAGTGAGAAGAAAAGGTATGTGAGATATTAGGAAACTGAAAAGCCAAGTTGACAACCTGTCAAAGCCAGACACTAGGGAGAGGAGTGTGTCACTCTCTAGGGCTCCTTAAGTAATCTGAACTTGAATCAGAGCAAAGTCCACCAGGAAGATAAGCTGCATAGATCTCTTGCTATTATCTTTTCTCTGGACCCATCTACTTGTCCTTTTTGGTCCGTGGTTATTTCTGTGCTTAGCTTTGCTTTCTCTTTCTTCTTTATCCTCCTTCCCTCAATGATTATAGGGGGGACTTCCAGGTGACATTTCCTAGATCAGCTTTCTGTACCCTGTCAAGTCATGAGCAGGGCAAGATGAGGATGTGTGGGAAGTGCAGAGAGGAAACCCTGGGAAGGGAAAGGAGACAGGAAGGGCTCACCATGGAGATAAGATCTACCCTACCCACATCGAAATCACAGTCAAGGAATAATAAGAATGAATAGTACCATAGTATGTTGGAGTATTAGTTTCCTTAAGGGGAAAAATGACTAGCTTTGATGGCCTGTTTTCTGATTAGTATTTTGGGGAAATGATACTCCAAAGTCCTCATTTTCAGGCAAGCAGAGAACCTACTGAAAGGGCACCATCTCTCTGATTCTCCTTGTAGAAGAAAATACACAGTAAATCCAGACTTCTAAAATAGGTCATCCTTGTCTTATTACTGTTTTCTAAATCATTTCTTTAAAAAAAAAACTAAATATATATTTTTACCCATCCCCTCTACTCCTGCTCTGAGTGGGGGTGCAAAATGGGACTCTCCTGTCCCTGAAACTCCAGTTTATTTGGGTCACTATTATGGCTTGAGTGTGACCCTCCAAATTCGGTGTTGAAACCCTAGACTCTGGTACTTAGAATGTGACTGTTTGGGAGATAAGTTTTTTAAAGAGGTAATAAGTCAAAATGAGTCTGTAGGGTGGACTAATTCAATCTGATGGGTGTCCTTATAAGAAGAGGAAACTTAAACATAGGAAAAAGGACACCAGGGGTGCTCCAGCACAGGCACAGAGGGATGACCATATGAAGAAGTAGCAAGAGGGTGACCATCTAAAAGACAAGGATAGGGGCCTGAGAAGAAGCCAAGTCTGCCAGCACCTTTATCTTAGTCTTCCAGCCTCCAGAACTGTGAGAAAATAAATTTCTGTGGTTGAAGGAACCAAATCTATGGTATTTGTTATGGTAGCCCTAGCAAACTAATACAGTTACTTTAATGATCTTTTCAGATATTGATGGCTAAAATCCAAAATGATACCTGCCCTTTATTTAATTGTGAGTCTAGTTTATCATCTAATCATAGCACAACCACAGGATGGCAGGGCAGGCTTCAGGAAGCATCAGGAGAAAGCTGAGCTTGGCAGTTGATAGCAAAATCTCCTGGGAAGAATCCAGGAATTAAGATAATTAATGAACAGTGAATGTTGTTTCTTAGTCCTGGGTATGCATTAGTATCACCTCAGAGTACCAAACTCTATCCCTGACACCCACCAAATAAACCAACTCAGAATCTCTGAGTTGAGACCTGGGTGCTTTTTAATTCTCCAGATTATTCTAATTTGCACTCAGGTCTGAAAAAAAGGAAATCATTTAGGGAAATGATTTTGTTTTGTTCTTTATCTTTTGCTGAGATACCTACTAAGAATCTCTACACTGAGAACCAGCAGCATTTCACAGGTTACAAAGGTCCATTTACTAGGTTATAGAACTTGAATTTACCATTTGAGGCATTTAAAAACTTTAAAAGCCAAATAATGTGTGTGGGGTGTGTGTGTCTGTGTGTGTGTGCATACACATTTATAACTATCTTGTGATGGTCCTTTCTGATTTACCAAGCACTTTCACCAACTGGGTCTCATTCAATTGTCATAAATCCTTACTAGAGAAGTCCTATTGTTATCATCTTCATTTTATAGATGAAGAAAGGGTGCTTCTTTGAGTAATAATGGACTCATCCTGCATGGTGGTGTGTGTTGGGCCCTGCATAAGAACTCCCAAGCAAAGGCACATGTGGACTAAGATGAGCCTATGCACCCACCACTCCCAAGCTCTGGCACAAGACTTTGCCCACCCTAAGGAATGGTGAGTTTTTCTGTCACAAAAGCATTGTCTGTGTCTATAGTGGTCTCAAAGTAGAAGGTGGGATATGATAGCCTGGAAAACCTACCCCACCTATCTGCACTAAATGGATGCTGTGGGCCCCACCATGTGTGGACACAGTGACCAGCACTGGAGGACAGAGGCTCATGCACACTCTACCTGGCAGGCTTCTTTCTTGCCACACTTCATACACAGTCAGGGTTAAGGATAGCTGGGCTTGACAGTCAAAGCTCTGAATATGGTTCCAGAGGGGCTACTGCCCGGAGACTTTGGACAACATGCTTAATTCCTCTGGGAGTTAAGTTTCCCAGTTGCCTCTCTTCTACTTCTAATATTCTGAAGGTCTTAAAATATATTATTAGCTTCCTAAAGCTGTGTCCATCGAATCTTAACTCTTTATAAGGAGAAATAGATAGGGAGCAATGTCAATACTATTAAGGAGACAGCACTGTCAGAAAAACACTTTCTCTCCTCTTTACTAAAATAAGCAATTCATCTAATTTCAGTATCCTCAGAGGTGAGATATATAGAGTCTAAAACAAGATTGAGCTTAAACTGACAATGATATCTTTTTCTTTATTTTCTCCTCATTTTTTTAAATTATGAAAGCAAGCCAATATAATGAAACCCAGAATTTTGCATTTATAGTTTAAATATTCAGAGATCTAAAACCTTCAAGTTGGAAAAATGGATTTTTCTTCCTCCTCCCTCCTTTTAACCACTCTGAAGAAGGTACCCTATTCCTGGCATAGTCTGTCTGTCTCTCTCTCTCTCTCTTCCCCTGTAACATAATTCACTATCACAGTCATTCACTATGGAAAAAAATCAGTGAGCATATAATTGAGCTGAGCATTGACTCCAGAGGCAGAAAAACGGAAGGGACACACAAGTGGCTGGGCTGAGTCAGGCCATTACCATCCTTTGTACTTCTCACAAGGAGCATGATAGTTGGCAGAGGGTGATGTTGACTCAAGACAACATTCTGGTGATGGCAACTTTAAATGCAAGGAATCTTACCTCTGCTATGAGCAAGCTAGTTGGCACCATGCAGTCCTGTCTCTGGAAGGATTTGCTGATGGTGACTTGGACATGAGTTATATAGATGCACCCTATTTAAAAATAAGATAAAATTATATTTCTTTTGACATGTCTAAATCTTAAGCCAATTACCACCTTTATTTCACATGCTTATCTCTATTATGACACTTAAAATGATCCCAAGTTTTCAAAAGACTGTACAATGGTACATCTGCTTTGCAAAACGGTCTGGCAGTTCATCAAAAGATTAAACATAGAATGGCCATGTGATGCAGTAATTCTATTCATAGTTATCTACCCAAGAGAAATGAAAACATGTTCACATGAAACTTGCACACCAACGTTCACAGCAGCATTGTTCATAATAGCCCCAAATAGAACCAACCTAAATATCCATCAACCAATGAATAGATAAATAAAATGGTATCTGTTCATACAATGGAATATTGCTCAGCAATAAAAAGAACCTACTAACTGGGGTTGGAGCTGGGGCTGTAGCTCAGTGGTAGAGCACTTGCCCTGCAAGTGTGAGGCACTAGGTTCAATCCTTAGCACCACGTTAAAAAAAAAATACATAAATAGGGGCTGGGGTTGTGGCTCAGTGGTAGAGTGCCTGTCTCCCATGCGTGGGGCACTTGGTTCAATCGTCAGCACCACATACAAAATACATAAATAAATAAAATAAAGGCTTAAAAATAGATTAATAAATTTATTGTGTCCATCTACAACTAAAAAATATTTTTAAAAAAGAACCTATTACTACTACATGCTAAAACATGGGTAAGCCTTGAAAACATCATGACAAGCAGGAGAAGCTGGTCACAAAAGCCCACATATTATGCAGTTCCATTTATAGTAAATGTCCAGAATATACAAATACATAGAGACAGAAAGTAGATTAGACATTTTATAGAGCTGAGGTAGGGGGAAAAATGAGATGAGGAGGAGAGAAGGGAAGAAGCAGCTAATGAGTTTTTAATGAAAAAGGTAAGGTGAGTTAAGTGTTCTCAACTTTATTAGGGTGATGGTTTCATAGCTCTGTGAATATAGTCTGTGATAAGTCCAGACTGTTCCTTTTCATGGGTGACTTGAATGGTATGTGAATCATCTTCATAAAGATGGTATTTTTAAATGGTGAGAGTGAAAAGGCATCCCTAATCCAAACCAAGCACATAATTTTTCAGTGCTTTATTTGAACATTGTTGAAATTATCTAATCCATCAAGTCTTCGGTTCTTAAAATACAAATTTTCAAGTCTGCCACTGGCAACACTTTATTGTATATCTCAAAGCCACATAGGCAGGAACACCTGAGAGAGGAATGACCGGAGAGCGCCAGCCCCATCTCTGCCTCAAAGCGAGAACTTAACCAAACCAACCCAGTCACAAAATATGGCATAAGGGCACCACCATCAATACTTTGTGAAAGAAGATCAAGTCTCATAATCAGGAAAAAGCTCTTACAATATTGTGTGGTGGCTGAGGTTATTGCATGCCTAGATATCACAGAAGTAGAATATAAAGACTTTCCAAATGATAGAAAGTTAAAAATGAGAGGAAATGGGTAAGTATAAACCCAGAATTGCCCGCCCAAGGGCTAGAGAAGAGAGATGCTAGTAGCAATAACAGAAAGGCCCATAGTTTTGAGCATAAAATGAGAGCTACCATTCTTGAGTACGTTACAGGACATCCAGGTAGGGACCCCCAGTAGGCAGGGAGAATGCAAAAGTGAAGACAGAGCCCAAGGATCTGGATTTGGTTGTCAGAGGGTCATCTTTCATTCATATTTTTATTCATCCAGTTATTAACTCACTCATCCAGTTATTGAATAAACATTTATTAAGTTTCTACTAAACCATCACAGACAAAGGAGGAGAATGACTAAACATAATGTGATATCCTGGATAGGATCCTTCAACAACAACAACAAAAATTAGATAAAAATTAAGGTAAAATACTGGTTCACTGGGTGACAAATATACCATAGTAAGATGTTAACACCAGCATAAACCTAAGTATTGTGCTAGTTCTGCAGAGACAGATAAGGACAACCCTGATCCAGTCTCGCAATCCAAACCTCACAATCCAAGAGGTGCCACAACCCTTGGATCCAGAAGGCCCCTTTGCATCTTCCAGTATTAATGACATTTTATTTATATAAGACCTCAGCAATTTCAGAGTGCTTACTTGTACATTCTGTAACCTTGATAAATAGGCAAGAAAATTATCACCACCTTGTATAGATTTAAAAAAAACTAAGAGCTCTTGGGGCTTAAGGATTTATTCCAGGTCTCCCAGTAGGTAGTCAAAGCTAACCTAGAGTCCAAGTCTTCTGCCAAGGGTCCGATGCTCTCTCCAGGCCACTCAAAAACCAAAAATCATATAAAAGAAAAGCCCAGTGGCCCACAGTTTTGCAGCATTGAGTTATAGACATGGAACTTGCTAGGAAACATATTTAAAGTGGCAGCAGCATTTAACTGCATGATATCTCTGTGACACTTGCTCAAGACTATTGCTGGCAGGGGCAGGGGTGTCCAGGTAGCCCAGATTCCCCCAGCAGCTCAGCTCTTTTGACAAAGACTACACCCCTAGAGATGAGCAGCTGCTCTGTCATTTCAACATGACCCCACAGAGATAACTTCATAGGAATCTACTATCAAAACATGATGTGGCTGCAAAAACTGTTCACTGGCTTGCCTGGCCCTCACCGTCCTCCTTCTCAGCTCTATTCTTGCCAGTGGGGTATAAATAGAAACTAGCTATGGGGATCCTAGAAGAGCTTTTGGATTTGAGGTGGAAGGGCTTTCTACTTCCCTCTTCCTCCCTTGAATCTTGCAACCTTGAGGAAAAAGGCCAGGAAAATTTTGCCACTAACCTGACATCACCAAGTCATTGGACCAATGCCAGTAGTCAGGTGCCTCCAGGCTAGTTGTATGTGTTGGAGGGTGGGGGTACTGGAGATTGAACCACCCAGGGAAATTCTACCACTGAGGTACATCTCCAGCTTTAGGCTCCAGCCCTTTTTATTTTTCATTTTGAGGCAGGACCTCCCTAAGTTCCCCAGGCTGCCTTTGTGATCCTCCTGCCTCAGCTTCCAAGTCGCTGGGCTTATAAGTGTGTGCCACTGTGTCCAACTATGGTATCTTTTAGGTGATAAAATAAGCCCTACTGTTTCAAGTCATTTTCAACAAATTCTGTTACTTAACAGAATTCACAACAGCTAGTTATGCATGAAGAATGCATATTTGATTATATAATGCAAAATGGAAAGAATATGGGTTTGGAACCAGATATTGAGACTAATTAGAAAGTTGGTTACCTGACCTCCCCAAATTTAAATTTCTTCATCTGTAAAATGGGAATAATAAAATAGCCTCTTATCTTAGAGTTTCTGGAAGACTAAAACAAGGTAATTAGAAAGGTGCCTCACCATTGCTTGATATACAGGATTAGCTGTCTTCCTTTAAGGATCCTGAGCTTGTTATTTTAAAAATTGATACATCTCCCTTTTCTACTGGGTATACTAACCTGTTAAGATACTATCAATGATTCATAAAAATGTGTTAATGATTAAGACCTATTTTGCTTATTGGTTTTCCCATCCTTTAGAAAATTCGCAAAGTTTATTTTCCTATAATGATGTATAAATATAAGAAGTATTTCTGGTAGGTGTACTTTTTACCCACAATGACTATTTACTGAAGCAGAAATATTTATTGGAGGTGTTCAAGCAGCTATATGTATTTCTTGAACATTTCCTCTGGGTTAGACCCCATGCTAAATATGACAGATGCTAAGATAATGAAAAATATGAGATTTCTCTCTAGAGATGTCTGATATTTAGCAGAGACTATATAAAAGCTAACAAAACCAAACAGTGTCTGTGACTAGGGAGGAGTGGGATTTAAATAAAGGCAAAAGTCCCATTATAAATTTTAAATAAGAGTTAGTAATTCACTGTAAAAGAGTATTTTCCATTCAGATAATTTATAATATATGTAAAATTACTTAACTTCAAATCCAGCTACTGAAATTCAAATAAGAGTTCCTTTCACTCACAGGAGTCTTTGCATCCCTCATTTTGCAAACATCGTAGCATAATGGTTCAGCCACGATGGTTCAGTGTAGCCTTTAGTACCGGACTGCATGGGTTCAAATCCAGGTTCTGGTGCTTAACAGCTAGTTAACCAAGGCATTTAACATCTGTGTACTCTAACTTCCCCATCTAGAAAATGGGGATAATTATGGCACATACCCCATAGGGCCGTTATAAGGATTAAATGAGTTTTGAACAGTACCTGACCCCCATTAAGCACAGGCAACTATTATTATGTAGCTATTTTCCAGGATAAAATTGCAGTTTATACTAATTTTCAAACAGTATCAGATACTTGGGAATTTCTTTCTCATCTGTACTCAGTAAATGCCAAAATCTTTCCCAAAGGTTGATTCCATCATATTCTCCTTTTCTGGCTGGTCGTTAGTGATATTCCCTGTTCTGGGCCTTAGAGTCTGAAAACTTAAGCCAGGAGTTAGTAGAGCGATGAAGGTAGCAGTTGTGTTTGAGAATTACTGAAATATCCAGGGCATGACCACAACAGGAAAGCTAGGACATGGATGCCCTCCGGGGTCCTGCCAGAGCCAGCTCTTCACAGGGACCCTTTGACCTTCCACCTTGTCCAAGCTCCAAGGATGATGAGCTCCAGACTTTTTCTGCCCTCCATCTGTTCACAAACCACAGGCACCTCCAGGTCTCTTTTCCTCTCCTCTGCATGATGCCTGTGCCACACCTGCCACAGGGTGACCACAACCCTAAAACAGTTGTCAAGCAGAAGCCCCATCCCCTTCCCCTCAGCACCCCCGCCCATCATGACACACAGGGAAACCATCCAAACATAATCCCAGACCCAGCCTTAACTATCCCTCTCAAACCAGGATAGTCTTTTAGACCAGATATAAGTAATTAAACAGAGTTATTTGGTCATTCCACCATGAAATGAGACAAAATGAAAAAAAAAAACAATTTAAAAAATTCTTTCCTAGTTTTGCATCTTTAAGAAGTAAAAAGGCAAACAGTTTTATTAGTTAATTTACAAAGTCCAATCCACTGTCAGGATAACTATTGAATTCACAAACTGAAAATATTCTGATTAATTTAAGGTCCAAAGGAGCATATGGGGCAACAGACCATTGTGTGCTATCTTTGAAACAACAGAAATTACTGAGAATATTCCTTTTCAAAGTGGAGATTTAGAAAAGCATTTTCTTTTAAAGAAAAGGATGATGATATGCTATGTATTACTGCCCCCCAGTGTTCATTGCCATTATTTCACATTTTTCTTTCTCTCTCTCTCTCTCTCTCTCTCTCTCTCTCTCTCTCTCGTTGTTGTTTTCTACTTTTTTTTGAGACAGGAATCTAGCTGTGTTACCCAGGATGGTCTGTTAACTCCTGTGCTCAAATGATCCTCTTGCCTCAGCCTTTCAAGTAGATGGGAATATAGGCGTGCACCACCACACCGGGCTACAGATTGTATTTTATTTTAAAAGAATAGTGCTCTAGTACTGCCTTCTTTTCTTTTAATTTTGATAAAGATGGCTTGTTTTGTTCAATGTTCAATAAATTCTCACTGTCTTCCTAGGTTGGAATTTAGTATTCAGAGTAGTGAATCTACAAATCAAGGCAACCACAGTCACAACAACTCAACAAAACACATTGGGCAACTCAAGGGGTTGTTCTGAATTGTAAGCCTTGTTAGGGTATACCAAAATTGGCAATATTTGAAAAAAAAAGTCCCCCTGTGAAAACCACTGACGCACCATTCTATAAGGAAGGTCTAATTGTCTGTCTTCTCTGGCTATGTGGCTCTGGGCCCTTTCTGAGCATTTTCTGTTTGGGAATTGACCAAAACAACTAACAGTTCATGGATTGATCACTAGTTAGCATCTCTGGTGAGAGATCTGGTGGGCACAGAGGGTGAGTTACACTCCAACAACACTTATTTCAAGAAAAAGTAACATATAGATCTCAATAATTAGGCATTTCCTTAGACTCTTGTGACTCCTGTGTCAATTTTTGACACTAATTATTGCTCAGAGATAGCGGTTAGGTGTAAAAGTATCACACTTCTCTGCACATACTCCTTTAACTATGCTGCATCACCAATACACTCAACAAACCAATGCCCTTCTTTACTCCTTATCAACAGATAAGGCTGTAAAAAGACTATAAAAGAAATCTGTATCCATATGTATAAGTGTGAATGTACAATAAGTAGATGTGTAAATATTATAAATGTGTATATGTGTAAACATATATGTTCCAATTTAATCTTTTCTGAGCCCCTCTTCTGTTAGGCTGCTGGGGATTTGAATCAGGCCTATTATTGGGATTTCCAGTAAGCCTCACTCCACTTCTAGCCCAGAATTGCCTAAGGGTCTAAAGAACAAACATTCAGAAAAATCCTTCTGGCCTCTGATCCAAATCTGTGGTCATGGATATGCTGTGGGAATAGATGAGGAAAATGAATCATAAAGTCATTAAATAATTTGCTTTTAATTCACAGCAAATGCTTAGAACATTGTTAAAAGTTGGGTGTTGTGACAGCTCAAGAAAAATTATTTTACTTTTTATTTTTATTTTTTGGTATTGGGGATTAAACCACTAAACACCATTCCCAATCCTTTTTATTTTATTTTCAGACAGGGTCTCACTAGGTTGCCTGGGCTGGTTTTGAACTTGTGATCTTCCTGTCTCAGCCTCCTTTGTAACTGGGATTACAGGTGTGCCACTGCACCAGGCGAAAACTCACATATTTTTAAAGAATTAGATTATTTTTTATTAATCTTTTTGGAGTTGAATTCACAATTCATACTATTCTCTGTTTTTCATGTTTTATGTCTTTCCTCGCCTTTCTCTCCCTCCACACAGTATTAATATTGCCTGTCATTTGTTGAGCTATGCTAAGTGCTTTGTATTCATAGTCTAAATTGACCCTTACATCAAACCTGTGAGAAATATTATTTTTTCCCATTTTACAAATGAAGTTCAAAAAGTTAAATAGTGTGCCTGTAAGAGTCAGAATTAGGTTTGAATTTTAGTTTGTCTGACTCTAAAATCTATTAATTACCATGCTTTCTTGCTTTTTTTTTTTTTTGTTTTGGTACCAGGGATTAAACTCAGGGCACTCAGCTACTGACTACATCCTCATCCCCAGCCCTATTTTGTGTTTTATGTAGAGACAGGGTCTCACTGAGTTGCTTAGTGCCTCGCCCTTGCTGAGGCTGGCTTTGAACTAGCAATTCTCCTGTCTCAGGCTCCCAAAGTGCTGGAATTACAGGCATGAGCCACCGTGCCCGGTTGCTTTCTTGCTTTTCCTAATAAAATTAGGAGAAAGGAAGAAATACTATTCTAGAATTTTTAAAAACTAAGTCAAATCAAAACATTATTTTACTTACTTTGGTAGAACTGTAGACACTATGATGATACTAAACCACTGGTTGGTGTTCTGTGTTAGTCTAATTTTTCAATGACAAGCTGGCATAGCCGATAAACTCATCCAAAAGGAAATTTAGAATAAAAGTACTGTAAATGCAGTAATGCTTTTAGAATAAAAGTACTGTAAATGCAACATAGTACCTTAGAACCAGTACTGTAAGACCATTGGCAATAAAGGTGTTACTAAGAATAATGTAGCTTTCTTAAGGGACAGTTTAGGAGTGCACATCGCTGATTTAGTACAATGTTTACCTAAATGTATTTTTCCATTTGTCTCCATTTTAAGAGGCTTCCAGATTGTCATGACTAACTTTAATGTTCTTTGGAAAAAAAACTCAAGTAAAATCCCCTAACCCTTTAAGAAACAAATAGAAAATAAATAGATAAGTTTTTTAAAAGCTCATAAGGAATAAGAGAAAAAGACCATTTGTAATTCCAACTTCAAAGAGAACTTTTCAGAAGCCCAAACTATAAAAATGGAAATATCTTTTATTCAAGCCTGCCATCTTGAGGTCAATTAGAGAAACACTTAATCTCTTTGGAGAATCTATGCCATATAAAAAAGAACATGATTTTGGGGAGGGAAATTTTAAAAGCAAATACTTCAATACAAAGTAAAAACAAGAATTAATCTCAGGATAGGCTGAGATTGTGGCTCAGTGGTAGAGCACTTGCCTAGCACATGTGAAGCCCTAGGTTCAATCCACAGCACCACATTAAAAAAATGAATGAATAAAATAAAGCTATAAAAAGTTACCTCATTAAAAAAAAGAATTAATCTCAGGAAACATGCATCTAAAGTTTGCCACTATCAGTGTGTTAATAGTCATCATCAGTTTGCCAGTGCCTTCTAGCTAAAGACCACCAAGTTGAACAAGTTGGGTTACTTACATTGCAGCGACAAAGAACACACTCCATGGGGAGCTGTGGGGTGTCCAGTAAAGAGTATCAAGAAGAATGTATAGGATTCAAGGTTTAAGGAAGTGGGAATTTGCTCTGGATTGGAAGTATGGCGCATTCATTGAAATTAATGTACCAACATTGATACATTATTCTTTTTTTTTTTTTGGTACTGGGGATTGAACTCAGGGGCACTCAACCACTGAGCCACATCCCCAGCCCTATTTTGTGTTTTATGTAGAGACAGGGTCTCACTGAGTTGCTTAGCGCCTCGGCCTTGCTGAGGCTGGCTTTGAACTCGCGATTCTCCTGTCTCAGCCTCCCTAAGTGCTGGGATTACAGGCTTGAGCCACTGCGCCCGGCTTGATACATTATTCTTAACTGAAGTCCATAGTTTATTTAGATTTCCTTGTTTTTTACGTTGTCCTTTTTTCTTTTCTTTTAGTGTGGGAGATTAAACCCAGGGACTTTCACGTGCCAGGCAAGAGCTCTACCAATGAGCTACATCATCCCCCAAACTACTAATTCCTTTTCTATTCCAGAATACATCCAAATACTGTGTTGCACTTAATTATTAGGCCATTTTAGGCTACTATTGGGTGTGAAAATTTCTCAAACTTGCTTCTGATCACCAATGACAGATTAGAGATGTAATGTCAAGTGTTTTGTAGGATGCCTTTCCACTGGAATCTGTGTAATGCTTTCCTCTCATTTAAACTGGTATTTTGGGTTTCAGGGAGCAAGCCACAGAGATGAAGCTCCACTTCCATCCTGTCATATTGAGGTAATACCATCAACATGACTTGTTACTATTGATATTGACCTCTGTCACCTGGCTGAGGTAGTGCTTGTCAGGTTTCTCCACTCTAACACTACTATTTCCCCTGACTTTCCATGCTGTGCTCTTCAGAAGTCAAATACCTATGGACCACATGTAAGGAAGGAGTAGGAACTTTTGTCCCCACTCCTCTAGAACAGAAACTCTACATAAATTATTTGGTATTCTTCTACATGGGAGATTGGTCTATTCTCCCCCATTCACTTTTTTATTTACCCAGTCACTTATTTTTGTCCATGTGGACTTATGGTTATTTATTTTATACTTTGGATTATAGTCTGATAATATTTTATTGAATTGTTCCAGGAACTTCTTTGGTTGGTTCCTGTGTTTCTTTGATATACTTCTACTGATGTACCTTTCATGTTTTGTTTTCTTCTTGAGCACTTCCTTACTTTCTGGCATTACATAGTGCTCCAGGCTCATCCTGTATATTTCTTGCCTGAGTTTTAGAATCAACCTTTTCTCCAAAGAGCACTGGTTCCTTTTATTGGAAACCAAGATCTGAGGGCTAGGTATGCACATTGTTACTTGAGCATCATTGCTTTTAGACTCTCTCAGCTTGGTTCATACAGATGTCTCCGACTCTATTTCATTATCCTTGGATCCTTCTAATCTCCTCCCTTGCTATATGTAAATTCCTGCTCCAATAGAACCCTGACTCCCACCAACTGCCATTCATTTACCTAATTCTTCAGTTCCAGTGTACATGTATGGTGGTATCACAATTGTTAATGTATGTCCCCATGGAAAATGGCTTATTAACTAAGTTCAGTGAGACTTTATATTTGTTCCTGGTAATTTGTGATTTATTGACTTGTATTTATGGTATTTCCATCTACTTAATTGCAAATTTCTTAAAAGCAGGCATTGCCTCACATACAGTTACAGCTCCCTTTGGACCCAACATAAGGTTGTTTGATTTTCTTCTTTCCCTTTCCACCTTCAATTGGGTTTTCTGTACTAGAAAACAGGAGTATTAGAATGTTGGGACAGTAGAAGGCATTACATAATCTGAGCCAGGCGTGGTGGCTCACGCCTGTAATCCCATTACTTAGGGAGGCTGAGACAGGAGAATCGTGAGTTCAAAGCCAGCCTCAGCAAGGGCGAGGCGCTAAGCAACTCAGTGAGAACCTGTCTCTACATAAAACATAAAATAGGGCTGGGGATGTGGCTCAGTGGTCGAGTACCTCTGAGTTCAATCCCCAGTACCAAAAAAAGAAAAAAAAAAAAAAAAAAAAGAAGGCATTACATAATCTGTAACAACTCTGGCATTCCTTTATAAAGGAAGCCAGAAGTAGTTTCATGGGGAAGTCTGCATGTAGTGATGGCTATACTGTGGCTTTTATTCTTTTCTTTTTTTATTAGTTCTAATCAGTTATATATGACAGCAGAAAGCCTTTCCATTCATACACAAATGGAGCAGAGTTTTCACTTCTCTGGTTGTACATGGAGTCACACCATTTGTGCAATCATACGTGTACCTAGGGTAATGATGTCCATCTCACTCCACCGTCTTTCCTACCCCCATGCTTCCCTTTGCCCCATCCAAAGTTCCTCCACACATCCTATCCCCTCCAAATTGTGGATTAGCATCCATGCATCAGAGACTTTATATTTTAAGAATAAATTTAAGTTTTGATTAATATAGCCTGCTTGGAAAGTTTTAGTTTTTTCTTTTTAAGTATAAAAATTAACAAACAGTTAAATAAGGATTATCAAAGAGGACTTTCAAGAAAGGGTCGTGAAAAATATGGTTAGTTCTCCAACAGAGGTAAGAAACAATGGGATTGTTTTTTCTTCTGCAGATAAAGAAAGAAGGGGGATGGATTTGAAGTATCATAGCAATAGACAATGATATATAAAGGAAAAAGTAATAGCAGTTCCTGAGGTTAGGTGACCAGCAGAAAAACTATAAACATTTTTATAAGCAGAAGAGTTTGTAAAGCATAAGAATCATTAAGTTTAGTAGAGACTCTAGAACTAAGTTAATTGAATGTTTTACATGTTTTACTACTGCCAGCTCTTGAAGAGGATGCATGCGACTGGGCTGTTGGAGCTGATAATGAAAGACTGGAAAAACAATAGATGTCTAATGATATTCATCAGTTAGTATTCCTCAATATGTTCACACCCTTTATGAATAAAATTACTTGTTAACCCAGAATTCTAGAAAAACTTTTGGTACACAGTTATTGCTTTAGTCTTTGTGCTTAATTGTGAGATATTCATTCCTTTTAACTTGAAAGTATTCAATAATTGAAATATTTATATCAGAATATTTAACTTGTCTTATTTAATCAAAGAAGATACTCTCTTTATAATTTGTCAATTTTAAATACTAATTTGATAAATAAAGTTTCATATGATACTTAGGTAAAGTTTGGAAAATTTTAGACAAAACTATTCTTGTCTTATTGCTCTATTAGCATTTATTTCATATCATTTTGGCCATTTCTATAAACAAAAAAAGATATCTCCCTCTCACTCTATCTCTCTATATATGCATATACATATATATATATGTCTCATATACACAAAATTATATTTATCCAAATATTTAATTAATCTATTATTATTTTAAGAAATAATACAAATCACATTCAGTAATTAGTGTCTTGTATCTTTAAAAAATTTATTTATGAACTGCTCAGGTATTTGAAGATCATTTCTAAATGTACTTAATCATTTCTCTATGATCTTAAATTTAGTGCTATATTTAAAAATTACAATTTATCCAACATTATATTTTTTTTATTTGCAGCATTGCAAGTTTTCATAAAATTAAGTCTTTAAAAAGTATTTAACATTGTATATTATATTTAGCTGAATACTATATATACATACACATATATAAGTAATTTTTAATTTTAAGCAAGCTTTGGAAATAGTGATAGTTCATTTACCTCATAAAACCAATGTAGGACAATTTGAATCATGAAAAATTTAACACTAGTCTTGAAAAAATCATAACACTGTGATAACAGTATTTTTATAGGTTCAGATAATTTTAAAGGTTCTAAATCATATAAAATTCCTCTTTTATCTTGAAATTGAAATCATTTCTTACTATTTCATAGCTATAAAAAATATTGTGTAAAGATATTTTCCAGGGCTGGGACTGTAGCTCAGTGGTAGAGCGCTTGCCTTGAATGTGTGAGGTACTGGGTTTGATCCTCAGCACCACATAAAAATAAACAAAATAAAGATATTGTGTGCATCTATAACTAAAAAATATTTTTAAAAAAGGTATTTTCCAGTACCTATAAAAATAATAACTTTTTCTTTCTGTTAGAAAATACTTGCTGTTTATTTGTACTAGATATTCCTACAATACATGAAAACTAAATATATAATTTTTAATCAATTAGTCTTTACAGTTTGTGAGAAATGAGAAAAGCAAATAGAACAAAAAAGCGACTTACAGTTTTGACAAAATTTGAGCCCTTGACAATTTTATCAAAGTTGTCAACTTATAAAATTTTAAAGTCATCACTTATTAATTCTTTAAAAAAAATTTTTTTTTAGTTGTAGGTGGACAGAATATCTTTATTTTATTTTATGTGGTGCTTATCGAATCCAGTGCCTCCCGCATGCTAGGCGAGCACACTACCACTGCGCCATAACCCCAGCCCCCACTTATTAATTCTTGAAGTATAGAAACAAAAGGATAATACCAATGTTAGGATAATACCAATGTTAAATAAAACGACTTTTAGGTGAGCAAGACAATTATCTGAAGATTTCTTTCCTTTTAGTTTTGAGCTACTTCTCAAGTGAACAATCACATTCATGTCAAAAATTTCTAAAAATGACCACTACAATTCCAGATAGTTCCAGGGAGAACATCAATGTGCAAGTTAGCATTATGGTGAAGCGACACTATGAAGGAAGCAGATGTTAACTGGAAGAAGTATTGTTTTAAATCGAGATAATTCCATAAGAACTGATGGATCCTCTCTATAAGGTTGATGTGTGTGTAACTTTGTGGCTCCAGAATTTGACTAAAAGGACTGGACAAAGCCACCTAGTAACAGACAAATCTAAGCAAAGCCATTCTCAAAGACAAATACATGATAAAGAAGTGCTTGTAAGGTTTTAATTTGATGATTTGAGGCAATTAGTCCAAATACAAATCTTAGGAGACCTTCTGAACTCCTCAGCACCCAAGGCTGGCTCAGGGAAGATTATTAGATGTATGTCCATCCTGTACTTAAAGAGACTTTTTTTCCCAATAAGCAAACAATACTCAAGATACTCATGACAAGTACACAGACCAAAAGGCCATATGATGCAAAGTTGGAAAGTAATTACATCAAGGAAAAATTGAAGTTCATCAGCTAAGCAAGCAAGCACGCAAATAACAACAACAAAAAATCCTGAAATCAAAAACTCACAAAAAGAAATTTAAAAAGCAAGGGACTTTATTCCCAAGAATACAAAATAAATATGCTATGGGAAGGCTTTAGTGAATAAACAGAGCTCAAGTCAGAGCGAAGTTCTCTTTTTGGCAGAGGCAAGTAGAGAAGAGAGAAAAGAAAAGCTCCAACGTATACACTATTACTGATTTGAGGCCCTTGCTAATGAGGACTTCAGATGAATCTCAGCAAAGTCCCATCTTTGTCAAGGATCACAAGAAACACATTTATAGTTGAATATGTTGGATCATGACTCATTACAGTGAGGGAGAACACACGCCATGGGGCATCTTATTTAGAAGTGTCAGAAAGAACTTACTATGGAATTTATCAAAAGTTTAAGGAAGTGGGGCTTTACTCTGGATTGAATGCTATCCAAAATGGGGTAATTCTATGATTGAGTATCTTAAGTGCTCTCTAGAAAGAGGGAAAATCAGAGTGAGGCTAAGTCTATAATTGGTAAAGAAAGCAGCAGTCACTCATTAGCCAGGATATGGGTATATTCAGGCCATTTTTATGGTTTAGATCATTTTTTGGATAAGGTGTGCTGGGAAAGTTAGTCTCTGCATCTCATTTTTTTAGAGGGCTGTTTTAGGAATGAAACCAGTTAATACAATACCCAACAATGTCCATGTTATTGTCTATGCTTGAACATAATTAGAGAGAGCCCTTATTTTTGTCTTGATGCAGGATAGTCACTGAGTGGTCCTGTTTGGTTTCGATAATCTGTGAATTTTTTATGTTTAAGAGAAAAACACCAAGGCCAGCTCTTAGCAACGACAAGGCTTAGTGTATAGCACGAAGCCAGCTTCTAGACATCAAGAGGTACTTTTCTCTTTGTAAATGCCTAGAACCTAAACCCTGGGGTGGGCATGGGGAGTACCTGTATCTATATCAATATATAGTTCTGTATCCATGTACAGATACAGACACCAGCCAAGGTTTTATTCTTAAAAATGTGGATAAAACACACATAAAAAAGTGTTTTGATATGTTTCTGAATTATAGTAAACGAAGAAGATTTAAAATTTATAACAAATAGCCAAGTTTTTATGGACCTTAGTAGAAACTGAAAACAAAGTTTAATTTGAATTCAATATTATTGATAGTGGAATACTGCAAAGGTTAATTTTGTGTCATCTTGAGTGTACCATGGGGTACTTAGATATTTGGTGGAACATTAATGTGGATGTGTCTGTGAGGTTATTTCTAGATAAGATTAACATTTGAACTTGGGTAAAGCAGATTACTCTCCTTAATATGGGTGACCTTAAAGTAATACCTGATTAGAGCAAAAAGGGTAAGAAAGAGGGAACCCCTTCTGCCTATCTACCTTGAGCTGAGACACTGGCCTTCTGCCTTTGGACTCTAAGTGAAACATCTGCTTTTAACCTGGAACTACAACATCAGCTCTCCCTTGTCTATATTTTACTGATTGCAGATTTGGTGACTTCTCAACATTAATAAAACCATGAAACAATCCCTTTTAATAAATAAATAAGTACAAAAACACACATAGTTGATTCTGATTAAATATCAAGTTACTATTGACTGGTATGAATCCTATATAGACAATTCAATTACAAAAAAAGAAAAGAAAAAAGAAAGAAAATCCAATTTAAAAACTGTTTCCTGAACCTTTCTCATTTTAGGAAAACAATTCACACTTACTTAAAGTAAGGGTAAAGGAATCTTTTCAAGAAGAAAAGCAAAGGATTTTTTAGTGAAAACTACTCTTAATGTTCTTTGACCAAAGAAGTTTGCACAGATCCACAGGGGTCAGTCCCATAATGGAGGAATCTGTTCAATTGATGAGTGCTCCTTAATGCAAAGTCTAATCGATTCCTCTGTTTTAGACCCAAGCTTCTTTATGGGGTCCCCTTTAAGAGATTGAAAAGACACCAGATATTCCAATTCTTAATGTATAAGTACAAAAGTTCTGGAAGTCTCATACATATTACAGGCAAAGGCCAGAAAATGATCACATGGGTCAAAAGTTCACATAGAACACTCTACTGTGTAATGAAAGAAAACAAAGCAAGTAATCCATAAGGTAATCTTAAAATTCATTTTTCACTGAAAAATCAAGGTAGAATTCATATCCCAATAAATTTTCACTTACTAAAGCTGTTTAAAGACAATAAATCCACCTGAAGTTATCTAAAATCCTCTCTTCAAGTTCTAACACCAATGTTATGGCTATAAAGTATTTTGGATGAAGAAATCTCCAGACATTAAGGTTTCTAAATTGGTTATATCAGTGTTCTGGGGTGATGAACTTGGTGCCACTGAACAGATTCTAGGTATCTGCATTCTAATATTTCCAACTCATACACCCATCCACTGATACATAGTACCTTTTACTCAAAAATTTTGTAAACTGAGTGTTTTAGTTAGCTTTTCGTTGCTGTGACCAAAGTACCGGACAAGAACAACTTAAAGATGGAAAATTTTATTTTAGCTATCAGTTTTGGAGGTTCAGTCCATGGTCAGCCAATGACTCCCTAGGTCTGGGCTCAAGGTGAAGCAGAATGTCATGGTGGAAGGGCACGGCAGAGGAAAGCAGCTCAAGATATGGCAACCAGAAAGCAGAGAGAGCTTCACTCACCAGGAACAAAATATAAACCCAAAGACACACCTCTAGTGACCTACTTCATCCAGCCATACTCTACCTACCTAAGATTACCACCCAGTTAATCCATACCAGTGGATTAATGCATTGACTAGGTTATACCTCTCATATTCAAAATATTTCATGTCAAAATTCTTACATTGCTCAATACATGAGATTTTGGTGGACATCTCATATCTAAACCATAATACTCCCTGCTGGCCCCCAAAAATTCATGTTTGTCTCACAATGCAAGATACATTTGGTCCATTTCCAAGAGTTCCCATAGTGTTAACACATCCAGCATTGTTTGGAAGTCCAAATTCAAAATCTCTTGAGATTCAAGGCAAGCTTAACTGTGAGAGTAAAATTCAAGCAAGTTGCATATATCCAATACTCAATGGCACAGAGTAAACATTCCCATTCCACAAGAGAAAAGCAGCGTCATAGAAATAAGGGATGGACCAAAGAAAGACTGAATTCCAGGTGGGCAAACAAGTTCTGTAGGTCCATATCCAGCATCTGAAACACATGGCATCATGACTTTCTTTCCAAAGGATTTATATAGCTCTGCCCCTATGGCCTTGCTGGTTGTAGTCCACATGGCCTCTCTCTTGGCCTGTCTATGCTCAATTCCTACACATTCATTGGAAGATGTCCCATATTACTGGCATCTCTTAATCTTGGGGATTTCCCCTCAGCTTCAGCTTCCTTCTTACATCTTCATGCATTGCCCTCTCGGGAAGCCTGCAGGGACGGTGACCTACTTCCTCCGGCCACAGCCTACTTGCCTTAGATTACCACCCAGTCAATCCATATCAATGGATTAATCCACTGACTACATTACACCTTTCTTAATCTAAACATTTCAACTCTGAAAATTCTTATATTGTCTAACAAATAGGCTTTGGGTGGTCACCCCATATCTAAACCGTAACACTGAGCTACCAAAGAATGGGCATCATTTTAAAAGAAAGTATCTATTTAGAAGTGATAGGATCCTGGAAGATGACTAGAATTTAATGGCACTTGGAGAAATGAACAGGAACCAAGATTTCATCAGTAGGCACCATGTAGATTAAAAGAAAATTAAGATAGCCAAGAGCAAGTTAAACATGAGTTTGTGTTATCAAGTGTTTGAATAAGAGTACTTTTTAGGGGGCTGGGGTTGTGGCTCAGTGGTAGAGCGCCTGCCTTGCATGCGTGAGGCACTGGGTTAGATCCTCAGCACCACATACAAAATACATAAATAAATAAAATAAAAGTTTAAAAAAAAAGAGTACTTTTTAGATATTTCTTTATACATGTTTATTCTTGTGTATATCAAACAAAAGGCTAGATGGCCTGAACATCTCTGATCCTCAGAAGTGTCTGCAGGCCTATTCTCAGTTGTATGCTAGTGAGGACTGCTTGTCAGAGTCAATCTCAAGCTTTAGAATTTGGAAATGTTGTAGTGTAGTTTCAAAAGCTAAAGGTACTAAAGCTATAAGAATCTTTCTCCCACAGGAGTGCAGCTCCCCAAGTGATTTAAAGGCTGCATAAGGTCTATGGGATTTCACATTTGGGTTGAAGAGTCAAAGTGAAGATTGCATACTGGTAAAGGAATTTAAAGTCCTGAGGTTGTTCATGCATATACTGGCTGTATGTTCTCAGGCAAGTTAGTATCTGAGCCTCATTTTTCTTACAGAGCTCTTTTAGGAATTAAACTAGTTGATAAAGTGCCTGGTTCAATAGCTCAGCAATTGGCAGCCATCCCTATTACTATGATCAAAATTGCATGTATGGAAGGCAACTGAACATTTAAATGGCATCTACTATATGGCATGCATGGTACTGGACATTTTCATATATTATCTCCTTAATCCTTACACAATCTTTAGGAGACAGATGGCCTTCTATGTTATAGGAGACAGGAGACAGCAACTAAGATAACATTGCAAAGTGTGGTAGAAAAAATGCACTGAATTGGGAGAGAGGATTGTGTCATTGTAAACAGATGGTTATTAATTCCTCTTTCAACTAAGAAGTCATGATTCTACAATGCAATATGATAAGAACAATACAGAAAATGTTCGAGCAATTTTCTCAATGGTGACAGGAATTTTAAAGGGAAAAATAAAACCTTTGAGATGCTATAGTCATAAATGAATTATCATTTGCAATTATTTAGAACAACTCTAGAAGCAACTGTCAGTAATTCATTTTTCAGGTCTTGTCCAAGCAACCCAAACTTTGAAACACATTTTGTCCTGGCAGTTATGGCCTGCAGTATCAAAGATAGTCATAAGTGCAGTGCTGTTTGGTGCTTGAAAGGAGCAGTTTCCTTCAACTCTTTCTCTTACCTGCAAAGTTGTGAGTTGCCACCTGGTGATAGCAGAGTTCCATGCCATTCAGGAGCAAAAGCTGTTCCTAAATATGAAATGAGACACAAAAGTACTGATTGATTTTTGTTCAAGGAATAGGCTTCTCTCTTTAAAAATGATTTTAAAAACCTGTATTAAGTTAAACAAGTATTATCTATACAGCTCTGCTTGAATGATTTGGGGCGGAATGGAGAAATTATGCAATGAACAAGTCTCTTGCTAGTCTTTATTACTGGAACCAGATAAATCATTTCTGTTCAGATTTTCACAGAACCTGGTCATAGGGTTGTTCTCTTGGGCCACTTACAGCTCATGTTGCTCCATTAGAGCCTTTGCAGTTTTCTCTGCAACCAGACCACAGGAGCCCTTCCTACTATTTATATCCTCATCTCAAAAGGCTTTTCTAACCACAAGAGACCTCTTTTGTTTTCTGGAAATCTTGATGACTTGGGACTCAAATGCCAAAGCTGCAGCATCTATAATCAAAGCTTGTGGTGGTGGTGATGGTAGTCATAGTCGTCCTCTTCCTCTTCTTCCTTCTCCTCCTCCTTTTCTCTTTCCTCCTGCCCCTCCTCCTCTTCTTCTTCCTCTTCTTCTTCTTCGTTTCACTTTGACAACCACCACATGCCCTCTTTAGTTAGATTGTTTACAAAGGTTCATTTATTTTACAAACTTGTATTAAAATCCAGTTTCAATTCTAGGGAAAATAACAGTCCACAGAATCTTTCATACCTCAGACCTAAATTACATTTTAGAACCAGAAGAATAGGTGGTAATTAATGTATTTATAAAAATACAAATAATCACTCAAAATATTGCCACTGTCTGGCTTCCATTGCCAAGGCCATAAGGCAGGAGTGGGGAGATGCCATGGTTCTTTCCTTGGTTGCAAAATCGTGTCTAAAATCTGATAGAAATTTCAGGTAAAATTAAAATATGTAAGTTAATATTTCGTTCTGAACTGAGCAATGTACTAAACTAAATTTGTGATTTTAGCCTACACATCAGTTATTAGTTAAAATAAACAGGCCCGTTTTCAACAAATAGAGCTCCCTCTTCATTGTGAGCTGCCTATGCTGAATTGGCGCTGGTCAGTTCACCAGTATCACCTCTTGTAAGGTGGGAACCATGTTTCCCAGAATACTATCCACATGGGTTAGGGTTTGATTTTTGCCAATGAGAGGGACTTGTGTGCGATTCAGAAAGCTAAACCATTCTTCTCAGGAGGACATGATGACCAGAACATCTTCCCTCCTTGCCCCAGCTCTGCAGGCTGAAGTCATTAGGGAACAGTTCTCTGATGCTCTACTGGAAGCCATTCAGAACCTTCCTCCATTGGCTTTCCTACATATGTGATGGCTTTAAATCCTTCATTAAATCCCTTTGCCCCGTAACACTTGCAGTGGTTTTGTTCTCTGGAATGAACCTACTTCCAGTACCAAAAACCCTGTAGTTGGCTAATATAGAAGGTCTAACCGAGAAAAAAATTTTTTTATAACATCTTGCAAAAATGTATTCAGGGAAAGGAGACAAACAATACCAATTAAGGGAGCAAGTGGAAAAGAGAGTTTCCTACCCTTTGTTTTGTTGGGGTTTTTTTTGGTACTGGGGATTGTTCTCAGTGTTACTCGACCACTGAGCCACATCCTCAGCCTTATTTTTGTATTTTATTTAGAGACAGGGTTTCACTGAGTTGTTTAGTGCCTTGCCATTGCTGAGACTGGCTTTGAACTTGCGATTCTCCTGTCTCAGCCTCCCAAAGTGCCAGGATTACAGGCTTGCACCACTGCACCTGGCTGAAAGTTTCCTACCCTTATAAATGACTGAATTCACACAAGCAAAATATTTGAAAGCAGGTATGGAGCCTATATAAGATATCTTTACTGGTAAAATCTTAGTTTTTAGTTTGGAAAACATTTCCTTTTTACTGATTTCTCCCCTATACTCTAAGAAAGCTAACTGCAATGCTCAATGCCCGAGGGTCATTTAGCATATTCTCCGGCAGGCCTTTTGCTTCACCCCAGCTACACTGAAGTGTTATATCTTGTTTGTTATTATCTGAAATAGAAACTCTACTGACACCTAATACATTCTGCTGACATTGGCTAGCAGACTTCTTGTAATTGTTTGACCTTCTCATCCTCTTTGCATGCTAAGATTACTTAAGGAATGGACATGCTAAAAGTTTGGTTCCCTGAAATTATTGGAGGAAAAGGTCACACAAATCCAATAAACACATAATTTTATTTTTCATAGGTGATGAAGTCCATGATCCAGGACCATATACCTTGCAAAGTGTAGAAAAAACACTAAACCTTCAGAGAGCCCTGGCAGGTCTCCATTCATCCCATCCATTTATCATGTGTCAATCCATATTCGAATTTAAATTTTAGCATTCTAAAGCAGTGAACCTTTGTTTTATATATGTTTTCTATTTGAATATATAATAGGACCAGTAAGAAGTGAAATTTTAAATATTATACTTAGAAAAGTTGTATTCACTTATATTTTAAAACATTATTGGAATTTTTTTCATAGTGAAGACTATGTTAAATTTAAAATGGGAAGAGGAATTAATTGTATGCATCTGAATTTTTCCGCATGTATTTGCAGGATGGGTAGGCTTTTCCTTAATAAAATATCAATGGATTTTAACAGCAAAAGCTTGGGGGATACAATTCAACCTACAACACCCTTTGATTCTGTAACACTATAAATGTGACATTTTTGTTGTTGGAGTCACAGTATTCTGTGCTCAAATCGTGGCTCTTTGCTCAAGAGAGAAGGATTCTTTTGCTCATTTTGTATTCAGTTAGTCCCTTCTTTATGCCAAGCACTAGGATTATAGCCATAATACAAAATGAACAAACAAATCAAGATCAAATTCTTGCCATTGCTATCCCTAAACATGGCACATTGGAAACTGAGAAAACAGGAGACAAAAAAAGTTCAGTCTCTGACCTTCTCCTACCTTTCTATGTGAGAACTGGCCATTGAGGAATTCTCAGACCTTCCTCATCTGAAAGCAGGTCATAAGACCCTCATGTGACAGGTGTCCTTCCCTATACTCAGAAGAAAGTAATGAAGATATAAGAAGCACCTGTATAATCAGCCTTTTTGAATGCCCCCTCCGCTTTATTATCATGAAGTCAGACCCTCATTTTGTCCAGTAGCATTGCTATACAACTCTTCATTCTTTATTAAGCTGAAGCATAAAATATCACCATTTTTCCAGGACCTTTGGGTAATTTCTGAAATCTTTTGTATCACATAAAATTTTGGCTAAATAAATTTAGTGTACTTTTCTCTGTTAATCTGATGGTATTATTAGAGTATCAGCCATGACTGTTAGGATAGATGAAGAAAAATTATAACATTTTCTCCCCTACAATGTTATGTGGCTTTACAGCCTATAGAAGAGAAGGATGATAAACATATAATCACAATATGATAGCACCAAGAAGAAAACATGGCAAGGTGAGATGATAGCAACAGAATGGAATATGCTTTTTAAAATTTCTTTTTAAATTTTTATTTTTTTTTAGAAGGTAGTCTGGGGAAACCTCTTTGAAAGGGTAGTTTGAGAAAGGATTGAATGAAAACAGAAAAACCCTGACAGAGAACTAAACACAAAGTTCTTGAGCTGGGCACAGGTTGAGTGTGTGATAAGGATATTGCGTCAGAGCAAAGGGAGAAAACAGAGAGGTGGAAAGTAAGGTGAGTCTATAGTTCAGGGGAGATATCAGGGTTGAAAATTGCATTTAGTAGTCAATAGGTTATAGAAGGCATTTGGAAAGAAGAAGAATAGAAGCATGATAAAGAGTAGAAGCCAACAGAAGGCAAATAATAAATGGTACACTTAAGTGCTAATTTGCCAAAAACTACCTTAAATGCAAATAGTCTAAATATAACAAAAATACAGAGGTAGGCAGAGTGGACAAATGCACACATATACACAAATCAATTATATGCTGATTTTATAAGAAATGTACTTCAAATTCAATGGCATATGTAGATTGAAAGGAAAAACATGAAAAAATATATGCCATACAAATATTTTAAAAGAACAGGAATGCCAAGAGTGGTAGCACATCTCTGTCATCCCAATTACTTAGGAGGTTCAGACATGAGGATCACAAATTTGATGCCACCTGGGCAACTTAGCAAGATACAATTGAAAAAGGATTGGGGATGTGTCTCAGTGGTAGAGCACTTGCCTAGTAAGCACAAGGCCCTGGATTCAATACCTGGTTAAAAAGAAAAAAGGCAAGAAGTAAGAATGACAGCATTAACATTTGATAAAGTTTATTTGGGAGTAAAGAGAATTAATAGAAACAAAGAGGGATGTTGCATAATGAGAAAAATTCACTCCACCGGGAAGACAAATTATCTTAAACGTGTATGGACTAAACAAAAGAGCTGTAAAACACATGAACCCAAAACTAAAAAAGTTGAAAGGAGAAAGAGAACAAAACACAGTTATAGCTGGAGGCTTCAATATCCGCTTCTCAGCAATGATACAACTACTATAGGGGAAAAAAAAAAAAAGGATATAGGACATCTGTAACAAAATCAACCATCAGGTTCTAATTGACAATTTATAGAATATTCCACCAGACAACAGCACAGCATTCCACTTTTTTCATAAGGGCAATATGGTAAATTCACCAAAATAGGCCACATCCTTGGCCATAAAACAAACATCAACAAATTTAAAAAGGATAATACCGTAGAGTGTAATTTTTGATCAAACAAGCAATCAATGCCAGATATTCAGCAAAATCTCTAAACATTGTGAAAATTATATAACATACTTCTAAATAATATCTAGGTAAGTAGAAAGTCTGAAAGAAAATTTAAAATTATATAGCACTTAATGAGAAATAGAATACAATGTGTCAAAATATGTGGACTACATATAGGGAAGTGCTGGGATGAAAATTTATAGCATTTTCTACTTCAAGAAATTAGGAGAAAAAGGGACAAAATTGGCTCAGAACAAATAGAGAAGAATAATAAAGAGCAGAAATCAATGGAATTGAAAATAAGAAAGCAATAGAAAAAAATGAACAAAATAAAAATATTTCTTCAAAATATCAATAAAACTGCTATGCCTCTAGCAAAACTAAAAATCAAAAGACACAAAGTACCAAAATGGAATATGAAGTATCACTACAGATCCTATAGCCATTAAAAAAATCACAAGGAAATAACCCAAACAACTTTACATTCACAAATAGAAAATTTAGAAGAAATGGATCAATTCCTTGAACATTACAAACTCCCAAAACTCAACCAAGATAAAATAGGTAATCTGAATAGCATTAATAACCATAGAGAAAATTGAATTCACAATTTAAAAATTCAAAGGAAAGAAATTTCCAGGCTCAGATGGTTTTACTGAAGAATACTACCAAAACCATTTAAAGAATAATTAACACCAATTTTACAAACTGCTTCTAGAAAATAGAAGAGGCAAGAATAGTTCCCAACTCATTATATAAGGTAGGTATCACCCTGACACCAGAAGCAGACTATGACAGCATGAAAATAGAAAATTACAGACCAACATTCTCATGAATTAGATACAAAAATTGTCAACAAAATTAGAAAACCGAAATCAACAATGAATAAAAATAAAATTATACACCATGACAAAGTAGACTTTATTCTAGTTATGCAAAATTAGTTGAACATTTGAAAATAAATCATTGTGATTCACCATATCAATAACAAAAAATATTATATGAGTACATTAGGTGATATCCTTTACTCCCCACCAAAAATATTTAACAAAAGTAACATTCATTATGAAAATTCTAAGTTTATAATAGAAGTAATTACCCTAACTTAGTGAGAGTCAAAAATGAAACAAACAAAAAAAACACAGTTAACATCACACTCAATGCAAAATACTTAATGCTTTCCCCCTATGGTTAGCAATGAAGCAAGAATGTTCACTTTAAACAATTTTTTCCCCCTGTACTTGGGATCAAACCTAGAACCTGCATGCTAGGCAAGTGCTCTATAAGTGAGCTACATCCCCAACCCTTAACAATTCTTATTATATTGGAAATTCAAGATTCTTCAATGAGACAAGTAAAGGAAATAAAAGGCACACAAATAAGAAATAAAAAATAATTAGTTCAATCTGACATGAATGTATATGTAGACAATTCCAAGGAATGTACTTTTTAAAAAAACAAAAACACACAAATTGTCTCAGGACCAATAAGTGAATTTAGCAAAGATGCAGGACACAAGACCAATATATAAAAATTAATTGTATTCTTATATGTTAGCAATTAATACATGGGACTCAAATTTAAATAAAATTTCATTTTAACTCTTCCATAGAAAATTAAGTAATTAGGTTCTACATTTAACACAACACATACAGGATCTGATCATTGCAAAATTCTGTTTAAGGAAATCAAAGAAGACCTAAATATGTGGGGATACATACCCCATCATGGATGAAAAAACTGAACATAAGCAAGATGCTGTTTTTTCCCAAATTGATGGTAAATTGAATGTGATTCCTATGATAATCTCATCAAGGTTTTCTGTAAACATAAAAAGTTATTCTACAGTTATATGGAAAGACACAATGCTAAAATATTAAAGTTATCTTAACTAAGAGGACTATAGTAGAAGGAATCACTTTATCTGATCTTAAAGCTTCCTATACAGCTCTAGTAATCAATATAGTATGATATGGCGGAAGAATAAACATATAGATCAATGGAACAGAATAGAGAATGCAGAAGTAGACCCATGCAAATATGCTCAACTCATTTTTGACACAATGCAGAAGCAACTTAGTGAAGAATAACTTTTTCAAAAAATGATGTGGAGCAATTGGACATTGCTAAGCAAAAACAAATAAACAAATGAACAAACAAACAAAAAAAAAACTTGACCTAAAATTCTTATCTTCAATGAAAATTATGCAAAGATTTTCTAGAATTTCCATTAAAAAAGCATGGTTCATGAAGAGAAAATATTGATAACTGGAACTTCTTAAATATTGAAAAAAGTTTTGTGCTGACAAATGCCATGTAAAGAGAACGAAAAGATAAGTTGCAGGTTGGGAGAAAATATTTACAAATACATGTCCCAGCAAAGGACTGGACAAAATCTACAATACATAAGGAATTCTCAAACTGAGCAGAAAAACAAACAAAACCAAAAGCAATGACAATAGTTCACTTCAAAATGGGCAAAATACATAACCACACATTATACTAAAGAACACATACATATGACAAACAAGACATTAAAAAATATTCCACCTCAAGAAAAGGTATATTGTAACCACAATGCAATATCATACATATCTAACAGAATGGCTAAAATTAAGAAGTAACACCACCAAATGCTGTCAAGAATATGAAGAAACAGGAAATCTAACCCAGGAAGTGAAAGACCTCAAGATGAAAACTGTAGAACATTAAAGAACGGAATGGAAGAAGACCTTAGAAGATGGAAAACATTTCATGTTCTTGGATAGGCATATTTAATATTGTCAAAATGGCCAAACTACCCAAATAGCTATAGAGATTCAATATAATCCCATCAAAATACAAAGGACATTCTTCACAGAACTAGAAAAAAATGTTCTAAAATTCATTTGGAAGAATAAGAGATCCAGATAGACAAAACGATCCTGAACAAGAAGAGCAATTCTGGAGGCATCACAATACTAGACGTCAAATTATACTACAGAGTATTAAAAAAACACCTGCAAGGTATTGGTACCAAAATAAACATGAAAACCATGTAATAGAATAGAAGACACAAAGATAAATCCAGTAGATAACAATCATCTGATACTCCAAGTGCCAAAATGTGTGTTGGAGAAAAGATATCCTTTTTTAACAAAAGGTGCTGGGAATCCATATATAGTAGAATGAAATGTGATCCCTATCTCTCACCTTTCACAAAAGTCAACTCAAAGTAGATCAAAGGCCTAGAAATTAGACCAGAAACTGTGACAGCTAGAATAAAAATGTAGGTCCAATGATCCAACATATTGGCATAGGCACTAAATTCCTTAACAAGACTTCTGAAGCACAAGAAATAAAACCAAGAATCAATAAGTGGGATGGCATCAAATGGAAGAGCTTTTACATAGCAGAGGAAACAAGAATGTGAGAACTTACAGAATGGAAGAAAATCTCTGCCACTTGCTCCTCAGACAAAGAATTAATATCCAGAATATATAAAGAACTCAAAAATTTAAAACCAACCAACCAAACAAAAAACCAAAAAAGAAAGAACCCCAAAACCAAATATTCAATTATATATGGGCAAAATATCTAAACAGACACTACTCAAAGAAATATGAATAGTGAACAAATATATAGCAAAAATATTCAACATCTGTAGTAATAAAGCAAATGCAAATAAAAACTACATTGAGATTTCATCTCACTCCAGTGAGGATGGCAATTATCAAGAATGCAAACAATTACAAATGCTAGCAAGGATGTGGGGATAAAGGTACAACCATACATTGTCAGTAGAACTGAAAATTTGTATAACCACTTTGGAAAGCAGTGTGGAGATTCCTCAAAATCTAGCAATGGAACTAGCTATCCCACTCCTTGCTATGTATTCCAAAAGTCTAAAACCTGCGTGGTATAAAATATTTATAGTAGCACAATTCACAATAGCCAAGTTATGGAACCAGCCAGAGTCCCATCAACAGAAGAATGGAAAAAGAAAATATGGTTAAACACAATGGAGTTTTACTCAGCCATAAAAAAAAAAGAATAAAATTATGGCATTTGCTGGTAAATGGATGGAGCTGGGGAACATCATGTTAGGTAAATAAGCCAGACCCAGAAAGTCAAGGGTTGAAAGTTTTCTCTTATATGCTGAAGCTAGACCAAAATAAAGAGAAAAAAAATTGGGGATGGGGAAGATTGCAGGAAAACAGAAAAGAAGTAGAGGAAGGGGCTGAGAAGGAGAGAGGAGTTATGGGAAAAGAGAGGAATGGTGAGACAAAACTGACCAAATAATACTATTACATGTATAAATATACCACAGTGAATACCCATATCTATAATGCATTAATTTAAGAATATATAAATAAATAGAAGAAATACTAGCAGAATAGAGGAAAAGGGAAAAGGGAAGGATGGAGGGAAGGCAAAGGGGAAGTACAGGGGACTGAATTGAACAAATTGTATTCCATTCTTGTATGATTATGTCAAAATGAACCCTAAATATTATGTGTAACTATAACACATTAATAAATTTTTAAAAATGTGAATAACTGGATCACTCATTCATTGCTTGTGAGAATTTAAAATAATATAGCCACTCAGGAAACAGTTTGATAGTTTCTTAAAACAAACAATACAAAACCTGAGCATTTAATAACCATATAATCTGGCAGTTTTTTTATTTATTTCATAGTAATGGAAATTTATGTTTACATAAAAACTTATGCACAAATTATAGATAAAAATGGAGATATTAAAATAGACCCCCCAAATCCACAGGATCATTTGAAAACTTATATTTCAATAAATTGGAAAATCAAAATTGAACCAAGAAGATACAGAAAATACAGACAGATCAATAGCAAGTAATGAAATTGAAGCAGTGATTAAAAAACTTCCTAGCAATAGAAGTCCAGAACTGGATGGGTTCAAAGCTGAACTTCACCATACCTCTAAAGAAAAACACCAATGTCTTCACGTTATTCCATAGAAAAGAAAGGAAAACGATATATCCAAATTCATTCTTCAAAGCCAGCATCATTCAGATACTGAAAGTAGATAAGTATACATCAAGGAAAGAAAAATACAGATCAATATCTTTGATGAACATAGATGCAAAAACTCTTAATAAAATACAAACAAAATTCAACATCACATTAAAGAGCTTTTCAAGATGGAAAAATAGAGAAGGTCACTTTCCTGACTGCACTGTGGAGTGAAAAAACTGAGCTCTGTTTATGTACTATGACTTGAAACGCATTTAAATAAAATAATTAAATTTTAAAAAAAAGAAAGCAAATTGGCAGCTTCTCTGCAAGGTGGATATACAAAAAAAGTGGGTGGAGGGGCTTTACTGGAATTTAATACCAGACATTCAAAGCAGATCAGAGACTCAGGGGGTTGGATATAATAAAATAAGAAAGAAATCCCCAGTGCCATAGCTGCTGCCATGGCCAGAAGCACCAGCCAGAGCTATCTCACAGCTAGCAAAGTGGAGGGATGAGGAAATTAAAGGAACTGGCATTTTTAGGAGGACTGAAGCATGTCTGGGTATGGAGAGTATAGAAATCAAAGATACTGCCTGACTAAACTAGAAGGAGCACTGTATAATATCCTTGTATGAGAAAGAAGCCATGTGGAGGACAGAGAAAGGAACCATTTTGAAGCCACGGGGGAAGGGGGCAGCAATTGGAGGGGGACAATTCCTGGCAAACCTGAGTTTAGCCCAAAATACAGTCCTGGCAAACCTACACAGCACAACATAGCATGTGCCCAAGTGACCAGGAGAAAATAAAACATGGAGAGAAGCTTACAAGGGACAAATGTAGTGGAAACCCACCTGGCTCTTCCTCACCATCTCCAATCCAGCTGTGTGCAGGATCAGCTGGGAAAGACATGTCTGGCCAGGTATTTGAAAGGGTGGAGTGAGAGAGATTGGAGACTGAACCTGAGACCAGGAAACTTGGGGTCCACAGGTGACATAGTAGACTATGAATTGGCTCCTCCAACACACAAGTGGAACACAGGGGAGATCCCTGAGGTCCAGTTAGCCAGTATGGATTGGCAATTGCTGGGCCCTGTGAGTGTGCTGATATAAAATCTCAGCCAAGAGCCTGGAGCCTACCTAACCCTAAACCCTGCCTCCAGGAGCTCTGCCTATGGGATTACGTTGCTCACACTAGCAACTCCACCCTGAGGGTGGAGCAAGCATTGCATTCCAGATGACCCAGGGATGAGAAAGGAAGCTGAAAATCTTTTGAACTCCAATGGAAACAATTCTTTAACTTTTCTTTTTTTTTTTTTTTAAATGTTTATTTTTTAGTTGTAGGTGACAGAATATCTTTATTTTATTTTTATGTGGTGCTGAGGATCGAACCCAGTGCCTTATGCGTGCTAGGCGAGCACGCTACCACTGCGCCATAATCCCAGCCCCTCTTTAACTTTTCTTTGAGATCTTTTTTTTTTCTTTTTTCTTTCTCTGTTGAATTGTAACCTTAATAGTTAATGGACATTTATGCATATTCATATTTCATTTTTATTTCATTTTTATCTCATTTCTAGCATTTTTGAAGCCAGTTATTTTTTTGAAGCCAGTTTTGTGGGACTAGGATGTTTGATGAGTATATTTCAGTTTTGTTTTGTATTCTTTTATTTTATTTTCTTATTTTAATTTTTGAAATTTTTTACTTTATATATGTATTTCACTCACATAACTGTTTCCCTTGATTCTCTTTCTCTCTTTTCTCCTGCTAACAGCCAATCTCTATTGTTCTTTCTTTCACGCTTCCTTTAATATTTTTACTTTTATCTTCCCTCCTCCTCCTTTGTAATCATCACTTCCTACATTACTTCTCATCTCTCTCTGTTCACCACTTGAAATTGTAAACCCTTTTTCAAACTTACTGTTTTTATTGTAGGCAATAATTGACTATATGATTTCTATTTATTGTGAAAATTAACATTTTAGATGTCATAGGAGGAAGTATTTGGTCTAACGCTGTATATTGTTTGCATTGGTTGTTGTTATTTGTTTCCCCTTAAACAGCAAGGCACTGGAATCCTTCAGGGACACTTTAAGTCCATAGGGTAGAATCTCTACTGCCTCAGATTCGGTGTTAGATAGGTAGATACACAAACAACATGAAAAAAGGGAACAAATTGCCCCAAACAAAGATACCTTAATAACAGAATGCATTGACACTGCAATGGAAGAAATGTCAGAGGAGTTTAGAATGTACATAGTTAAATTGATATGCAAGATAAAAGATGATGTAAAGAGTGGAATTGGAGAGAAAATACAGGAAGTAAAATATCACTTCAATAAAGAGATAGAGTTTTTAAAAAAAATTCAAGCAGAAATCCTCAAAATGAAGGAATCAATAAACCAATTTAAAAATTCAATGGAAAGCGTTATCAACAGAGTAGACCACATGGAAGACAGAACCTCAGGCAAAGAAGATAAAATATATAATCTTGAAAATAAAGTTGACTATGGAAAAAGATGTTAAGAGACCATGAACAGAAATTCCAAGAAATGTGGGATAAACTGAAAAGACCAAATTGAAGATTTTTCAGGGTAGATGACTTTACCTTTCTCAGCCGTTGTGTCGGGGACTCCTGGGGATCTCCTCCTCCCCGCTGGCCGAGGGAGGAGACTGATACCTGGTTGGCAGGACCCGGACAATCAATAAAAAGACATAGACTAGGAGGCAGTTCAAAGATGGCGACCTAGACGGATGCCGCGGTCACTCACTCCAGTACCGGCGACAGAAGTTGTGCAATTTCCATCTCTCAGCCAGCTTCTGGACATCATCCGACAGCTGTCGCCACAGGAATTCCACTTGCGCGTGTACGCAGACCCACCAGGCAACAACATTTGCCACAAACAGTGTGACTTCAGCAGGAATCGGCGCGCCGCGAACGGCAACGCCCTGGCCGGCAGCGCCGCGGTCGGCAGCTCCGCTGCGAGCGGTTCGGAGGCCCAGCCCAGGGCCCTGTCCCGGGTAGGGCCTCCTTCTACACGAAGGGGCATGGGACAGCTCATGGGAACAAACTGAACTCAACACAGAACACCGCGAAAAGACAGCGATTTCACCAGCGGCCTGATCCAGAGTTACACTCTGCTGTGAAACCCACACCCAGGACACCAGTGGGGAAAGCCCAGCAAGCAACGGACAACGCCACCTACTGGAGGTGAAAGGAACCATACCTGTTTATCTACATTGAGACTTTTTTTTTTTTACTTTTTTAATTCTTATTTTTTATTTTATCCTTTATCTTATCCTAATATTTCTATTGTTTCATCTTTTTGTTTTATCTCACAGCTCTTTTCTTTTTCCTCTTCTTTCTTTTTCCTTCCCTCTTTTCTCTCTCACTTTTTTCCTACCCTCTAATCCCCAACAGTTGTGAAACCAAGTATTTGTTATACAGTGGGTCATGGTATATTGGGATTTCTGAACTGTATACTAGAGTGGTATGATATAGTTTTATAACTCACACTTGCATGTTTTATTCTTCTTGATATCTTCTCTCCTCGCTGTACTCCCTTTTCTTCCTCCTTACAGGTCTTCCACAACTCTTGGTCGCTCTTTCTACTAATAACCAACTTCTCTTGGATTCCCTTTTTGTGCTTTCTAAGATCTAATAACCATATCCTCACTTCCTACTACCCCAACAATCTATCCTACACCCCATCCTCAAGTTTCCCTAGCCCACCAACAGAAACTGTAGACCCCTGTGCAAACTTATTGTTAACATAATAGATTGTAAAGGAACCCATAATTGTTGTATATCATGACTAAACTGTAAATGTATTTGGGAACTATTAGGAACTACTTGGTTTTAAACTACATATTGCTTGTATTGTGATCAACCAATATTGATCCCCCCTTTAAAAGAGTGGTATTGAAACCCTGCAGCGAAACTATACACATATAGGAGTAAAAACTGTAACAACTTGGATCAACAGAGCTAGAAGGAAAGACACACAAACATCATGAAAAACAAGGGAAGAAAATGACTCAAACAAACCAAGATTCTTCAATATTAGAATCCATGGTCAGTTCAGCAGAAGTAATGACAGAACATGAATTCAGGATGTACATAATCAAAATGTTCTGTGACTTAAAGAATAATATCAGAGAGCAAGCCCAGTCAGCAAAAGATCATTTCAATAAAGAGATGCACAGACAAATACAGAAAGTAAAAGATCACTTCAAAACAGAGATGCTTAGGCAAATATAGTAAGTAAAAGGTCACTTGAATAAGGAGATAGAGATTCTGAAAAGGAACCAAACAGAATTCCTTGAAATTAAAGAAACAATAAACCTAATCAAAAACTCAATGGAGAGCATCACCACCAGATTAGACCATTTGGAAGACAGAACCTCAGACAATGAAGATAAAATATTTAACCTTGAGAATAGAGTTGACCACACAGTGAAGATGGTAAGAAACCATGAACAAAACATCCAAGATCTATGGGATCACATCAAAAGACCAAACTTAAGAATTTTGGGGATAGAGGAAGGCATAGAATTCCAAACCAAAGGAATGAACAACCTATTCAATGAAATAATGTTAGAAAACTTTCCAAATATGAAGAATGACTTGGAAAATCAAATACAAGAGGCATACAGGACACAAAATGTTCAAAACCACAACAGACCTACACCAAGACACATCATAATGAAAATGCCTAACATTCAGATCAAGGAGAGAATCTTAAAAGCCACAAGAGAAAGGAATAAGATTACATACAGGGGGAAGCCAATTAGGATCACTGCAGACTTCTCAACCCAGACCCTGAGTGCAAGAATATCATGGCAAAGCATATACCAAGTGCTAAAAGACAGCGGATGCCAACCAAGAATCTTATATCCAGCAAAATTAAGTTTTAGATTTGATGACAAAATAAAAACCTTCCAAGATAAACAAAAATTAAAAGAATTCATATCAAGAAAGCTGGCACTACAGAACATTCTTGGTAAAATATTCCATGAAGAGGAAACAATAAACAACAATGAAAACTTGCAGAGGGAGGAGCTACACTAAAGGCCAAACAAAAAAGAAACCAAGTCAAGTTAAAAACTAAAAATAAACCAAAGTAACTGGAAGTATAAACCATGTCTCCATAATAACATTGAATGTCAATGGCCTAAACTCAGCAATTAAGAGACACAGACTGGCAGATTGGATTTAAAAAAAAGACCCAACAATATGCTGCCTCCAAGAGACTCATCTCATAGAAAGAGATACTCACAGATTGATGGTGAAAGGATGGAAAAAAATTTATCACTCACATGGACTGCGTAAATAAGCAGGAGCTTCCATCCTCGTCTTAGATAAAATAGATTTCAAACCAAAATTAGTAAAAAAGGATAAAGGAGGTCATTTCATACTGCTTAAGGGAATCAACAAGACATAACAATCTTAAATATCTATACCCCAAACAATGGGGCAGCCATGTTCGTCAAACAAATTCAAGAACCAAATAGATCCCAACACAATAGTATTGGGTGACTTTAACACAACTCTCTCACCACTGGACAGGTCTTCCAAACAAAAACTAAACAAGGAATCTATGAGACTTAACAGAACAATCAATGATCTAGACTTAACAGATATATATAGAATATTCCATCCTTCAACAAGCAAATACACGTTTTTCTCAGCAGCGCATGCTTCCTTCTCCAAAATAGATCATATGCTATGCCACAAAGCAAATCTTAGTAAATACAAAAAAATAGATATACTACCCTGCATTCTATCTGACCACAATGGACTGAAACTAGAAATTAATGACAGCTTTTAAAAAAGAAGCCAATATAACACCTGGAGACTCAATAATTTGCTATTGAACAATGCATGGGTAACTGAAGACATCAGGGAAGAGATTAAAAAATTCTTGGAGGTAAATGAGAACTCTGATACAACATACCGAAATCTCTGGGACACTATGAAGGCAGTGCTAAGAGGAAAATTCATTGCATTAAGCTCATATATTCAAAGAGCTAAAAATCAGCAAATCAATGAGTTGATGCTACAACTCAAAGCCCTAGAAAAAGAAGAACAAAGCAACACCAAAAGGAGTAGAAT
>CM053399.1:137006801-137080541 GCA_028644305.1 Xerus rutilus | reverse complement strand
AGCACAATTCACAATTGCAAAACAATGGAAGCAACCCAGATGCCCTTCAATAGATGAATGGATAAAGAAACTGTGGTACATATACACAATGGAATATTATTCAGCAATAAAAGAGAATAAAATTATGGCATTTGCAGGCAAATGGATGGAACTGGAGAACATTATGCTTAGTGAAGTAAGCCAATCCCAAAAAAACAAATGCCGAATGTTCTCTCTGATTAGTAGATGAGGATACATAAAGGGAGTGGGAATGGGGAACATAGGAGAAATGGAGGAACTCTGGATGCGGCAGGGGGGAGGTGGAGGGAAGGAAAGGGGAATGGGTATAGTAATGATGATTGATTGAGATTGTCATCACTACCTTTGGTGCATGTATGAAGACACAAATGGTGTGACTCTATTTGGTTTGCAACCAGAGAAATGGAAAAATTGAGCTCTGTATATGTACTATTACTTGAAACACATTTAAATAAAATAATTTTAAAAAAAGACAAAGACTGGCGAATTGGATTACAAAACAAGACCTAACAATAATCTGTCTCCAAGAGACTCACTTCATAAGCAAAGATATCAACGGAATGAAAGTAAATGGAGGGAAAAAGCATCATTCACGTGGATCTCATAAACAAGCAGAGGTTTCTATCCTCACATAATGCACAGTGGACTCAAAATCACAGTTAATCAAAAGAGACAAAGAAGGACATTTCATAATGGTTAAGGAAATTATACATCAACAAGACATAACAATTGTAAATATTTATGCTGTAAAAAATGGAGAATTTATGTACATCCAACAGAACTTCTCAAGAATCAAATAGACTACAATACAATAATATTGGGTGACTTTAACACACTTCTTTCACTACTGGATAGAGCCTACAAACACAACTAAATAAAGAAGCTATAGAACTAAAAAATGCAATTAATAATTTAGACTTAATAAACATATATAGAATATTTCATCCATCAATGAATGAATACACTTTATTCTCAGCAGCACATGGATCCTTCTCTAAAATAGACCATATCTTATGCCATAAAGCAATTCTTAGCAAATACAAAAAAATAGAGATTATACTTTGCATTCTATGAGATTATAATGGAATGGAATTAGAAATCAATGATAAAATAAAAAATAGAAGCTACACTAATACCTAGAGACTAAATAATATTGAATGACAAATGAACAGCAGAAGAAATTAGGGATGAAATTTTTTTAAAAATTAGAGGTAAATGGGAATAGCAAGCTGGTTGTGTTGGTGATGCCTGTAATCCAAGCAGCTCAGCAGGTTGAGGCAAGAGAATCATGAGTTCAAAGCCAGCCTCAGCAAAATCGAGGTACTAAGCAACTCAGTGAGACCCTGTCTCTAAATCAAATACAAAACAGGATTAGGGATGTGGCTCAGTGGTCTAGTGCCCCTGACTTCAATCCCTGGTACCAAAAAAAAAAAAAAAAAAATGAGAATAGTGAGACATTTCAAAATCTCTGGGACACTATGAAGGCAGTGCTAAGAGTAAAGTTCATTGCATTGAGCTGATTCATTATAAGAACAGAAAGTCAAGAAACAAATAACCTACCATTACATCACAAGCCCTAGAAAAAGAAGAACAAATCAACACCAAAAGCAATTAAATACTTAAATATTTAGAAAATACTTAAAATAAAAAAAAACAGGAAATACTTAAAATCAGAGCTGAAATCAATGAAATTGAAACAAAGGAAACAATCTAAAAAAGTCAGCAGAACAAAAGGTTGGTTCTTTAAACAAATAAATAAAATTGATAAACTCTTAGCCAAGCTAATGAAGAGAAAGAGACAGAAAACTGAAATTACTATAGTTCATGATGAAAAAGGAAATATCACAACAGACACTACAGAAATACAATAATCAGAAATTATTTTGAAAATTTATACTCTTGAAGTATAGAATAGTATATTATACTCTTGAAATTTATACTCTTGAAGTATAGAAAATCTTGAAGACATCAATAAATTTTGAGAGACATGTGACCTAACAAAATGGAATCAGGAGTACATACAAAATTTAAACAGATCAATTTCTGGCAATGAAATTGAAAACACCATCATAAGCCTACCAAGAAATAAAACCTGATGGATTCTCAGCGAAGTTTTACCAGACCATCAAAAAAGAACTAAAACCAATACTCCTCAAATTATTCCATGACATAGAAAAGGAGGGAACCCTTCCAAACTTATTCTATGAGGCTAGTATCACCCTGATACCAAAACCAGAAAAAGACACACCAAGAAAAGAAAACATCAGACCAATATCCCTGATGAATATATATGCAAAAATTCTTAATAAAGTACTGGCAAATTGCATACAAAAACATATTAAAAAGATAGTGCACCACAATCAAATGGGCTTCATTTCAGGACTGCAAGATTGGTTCAACCTATGGAAATCAATGAATGCAATTCATTGCATCAACAGACTTAAAGACAAGAATCACATGATTATCTCAATAGATTCAGAAAAAACATTTGACAAAATACAGGGCCCCTTCATGTTCAAAACACTAGTAAAACTAGGGATAGTAGGAACATACTTCAACATTATACAAGCTATATATGCTAAACTCAAGGCCAGCATCATTCTAAATGGAGAAAAATTGAAAACATTCCCTCCAGAAACTGGAACAATAAAAAAGAACAACAATGCTCTCTTTCACCACTTCTATTCAACATAGTCCCAGAAATCCTAGCAAGAACAATTAGAGAGAAGAAAGAAATTAAGGGAATACGATTAGGAAAAGAAGAACTCAAATTATTGCTATTTGCTGATGACATAAGTTTATATTTAGAAGACCCAAACAACTCCACCAGAAAACTTCTAGAACTCATAAATGAATTCAGCAAAGTAGGAGGATATAAAATTAACACCCATAAATTAATTGTGTTCCTATAAATCAGTGATGAATCGACTCAAAGAGAAATTAGGAAAATTATCCCATTCACAATAGCCTCAAAAAAGTTGGGAATCAATCTAACAAAACTGGTGAAAGACATCTACAATGAAAACTACAGAACACTAAAGAAGAAAGGAAGACCTTAGAAGATGAAAAGATCTCCCATGTTCTTGGATAGGATGAATTAATATTGTCAAAATGGCCATACTATCAAAAGTGCTATACAGATTTAATGTAATTCTTATTAAAATTCCATTGACATTCTTCATAGAAATAGAAAAAGCAGTCATAAAATTCATTTGGAAAAATAATAAGCCCAGTATAGCCAAAGCAATCCTTAGTGAGAAAATGAAGCAGGAGACATCACAGTACCAGACCTTAAACTATACTACAAAGCAATAATAACAAAAACAGCATGGTATTGGCATCAAAACAGACATCAAGACAAATGGACATAAGAGAAGATGCAGAGACAAACCCAAGTAAATAAAATTATCTCATACTAGACAAAGGCATCAAAAACATACTTTGGAGAAAAGATAGCCTTTTCAACAAATGATGCTGGGAAAACTGGAAATCCATATGCAGCAAAATAAAATTAAACCACTATCTTTCACCCTGCACAAAACTCAACTCAAAGTGGATCAAAGACCTACGCACTAGAACAGAGACCCTGTGCCTAATAGAAGAAAAGCAGGCCCAAATCTCCATCATGTCCAGTTAGGAACTGAATTCCTCAACAAGACTCTTAAAGTACAAGAAGCAAAATCAAGAATCAATAAATGGGATTGTAGAGCTTCTTTACAGCAAAAGAAACAATCAATAGTGTGAAGAGAAAATCTACAGAATGGGAGAAAATCTTTGCCACCTGCACCTCAGAGCATTAATCTTCAGGATGTATAAAGAACCCAAAACCTTAACACCAAAAAAACCAAATAACCCCATCAATAAATGGGCAAAGGACCTGAACAGACATTTCACAGAAAATATACAGTCAACAAACATATGAAAAAAATGTTCAATATCTCTAGCAATTAGAGAAATGAGAATCAAAACTACTCTAAGATTTCATCTTACCCAAGTCAAAATGGCAATTATCAAGAATACAAGCAACAATAAATGTTGGCCAGGATGTGGGGAAAAAGGTCCACTCATACATTGCTGGTGGGGCTGAAAATCAGTTCAAACACTCTGGAAAGCAGTATGAAGATTCTTCAGAAAACTTGGAATGAAACAACCATTTAACCCAGTTATCCCATTCCTCGGCATATACCCAAAGGACTTAAAATCAGCATACTGTAGTGCCATGGCCACATCAATATTTATAGCAGCTCAATTCACTATAGCTAAATATGGAACAAACCCAGGTGCCCTTAAACCGATGAATGGATAAATAAAATGTGGTATATATACAAAATAGAATATTACTCAACTGTAAAGGAGAATAAAATTATGGCATTTGCTATAATTGGAACTGGATGGAACTGGAGACTATCATGCAAAGTGAAATAAGCCAATTCCAAAAAACCAAAGCCCGAATGGATGCTAACATACAATAAGGGGTGGGTGCAAGAATAGAAGTTCCTTGAAATGAAGGGAAAGAACGAGTGGGAATAGAAAAGACAGTAGAATGAATTAGACATAACTTTCCTATGTTCATATATGCATACATGACCTGTGTAAATCTACATCATGTACAACCACAAGAATGGGAAGTTATACTCCACGTATGTAGAATATGTCAAAATACATTCTCCTATCATTTATAATAAAAAAATTAAAAAATTAAAAATCACATAAAAAAGACATACACCATGATCAAGTTGGTTTCATTACATTTATGAAAGGATAGTTCAACATAAGCAAATCGTAAATTGAATCAAAGACCAAATCATGACCGTCTCAATAGATGCAGAAAAAGTCTTTGATAAAATCCAACACCTCTTCATAATAAAAGTCCTGAAGAAAATAGTGATTATAGGAACTTACCTCAAAGTAATAAAGGCTGTATATGACAAACTCAAATCCAAACCAAATCATACTAAATGAGGAAAAACAAATTATTTCTTTTAAAATCAGGAGAAAATCAAGAATGTCCACTCTCACCACTCCTATTTAAAATAATACTTAAAATTTTTGTCAAAAGAAGACTAAAATTTTATCCAGCCAAGAGAAAAAAATGAAAGTGATAAAAGTAGGGAAAAAAGCGGCAAATTATCTCCATTTATAGATGATATGATCTTATACTTAGTAGACCCTAAAGACTCCACTAGAAGACTTCTAGTTCTGATAAACAAATTCAGCAAAGCAGCAGGATATAAAATCAGTGTGCAAAAATCAATAGCTTTCCTATACACCAATAATGAACCTGCAGAGAAAGAATTCAGAACAATTCCCATTACAAAACTTAAAAAAACAAAAAACAAAAAATGTAGGAGTAAACTTAACCCAGGAGGCAGAAGAATTCTACAAGAAACATCAAAGAACATTGAAAAGAGAAATTGAAGAAGACACTAGAAGATGGAAATGTCTCCCATGTGTTTGGATTGACAGAATTAATATTGTTAAAATGGTCAAAAGTGATCTAGAGATTCAATGCAATTCCCACTAAACTACCAATGACATTCTTTCTTTTATTAAAAAATAGTTGATGGACCTTTATTTTATTGATCTTTATGTGGTGCTGAGGATCAAACCCAGTGCCTCACACATGCTAGGCAAGTGCTCTGTCACTGAGTCCCAGCCCCAACTCCCAATGGCATTCTTTACAGAAGTAGGAAAAGCAAATCTAAACTCCATCTGGAATAACAAAACACAGAATACCCTATGTAATCCTGAGCAAAAGAGAATTACTGACTTCAGATGATGCTACAGAGCCATAGGAACAGAAATACTATGGTATAGGTATGAAAACAGACCTAAAGCCCAGTGAAATAGAATAGAAAACACAGAGACAACCCACAGAGTTACAATCATCTGAGTCTTGACAAAGTTGCCAAAAACACACACTGGAGAAAAGATAGTCCCTCTAACAAATGGTGCTTTGAAAACTGAATATCTTTGAAAACTGAATATCATGTAAAGGAAAGAAACTAGATCCCTCTCTGTCACCCTGAACAAAAGTCAATTAAAAATTAATTGAAGTCCTGAGTATAAGACTAGAAGCATGCAACTGCCAGAAGAACACAGGGGAAACACTTCAACATATAGGCACATGCAACAATTTCCTGAATAGACCTATTATAGATCAGGAAATAATACCAAAAATCAACAAATGGAATAGCATGAAATTAAAAAAACCTTTGCAGAGCAAAGGAAACAGTTAACAGTGAAGAGACAGTCTATAGAACATGAGAAAATCTTCGCTAGCTATTCATCCAACAGAAAATTAATATACAGAATATATGAAGTACTCAAAAAGACAAACAAAAATCCATTCAGTAAATGGGCAAATGAACTAAACAGACACTACTCAAAAGAACTAGTACAAATGGCTAACAATTATATTAAAAAAGTTCATCATTTCCAGCCATCAGAGAAATGCAAATCAACTCACATTGAGATCACATCTCACCCCAGTCAGAATTGCACCAATATACAAATAACAATAAATATTGGCAAGGATGCAGGGGAAAAAGGAACCCTTATGATTTGTTGGTGGGAACATAAATTGGTACAGCCACTATGGAAATCGGTATGAAAGTTCCTCAAAAAAGTAAAAAAAGAATTACCATATGATCCAGTCATACCACTCCTTGGAATTTATTCAAAAGAATTAAAGTCAACATACTTTAGAGATGTACACTACCCATGATTATTGTGGCACAATCATGGCTAAGATAATGGATGCAGCCTAAGTGTCTGTCAACCAATAAATGGAAAAAGAAGTGGTCTACACACACAATGGAGTATTAGACATAATGGAGAATAAAATTGTGTCATTTACAGGAAAATAAATGGAACTGGAGAACACCATGTTTTTAAGGAAGTAAGCCAGACTTAGAAAGACAAGTATATGTTTTCTGTACTACATGGAAGTTACAGAGGGAAAAAAAGAGAGGACATTACAAGTATAGAGGGAAGACCTTTAATGTAGAGGAAAGGGATATGGGGAGGGGCATAAGGGGAGGTTTTGGAGAATGAAATCAATCATACTATGTTATATGCATGTATAAGTATGCTATAGTGAAACTCACTATTCTACATAATTAATATGCTTTAATTCAAAATTAAAATTAATTCAAAATTAAAATTTTGAATTATTAAAAAAACTATACACGAGTGTTCATAGCAGCCTTTTTGGGAACAGCCAAAAGCTGAAAATAGCCCAGGTGTCATTCAACAGATAGTTTAACAAACTGGTATATTCCATATACCATGGAATACCATTCAACAATAAAATCAACAAATTATTAATATCTGCATGTTGGATACAATTATAGGGAATTATGCTGAATGTAAAAAGTCATTTCCAAAGGCTACATACTTTGGAAATGATCATTGTATCACGATTCCTCTGATGCAATGTTTTGAAATGATAAAACTAAAGAGACAGAGAACAGTCTAATAGTTGCTAAGATTTACGGTTGGGGATCAGGAAGAGAAGAGTATGATTATGAAAGGGCACCATAGGGATCATTACAATGATAGAACTATTCACTGTCTTAAGTGTGGTGATAGATACATGAAACTTTCCATGTTAAAAAATTCTGTAGAGATGATACACACAAACACAAATGAATATAATTAAATTTGAACAAGACTGTTGGCTGTATTAATATCAAAATCTTAGTTTTAATATTATGCCTATAATATTTTACAAAATGTTACTAGTTGGATAAATCAAGTAAAGTGTATATGGGTTCTCTTTGTATTATTTCTTACAACTTCTTATGGCTCTATAATCATCTCATTAACCATTTAGATTAAAATTTTTAATTAGAAAATAAACTGCACAATAATCGGCTCCCACTAATGTAACACACACACACACAAACACCAAAGGAGATATAGCTTATTAGATATCAAGAGCTACACAAAGTCACGAATAATTAAACAATTCTATTAGAATAGAAAGTCAATTGTACATAATTAGAGGATCCATAAACAGATCCATGTCTATTTGGGAAATCAGTATAGTATGACGACAATATTTCATTTCATACCATTGAGGAAAGTAAAGGCTAAGTGATAGAATATTACCATTACTCACCCATTAGAAAGGCTAAAATTAAAACACCAAGAGTATAGACACCCTAGAAAATATTTTTGCTGTTTTATACAAAGTTAAACACCACTATATGATCTGTCAATTGCACTAGTAGATTTTGATTCTAGATATGTTCATTTTCATTCATGAAAACCCTGCACATGAATGTTCATGGTAACTTTATATATAATAACCCAAACTTGGAATATTAGGATTCTCAAGAGAAACAGAATGTATGGGGGTGGGGGGGAGGGGAGGAGAGGAGAGAGAGAGAAGAAAGAGAGAGACAGGAGAGATTAGAGAGACAGAAGAGAGAGAGTCGAGAGAGAGAATTATTTTAAGGAATTACAGAGATTGGAAAGTTCAAAATTCATAGGGTGAACTGGCGGGGTGGAAATCTGGGAAGAGGAAAAGTTGCAATTCAAGTTCAAAGACTATCTTCTGGCAGATTTCTCTCTTATTTGAGTCAGTCTTTTTTTGTAGTATTAACTTATTGGATGAGGCCCACCTCACATTATAGAGGACAATCTTCTTTACTCAAAGTCCCCTGATTTAGGTGTTAATCTTTTCTAAAACTACTCTCACAGAAACATCCAGAATGTTTTGGCTGTATCTTAGCACCATGGCCCAGTCATATTGACACAAAAAATTAACAATTACAAGTCCACCATCACTTGTCCACTTAACAAACACTCACACAAACATATTCATTAAAAAAAAGGAGGAAATACTCTTCATAGTTATAGTCCTTGTTTCTGTAGCTGGTCATGTGGCCATAGTTGGTATTTATAGCTACCATTGCACATTCCACATTTGTATTGACCTCAGAAAGCACTATAGTTCTCTACCTGCTGGGGTGAACTAACTCTTCAATCCTGGACCGTCTGGGCCATTAGTAGTCCGGATGGAGTTGAGTTGTTATACATTCTCAGCAGCCTCCTTTCCATCTACATTGTCAAACCTAAACACTGGCTGTGATAGTCAGCTCCTGATGTGGCCCTCAAGGCAGCCTCCAGCCGATAACTAGCAAGGACTTGAAGCCCTCAGTTCCTTTGCTTTTAGTCAAAGGGCACAGTAATACTAAGAGATGCCCTAAGATATTTCCTGTTATTCAGACATGCTTTTCTTACTTCCATTGTGGAGTAGTAGTCCAGCTTCCTTTTGGTAGTTGGTATCAGTCACCCCAACCAACACTGTAACTTCCTTCTTTGATGATTTGGAAGCATAAGTCTTAGAAGTGGCCAGTAAAAGTCTTAACTTCCAGCCTAAGGGAATCACTGCTGTGTCAAAGAGCTAAGACCTCCAGGCAAGCAGAGTATAAAGTTGCAGGAAGAGGAGGCAAGTTTTGTTAAAAAGTCACTAAAATGGGTTAATAATGCATGATGTCACTTCCATTTCCATCCTTTGGTTCCTGGGCCTATGAATCCTGGATATAGGAGCATAATGGTTATTTCTTTTAATAATTTTTTAGTTATAGATGGACACAAATATCTTTATTTTATTTATTTATTTTTATGTGGTGCTGAGGAGCAAACTCAGTGCCTCACATGTGCTAGGCAAGTGATCTACCACTGAGCTACAACCTCAGCCCCAGAATAATGGTTCTCATAAAGACTTTGATTCAAAGCCCATTAGCATTGTGGAGAACTTCATCCAAGTTCTGCAATGTTTCCTACCTAACTGGTACTACAACTGAGTCTTCAAAAGCCCCATTGCACTAGTGTATCAAACCAGCTGTTCTAACATGGTGGGGAAAATGAATCCCATGAGCATGGGCACATTGCCACACTTCATTTGTTGCAAAGTGACTTCTTTCATCATAAGCAATAATATGTAGAATGCTGTGGTGGCAGATGAGGCACTCTGTAAGACCCCAGATGGTAGTTTTAGGCAGAAGCATTCTGTGCACAGAAGGCAAGTCTTCATCTAAAATAAGTGTCTTTTCTAATAGGAACCTAATGCTGCCCCTCCCATGATGGAAATATCCCAATGTAATCAATCTGTCACCAGATCACTGGCTGAACATTTGGGGAATGGTCTCATATCAGGGGCTTAATGTTAGTCTTGTGGTTGGAAGACTGGGTCCTCAGTGGTGGCTCAAGCCAGGTCAGCCTTGGTGAGTGGTAGTCCATATTGCTGAGTCCACCTGGCCATCATGGTCACTTTGTTCATGGGCCCACTGGAAAAAGAGGCTAACAAGTATCTACAGAATAAGTCATCTTATCTTCTAGACTAGTAAAATCTTCTTCTGCTAACATTACTCTTTGATGAGTATTACATTGAACACAAGTATCTTCATGTTTGCCCATTGAGAGAGGTCTATTTATATATTTGCCCATTGGTCTATTTATGTAGACCTCTCTTCTCCAGATTTTCCAACTATATTTCTTGACTATTAAGATTGAGTGTGGGGGCTGGGGTTGTAGCTCAGTGATAGAGCACTTGCCTTGCATGCGTGAGGCACTGGGTTCAATCCCCAGCACCACATAAAAATAAATAAATAAATATATTTGTGTCCATCTACAACTAAAAAATTATTTAAAAAAAAAGATTGAGTGTGTAATTGCATTTGTACTTTGATGGGTAAATGAATAAACAAATTGTGGTACATCATGCAATGAGATGTTACTCAGCAATAAAAAGAAAAGAACTGTTGATACACACAACTCAGATGAATCTCAAGGACACACTGCTGACTGGAAAGAGCTAATCTCAAAAGGTTGTACACTTGATAATTCCCTTTATGTTAGATTCACAATGTGATAAAACTGTAGCAATGGAGAACAGATCAGGGGTCCTTAAGGATTAGTGTTCAAGAGAGTGCATGAGTTCTAAGGGATGATATGGGAAATATTCTTTGTGTTTATGGAAGGGATTTTTTTAAAAAATATTTTTTAGTTATACATGGACACAGTGTCTTATTTTGTTTATTTTTATGTGGTGCTGAGGATCGAACCCAGTGGCTCACACGTGTGAGGCAAGCGCTCTGCCACTGAGCCACAACCTCAGCCCCATGGAAGGGTTTTATGTCCAAATTGTGATTATGATTTTATAATCTATACATGTGACAAAATGTCACAAAACTGTTCTTAGAAAATGGAAAATGTAAACATTTGTGAAATCCACATATGGTCTATTTTTGAGTTGAAATATTGTCTCAAAGTCTGTTTCCTGATTTGGACAATGTAATATAGTCATATGAGATAGTATCATTTGGGGAATTTGTGTGAGGAAGGGTACTCTAGAACTCTGCAAACTACTTTTGTAACTTCTTATAAATGTTAGACTGTGTCAAAATAAAGTTACAAAAAAATAAAGAAAATCTGGGAAAGAAAGATGTCTTAACTATGTTTTTCTCTTTTTGGCTTTTTCTATGTTTGAATTAATGGGGAGAATGTTGGAAATAGTGCACCAAGGAAGAAGGGGATTATCTGCTAAAATAAAGGATGTTGATGATTGTTTTTTTTTTTTTTTTGGTACTGGGGATTGAACTCAGGGGCACTCGACCACTGAGCCACATCCCCAGCCCTATTTTGTGTTTTATGTAGAGACAGGGTCTCACTGAGTTGCTTAGTGCCTCGCCATTGCTGAGGCTGGCTTTGAACTCGCGATTCTCCTGTCTCAGCCTCCCTAAGTGCTGGGATTACAAGTGATGATTGTTTTAAGACAGAGGACATACAATGGGATTAAATTCCAAAGAACTAGGTCACTAACCACAGAAACATCAAAATGACAGATGTTTCTGTCCCCTCAGATTGAATCATGGCTTGAGATAGACAGGATAGGGAAATGCAAATTTAATTTACATCTTCTTTATTCTCTTTATTAAATCTCTTCCCAATAGATGCTAAAAATGCTTTAAGTGAGTTCAGGTATATTTGTTCAAGATCTGAGTGGGCTAGGGGCACAAGGAAAGTCTCTAATGCTCCTCTAGTAGTAAGGGAATGCCTAATCCCAGAGGAAGTTGTAAGAACAAAGTGACGGGCTGGGGTTGTAGCTCAGTGGTAGAGCGCTTGCCTCGCATGCGTGGGGCCCTGGGTTCGATGCTCAGCACCACATACAAAGCAATAAAATAAAGACATTGTGTCCATCTACAACTAAAAAAATATTAAAAAAAAAAAGAACAGAGTGACTTTTTCTCTATCATAAAATCTGAGTACAGAAGGCATCATCACATCCTTTTAAATTATTCTCAGTGATCATATCCTAGGAGATATGAAAGGAAAACAATGTAGCAAAAAGTGTTGGAAGGATCTCATGCCAAGACTGATTTTTTGGCCTTTGTGTGTTGTTGTTGAAGAATGAAGGAAATTGAGGATTAGATCCTGGAAAGGAAATTTCTGTAGCGCCCTGTAATTCTCTAGGGAATAGAAAAGATTTTAAAATCAAGTATGTACTTTTGTATTTAAAAATTAAAAGACAAGCCAAGAAGGTTTTAAAAAATCATCTATTTGAGAAAACTTTCATGTCATGGGCAAGAAAGAAATCATTTTATTGCTATATCAAACCACTCATATAAATTTTGTTTCTACCAAAGGAAGTTATGTACATAGGAATGTAGGAAGTAAAGATAGCAACCTTTTGCCCATGCATCTCTAGAGCCCTTCTGAACATAGATGTTTAGGCCAATAAAGGGCCCTCTCAAGTTTTCTCGTGCTTATCCTTTCAGTTTGATTTTGTAGTTATTTCAGAGCACTGAGAATGGCTTTCTCGTTGTGTTTATTTAATTTCTTACAGTAATTCTCTTTGTGGCTCCTCTAAATCCAAGGATCACTTGTACTACAGAAAGAATCCTGAATAATTTTAGGAGCAATTAGTATAGCTTAAGCTTTCAACAGAAGAGTATCGGCCACCGTTAAGGAGTGTAACTCACTCCTTCCTCTGTCCTATCTTCTGAAGCACAGGTAGTCATGAAACTTTTGCTTTTAGTGGCCATGATCTTTTCACATATTTCATAATTTGCCAGGATATGAACATTACTCACAGAGGATTATTTTATTGTTGTCAGATTAAGTTTTGAGAGTTCTTTGTTAGCTATGTGGTTTGTTTTTGTTTATTACCTATAGCTTGTCTATTCCCAGAGCAAGTTTTCAATTTGTCAAAGTCAAATTTATCAATTTTCCTTTTATGCATCATGCGTCAGCTGTCATGTCTAGCAAATCTTCACCAAGCCTTAGTTCCTGAAGATTTTTCCCTTACCTTATCTTCTCATTTTTCATTTAAATGTATGCCCCACTTTGAGGTAATTTGTTTCATATATATGGTATTCTATGAGAATTATCAATTCACGTTTTGTGTAATGTTCAAATTAGGATAAACGTATCTCTTTCCTTAAAGAGATAATTGATAGATGATAAATGATAAATGTTATCATTTCTTCACATGAAAACATTTAAAATCACTTCTTCTAGCTCCATGAAATATACCTTATGGTTATGTGTAGTCGCCTTCTGTGCAATAGCACACAATTTCTTAGTCCTACTTTAAAGAATGTGAGTCTTAATGTGAATCTTAATGTGAGATTAAGGGCAAGATTTTTTTTCTTATCTCAGGGATGCTCAATTTCTTCAGAACTATTTGTTGAAAGGCTGTTCTGCTTCCATTGGATTGCTTTAGAACCTTTGTCTAAAAGTTTGGCATATTCACATGGGTGTATTTTTGGCTTTCTATTCTATTTGGTTGGTTTATGTGTCTACTCCTTTGCCAAACCAAGCACTCTTGATTAGTATTGCTAATCATAAACCCTGAAATAAGGTAATTTCTCCCACTTCATTACTATTTAAAATTTTAAGCTATTCTAGACCCTTTGCCTTTCCATATAGATTTAAGTAGGCTCTTGTCTTTTGAAGAATTGCTAGACATGCCAGCAGAAGTATGATGCATGAAAGAAAAACATAAATCTGATTTTGTCATTAAAAACTTGCTCTGGGAATAGATAAGCTACAGAGATAGCAAACAAGCTCAAGAGAGCAAATTAGAATCTTGCTGCACTGTTGCAGTGTTAGTAGGAATTTTGTTAAATCTGTATGTCCACTTGGAGACAATTAGCATTTTTATCATGTTGAACATACCCATTCATTCTCTCAGTATAGCTCCTCATTTATTTAGATCTTTAATTTCATTAGTGTTTTGTAGGTTTTATATACAAGTACTGTACATTTTATTATATTTACAGTATTTTTTGAAAGTGCAACTGTATTTTAAATTTTGGTTTCTACATAATTACTAGTTTACTGGATATGGAAATAAAATTGATTTTTATATGTTGATCTTATATCTTAAGACCTTTTTGAATTCACTAAATCTAGGAATTCTGCTTGCTTTAGATATAGTTTTGCTTCTTGTTTTCCAGTCTGTATGCATTTTATTTCTTTTTATTGCCTTACATGTACTTGCTAGAGATTTCTGTATCATGCTGAATAAGAAAGGTGAGAGTTGTCATCCTTCCCTTATTCTTGATTTTAGAGGGGAATGTTGCCTTCATCCTTAAGTGCAAGATTAGTTGTAGGCTTTTTGAAGATGCCATCATCAAATGGAAGAACGTCCTCTGTATTCGTAGTTTTTTGAATTGTTTTTAATGAATTGTGTTGAATTTTGTCAAATGCTTTTTCTACATCGTTTTATGATCACGTGACATTCCTTTAGCCTGTTAATATGCGTGGCTTACATTGATAAATTTTTGAATACTGAACCAGCCTTGATTGTGTATCTTCTGATCAATATCCCATAGCCATAAAATTTGAAGCAGAAATTTAGCAAATTATATTCATTTTCTATTTTTGTAATCACAAAGTACCACAAACTTCATGTCTTAAAACAGAAAACAATTATTCTCTCACAGTTCTGGATGTTCAAAATCAATTTCAGTTGGTTAAAGTCAAGGTGTCTACAAGGTTGGTTCCTTCCAGAAGCTCAAGGGGAGAATCGGTGTTCTTGCCTTTACCAGTCTCCAGGGGCCACTTACCTCCTTTGATTTATGGTCCTCTTCCTCCATATTTAAAGCTAGTAGCATAGCATCTTCGTATTTCTCTGTCCCTCTGTTTCTGTAATAACATGGCTCTAACTCTGACAGCTCCTACCTCCCTTGTATAAGAACTCTTGTGGTCGTATAAGCTCTGTGTGGATAATTCAAGATAATCTTCCCACTCAAAATTCTTATTCATATTTGTGAAGTTCCTTTTGCCACATAAGTAAGCAAATTTATGGATTCCAGGGATTAAGAGGTGAACATCTTGAGGGGCCATTTTTTATTTTTAGCCTACTACATTTTCTTTTTGTGGCTTTGCTCTTTTGGTTTTGTATTAGAGTGATACTGGGCAGTCTCATTCTTACCTCTGTAACAAAATTTTAAAATTTTCTTTACTGTTGCTTTCCTGCGAGATGGTAGCATTGTGAGGAGTGCTTAATCTCTTAATAGCCATGCATGCTGCATTCTACTAGCATTGGTATAGGGTCATTACATAACAAACATATGCTTTGCCATCTGATTCAATAACAAAAGTAAAATTTATTCCACTAGACCTCAGAAATGTGAATTTAATGGCCATTTTTCTATTATTTTCTTGCTTTTACATAATGAGTATGAATTGATATTTTTTAAATTGTAGTAAGGCAGTATATATGGCACTGAAATTCTTTTGTGAGTATGTCATTGCAATTTGTAGTGTGCTGAGCAGTACTGAAAAATGATGAGAAAATCAAATACAGTTTCTGCTGCAACTACTCACTACTCAACTACTCTGGTGTGAAAGCAGCCATAAATTATGTGTAAATGAATGATCATCATTGTGTTCCAATAAAACTTTTATTGATAGACATTAAAAACTTGAATTTCATATAATTTCCACATGCTACAAAGTATTCTTCTTCTAAATTTTTTAACGATTTAATACTGTAAAAACCATTCTTAACTTTTGGGCAATATAAAAATAGGTGGCAGGCCAGATTTGGCTGCAGGCCATAATTTGCCAACCCCTGCCTTAATCTCATGGAACCTACAATCTAAAGAGGAGGAGGAGGAAAAAAAAACAAGGAATAAGTGAAGGAGCAAATAAACAAGATAATTTTATGTTACAAGGAAATTAAATAGTAAAAAGTTCAGAGAATATGAGAATGTGTCTGTGAGGGAACAGGTGAGGTGAGCTTGAGTGATGAGAAGGAGCCAGTCCTGAGGAAAATTAACACAGAGCATTCTAGACAGAGAAAGACTACCAAGGGCAAGAATACCATGGGCAAATATAATGTAGGATGTTAGTAAATTAGAGGAACCAAAAATGTATGGCAGGAACATAGCAAAGAAGTAAAATGAGATAGGAACATCAGGAATTGAAGTAAGGATATCATAAGAAAGTAATTTTAGTTTACCACAGTAGGAGTTCTGTTAGGTGTGGCCTAATTGTATGCATTAGGTTTGTGGTCCCTTGCCAATTTATTTGACCTCACAAAGTATTGTGAATTTGAGGGAGAGAAAGGGCGGGGGTGGGGGGAGGCTGGAGAGAGAACGAGAACAGAGAAGGGAAGGGGGAGGAGGAGGAAATGATTTTATTTTTGTTCTAGAAAAACACAGTATCTCCTATGTAATCCAGTATATCAATGAGAATATACAATTGAACCACACGATTTATTTCATTAAGTGCTCATCCTTAAGATATGCTTTATTTTATACTTGCTTTTAGTACAGATAAGCTGCTCACTGGACACCTTAAGGCAATTTATAGCTGTTTTATGTAAAATGTCTAGTTTCTTTCTAAATCTTAGTACATTAAATCCTTAGTTTACCCCTTTTTCTTTATATGCTCAGTCCAATTTCTGTATGCCAAGCTTCTTCCAGTTTCTTCTAAAGCACTGGAGGGAAAATAATTTTTTTAAGTTGGCATTGATTTGTGGCAATATTTGTATTCAACAATCAAATGCTACACTATTTCCTCTTAAATGGCTATACCCTTAATTAGTTTCACTTGTTCAGCAATTAATTAGTTTCAGAGACTTCTTATTTTGGTATTGAACCTGACTATTGATAGTTGGAACAAATACTGTATCAGGTTTATAATGCATGTTTTCCAATCACATCATATAAAAATTTGCACAACGAAAAAAAGTTCTCCATTGTAATATCATCAAATATCTTTCATAATTGTGAAATATCCTTCAACTAGTTTCTTGTTTTCATTTATTTTCTCCAGCACTGCTTCTAGTAAATATGAGGCAAAAGGAAGCTGTAAGAGAAATACACAAAAAAAGATGATCAAAACTCTATCTTTTCTTCATTCAAAAACACATATTATATAACATATCATTAGAATTTTGCTCTCTGGAACTTTGCACTCATGATGGTACCCTACTGGATCTCTTTTCAACAGATTTTGCTGGTTAGTGTGGGTAATTTTGTCTTTTCTAATAAAAATGATAAAAGAGCAGAAGTAAAATGAAAAAAGATAAACGCCTTATTGAACAATTCATGGTTTACTGACCATGTTAATGATGTAATCTGCAATACAAGCAGCTAAGCCATTTATCTTCAATCAGCTGATCAATAGCAGGTTACAGTCATCTCTAGGGCACACAAGCCCACAGAAGTAGTACTGTATGTTCATCACTCATAAAAGAATGAGAGAGAACTATCAATATGCTTGTCTATGTGAGAGCTGAACATCTCCAGAGTTGCAGGGTAAAACTTTGGAGGAAAAAAAATGGCAAAAGTATACCCATTGATTAAGTTGTTAAAGTTTGTTTGGTATATTAAAGTGTAATACACATGTTTCAAAAACTGCTGAGTTTATGAAATGTGAGTACATTTTAAAATTTCATAATTGATATGACTTTTCTGGTAGTTTTATTGTTCCCTCTGCTGCACTGGTTTGCCAGTAGGAATCAGACACTTATGATTGCGTTATGGGCTATATGTAAAAGAAAGTCTGAAATGTTGCTCCAATTTTTTCCAGTCAACCTACCAACTTCCTTTTATATACAATCCCAGAGATCTAGTCTCATATAACAGTTCAGTCCTAATTTATAAGTTCATTAAATGGTTCATGAAATTGTCTTTTATTTTTCTTTTTTTCTGTACTAGGAGTGCTCTATCACTGAGCTATACTCAAAATCCTTTAATATTTTACTATGAGACAGGGTCTCACTAAGTTGCCCAGGCTGGCCTTGAACTTGAGATCCTTCTGCCTCAGCCTTCCCAGTAGCTGGGATTACAAGTGTGCACCACCATACCCAGCTGGACTTGTCTTTTTGATTTACCAGGGAAAGACTACTTTTGTTTCCCTGAATATATTAATAAAAATGATTATTAGGCTTAGCCCCCTTCCTTACAGGGAAGAAACATAAAGCTGTTCATGATAGGAAGACCACTGATGAACACATTTACCAGTGCCTGATCAAAGACAGCCTGATGTCCTCTGTATAGGTTGCTCTGCTAAGGTGATTATAATTAGTTAAATCAATCAGAAAAGCTCTTTTCTGAATTTGAACTGATAAAAAAAGAAAATATTGGGCATGGAAGTGACACTACAGGGCAGACAGGCACAAACAGACCATAAAGGTGGGGATGAACTAGAGAGCGAAAATGATCTACAGAACTGCCTGGGCCCTAAGTTGCTCTCTAGCTTGAGTTCCTCCTTATCTTTATAATAATCAACCTTCTTTCTCCTTATGGCAGCCTGAGTCTGTGTCTGTTCCCTTGAAACACAAGGGCTTTACACATTTGTATTACTTGAAACTTGCCACTGAAGAAAGTACATCCAAATAGAATACTACTTCAGTTCCTAGATACAGCTGAATATAAGGCATACATGTTGACTTAAAAAACAGCTTTCTGGGGGAAAATCCTACCACATTGAGCATGCATATACTGTAGATGCATTCCAATTTCAGAAACATGAGAAAGTGGGAAAATGCATTTTAGATCAAGAAAAAATAATGTTTTATTCTCTTCTGGAAGATACTGATACCAATAAATCCTTACCTTGATAAATTGCCCTTCTGGGATATGGAAAATAGTTACATTTGGTAAAGTTACAAATAAGGTAGTTTAGATTTTTCAGGCCAATGATGTTAAAGGTATGCACAATAAAAATGACAAGACTATAGGGTAACTTTCTTTTATTTAAACTATGCCACTCAGTATTCATATGCATTCCTATCTAAACGGATGATTGAGAACAGACTTTCATCTCTTGCTGACAGAAACAAAACCAGAAATGAGTGTTTAAAAATTCATTTTCTAAAGTTGTTTTTTTTTTTTTTTTAAAAGCTCTCATATTAAATAAGTTTGAGGAAAATTCCAAGACCTTTTAGGGTATGTTTTTCCTTCATGGTACTTGGGATTGAACTCAGGGCCTCATGAATGCTAGGCAAGCACCGAGCTACATCCCTGGCCTCACCTCTTTAAGATCTTTTTTGTTTTTTAAATTTATTTATTCTACTTAGGTATACATGACAGTAGAATGCATTGATTCATTGCACATAAATGGAGCACAACTTTTCATTTCTCTGGTTGTACACAATGGAAAGTCGCACCACATGTGCAGTCATACATGAACCTAGGGCAATGATGTCCAATTCATTCCACCATCTTTCCTGCTCCCATGTCCCTTCCCTTCCTTCCCTCCCTCCCCTTTGACCAAAGTTCCTCCATTCTTCCCATGTCCCCTCCCCCATTATGGATCAGCATCCATTTATCAGAGAGAACATCTGGCCTTTGGTCTTTTGGGACTGGCTTACTTCACTTAGCATGATATTTCCCAACTCCATCCATTTACCTGCAAATGCTATGATTTTATTCTCTTTTATTGCTGAGTAATATTCCATTGTGTATATATACCACAATTTCTTTATCCACTCTTCTACTGAAGGGCATCTAGGTTGGTCCCCTTAGGATATTAAAGACACTTATAGGTACTGTGTCTTAAGAGGTCAACATAATATCTTATTTTAAAATTAATTTGTCCACTCATTCTAATGCTCTACTTATATAATGTTTAACTACTGGTCCATTGATCATGCTCCAGGTGACATGATAGTTATATAACTTTCTAAGTAATAATGCCATAGTACTTATATCAGGCCACTAGGTATCGACATTAGCCATCTTATTTGCATATTTCATTTTTGAGTAAATATCTAAACCTACTCTAATTATCTTGTGATCTGAACAATATCAACATATCGTGTACTTGAATATTTTGTTTCCCTTTAAAAAACTTTTCTCAAAGAACTTCCCTTTCAGTAAGCCTCCAATGGGAAACAAGAGGTCTACTTACTTACTGACAACAACTTCTTTTATTCCTTTCCCTCTGGCTCCCAATAAAACTAAAAGCCAAAGTTAAACACACTTTTTGTCAATCCTGTTTTATTGGATTTTAAGTTTCTTTAAGCTTTTTACAGAAGCTGACACATTATGGTTTTAAAAAAGCAGCCAATCCTTTAAACCAAGATACATACAGTAAGTGCATATCTACCTGCCCTTGCGGGTTCTTCTATTTTTACCTAGAAATAGTTCAGAAAAATATTATTTGCCCTTTTATAATGTTAGACTGATGTTCCTGTATCTACACATCAGTTTGAGATGCTTATCTGTTTTAATTCAGTTTTTCAATTTTCCTTTTTTACAAATCAATTCTGACAATTTTTCCCTCTAAATTCAGTGTTCATTCTAATTGCTGTTTACTGGTAACTGTACACCCAGCTTTCAAAGTAGTCTTTCAAAAGTTATTCTTTAAAAATATATAAGGCTTAATTCCCATTAATGGAATTTTATAATGTAATAATATAACCTTATCAGAGAAAAATTAATTGAAATAAACAGAGGAAAACTAAGGGAAAGTCTGAACTATAAGACATTTCATAAAAGTCAGAATTGTAGAAAATTTCATAAAAATGTAAGTTGTTTTCAAATGAATACAACTTAATGTCAACTAAAAATTTTTAAGTAGATTCCCCTCATACTACACAGACAGTTCTTATTTATAAGTCTTAATATGCACCAATAGCTTTAGTTTTAAAACTCACCTCTATGACCAAATTTAGACCAAGTTTATACTATATATCTACTTAGCATTTTTTTTCATAAGTTACACACATAAAATTTTCTACTAGTCTAGGATAAGTTGATAAAATTTCTAATAAGAATGGTTAAGAATGTGATTTTCAAGTTAATTGGATAGTTTGCTAATGTGTTACCACTTAAATCACAGACTATCATTAATTTTTAAATATCACAAATTACTGTTAACCTGAATGCTAAGTAACATAATTTAATATTCAGTGATTCTAAAAAAAAATCTATGATACCACATGAATATCAATGCTCAGCATACAGCTCTAGATTGGTTGGAATTAGGCCTGAAATGGTATTTAAAATATTACACATCTTGTAATGTGCTTCAAAAATTCACATGGTTTGCATATTTGTTTGTAACTTTTTTTTTAAGTATAAAATGTTTTTAAAAGACTAGGAGACCTGAACCCTCTGCTACTTTGGAGTCCAGATTAAGTGTAAGTTTATTTCCTATGGATAGTCTATATACATTCTGGCAGGGGCTAAACCTCCCTCAGAAATCCCTCAGATATAAAAAGCACAACTGCTCTTTTATTAGTAGTATTTTAGAGTTGGATTTAAGGGGCAACTTGATTGGCCAACAGCAAAGACTCTTTTCTCACTCAAACCACACCTAAAACAACAACTATCTGCCTTGGTTTTCACCATACATGGCATGTGCCAGAGATTACAAAATCCAGACAGCCTACATGATCTCTTTCTCTTAGATAAAAAAGGAGACACGATACTCTTGGTCATATTAATGCAGTTACACAAGCTTCACTTTTCTGGCACTGGGAAAAATGAACAAGTGGCAAAGGATCCCTGGGTTCAATCCCCAGTACCCTCAAAAAAGGCTCATACATAGTATTAAAGTACGATATCTTGGTGGTTTCATTTATTCCCTCAAAAAAGGCTCATACATAGTATTAAAGTAGGATATCTTGGTGGTTCTTGCTGTCCCTGTTGTAGAAGGTGATTTCCATTAGTAGAGGGATTTCTCATGATGTCACACATATATTCAGCTTCTCTTTTATGAAAGCACCTCCAGATGTTTGTTTGCCTTATGGAACTATTATACCTTGTCACAATCTTTGTCATTCACACTTACAAATAGTGGCTGATGTTTCTGGATAAATGGTAAGACATAAATGATAACTATAGATGTTTGAGAGCTATCTTGGAAAAATAACAAAGCCTAACTTCATGACTTTATTTATAATATCAGCACTATGTGGAATACATTCTTAATAACTTAAAATTAAAAAATTGGGTGGCAAGAAAAAACTGAAATAAAAAATATTTTAATTATAAAGAATAAAATTAACAGTTTAGCCATTTTATTTTTGTTTTTTATTTGAAGACTATTACCAAAAAGATGTTGCTTTTAAAATAAATTCTGACTTTCATATAACTTAAGTATAGTGAATGTAAATATATAAAATTTTATATTATGTATGCTCTTAAAAATGGATCTGAATCAGTGAGACTTTGAGATTTTTCATTAAGAAAGGTCAATGTTTATTATAAAATTGAAAGTGCCAATTTTGGTATAATATTTAAGTATACATACATGTACATACATGCACTCCAAGATAATAGAGGTATTATCCACTCTATTATCTTAAAATTAAGATTGAATTTGTTAAAATAATTAAGAATGCTATCAGAAGACAATTTATACTTTAAATTTGTCAGTGAATTTTGAGATGTTTCCTAAATGTCATTTACATTTCTGCCACATATCCCAATAGATAATATCTTTTAGAGATGTGCTGAAAATTGCCAGAGAAGGCTATGTTTGCTGCTTTCAAACTCTAATAAAGAGTATAATTTTTTCCCTTTAATTTTGAATCTTATTCTAGAAGTTATAAGGCAGAATTGAGAATATTGAGTTGGAAAAATTTTGTTATTTCATTTATTCTTTTGCCTCAAGGAGTGTTTCCACAACATCTAATGCAATTTGGTGATCTATTTATAGAGTCCTTGGGGTAGGGATGACCCTTGGTCAGATACTTCAGGACTTAGTAAAAGCAACTTTCAGCAAGCTCTTCATGGCCATGGTAAGTTACATAAGATGTAAGAAATGCTTGAATGTTTAAATTATTTGTATCCTTTCCTGCAAATCCAATAGTAACTCTAGGCCTGTGATTAGGCTTTTTGTCTGGTTCTTTAGAGACACTGGAACTCTTTCTTGAAAACTTCACTACATAGGGCTAACTGTGTGTCACTGGATCCTCAGCAGTTAGCAAGAGTATTAACCTCCTTCATTTCCCACCCCCATCAAAAGTCATTTTTACCAGATTAACGAACAATATTCTCATAGAACAGGGACTACTACTATGCCCTCACCTTCAAGGCAATGCTTTGAACAATGATACCAGCCCAGAAAGGACCTCAATTCCTTAACCCCCCAGGGGCATTAGTTTGGACTCCTGTAACCTTTTGTGGACACTGGCTTACACTGAGGCATGACACACCTCTACTATATCCCATCTCATCCACCCCCTTGAAAGACTTTTTAAGAGGTCGTAGGTATCTTATAGGCTCAGCCAACACATATAACAACTAATATATGTTGTTGTTTTTTTTGTACTAGGGATTAAACTCAGGATAACTCAACCACTGAGCCACATCCCCAGCCCTATTCTGAGAGACAGGGTCTCACTGAGTTGCTTAGTGCCTTGCTGTTGCTGAGGTTTGTTTTGAACTTGCTATCCTCCTGTCTCAGCCTCTTGAGCCACTGGAATTACAGGCATGCGACACTGTACCCAGCAACAACTAATGTATCTTAATATTGTTATTCAATGTATCCTAATGTGATTTTCTTTTCAAAAGCAAAGAACTGTGTAGTAGAAATATGTCTTTTCCCCATGTACTTCTTGAAGACTAGGTGAGATAAACACAACAGAGGGACGTCTTTAGGAGCTTATAATCTGTTGTGATAAGAAGTTCTTCCTCATGTAGACATTAAAGAAAATTATTTGAGGATCAAAAGGACTAGGCTCACATGGATGTGAATACAGAATTCAGAAAAAGAAACAGCTTAACTGATTATAAAATGTATTTAACAGGTAGACCCTTGTTATCAACTGAATGCTTGTGTTCTCCCAATGTGACGGTACTGAGATGGGAACTTCAGGAGGTAATTACGTCAGGAGGGTGAATCCCTAGTGAATCGTATTAACTTTTACGAGATACGAGAGATTGTTCGCTCTTTCTGCTCTCTGAATAAGAATACAATGACAAGATCTCAGTCTACAAACCAGGAAGAATGCCCTCACCGACAATGAATCTGCCAGTGCCTTGATGAGACTTCCTGGCCTCCAGAACTAAATTATTAGTTCTTATTCTTTGTTAGAAAAAGAAATGAGAAATAAATTATTGTTTGAACTATTTAGTCTGTGATATTCTGTTATAGCAGCTTGAACTAAGATAGCCTTTAATTATAAAGGCAAGAAAAATAAAGGGAATGGGTAAGGGTCAAAAGAGAGTTGAATTAACCAGTCTCTTGTTTATTACTGACTTAAATATAATTCCCCCAGAATCTAAGTGAATAAAGATCATAGATTATACATGTTCATTCAGAATATTCAATAAATATTTATTATGCACCTTTTTTATGCCAGGCAATGAGCAACACATCTTTCAGGGTGACTAGTACCAAGTCTGGTGACAAGATGTACTTTTAAAGGAAATAAGGAAAGATTAATATTTAGACCTAGAAAAATCACTGAAATACTAAGCTTGAATTATTTTCCATATATTGTCCTTTGACCTCACCTCTTATTATCTTTTTTTAAAAAAATTTTTAGATGTTGATGGACCTTTATTTTATTCATTTATTTATATGTGGCTGAGAATCGAACCCAGTGCCTCACACACGTGAGGCAAGCGCTTTACCACAGCCACAACTCCAGCCTCATCTTATTATCTTTTTTAAGGATGAAAAAATACTTTCACTGGTGACAAAGCATTTTAACATGCACTATTTTATTTATCATTCCAAGTTTGTGAATTTTTTATTTTATAGTTGAAGATATTGAGCTAAAAAGGCTTTAGTTACTTGCTCAAAGCTAACTGTTCCACATGCTAGTATGAAACAGGACACAAACTGAGGTCTTTCGACTAGAAACCATTGCAAGCATAATGCAAACAAGACAGTTTTGGTTAATGTAAGGAGAAACCGAGTAACAGCCAAGGCATGTGATGTCGAACATGGACATGTTCAACATTTACAGAATTTCTTACTGTTCTATAAGGCAGAGATTATGTTCTGGAGGACTGGCTGGATTAGCTATTTTACAACGTGAAGATTCTAAGTTTGGTGTTTTGGTTATAAGCATACTTCATAATGCTTCCTTTCATACATCTTGTTCAGTTGTCTACAGACCAGGGCAAAACCTAATTTCAAATCTACATGAAAAATGTTCTTACCCTTTGACAGTTATAAAGAAACCAGAATGGTGTGACATAGGCTCGGTTTCAAGGTACAGAAATGGAGGAGATTTTATTCTATATTGCTTCTCTGGATAATCTATGATTTTAGAATTTTGGGGCACAGTTTGCTTTTTGTTTTCCCATAGCACATAACAGAAAATAAAAGATCACTGACTGTGACCTCATGGAACTTATCTGAAGGCAGAATTTGGTTATATTACATAGGCTACTCAAATTTGGCTCTTTCTTTCCTTTTTCTTTTTACAGTACTGGGAAGAATTCAGGACCTCACACATGCACCTCACACATACATGTTAGGCAAGCACTTAGTTGGCTCTCACATTTAATAAGTGTCTCCCAGTGTTTTGGAAATAAGGAGATAAAATTACCCTCTAAATTATAATCATTAAATCATAATAGAAAGAAATACTATTGTGGCCCCCATATACTGCCTATAAATATATTTAAATTTTTTGGTTAAGAATTTACAGACAACATAAATGTAGTCATTTTAACCATTCTTACTATCCAGTGGCATTAAATGCATTACACAGTTTTGTGCAATCATCACCACCATTTATCTCCACAAAATTTTTACCCTCCCAAATTGATACTCTGTACTTATTAAACAATAACTGAGAAAAAAAAAACGAACATGAGTTATGACAAAAACTGATAATATAGTTTGGAATCAAGTTTAATTATTTTATTTAAAAAGTTCTTTTAACTTCAATCACAAACGACATTTTTCTCATGATATGAAAGTAGGTTTGATGTTAAATCAAAACGTATCATAGCAAAGTGCTCAGTTTTATTTTGTGCTACTTTAGCTAGATGTGAGGAATAAGTTTGTGGGTTTATATGTGTCAGAGAAGGTAAGTGTGTAAGCATGAAAGTATTTGAGTACTTATGTTATACATGTAACACTGGAAGCAATCATAGAGTTAATGTCTTCACAGTTACAAGGAGAAACTTTCAGTTAACCTTCAGACTGGTAGTACACTCTACAAAAGCCAGGGAGATTTATAAACTCCACACTGCAAGGCACTCTGTAGAAGTAAGCATATTTTGTAGACAGACACTGAGGAAGTAAACCATTTTAAATTTCAGCATCTGCAAGATCTGAAGCAACTAACAGGGACAGAAATATTTAAAGCTAAAGAAAAACTACTGATCAAAGCCTGTGCCCAACAACTGAAGGAAAAAGACAGAATTTTTAATATTGTTCCAATATAAGCAAATGACTGATACAAAGTAAATTAAAATAAACTAAATAAAACCAAGGAAAGGATTAGCAAGCAAGAAGAATAAAGCAACAACAAAACATCAAGACACACATTTCTAGTTATTCATGGCTGAAGTCTTTCTTACAAATCTTAGTAAAGAACCATGCTATGATTATTACTGTATATGGTTTTATTCATGCAAACATATGTTTGCATATATATGTGTGTACATATATATCCAAAATTCTATTCAAGTTAGTAATTTAGTAAATTTCTTAGTTTATCTATTTTAACTATTTGTTTACTTTCCTCCCTCCCCAGAAATGTAAGCTCTATGACGGTAAATGGATTTTTGTCTTTTTATTCACTGCTATAGCCTCCAAACCTTAAATAATGCCTGACATGTTTGTAGTAGGTATCAAAATATGTTTTTCAAATGAAATCCACAGCACAGCCTGATTTTTCTCCACTAATTCTTTCCATTTCCTTTATAAAGTCCTAAGTACAAAAGAACAGTTTCAGGTATTATCAAGGCCTCAAAATAAAATTAAATGACTTTTATTATAATTTTAATTTTGAATATCAAAATGGGTAAAAAATATAAACAGTGCCACTCAGAGAGAAGATGTAAAAAATGGATTCCTTTTTTGTATGAACATGTGAAATGATCTTGTTCACACAAGGTCAATTAGAGTATAAAAAGATTATACAAAAAGATATCTCTTTATGTGTCAACTGAAGGAAAACTATTAAGTTTGACATAAAATAATATGTCTTTACTTATATTTAGTCAGTAGACAAATTCAAATTTGAATGCAATTAAAGCAATCTCTGCTAATGGTGGACGGCATAGCATATGTGATATGAGAACTTTATCATATTTACATGTAAACATTATTTTTTTCTTTTAAAATATGTCTCACATCAAGGAACTAATTTGGAGATAATTTGGAGCTAAAACACATAACATAAAATCTGCCATTTTAAAGTATATAATTAAAAAATTCTTTTTCAGTACTGGGGATTGAACACAGGAGCGCTCTATTATGAAAGTATATCCCCAGTCCCTTTTATTTTTTATTTGGAGACGGAGTCTTGCTAAGTTGCCCATGTTAGCCTCAAACTTGTGATCCTCCTGCCACCACCTGTTTAACTGAGATTACAAGCATGTACCACTGTGCCTGGCTAATTAATTGGTTTTTAGTAATATTAACAAACTTGGGCAACTATCACTACCATCTAAATCCAGAACATCTTCATCACTCTCTCAAAATACCCTGTACTGATTAGCAACCTCTCTCCATCTCCCCATATCCTTTGGCAACCACTAATCTACTTTGTTTCTATGGATTTGCCTTTTTTAGACAATTCATATGAATGGAATCATACCATACAACACAACATTTTCTGATTGGCTTCTTTTACTTAATATATATGGTTTACAAGGTTTTTCACTGTTGCAAAATATCCCAATATTTCATTCTGTTTTGTGGGTGAATAATATTCCACTGTATGCAGTAATATATTTTGTCCATTCATTAGTTGTTTCCACTTTTGAGCTGTTACAAATAATGCTGCTATGAGCACTGTTTAACTGTACAAATTTTTATATAGGCATGCTTATTTCTCTTGGACATATACTTAGCGGTGAAATTGCTGGGTCATATGGTAATTCTATCTTTGACTCCTTAAGGAATAGCCACATTGTTTTCACAGGGCTGCACCATTTTATATTCACACCAGGCAATGTATGAAGGTTCCAGCTACTCCACAGACATCCTAGTAGGCATAAAGCATTATCTTTTTTTCAGTTGTACTTTCCTAATGGCTAATGATGTTGAACATGTTTTCATGTATTTATGGGCTATTTGTATATCTTCTTGGAAAAATGTCTGTTCAAGTCCTTTGCTCTTTTTTAAAAATTTTTTTAGTTGTAGATGGACACAATACCTTTATTTTATTTATTTATTTTTATGTGGTGCTGAGAATCGAACCTGGTGCCTCACACATGTGAGGCAAGCGCTCTACCACTGAGCCACAATCCCAGCCCCCCTTTGCTCTTTTTAAACTGTTTTTGTTTGTTTGTTTTGTTGAAGTGTAAGAGTTTGGGTTGTATTTTTTCTTTTTCTTTTTTGAGAAGAGGTCTATTTTGTTGTTCAGGTCTCTCAAACTCCTGGGCTTAAGTGATTCTCTTACCTCAGCCTCCCAAGAAGCTGGGATTACAGGCATGAACCACCATGCTCTGCTTTAAAATATATTCTTTTTTGCCTTTTTAAAATTATAATTATTAGTGCATATTAATTATACAAATTATTGGGTTTCATTTTAACATGAAATATATTCTTAAGTGGTTAAATTTCATTGAGAAGAGCCAGAGAGAAAGCTAGAATGAATCAAGGAAAAAGTGAATCCTTGAATATTGTTAACGTATTAAATTTTCTCTGGCTTTAATCATTATTTAACACCTTTTTCTACCCAAATCTTCTTTATCTCTTTTGATCCCTAGAATTCTTAAAGGCATCTGCATCTTTCTCATCATGCAAGGTATTAAAGGTACCCATCTTTGGAGTCTACTTTCTGATCTCTTCATCTAATCTCATTATTACTATGTAATCACTCACTATAATGTGGATCACATCTATCTCCAGCCTTTATATTTCCACGGCCAAAGACATGTAGACCCTCACTGGACCACACCTGGCTATCATCTTGCTCCCACACTCTGTTCTCTCCAAAACCATCCTATGTGCTAATCTCACATATCTTTCTCATGTAAAACTGAGTATGTTCCTTTCCTGTTCAAAAGCTTGTAACTCTACTTTCTCCCAACTCCCTATATTACAGACAAACTAATTTAGGAGTTTCTCTCATCATATTATAATTATTAATGTGCTTGATTATCTGTCATGAATTTTAAGTTTTAAAAACATATTAATGCCAAAAGAGGAATTCACACAAGCAAAAATGTTCAAATAAATGAAAGGTAGCTGTGCCATAGAAAAGTGAAAGATCTTCAGTGTTGTGTGTGTGTGTGTGTTTTTAAAAAATATTTTTTAGTTGTTGGTGGACCTTTATTTACTCATTTATTTATATATGGTGCTAAGGATCAAACCCGGTGCCTCACACATGTGAGGCAAGCGCTCTACCACTGAGCTACAATCTCAGCCACTTCAGTGTTGTTTTTATTATTTGAAATCTGTGGGGGAAAAGACATTGCAGAAAAATATAAATAAATACAATTACAACTGGATTAGGACTACTTGAAATAATGATGACATACATTTGCATTCTGTAAGTTAAAATTTTAGACCTTTTAGTTTTCATGCACTTTTGCCTAACAGCAGCAATAGATATTATACTGTTGTATAGGTTCACACTGCCACATAGCAGAACTGCTTTTTATTTTATGGTAAATATTTTATGAATATAAAATTTTATCAAGTGAATGCAGATTAATTTTTTTTAACCAAGAAACAATTATATAATCTCATCCTTAAGCAAAAGACAAAATCACAGGACTAGATTCATCCCGGATTTCAGAATTCTATTACACACAGCATCCAACACAGGCAGGACATAAAAGGAAAGTTTACCTATAATTTTATCTTTGAATTACTTTAATATTCAATCACCAATAATGAATTAATTAGTATTTTTTTAGGGAATGTGCTCAATTATTCCACAAATTAAAATCACATAATACATGATTACAATAAGGTATAAGCTATAAGCTAAACCAAATATATGAATGAAGCTATTTACAATCTTGCTCACACAATCTTGTGAGCATAACTCATACTCTAAAAATACTGGCAGGCAAAGAAAATGTTTTCTAAAATCCAGGACAAATATAATTGCTGGGATTGTGAAAGAAGAAAAGAAGGCTAACAAAAACAAGAGATGTTTTCTATTTTATAGATTTTTCTCTTGGGCATAATTATAAGGTGACATTCAAGTGCAACCAATGAAGTTCCCCCTTTTTTCCCCTCACAAAATCCAAAGACATCAGCAAAACCACCTATGTCAGTAATAAAAATAAAAAGTCTTTGACTTTTTAAATGTTATCATACTGTCACAGTGGAATAAAATTAGCTTGAAAAATGATCTAAAGGCACATGATGCAGTTCATTATGTATAACAGCAACAGCAGCGGTTTCCCAGTGTTCATAAAGGCTGCTCCATTAAATTTACCTCCAGTCAATAATTAGGAGTCCACAAATAAACCTGGGCAATTAAATCAATACTACCAGGCAATTATATTCCAGAGTCCAGGCTCAGTGGCACAAGAAGGCACTATATCAAACTGCAGTATTAAGCAGTCTGATGCCATTTTCAACAGGATTTTTTTTACATTAAATGGACAGAATAAGCATATATCTAGAGAATGTAGAATGTGTGTATGTATCTCTACATGTTAGTCAAAAAAAGCATAAGCTTTAGTAAAATTTAATAAAGATTTGCACACATTGATTTATTGCTTTTTATGGTCATAATTGATGAAATTACTAATTAAATTAAAAGAAATGCAAGGTCATATTTACAAGGTGAACACTTTAAAAATTTATTAAAAAGTTTATTTTTCTCATTTTTAAGCTTAAAAAAACAAAAAAACCCTTATAACAGTCATTACTGTATGCCCTGGTATGTCAAGCCCTGTGCTGGGTTCTGGGCATACAAAATAAGAAATGGCTTCTCTTATATAAAAGGTTTTGTTTAGCAACTATGTGTATGCACTTAAATAACCTTAAGCAAAAGACTGTTAATCATCCTCTATTATTTTTGAAGTGGCTCCAGATAATGTTTCAAATATCTAAAATTGATACTAAAATATGAATAATTTACATATTTTATATTTATTGGCTTTACCAAAGGCATAGAAACTGCTATTTGTTAAAACAAATATAAAATAATTGCATTTAAAGTCAGCTTCTATTTTTATTATTTACAAGGAAAACATTTACAGTGTTTTTCCAAAAATCACAAGACAATATTTTTTGCTATTTTGACAAATATGTTTTAGCTTTCATTTATTCCAGATCAGTTTTGAAATAAACAATTAGGTTTTGCAAGAAGAACAATAATGAAAAAGTTTTAGAATACATTACAAGCTGTCAGTGATGTCAAAACAAAAGCTGGCTATGACTAGAAAAGCAGGGCTCTCACCTGCCAATAAACTGCCCTTGATCACTTACAAGAGGGGCGCATCCCAGCAGACTATATGTGTATTAAAAAAATACTTGAAAGGAAAGAAGAAGTATCACACAGGTCACAGCAGCAGTCTCAATAGACCCCTTAGGGATTTCCACTCGTCTTGGCCTTGTCATCCTCTATGCAGCTTTCCACCCGGCCCAGAAAATGTCGATAGGAAAATGTTTGAGGGGCCTCTGGTGGAAATTTTTTCATTCTTTCTGCATTGACAGGATGCCAAATCAATATTTACTTCCCACTAACAAGCTGCTCGAGGTCTCAGTAGAAAATATTGTACAGAATGCGGGAAGACACAGTAATAAACAGCTGTCTGGCTGTGAGGAAAACATGAATTGACTGGAAACAGGTCCACAGTAAAAGGTCACTGAAACCCATGAACTCCTCAGGTGTCCATATCAACTACTAACTTTAAAGACACATAATAAAGAATCTCTTTTCCTAAGAGGTCTGAGAGAATGGATCCTTTTCAGTCTAGCAGGTATAGAGGTTGACTCAATAATTTAATTAATGCATTTGCTAAGACCCATGTTGGTTCTCTCCCAAGGCATTTGTTTCATTTGTTAAGTCCAAAAGTACAAATAGAGGGTTAACTTTCCTGTCTACCTCTTGGAATACTTTTTTGCCTAAAAGAAGTAAATAATGGGTTTTTGTAAAAAGTTAGGCATCAAGTAAAAATGTGAGACTTGGAATTTTTATTTGGAAGTTTTAATAGATGAAGAAAAATGAAATACCTGTCCTTCTAGAAGCTTCTGAATGTACAACAGCCATTCCTTATCATTTTCAGCTTCTATCTTTGTCTTTTCAATTTCCTAAAGGAAATAAAAACACCAGTGTTAATTGCATGTCTGTGAACTTGGTGATAGTATTAGGTATCGAATGAATTTAGAGAGTTGTCAGTAGAATAATTTCCAACAGAGTAGCCTGTCTCCTCAAAGTGGGAATATTAAGTGCATGCTCTTTAATATTTGACTTGCAAATATTTATATACATGTTGAAGACAAAACTATATTTATATATTTCATAATAATTTAAGAATATTTCATTTCTGCTTTCTTGGTAGAGCTCAAGATACAGACTGAGATAGGAATGAAAGCCATCTTAAAAAAATGAAAAAGAAGATGGTACTGAATAAAAGAATCATTTTCAAGTGATCCTCATAACATAACATAACATAAATCCTTATATTCAAAAACCTGACTTATCCACAGATTACTATTTGTTATACTTACAAATAGAACATGGTATGGCTCTGGCATATTCAAAGGCTTGTTGATTTAAAATATCCAATAACTTACTGATAGGCAAAGGACATTCCAACTTTAAGTGCTGTAAGTCACTATTTTCAACTCATCAATTAGCAAGATAAAATATTTCTGAAATTATATATTCACAAGTGCATTTGATTACTTAAAATCATAATTAAGATTTTTACAAATAAAGGGGACTTTTCAAAAGGAGAAGTATTCGAGAAACTGTAACATCTGTTTAAACTTACTATATGCCAGGTATCTTGTTAGGTACTTCACAGAGGCTATCACAGTTTTTGACATGAATTTATTACAGTTTGATGATGAATTTATTACAGTTTAAAGAACACAAGTCAGGAGGTCTGCGCTCTGCTTGGGCAAAGCACTCAGCTCTTTAGATTTCTAAAAGATCTAGAATAAATAAGTTCTGGTTTACAATTAAATCTGATAAATATATCAGGGTACAGCGATCCTTCTTAGAAGAATATGTTTATACTTGAGTCTTTTTCCTTTTAGGAGAGGCTTCATTTAAGGTTGTGTGGAATGCAATATTGCGGTGCTCTGTGCTCTGGCTTCAGACTGCGTCTGCCCAGAGACAGAGGTGCCATTTCTTCACAAAAAAAATGCATCATTCAGTCTATGGGACTATAACAAGAGATCTTTTCTAAGTTATATACTTGGAGGAGGACAACTTTTTCTAATTTGCCCATTCAATGGGGTGTTTTTCTAAATTGTCAGCCCAGAGAGGCCAACTTTTTAAAGACCAAACAAAAGCAATGGCTCTATGTTCCAATATAGGCACATGCTTTTGTGAATGAAATACATGTGTTCATGTGCATGCACGTGTGCATGAGTAAGCACATGCAGAGAGACACGCAGACATACACACAGAGACACACCCACATAAGGATTTTGCTAAACCTGCTTATGTTAAAATTCCTAGATAATAGTAGAGGCCTCAACCTTAATTTTTGGCAAAGTTTTTCATTATTAATCAATATATTTTAATTAAATTACTCTAATAAAATGGTTAATACCCTTGATAGAGGATCATTATCTTCCATCTATCTTATCTGATAGTACATTCTACTTCAAAGTTCAGAATTTGGTAGAAAGTCATAAACATTGTGACAGATTGCTGAAGACAGGAAACTGATAATTCACCATCCCATTCACCCATTGGATCAAAATAATCTCCACAGAATTCCTTTGACCTCCTTCCAAAGAATTCTTGGAAGTTAAAAAGCCTTCACAATTGTAGATCTGCTCTGCTCCAGATCTTTTAGAAGCTGATGGGGTCTAGGGGATAATCTCACAGAAACATTTAAGTTTATCATTTTATCTATTCATTTGGGCAAATATTTACTGTAATATTCTTAGTGCTATCATCTCTTTAATCTATTCAAACAATAAAAATCTAGTATTCATGTTAAAGTTCAGAGGCAGAACAAGACCAAACATCCTCCAAAAGTTTCATAGAACACTGTGCACAGATGCGATTCTACTTTTTATAGGGTGGTAATTATGTCAAAACACAGTGCTTCCCAGGAAGGGCTCTAGGGCTACTGAAGGAAGGGCTACTGAAGACCTGAACTTTATGCAGGTAATTCACTCAGTCAGGAACATTTTACCCAAATTCAGACAGTAAATATATTATTCAACAATATCAATATATTTTGAAAAAATATCAATATATTTTCAAAAAATATATTGATCAATAATTTTAGATAAAGCCAGGAAAGCCAGTAGCTTTACTACTTAAAAAAAATCTTACATAGGAGATTTTTGTCAAATCAGTGGTGACTAAATCCACTCAAACTGGCTTAATTAAAAATACTGGTTTCTATGATACATAATGATGAAGTATATTAAAAATATGGAGGAGATAGGAAAGGGTAACTTATCTGAGTAACAAGCAATTTGAAAGGCTAAATGCACGGACTCATTTCTACATTACACAGTTAAATTTCCCTAAAGATTTTGTGAGTTGGTTAATACTCAATGCATACCTTTCACTGGCACCTTAACAATCCTGTCTTCATGAATATAATCTTAAAGATCAAATTCTAAGAACAAAATAAAATGACATGTACTTAAATCAACGTTTAATCATCCTGTTATTAAAAGATATTTAAATGATCTTACCAATTCATCTTCTGTCTCCAGTATTTCCTCTAAGTCTGACCGTGAAATGTTCAGAATAGAAGCTGCCAAGGTCTGGGCTTTACGTGCTGAGGTTTTACAAGTCTTCCTGTTTTTCTGCATTTTTTTAAACTCTCTGATTTGTTGCCTTATCTCATGGACATCATTTTGTAACTCTTTGACCAAAGCCTGCAACATATTAGAAAGAAAGTGGGCTCTCATATGGAAATTATAATGAAGGCAAAGCAGTCTAAACAAAAATGTGAAGATACAAGCAAATCTTGTTTAAAGGATTATTCTAGTTTTATTTGTTTTGGAATATAACGGATTGCTTCTTCCGTCATGTCAATATGCAAAAACAAACGAACAAAACAAAAAACTTCTCTTAAGTGAGTTAACCAATTTGCTGAATTAACCAAAGCTCTTCAACCTCTCTTTCAGATACACCATCTGGTATCTTGATTGGTAAATGATTATAGCAAGCAGGCTGCTTTTAGTCATGATTAAGTACGATGACCCCTGCTAGTTGACCTGATACCAAAAATCAGTTTTATGGATCCCTAATTGTGTATATTTTAGTTAATATAATTCATTTAATTATTACATGAACTAATGAAAGATGACGAGAAAAAGCGTTATTTCTATTTTACTAAAACTGAATTAGAAATGGCTTTGGAAGGACTTGAAAAAGACAAGTAGGGTAAAAGTTCAATTAAATGAAGCCTGGGCAAGTCAGCAATAAGGGATTGAAAACAAATCCTAAAAAATCTAGGATTGCCTCACCAAAATCTCTAAATTCTCCCTTTGAGAAATCAACAAGTGCAAAGCCATCCTATTCCTATATTTGCGTAAGAAAAAGGTACTCTTTACTCTGGATGGAGAGTTCTGTGTCTCACTGCATGGCTTTTGAGCTAAGAGCAGGTTAGTTAGATGTTTGAGCTGTTTTCAGTCTTTTGCTAGCTCATGGCAGTAAATAATTGTGCTAATTACATAACTGTAATTTGATAGCTTTTACTTAAATTTATTCTCATTTCTCCTGGAAGACACTACCAATTTACACCTCTTAATGCAAGTACCCATTTCTCTGCACCACTAGCAAAACATCAATCTGATGTTTCAATGTAGTGTTTGATTTTTTACTGTATTTTTTTCCCCTGGTATCAGGGGTTAAACCCAGGAGTGCTTTACCACTGAGCCACATACATCCCCAACCCTTTTTATTTTTTGACAGGGTCTCCTTTAAGATGCTTAGGGCCTTGCTAAATTCCTGAGGCTGGCTTTGAACTTGCGGGCCTCCTGCCTCAGCCTCCAGAGCTGCTGGAATTACAGGCCTGCACCACTGCCCCAGGTTGATGTTTTTCACTATACTTTAAAATTTCATTTCTCTTATTATAAATGAAGTTGAGAATCAGCCTTGAGATAATTGTATTTTCTTTGTCACTTTACCTGCTTCTCTTAATAATTTGTAAGAATTCTTTACATATTAGAGAAATTATGTTTTTCTGTTTTATGTGTTTCATTTTTCATAATCTTTTCTTTTTATTTTGACAATAATAGGGTTTTATACCGAAGAAAAATATGTTTAACTTTTTATGTATTCTGATTTATAAATCTCTTTCTCATTTTTGAAGTTAGTGGTATACTTAAAAAAGCATTCTCTACTATGAGGTATATTTAATTTATGATTCAATTCAATTTATGATTTTTTTCCTTGCTACTTTTAGTTTTGATTTTTCACTTTTAAATGCAATCTCATCTTTCCCCCACTGAATCCATGTGTTTAATTGAGTTTCTGGGATTCCCATTCTTCATTAGTAAAATTTTATAACATATTTCAATCAGTGAGACTTTATAATCAATTTTACATCTTTTGGAGCTAGCTTTCCATCATTACTCTTCTTTCCAGATTTCTCTTGGTAATGTTTGCTTAATTTTCCATATGCATTTCAGATTCAACTTGTCTGGATCCCTGTCTTATCCCAAGTCTTACTGCTAATATTATTTGAGTTATGTTAAATTTTATTTGGATAATTTTAACATTTTAAGATTCTGAGTCTTCCTAATCAAAGAACATTGTGTTTTTTTCCATTTATTTAAATTTTTATTTTGCTTCTAAGCATTATTTTAAAGTACTCTCTTTATAGATTTAGTTTATTCCTGGGCATTTTGTTTTATTTTACTCTGGCAGCTTCTAATACTGATTATAGTCTCTACATACAAAGACTGTTAACATATATTTAGCTTACTACCTTTTCTCATTTGTTATAAGAGTTTTTTAGTTGTCTCCTCTTTAATGTCTTTAATTCAATCATATCTGAAAAGAATGATAATTTTATCTATTTTCCTATTTATTAAACTTCCAGTTTCTTCTTATTTCACTGATTAAATTTTTTCTTAATTTTAAATAGCAATATCAAATAGCAAGTATTTAACAATATTAAACAGCAAGTATTGCATACTTGTTTCTGTTTTAAGGGTGGATTTCTTTATATCATAGGAAATATTATACTAAACTTGAGTTGCAATAGCTAGATTTTAATATATTAAGAAAGTATATTTCAATTGTATTTCTTACAGAAATGGATTCTACATTGTCTGAAAGCCATCTTAGCAATCATACAGACATATTATTTTCCATATAAATCTATTATAGAATTATTAATAATTTTCTTAATATTGAATTGTCCTTACATTTCTAGAATAAACTTCACTAGGTTTTAGTATATTATTTTTTGATTTGTTTTTGGCCTCTATTTGTTAATACTTTATCTTTCTGCACTGATATGAAATTGATCCATTTTTATTTTATACAATCTTCCAAAAAAGTTTGGAAGATATCTTTCGTTTTCTGTATTCTATAGTAGTTTTAATGAGACCAGATTTATCTGCTCTTTACTGATGTGATTGCACTCACTTGCATTTGGCCTAGTATTTATTGCAAGGGAAAGTAGCTTTTTGATAATTAGTTTTGATTTTCTGTTTGCTCAGGAGTGAGATCTGATACATTATATTTTCCTAGAAAATTATCCATTTCATATATCTTTCAAATTTATCTGCACAGTGTTGAGCTAAGTAGTCTATCATGATCCCCCCTCCCCAGATCTATGGTTATTTTCACTTTTCACCTATTCCTTTGTATGGTTCTGCTTTCTTTTTCCTAAATTAGGTAAGCTAAAAGTTTATCCATTTTATTGCTCCCCACAAATTCCTAATTTATTAATTCTATAGATTTTAATTCATTTATTTCTATTTTGTCTTTAGATTCTGGTTGTTTTTTATATAGTTGAGCGCTTATTTTCGTTTCTTCTTCTCTAATTTTATTAATTTAAATATACAAGGCTATAAAAGTTTCTTGAGCACTGTTTTAACTGTATCCTACATGTTCTAATAATTCTAAAGTGTTGTTCTTGTAGGGACATTCTGTAATTTTTCAGATTTCCTCTTTATGCAAGAGCTAATTTTTTAAAACCTAGATGTCAGTGACTTCTGTGGTTTTATAATCAATTTCAGTTTTTATTGCATTACCTATACTATTTATACACAGTTTATTTATACATATAACTTATTTATAAGTATTAATGTCATTTGCACTGTAAACAGAAAATTTACTATTCCTCTTTCAGAATTGAGATTTTCTTTTTGTTGTACCTCAAGTTGGAATCTTGGAAAAAAATTTTGAGGTGAAGATCTCTGTGCAGGAAATTTATGGGGGTCACACTTATGAATAACGCCTATAAGAAACTTAGAGAAGTGGAATGAGGGAGAAGGAGAAGTTTAACAGCATTATAATTATTTATCTCTTCAAGTCTAGAATCTTTACTAGAATATATCTAGGGCATGGCATACTAAATCAGTTTCCCCTGGTTCATTTTATGTTCTTTTAAGTCTATTTCTGAAAATTATTTTTGGGTTATACCTTCCAATATATTTGTTGTAGTCCATTATTTTAGATTTGTTCTTTGAAGTCTCCAATTATACATACATTGAATCTTTGTCATGTGCTCCATAAATCCTTTTGTCATCAATATGCTTTTCTTTAAAAATTAAGGCATAATTAGAATGAAATAATGCATAGATTTTAAGAATTTAATGAGTTTGGAAAGTTGTAATGCATCTGTATAACCATTAATCTGCTCAAAACATATGAAATCTTCATATTCCAGAAATTTCCCTGCTGCCCTTTCTTAATCATTTCCTCCCCCCAACACAAAGCAAGTGTACTGATTTATATGATCTTAATTTTGCTTGTTGTTTTGATGATATATGAATAGAATAATATACTATGTATTTCTTATACTCCTTCCTGCCTAGTTTCTTTTCGTTAACATGGCATTTTTAAAATTCATCCACATTGTATTTTTTTAATTACTGTGGGAGATATAATTAAATTGCAATAAGTTTGACATATTTAAGTGTACAATCTGACACATACACACACACACTCATCAAAATATTTTTTCTGAAATAGCTTTTCTTTTCTTCCTTACTTAATCTGCCAGCTTGCTCTCATTTTTTTTCCAATTGTCTCATTTTCCCAAATCCTTGCATTTATTTCTATCTTGCACTAAAAGTACCTGGTACTTTTTAGAAGAAATTACATCACAAATTTTTTTACTCATAATAAAATATTTTCATTTGCTCTACAGCTTCCTCATAAAACTTCTTTTCCTGCTATTTACTTTTCCTATTTCTGTCCTTCATTTTTATTCTAATATATTTGTGTAGATACTGTGCTAGATCCTTTCCTAGGACTCATTTTGAGGGCAAGTAGATTTTCCTAGATCACCTGTTAATAGAAAATTATATGGCCTGGGCTATGTTCCAGGCAAGTGGAATTTTATATATAAACTTAAGGTTTTTTCCCTGATGAATTCCATTCCATTGTTTTTGTTTTTATAAGTAAGCCTTTTCTTGGTTGCAAAAACAATTGCTTTCTTCAGATAGGTCTTGTCTGTGTCTTATCTCTGCTGCTTCTTGCATGGTGTTGTCGATCTTACCTGCTTTTGACTGTTTTCCACATGTTTTGACATATAGAGTTTTAGTTATAATATAGTTTTATTGTACAAAGGTATAGAATTTTAGTTCCTCATTCTTTTTGTTTGTTTGTTGCATGATTCCAGGGGAGTAAGGAGCAAATTGTGATTTTATTCCTCTAAATTCAAGTTTGAATTTTCCCAAGGGCATTTTCTCTTAATATTTTTATTATGCAAAATTTCAAACATGCAAAAAGCTAAAAGTTGTTGTTTTGTGTACAAGTATTTACCATCTATATACTAAAACATATGTATTGACTTTTCCTATCCTTGCTTTATTATGTAGCAATTCATCTATCAATCTATCTTACTTTGTTGATGCATTTCAAAGTTGAAGATATCTGTAGTTTATGCCTAACTCCCTTAGCATACATATCATTAACTAAAGATGAATATTTATAGTTGTTTATTAGTTTTGAGGTATAATTTATATGGAGTGAGATGCATTCCTTTTTTAAAATATGTTTTTAGTTGTCAATGGACCTTTATTTTATTTATTTATACACAGCACTGGGAATCACACCTAGTGCCTCACACATGCTAGGCAAGTGCTCTACCACTGAGCTACAACTCCAGCCCCAGCATTAGGCTTAATTGCATAGTTTTGTACCAAAGTAAAGAACTGTTCTATCACTCTAAAATATCCACTTTTGTCACTTCCTGGTCAATCCCCAGCGCTACTCCAAAGAAAAATTTTGATTTGCATTTCCCTGATGTTTATGATGTTGAGCTTTCTCTTTATGATTTATGATGTTGAGTTTTTCTCTTTTCATGTACCTGTTGGTCATCTGAATGTCTTTTGTGGAAATATTTCTATTCAAGGCCTTTGCTTGCTTCTTATTGGTATTATTTGCAGTATTATTGTTGAATTGTATGAGTTCCTTATATATTTTGGATATTAACCTTTATACTTTCCCCTAATTTCCTAGCTGTCTTTTAAGTTTTTTGATTGTTTTCTTCACTGTGATGTTCTTTAGTCCCATTTATTTCTTTTAGTCCCATTTGCTTGTGTTTTTGGTGTCATTAAAAAAAAAAGTCAAGACCAAGGCCAAGGAGTTTCTTCCCTAGGTTTTCTTTTAGATCGTAAGGTTTCTGATCTGGTATTTAAGTACTTAATCCATTTCTTGTTAACTTTTGTGAGTGGCAAAGATAGGGGTCCAATTTCATTCTTTTGCATGTGGGTATCCAGTTTCAACACCACCATTTATTGAAGAGACTATCCTCTCTATTATCCAATATTTGTTGACCATATATATGCATGGATTTATTTGCTCTCTATTCTGTTCTATTGGACTGTGTCTGTTTTTAGCATACTGTTTTGATTTTGAGAGCTTTGTAATCATTTCAAATCAAAAGGCATAATACCTACAACTTTATTATTTTTGCTCATTATTACTTTATCTATTTAAGGTATTTTGTGGTTCCTATGAATTTTATAATTTTTTCTATTTCTTTGAAAAATGTCATTGGAATTTTCATAGGAATTGAATTAAATCTATAGATCACTTTGGGTACTAAGGCATTGTAACAATATCAATTATTGTAGTCTATGAAAATAGGATAGCTTTCCATTTATTTGTGTCTTTTTAAATTGCTTTCATCAATAACTTACATTTTTCAGTAAACAGATCTTTTACTTTCTTGATTAAATTTACTCAAAGTGTTTTGTTTGTTTTGGTGCTATTGTAAATGGAATTGTTTTTCTTAATTCTTTTTCAGAGAGTTTGTAGAAACACACTGATGTTTGTAAGTTGATTTTGTAACCTGCAACTTTACTAAATTCATTTATACCAACAATTTTTGGTGGAGTCTTTAGAGTTGTCTATATAAACAATCATGTCATCTATAAACAGACAATTTTTCTTCTTCTGTCATGATTTGGATGCCTTTTAATTTCTTTTCTTGCCTCACTGCTCTAGCAAAGACTTCCAGTAGTATGTTGACTAAAAGTACAGAATGGACATCTTTTGTTCCTAATCTTAAGAGGAAGCACTTGGAGCTTTTCACCATTGACTATGATAATTAGCTGTCATATATGGCTTTCGTTGTGTTAAGGTACATTCCTTAACACAAAATTTTTTATCATGAAATTTTTTTTATCATGAAGTAGTGAATTTTATAAAATGCTTTTTCTACATCTATTGCATAATCATATTATTTTTATCATTCACTCTATTAATGTGGTGTATCACATTTATTGATTTACATGTTTTGAACCATCCTCACATCCAGGGATCCTCTATGCATATCCACTTGATCATGATGTAGGGTATTTTTAATGTGCTGTTGAATTCAGTTTACTTATTTTGTTGGGAATTTTTGTATCTATGTTCATCAATGACATTGGTCTGTAATTGTCTTTTCTTATAGTACCCTTATCTGACTTTAGTGTCAATATAATGTTGGCTTTGTAAATTAAGTTTGGAAGGATTACTTTTTCTTTAATAGTTTGAAAGAGTTTGAGAAAGACTGGCATCAGTTTTTTCTAAATGTTTGGCAAAGTTGGCTAGGGAATCCAGATGGTTCAGGAATTTTCTTTCTTGGGAAGTTTTTGATTACTGATTCAGTTGCCTTATTTGCTATTATCTGTTCAGACTCTGTTATTTCTTCATGATTCAGTCTTGGTAGGTGGTATGTTTTTAGGAGTTTCCATTTCTTCTAGGTTATTTAATTTCTTAGCATGTATTTGTTCACAGTATTCTCTTATGATTCTTTGTATTTTTCTTGCATTAATTATAGCATTTCCTTTTTCTATGTAATTTCATTTATTTGAGTCTTCTTTTTCTTGATTAACCTCACTAAAGATGTCAGTTTTCTTTTTTAAAAATCAGCTTTAATTTCATTAATCTTTTGTAATATTTTTCTTCACTTTATCTGATTTATTTCTTCACTAAGCTTTATTATTTCCTTCTTTCTGATAGCTTTGGGCTTAGTTCTTCATTTTCCGGCTCTTTGAAATATAGTTAGGTTATTTATTTGATAACTTTCACTTAATGTGGGTGTTTATAACTATAATCTTCATAATGCTTTTGCTGCATTCTTTACATTTTGGTATGTTGTGTTTCTATTTTCATTTTCGTCAAAATATTTTCTCATCTCCCTTTTGATTTCTTCTTTGAATAAAATTATTCAGGTGTATATATTTAATTTCTAGATATATGTGAATTTTCCAGTTTTCTTCCTGTTATTGATTTGTAGTTTTATACTATTGTGGTCAGAAAAGTAAAGTGATATGATTTCAATCTTCTTGAATTTACTAAGATCTGGTTTGTGGCCTAACATCCAAACTATCTTGGAGAAAATTCTACATTCACTTGAGGAGAATGTGTTTTCTGCTGCTTTTGGCTGTTAGGACCATTTGATCTATAGTGTTGTTTAAATCTACTGTTTTGTTATGGTTTTCCTGTCAGAATGGTGTCTCTATTTTTGAGATGGGGGTACTAAAGTATTCTGATATTACTGTATTTCTACTTATTTCTCCTCTCAGTTTTGAGAGTGTTTTTAGGTGTTCCAGTCTGTGGTGCATATTTATAATTATTATATCTTCTTGATAAACTGATCCCTCTACCATGATATTACCTTCATTTTCTCTTTTGACTGTCTAAGACTTAAAGTTTATTTTTTCTGCTATAAATATAGCCATTTGTGCTCTCTTTTGATTACAAATGTATGTACATCTTTTTCCATTCCTTCACTTTTCAGCCTATGTGTCTCTCTCTCTTAACCTAAAGTCAGTCTCTTATGGGAAGTACATTGCCAGATCTTAATTTTTATCCACTCAGTTACTTAATGTCTTTTGATTGGGAAGTTTAGTCTATTTACATTTAAAGTCATTATTAACAGGTAAGAACTATTATTTCCATTTTCTTGTTTTTATGACTATAGTTTTTTCATTCTTCCTCTCTTGGCGTCTTTCTTTATAATTTGATAACTTTTTGTTGCCGTATGCTTTGATTCCTTTCTTTTAATTATTTGTGTCTAGTTCAGACTTTTCCTTTGTCAACATCATGAGGCTTACATAAAATATTTGATAGTTATAATTTTCTATTTTAAGCTGTTAATTTTGATCAGATACAAAATCTCAACATTTCTCCTCCCCTCACATTTTAGATGATTTATTATAATTTATATTTTTATATTATGTATCTAATATAAAATTATTGTCATTACACATTTTCAATAATTTTTAAAAACATGTAAGACTTAACAGTGATCTTTGCAACACCATTACAATATTAGAGAATTTTGACTCAGAATCTATGTTTAGTTTTACTAATTAGATTTCTTTCATTTCAGCCTGAGGACTCTCTCCAGAATTCTTTGTAAGACATGTCTAGTGTTCATAAACTCCCTCCATTTTTGTTTGACAAAATTTTTATCTCTCCCTCAGCTTTGTTGGCTAGAGCCAATAAGGCTTATTTCTTTCAATATTTGGAATATATCATCCAGTGTTCTCCTGAATTGCAAAGTTTCTGCTGAGAAATCCCCTGGTAGTTTTCTAGGGGCTCCCTTTCTTATCGTGGCTCCCTTACATGTGATGAGTTACTTTTTCTAGCTCCTTTCAAAATGTTCTCTTTGTTTTTGAATTTTCACAACTTAATTATAAGTTTCCTATTGTAGACTTTTCATATTCAATCTTTTGGGGACTTCTGGGTCTCGTGAAACTGCACACTACTTTCTCCAAATTTTGAGTTTTCTGTCATTATTTCTTTGAACAGACTTCATATCACCTTCTCTCTCTTTTTTTCTAAAATGCCTGCAATATATATATTGTTTAGTGTAATGGTGTCTTATAAGTCCTATAGTTTTCTTCACTCGTTTTCATTTCATTCTTTTCTCTTTGCTCCTCTGACTGAATAATTTCAAACAATACACCTTTGATTTTACTGGATCTTATTTATGCTTGATCAAGTATGCTATTGAAGTTCCCTATTGAATTTTTCAGTTCAGTCTCAGTATTCATGTCTAGGATTGTTTTGTAAAAAAATTTTTCCTACTTTCTTGTTGAACTTCACATTTTGCTTATGCATTGCATTGTTTTTCTAATTTCACCTAGCCTTCTGTCATGGTTTCTTATCATTCACTCAACTGCTTTAAGAGGACTATATATGAATTGTTATTCAGTTGATAGATCTTCGTTTCTTTTGGGTCATTGGAGTTTATTAAATGTCTTTAATAGTGTCATTTCCTCCTAACTCTTTACAATCATTTCCTTACATGGGTGTCCTCACATTTTATAGAGCAGCCACTGCTTCCAACACTTACAGATTAGCTTTGGACAAAAGAGGCCTTTACCAGTTAGTCCGACTTTAGGTCTAGATGGGGCAGTAGGCATCGATGAGGAGGCAGTGCTTTTTTTCAGGTTCTCTACTTGGGTAGGCATGCTGCCCATACTCTGAGGTTAGGTGAAGCTGCTGGCTGGGATTTGCAGTCAGGCTAAGTTGCTGGCTAGGCTCCATGACTGCCCCAGTTAGGCAGTGTCACAGGCTATATTCCTTGGCCACGGTATGCTAAAAGTTAAAATGTGCAATTGGAGAGGGCTGCAGGTTAGTCTCCATATTTGCACCTTGCTGGGGTAGTGGTCAAGGGATTTTGCTAACTGAAATCCATGTTCAGGTAGGGCTACAATGAGCTCCATAATCAGGCAGAGCCAGAAGATATGCCCTTTGGTTGGATGGAGTCACTGCATGTGTTCCCTGCCTGGATGGGGCTGCTGGCTTTAATTCATGTTTGGTCAAGGTTGCTACCAGTCATCCTGGTCAGGGTGGCCATAGGCTTTGTTCCTTATTTGAGTGGGGCTGTAGGCTGAGCTCAATGATCAGTTGGGATCACTCCTTGTGTTCTGTGGTTCGGGAGGGTTGATGGCTGGGCTCTTTGCCCAAGTTTGGACTAGGCTGTGCTCATAAAATGGGCAAGACTCTGGGCTGGGCAGCATAGGCATGTGGTATGGCTTGCTGGGCTCCCTGGCTGGTTGAGGCCCAGGATCGTATGGTTGAGCAGAAATACCAGCTTGGCCCTCTGCCAAGATAGGACTTTATCAAATATGTTTATAAAGAAAAATGCATTATGTATACATTTTAAGATTCCTGTGAATTCCTCTCTGATTCCGTTTTTGTTGTTTTATTTATTTTTTCCCAAGTATCTTGATTTGAAAGTAAAGTTTTAGCTAAATTTCTAAGGTTTAATAATCTCACTATTCATTTTGAATCAGTTCATGAGCTCACGTTTTATTTCTTCTAACTCTAAATCATACAGAAAAGTTTAGGATTTCTAAGTAGATAAATTTTGGCCACTTATTTTGTTAAATCATAGTTATATTATGCCATATGAATGATAAATACCAAAAATGACTTTTGCTTTTTGAACTTATTGAACTTTGTGGCTTAAGATGTAAATGGCTTCTGTGAATGTTCTAGATGGATTTGAAAAGAGTTACATTTTGTTTATTTGAACTATTGATTTCTGAGTATGTTAGATTAAATATACTACATCATAGTAAATAAATATATCTATGGATTCACCAATTTCTTTTTGTATTGGTATCAAATTTTGTTTAACATGTTTTCAGGGTCATAAGGATTCATGATTTTTACATTTTCTTTGCATACTATCCATTATAATCCATAAGAAATATCCCTTTTGTTTGACCCTTCTAATGATTAAGAATGGTCCCAAAATCTGAAGACATTTTCAAAATAAGAATATTTTCTTGGATGTACATTTCTACTTACAGCTCACTTTACTTTCATTCTTTATAATTTATTGCAACCAGAAGTGGTGTTCAGGAAACAGAAAATAAACTACTCCATTTTGATCTTATTATGTCTAGTATTCCAGCCTTTTAAAATTTAGTTTTCCAGTCTTTATCAATGAGCTTTTGTCTGTGTTAGCTAGCTACTTACAATTTTGAATTTCACTGAATGATTATGGATTGATTAGACTTTTTCTCCAGTAAGATTAGACTGTGAGAAGGTGAGAAGTGGCTATTCATATACTCTGGAGTCGCCATTATTATCATAGTTTACTGAAGAACTAATGTACTTTTAAGAGCTTTTTTTAATTATAAAGAAAAGAGATTTTGGATCATTGTTCTAGAAGTCCAAGGTTAAGGGGCTGCATTGGGTGATGGTCTTTCTGAAGAATCCCAAGGTGGTGTAAGGCCTTATATAGCAAGAGATAGGGAATATACAAGTATTATGTGTGTTTTTACAGCTTTTCAAACAGCTTTCTGTGATATAATAAGGTAATGCATTTTATTAAGAACATTACTCTAAAATCACCTGTAATTTTCCTTTTTTTAAAGTATAATAATAGGATTAAGAGAGTTAATTCAAGTTGAATTATATCACAGAACTGTTTAGAAATCATAATTAAGAGGCTAGATCTGTGCCAAAAAATGAACAATTGTATATGTGAAAATAAAATTGTAATGCTCCATAAATATTTATAATAAAGAAGCAAGACATTTATATGCCCAAAATATCACACTAAATTTCATCAAAGCAAGTATACATTGATAATGAAACCACTTATGCATCTAGCTAAATATTGTTCTTGCGCTGTTATGTATTTTGTAGTTAACAACAATGACAACAAAAAACATTGAGAAGATGGAGTTTGGCATGTGACTCTTTCATACCAGCACATTAAGTACCCTATATATTAGGGCTGAGTCAAACTGAGCAAATACTTCTAGAAATTTCCCTGGTGTGTTTTATTCAGTTATTAGGAGAATTCAAAGCCTCAGATCTGCCACATATATCCAGCCCAGATGCTCAAAACACTTGATTTCACCCCAGGGCAAAATTCTGTATTCAAGACTAGATCTAGAACAGATGGCTATACCACCTCTTCTATAATCTGGTTGTGCCCTATGAATAAATGAAAAGACTAAAGGGAACATACATTCCACAACAGGGCCAGAACAAACATTAGTACTATTAATACTACTAATAATATTTATTAAGTACTTTTGTGTATAAGATACCCTAATAAGCTCTGTATAGAATGAGTTCTGATGATTATAGTGTTCTGTGTAAGAACAATGTACATTCATTAAACATGTTCATTAAGGAATGTGCATAGTTCTTGTATTTGCAGAGTTTTCAGTCTGAGCAGTAGCTATGCATCTAGGACCATTCTTGAGGCAGATAAAAGATAAATACCTCAAGAATTTCATAACCCAAATTAGGTGCCCATAGTAAGAGGAAAATAAATAACAATGTTCCTGGCTTCAAGTTGGCTATAATCTACTTGAAACAAAAAGAAAAATACAAGACTTTACAATTATATGTTAATATATGAGTTACATATAAAAATGTTCAGAAAACAAATAAGAATAATTCTACTACTACCATTATTACAACAGGAATATAAAATAATTGATATTTAGCTCTTTTGTTATATTAGGTACTCTTCTCATTGCCTATGATAACTTATTTAAATCCATACCACAGGTACGGATTTGACTTATTTAAACATACCACAGGTATGTTCCATTATTACAATCATTTTATAGATGGGGAAACTGGATGCAGATGATAAAGTCACTTGCCTGAGATCACACAGCTAGTAAGTGGCAGAGTTGAGCTCTATCCTCTTAAGCAGAAGAGTTAAAGGGATTGTTCATATAAGAGGAAGACACTGAGCTAAATCTGAAAGGAGAAAGCAAAGGGGAGAGAGGGGAGGGCATTTTGAGTGAAAAGCAGAACTTGAGCAAAGGTGGAGAAATAAGTCCAATATGGGCGAAAGTTGGAGAGCAATGAAGATCAGTTTCCAGGCAGAATAGTGTTCAACTATGGAAAATCTTAATTCTTTAAAAAGGTGGAAGCTTAGATCTAATGCAACTAATGCAACAGGATTTAGGAAGTCACTGATGGTATGCTGCCTCAGATGGTGACTCCTAAGACATTCTTCCTGCTCATGTAAGGAAGAGAAAGATGCTGATCATTCCTTTCTTAACACTTAATCAACCAGTCTTTACCAGTATTTCTGGGTTTGGTATTAATTTGTTAGTAGCCCTTGATTAGAAAAATAAATTAAACAATGGAAGTGGTACTAGTATCAACTGCATATGGCCCTAAAACACATCTAAGAAAAATAAATGTCAAATTACCATTAGAAGTTATGAGTTGTAAAGGGTGCTACCATAATGCCAAACTGGAAAGCATTTTGTTATATAGGTTCAATTGTTAAAAAATAATTTAAGGCTGTGTTTCTAAAACTATTTATATATAATAATCAGTTAACTTATAATATGCAGCTTATTGGGTCCAATCCAACCAGGATTTTGATTTAATAAATTTGGGGCCCAAATATTATTTATTTAATTTAAATACAAGAGAAACAGATGATTCTGATGTAGATAATCTAAATACTAAATTGAAATAAAGTATTAAAATTCTGAAAAAGTACTAAATATAGTTTATTCATATCTGTTATCTTTCCCTGTTGTATGATCTTAAAGATGTTAATTAAAAAGCCATGCAATCCTGAATTATCTATTAAGATATCTACACTCTGTGTCACTGTTAGTGAACAATATGAAGAACCAATGTATCACCATTGAATAACTATAGTTTAGATACTTCATCATTCAGTGTCATTCACATTGCTGAACATAAATAAATGGATTTTTAAGGATAATTTTTGCAAATTTATTTTGTGTGGAGAAATATAACCATTACTTTATCAAGAAGGTAATAAAACTTCATCAAGTATATAATAATCAATCTTGACATAAATTTAGTCATAAAATTCATTATTCTATTTTAAAAACTTCTGGTTTTCACTTATCCTTCCTTCTCTTAACAATGCCATATTCAAAGACTATTTCAGGGAAAACAATAATTAGAATTTTGAATGCATCTTATATATTTCATATTTTAAATCATGGCTAAAAATACAACAAACAAAACCCTAAGCTGAATAGAAAAAAGGAAAATAAAAGGTGATGAAGCTGACAGTCATAATAAAAATGGTGCTACATAATAAGTAAAAAATTGGCAACATTCAATGAAAATATGCATCATAACCAAGCATTTGGAAGACAATGATTTTAAATTAGAAAAAGGTAAATTACATTTACTAAAATTAATGCTTTGCAATTACTCTGCATCCTCTGAGGGAAGTATTGGCTTGACTTCACCAATTGAAACCTTCATTAAAAGAGATAAAACAAGCTGGGTGTGGTGGCACATGCCTGTAATCCCAGCACTTTGGGAGGCTGAGGCAGGAGAATCATGAGTTCAAAGCCAGCCTCAGCAACAGTGGGGTGTTAAGCAACTCAGTGAGACCCTGTCTCTACATAAAACACAAAATAGGGCTAGGGATGTGGCTCAGTAGTTGAGTATCCCTGAGTTCAATCCCTGGTATCAAAAAAACCCCAAAAACAAACAAAAGAGATAAAATGTTTTATTTCATTCATTTTGTAGATTTTTTTTTAAAATAAGAAAACTCCCAAACTATTTCTGATTTTCAAAGAAGCAAAGTAAGGCGTTTCCTTAGGATCAGTGGCATACAATGTTGTAGGCGTCTGTTTTTAGGGGAATGAGAATATATTATAAATAATGCCAGTTATTTGCTAACTAATATCCAATCTATAAGCCCAGAAATGTTATTATTATTTAAATAAAATCAATAGTTAAGGATATTTTAAAATATTCTAATATATATTGAGCTGAATATCTTTTCTATTGAATGCCTTAAGAGATGCCCAACTACTGACCCATCTAGAAAGAGAGATTAAAAAAAGAACTAATTTGAAAACACAAACATTAATGTATCTAGAATTATATACTTTATATTTAATATGTATTGTTACAGCAAGGTCTGAATGAATGGTTCAAATGGTGGTGGGTCTTTTAGGAAAGAAGTCAGTAAGTGGTAATGTCATTTTACTCTATAAGGGGACAGTTAAACTTCTAAAACAGTCCATAAATTAAAAACATTTTACACATAAAATACATAGATATGACTACTTTTAATAATACATGCCCTCTGAAGGAAAAATAGTAAGGAGCTCAGTCTCATCAAGATTGGGGGTAAAAATAAAGTTGGCGGTGGGGAGGGGAGAAAGGAAATAGTTACTTTCCTACTATCAATTGTTTTGTTCTTACTTTTGTAGGCCAAAAGTACTATCATTAAAATTTCACATTCCTAATGAAAATTTAGTTTTCTTAGCAATTATTCTTGTGTTCCCATTCTTTGCAAAGCACTGAATGCTGCTATAATAATGAAAGATTAACAAAATATTGTCCCTGCTATAAAGGAACTCATTATGGTCTATCTAGTGGCTCATTATGGTCTATCTAGTGGCAACAAGTTTGCTTACTGACAATACAAAAAAGAATAAAGACACTGAACAGAGTTTAAACAATTCTCAGCAAAATTAAAAGAAGCACAATTGCAGACTCCTAGCCCTTAGTGTTAGCTATGTATCCGGAGTTGCTTCTCCTTGGTCTCTCCAGAAGGTTAAAGGAAGAATACTGTTAATCATATGGGATCAAAGTACAGACCAGAAGCTTCAAAGTTCCTTATAAAAACCTCAAATAGGGCTGGGGTTGTGGCTCAGTGGTAGAGTGCTTGCCTAGCACATGTGAGGCCCTGGGTTCAATCCTCAGCACCACGTAAAAAGTAAATAAACAAAATAAAGCTATAAAAAGAAAGTTACCTCATTTAAAAAAAAAAAAACAAAACCTCAAATTTTAAGCTCCATATCTGCTCCTACTCCATCATTTGAAGGTTTGGTGGTTCCTTGTGCAGTCAATTCCTAAGGCTTTTGGGGTCTTCTCCTTTATAGGTAATATCTAGATGGTACATCCTTTACCATCATTTATCTGCAGGCACTTAAGTAGTCTTCTCTTTGTTCTGCTAAGTCATCTACCATTTCTCTATTCATTCCACATCTTGAAGTTTGTAGACTGGACTTAACCTGTCCCCTAGCTTCAGTGAATATGACATTTCTGTTTGCTATTCTTGCTTGGGTGGTTTCCAAAATGAAACTAGAGTGGAAATGACTTAATTATTTGATATCAAACCTATCTTGATTAGTACAATTTTATTACTAAATTGACATTAAGAAAAATATTAACGAGTGGAATTTTTTTTTTTTTTGCTACTGAAGATTGAACCCAGGGGCACTCAACGACTGAGCCACATCCCCAACCCCTTCTTATTTTTTTATTTTGAGACAGGGCTTTGCTAAGTTGTTTATGGTCTCACTAAGTTGCTGAGGCAGGTCTCAAACTTGCAAACCTCCTGCCTCAGCCTCCTGAGTCGCTGAGATTACAGCTATATGCCACCAAGCCTGGCCAGACTAGAAAATTTTAAATTCAAACTATAAAAATTAATCTTTCATAGACACAATTTGGAACAATGGGACACATAGGGGAGGAGAAAATGCTTTGTGAGTTAGGAAAGCAGGAAGTAACTTTACAGTATTACTCAAGTCATCTGAAGTGGATCACTGCCTTGTCTACTTGAGGTAAAGTACAAAGTTAGTAAACCACAAATAATTCAAACCTTCACAAATATGGTGAACTCTTCCACTTTCTCATTGGCTAGCAGCAATTTCTTCTGTGCACCTTCCAGAACCTGCTCACTTTGTAGTGCTAATCCTTGAAGTTGTTTAGATGCTGCTGTTTCAATTTCTGCCATTGCCGATTCAGTCTCATTTATTTTTGAGAACAGGAGAGTAAGCTTGAGATCCTGCAAAAATCAGTAATCATAAAATGAAAGAAACTTTTCTTAGTGAATAGATTTGAAATAGTTATCCATGTCAGACAAGGAAAGATTTTATTACTTCCTATATTATTTATTTTTATTTGGGTGAAATTAGTAATTGTTTTTGTTTATTTCCACTAATAAAGCATTATATTTAATGTTAAATAAAATCTTGGTAATTACTTTTAAAAAAATTCTTGGTATTTCTTATGAGATACAATGTTATTTGCAGTTATGTGAAGTTTTTCACTATCACATGGTAATTTGGGGAGAAAAAAGTGACAATGAAAAAGACATCATTATATTCCATATCTAGACTAACATGTCCTAACAGCATACCTTTTTTTCTAACTCCTCTTTAGTTTTCTGATACATTTGTTCATATTGTGACTTCTCTTTTACAGCAACATTGAGTCTCTGCTTTAGTGAATCAATTGATACCTTCTTATTGGAACATTCTTCAGTTAATGTCTTTACCTATAGCAAAAGTATAAAGATAAAGGCATTATAGTACTATACTATATTTGTTTAATCAGAAACTAAATGAATGAATGAATGAGTCCACTTAGATTTATTGCCTCACAAAATTGTATCAAATTCAAGAATCATATCTGCAGAGCTCATAAGCAAAACTAACAATCCTTAAACCAATAACAAAAATAAAAATTGTATAAAAAATATAAGAATATATGTAATGGAGTATTAAATAAAAACACATTTTACATTTCAAAATAGTTTTTCTTTTTCAGTTTCATGCCACTAAAGATAAATGATTACTTACTCAAAGATTGTAAAGGTCAATCTGAAATGATTACTGAAGTTAAAAATTTAGAAAAATTTAAAGGATAACCCTGAAAACCTGTAAAAATTATCATTCATGTGGGATAAAGAAATAGAAAGAAAATCCACATGCATTTGTCATGTTCATGTAAAATTTTCTCTCTTAAATCATATGAGCTGCCAGATACTTTCAACTTCAACAAGGCAAGTAAAGATGTTTTTTCAGTAGTGAATAACATTTAGTGAAAGCCAAAGCCTTATGAATTGTGCAAATACCACCTTTTATGTTTTTGAAATAAAACCTTTCTAGTTTGGGGTCATATATCATATAACTATTTTAAATAAAACTACCTTCGCATATGCATTGAATTAAGTATACAGGGAAATATGTACACTTTGGAAAAATCTTCTGATAGTTATTATCACTTTTTCAAAAAATTCAGAAATATTTATTCTATCCTTATAAATTGTAGTTTTAAATAACATAAAATACTAAATAAAATATAATTATGTATTCCAGAAATATTAAAGAATTTAAAATTAAACTTATCTTCTCATGCAGTAGTTACAAATAGAAACAGAATGTGTAGTTATAGTATGTGTGAGATTTTGGAATCTTGAATTTTAAACATTGATACCTTTTTTTCAAGATTTTCTAACATTTCACTAAAACTCTCATTACTTTCTGAGTTAACTTTCTGTCGAAATTTCAAGTCCTCTATTAAATGTCTTTTCATAGTTATATTCCTCTCCATTCGGGATATCCTTGAAAGGAAAAAATGATATTTTACCCAGAGAACAGAAAATACTTATCTTACATGTTACCAATATTATAATGGTTAATTTTAAAATGCTATCTGATGTTAATGACACTAAAAGTTAGTAAAATAAATTTCATTAATAAAATACCGCTGTACTATATTTTAAGCAACTACAATGTGGTTGTGATTTGATCATTATAGTATAATACACATACATTAAAACAAAAGAAAGATTAACTGAGAATGAGTATTAAAATTTATGAAAACCTGGAATCATTATATGTAAATGACATTTCTGCATTGCTTAAGAAAATTGAAGTGATGCTTAAAAACGATCAAAAGTTGAACAATGTTAGGAAAAATCCTATAATAAACATATAAGTCTTATAATATGCAAAGAAACTAAAATCAGGGATAATATCTTCTGATTTAATGTCATTTGAGATGGAATTCACCTATCAGTTTAGCTTAAGATAATGGAATCAGTGTAAAATGGTAGATGCAGTGACAACTACTACTACTGTTGTTGCTGCTACTCCTGCTACCACTAATTACACTATATGAGTGACAATAATTAATATTTATTATTGTTTAGTGACTGGCTTATTATGTGCCAGTCACTATTATAAGTGCTTTAAATGTATTAACTAATTTATTTGTCTTAAGAACCTTATGAATTAATACTATTAAATTGAGGCAGGAGAGCCCGCAGATGGAAAATCCAAGATTCAAAGACTGTTTCTCTAGAGCCCTGACCGTTAAATTATAAGCAAGACCACCTCTTAATCTATGAATACACTTCAAGATGTTTTCAATAAAAAATATTAACTAGTCGTTTTGCTTAACAGTTTTACCTGTTAATATCACTTTGGGAAGGTCTTCACCTACAATGTGGTTGGTATACAGGTATGTATACGAGATACATCAAATTTATCTATGATGAATGAAATCATATGTACACATATCATCACCTATAAACTCTATTATAGCTATAAATGATATACAAAGAAAATCATTTTAGTTCAGTGGAAGCATTTAAAACACCTTTAAAAAATAATAATGATAAACACATGTGGTACCTCCAGTTATTTTAAATCTAAACAAAACTTTCCGTTATCCACATTAGCTTTACAAACTTACACACTAAACCAACTATTAGTATCCATCTATATTTTTTGTCAAATATTTGCCACATTTTAAATATTTTTATACATAGTCTAGAAGTCATTAATTTATATTTACTCAAAATTATGTATGTTTAATAAGAGAGATATAACTTTATTCTTACCCTAACAAAAAATAGTAACCAACTTGCCATTAATCATGCTATAGGTAGCATTCCTTACATTTCCATCATATAAAGGTTTAAACACGAACTAAGAAAGTAAAATTCATTCCATTATTAATGATACGTTCGTTTTGGGATGCAATGTTTAACAGATTTGATTACCACTAGGTGGCACCAAATACAATGGATAGAAATATGAAAAAACGTACTTTTCATGCATTTCCTTTATGTGTTCTTCTTTTGCTAGGAGTTCGGATTTCAGACACTTCACATTTGATGACTGCTTAGTGAGTTCATTACTTGCATTCTAAATTAAAAATAGACATGAATTTCAACATGCCTTTAAATCTTGATCTATAGCAAAATAAACACCATTCTCAAGAAAAGTAATAAATTTATAATTATGGTGAACAATAATTAAAATGAACATTTAAAATTTTTAAGTGCTTTTATATTTTCTAACAGACACAGTACTAAAATGTTTATACAGTATGCCAAAGCATAAAACACAATCATATAACAAATGCAGAGTACATGCTGCAAATACATTTATAAGAAATATGAATTATCCTACTAAAACATAAATGTATGAGTAAGAACTTTGATGGCTTAATAATATCATTTGAAAAGAATGCTGGATTTACTAGCAACCTGCAATAGACTAAATACGGTCACAAATAATTTGCTGTTCTTCCCATTGAGTGGTGGAATTCATTTCTCAACCCATTTGATCTAGTTTGGCTTGTTATCAGTTTTGACCAAAAGAATTTGTCAGAAATAACACAGCAAATTTCAAAACATAAGTCTTAAAGTCTTGTGGCTTTCACACTTTCGGAATGCTTCCATGGAATCCCCTTCGCTTGAAAGGCCATGTGAGAGTATAAAGACATCCCAGTGGGCTGCCAGCAGACCAAGTGACAAACCTGAGTTGAACTCTCTTGGACATTTCAGCCAGTTAAATAAACCTTTGAAATAGTTCTTTCACTAATTTTCTAAACTACAATAAATTGCTTCTATTAGAACTATTCCTAGGTTTGGATGTTTGATTAATGGCTTTTTTTTTTTTTTGGTACCAGAGATTAAACTCAGGGATACTCGACCACTGAGTCACACCCCAGCCCTATTTTGTGTTTTATGTAGAGACAGGGTCTCACTGAGTTGCTTAGTGCCTTGCCCTTGCTGAGGCTGGCTTTGAACTCGCGATTCTCCTGTCTCAGCCTCCCTAAGTGCTGGGATTACAGGCTTGCGCCACAGCACCCAGCGGACATTTTTTTTAATTTGAAAGAATGAAATCATTAATCACACAAGGAAAGTAAGTTAAATTCATCACACCGACTTTAAATCTTGCACTATCATTGCACATGTGAATTTAAAATCTGAAATAATTTAATTTTTACTTGAAATGTAATCTTAATTTTTCTTAAAAATTCAAAGAGTTCCCTCAACATGTACCTATTTTAAATGTTACAAATTTTGATAAGATGTGTTTAACATAACCTAAATTTTCACTATATTTTGCATGTTTACAAGGATATACAATTTCCTGTTTCTAGGATTACCATAATAAGGTATGCCACACAAGTGAATTTACCAAATAATTGAAACTTTTACTTAAAGACTAATCTTGGTTGTTTTCAGAAATGATTCTTCATTCAGTTAGAAATATGAACATCCATGATTATGCTAAAAATGATGTTATAAATATTATCACTATATTAAGTATATATGAGATATTACTGTATACTTTATACATTATCTCTAAACTATAATATAGCAATGCTCTTAGGAACTATAATAAAAATATTCCCACTCTAAATGGTTCCCAACTCCTATGTTTTTCTAATTTTTTATTTACCTTAACTTTTCATAGTTCTTTTTTTCTGTCAATCTGCTGCTTCTACCTTTTTGCCTGTCAATATTCCTGCCCAAAAGAATCATGCTGCTACTTCATATGCATATTTCTAAATTTGATGCTTTTAAAATGTTTTTTGCTGACACATTAAAATAAATAAACTTAGACATTTATCTAAAATAAAATATAACAGACAGTAAAACAAAAGTCTGATGGTATTTTCAGTGGTATAAATTAAGTGAATTTTAAGATAGTTATTTTATTCTTTTCTGGTTTTAGACTTAAGGCTGTATTTTATGTGGTTGAATATGCTATACTTCTGAGAGTTCTAGATAATAGAGGTAATTACTGAATTAGAACAAATAAAGCAATGTCAGCTTGATATATACTTTTGCCAAAATCTTTAAGACTGACAGTTATTTCATTTGATCTTCAAAAGTCCTTATGAGATAAGTAGAAAAAATATTCCTGATTTAGAATTTTGGAGTAGTTAAGTAATTTCTTTGACCAGATTCCATAAGAAGTTAGTGATTAAAAAAATGATAAAATCCCAGAGGTCTTTTTCCCTATTAGACAATCTATGTCTACAGCATGACAAAATGTGGTGCAAAACACATTTCAAAAATGTCACAATGATACAGATACATCCTAGTTAAATCTTTCCTATACTAAGTTTATTGAATATATCTAAAAGTTTTCATAGTGTAATGGTTAATACATGGAAATGAGCCAGCTGGCTTGAGTTTTAATCTCAGTTCTACCATTTAGTAGCTTCATGACTTTGGACAATTAACTTATTTTTTCTGCGTCTCAGTTTTTTCAACTGTAAAAGATAGGTAATATCAGAACCTATGTTATAGGGTTAAATTAAAATTATATGGTTAGTATATATAAGACAATTAGAATCAGCCTATTTATAGGTTGGGTATACATTAACAATAGTTTTAAAAACTAATGTCCATTATTTTTAATTTATGTGCAAACTGGAAGAGAATATGGTACATATCAAAAAGAATGCTCTTTAACAATCAGAAAGTTAAAAAAAAATCACAAATATGAATTTAAGTATTATTTAACTCAAATTGTATAAAAATCTAAAAATACACTAAATATAAACAACTGATTATATATCAATCACTAAAATAAATTTGTATATCACTAACATTTTATTACCTATCTATATAAAGCTGGGTCTTTGAGGAAACATGTATAATATGAGCAAAAACAAAGATACATAAAATGTTCCTGAGCACTCTAATGATACTAAATGAATCAGGGACATTTGAAAAGTACACATAAGAAATCACAGCCAGTTGCAGTGGAGCATGCTTGCAACTGCAGCAACTCAGAAGGCTGAGGCAGGAGAAACAGTTCCAGGCCAACTTAGGAAGATCCTGTCTCCAAATAAAAAAAAAGAAAAAGGGCTGAGTATGTAGCTCAGTTGTAGAGCACTACTGGGTACAATTTGCCATACCACACACACACTAATATATCTCTACATATTAATTGGACAAAATAAAAAAGATGCACGTGGACCTTTAAGAGATTTAAGTCTAACCAACTTTCTCAACTAAGCGTAAATATATATATATAAGTTAGAAAATAAGTTACTTCTTAGACAATCACTGTTAGCAGTTTGAGATCTGCGTTAGGCTATATCGTGATCCCCTAAAATGCATATACTGCAATCCTCACTTAACCCCAGTACCTCAGAATGGGACTATGTGTAGAGATAAGACCTTTACATAAGGTAAAATGAGGTTTTAGGGTGGGTCATAGTACAATATTACTGATATATTTATAAGAAGAGGAAATTAGGATATGGAGATGCACAAAGGGAAGATCACATTGAAGACAAAGGAAGACAGCCATCTACATGGCAAGGAGAGAAAACCTCAGAAGAGAAAATACAAAAACAACTGTCAAAAGTTGGACCTTGAACTTCCAATTTCAGAAATGTGAGAAAATAAATGTTTATTTTTTAAGCCACCCTGTGTGTGATATTTTATCATGGCAGCACTAACAAACAAATATATTGAGACAAATTTTTAATAGCAGAGAGTATTATGTATTTAAATTTCTTTTAGGAAATTTCCATATAAAAATAGGAAATAAAATAAAAGTAAACATTTGTCCTTTTTGTCTCTATATGCCCTGATCAGTGTTCCAAGACTTCAGGTTAGACATTTAAACAAAATTGCTTTAAGTATTCTCATGTTCTACTTTTCTGACTCATACTTTCCTTCAAAACAAGATAAATATTTATATGTGGGTAAAAACTTATACTATGGAAAATTACATTGTAAATAACATACATGTTCAAGTAGGTCTATTTTCATTCAAACTTATGTTAGACTATTGGTTTATTTTTAATTGCTTTCAGACTATCTATAGTAAGTAAAATCAAATAAATCAACTTAAAGGTATTAACATTTAAAAAACTTGGAAGTCAGATAGTACTGGGTCTAACATTCAATTTTATCTTGGTGAAAATGACATATAAGGATCATGAAAACTTAAAAGGAATTACAGAACTGTGAATTGAAGTCCAAGTAAAACATAAGATCAAAGAATATCTCAATGATTTCATCTTCTAGTATATTAAACCTAAACACTAAAATGTTTGATTTATATATTTTATTCTACCTTTTCACAGACAAAAGCATCTTTTAAAAGATACATGCCCTAAAACTTTCACAATTATTTTTTCTCACATTTCTAATTTTTTATAAGGTATTTATACATAAAATGTTGTTGAGGCAAGATCTACATTGTCTGAGGATGGCATTTAAGAAGTATTCCAATCAATGCCAGTTTTATAAATGATTATTTCTAAGAAAGCAAAATATTTTCAAGCAATGATATGCTCACTTATTTTAAATTTTATCCTATTTTATGTTATTTATGATCCTGCACTAAAATAGCATTTTTAGATCAAAATACCTATAAGTCTGTTCTACAATTCAGTCAATATCATCTTAACAGTAATTCTATTTTAATGTCCACTGTGCATTTATAGTAAGATATGTCCTTCTAGTGACTCTCATTATAACTATGGTCCTAGATACTGCCTTTAGCTTCCAGCTACCAATTCCTGCTGAAGAACAGAATTAAATATGTGAAAAGCAAATGAGCTTGTTTTAAGCAGCATGAAAATGAACTCTCCAATTAAAACTCATCAATCTTGTTTCTTACAAGGTAATTCTATTTAAACTAAGGTAAGTCTCACTTTTAAGCTGTTGATAGTTTCTCCTGGACTTAAATATAATTCTTTGTAAACTAAAGGAATACAGCCTTTTATTCTCACAGGTTTAACTTGCTGAAATCTACTAAACCAATCCATCTTTGATTTCTGCTCCTTCTCTCTCCCTCCACTTTGCTTCTTCTCCATCTCCAATCAAAAAGGACCATACTAAAATAGCAATGTGTGTAGAGGAGAGCAATTAGGTATATGTTGATACTATGTTTGAGAGGATTCTGTTTAGTTGAAGGGAGACATGGGGAGCAGAGAGGAGTTGAGTATTGGAGTAGAAGAAAATGGCCAGTTTCCATTATCTCCTAAGTTAGGATTTCAGGGTCTCTGGTCATTTTTTTTCAGAGAACAGTACCATGAGTTACCAGATAAGAATCTATCAGACTAAAACTGAATGATAAAATCAAATGTAGTATTAATAATTTTTTAATGCCGTAATTTACTTCTACTAGAATAAATTAGACTTGATATAAGCTTGTCTTTGAGGATATTTTCATGCTTAATAAACTTTAAAATCACCTTTAGTTTACACTGCAATTGCTTCATTTCCAGATCCATGCTCCTTGAAGGACTCAGTGATGTAATGTGTATCCGAGGAGCTGTAACCCGGGAAACTTCTTCTGCCAAACTTGTGATTTCAGAAGAGGATTCCAATTTCTTTAGTAAATCTTCTTTTTCTTTCCGAAGCTCAGCCAAATCTAAATTTAACTTCTTTAAAAAAAGAAAGAAATATAAATATAAAGGTTAATACTGTTAAAACTTTTCAAACTGTTAATACTGTTAAAACTTTTCAAAAATTCTAACCTCAATTAGCTTTTGCTTAAGATTGTGGGCTACTAAAGTTAAAAAAATATGAATTAGCTGTACTTAATATCTTTTGGTCAGCTGGTGTTTACCCAAGAAGCACTATTTCTTTGCCTTCACAAATATATGAGTGAGCCAGGGAGTCACAGATAACTTTGACTTCAGGGTCAATGGACTTAACTTGGTAAAAGCCAAGCTAGGACAGGACAGGATAATAGATGTTAGTTGTTTATGCTGAGTAGATCTTACCACTCTCTATGGTAGCCAAAATATTTCTCATTTAGTAACATAAACATTAAGTCCAATTGACAGATGAGTCTTGTTAGGGATTTATTTCAAATAGCATGCAAACAAACTCACTCAATTTTATGTACTTGGTTGATAGCTGACAAGTCCCGTTTGTAAGGTAGAATGCCACTAAACTTCTAATATTTGAAATTTTGCTAAATGATATACTAGTAATGTTTTTGAGAAGGAGTGTAAAAGAAACTATCTTACTGTTAGCCCTGTTCCTTTACCAATCTACAGTCTGCCGAATGTCACCAAACTAATAGCATAACAACTCCAAACTCCTTAAGCGGGTAACTGCATGACTGATTTATTATCCCAAAGAAGCTCATAATATGGTAGTAGAACACAAGGAACAATTAGACAAAACAATCCTGAAATCTCTCATGAGAAAAAAAATCTTTCTTTCTTATGAATTACAATTAGAAACAGGAAAAGATGCTGCTAAAGTGTACAGTAATATAAACATGGGACATAAGTAATTTAAGTATTAACACTATATTTAAACATAACTTCTAGAAACTAAATATGTACTTATATATGCATGTGCATATAGTTAAGAATAAATATTTCAGATCATGGATTCAGAACTAGGGCTTGATATATTTGAGATAAGAGTATGTGTTGGTGAAAAGACTATTTATTTGGCTATATTTTAGCTTATGATCTGAACGTACAGTTCTATAAATTTTGGGGAAATATTTGTTCATGAATTGTCCCGAAGGTACATAATAATTAATATCTAAAAGTGAAATCATAATTTCCTTAAATCTGAAAATCTTCCGGGTTACCATTTTAGCTTGAATCCACTTTTCTCTCTATTTACTAATTTCCTATGTCCAATCAATTGTCAGATTCTATAAATTATACAGTCTATTAAATTCATTCCTTTCTGTATTCTCTCAATGAATATTCTCATTATTCCACAGAGGTTATTGCCAGGGTCCTCCCTCTCTCCAACTCCATCTGACTTTTTATTCAACTCCCTAATACAACATTCACCTGTTATTCCCATATTCAAACTCTTTAGGGGCTCTTCACCTCAGTGGGATAAATCTCAGATGTCTATAGATAATAAAGCTTTCTAAGATTAACTTAGATTTATTTTTGTCATGTTATCACCTGAAGCCAAACTTACCTGCCATTCTCCAAATCTGCCTGCCTTTTCTACATCAATGACTACACATAGTGTTTCCTACTGCTGAAGGATTTCCCATCTTTGAAGAGCAACTTAGTTTTCCTCCCACACAAAGCCTTCTTTATTCTTTTATTTTCCTTTCTCTTTGCTCCCATAAAACCATGCATGTTCCTCATCTATGAGCCCTAGTAAACTTTAAATCCTTCAAGGAGGATGCTTTTGACCACCTATGTGTTCACCACAATATGTAAAAACAATGCCTTAGGTATAAAAGAAAAACAAAAGAAAGGTTTAAATTTTTTAAGATTCCCTATTTGTAGTACAGATGGTGCTATAAAGACACACATCAATTATAGCTCTTATTTATAATCTGTTTATAACCATATAAATTAAAATACTTTTCATTAAAAATGTAGTATTAGTGAAGCTTTCACTTAGGCAGCATATACCAGAGTATTTCTGAATTCTGATATTAATGCTCTGCATCTAAATTAGACTTTTTCAGATTTCAGTTTGGAAAGACAGAACTCATGGCTACATTTCCAGGTAGAATCTCAGACAACACAAGAAACTAAAATCTAATTTCATTATGAACAGACTTTGGTAGCTATTCTTATTTGCCATACTCCTATGCCATTACATCTATTACTTCCATGACGTCAGATATTAAGGCAATAATATGTCTCTATTGAGGAAAGACCAAGCCAAAAAAATATTTCCCTCAAGGACATGCATATGTGAATTTCAACATCATCTTAACAATACAAAAATCATTAAATGAAGAAACATTGAAATTATGGATAAGATAAAATTATACTTTATGAAAATATAAAATTTTGATTAAATACTTAAAACCTACAATCTTTAAAATATTACTATATTAGCATCTGTTGAAATGGGAGCTATGCAAATCATTTATTCCATCAGTTTGAAATTCTTTCTTTATCCCTTGGAATTTTGGACAAATAGTGTGGGCTCTATTACTAATTTCTCTCAGTTTAAGAATTCTATTTCTTATCTGAGAAATGCTATAGAGAGAAGAAGTATAAAAATTTTATTTTCCTTACTCTTGTTTTGGGCTGTGACACTACTTTTGTGGGTAAGCTTATTAAAGGAGATCGTGCTCAAAAATCTACCAATAAATTAAGATTGCTCTTAAAATTTTTCTTTTTATCAGTAGAATGATTCATAATACTCTAATATTACTTTTCTATCACCAAAGACTTTAAAATTTTTATGTTACATTGTATTTAAAAGAGAAATAACAAAGTACAGATGGAAGTGTCATAATCTCTGGAGTCTCATTCTCTGGAACTGTTGCTTATAAGCTGAATGGACTTAAGCAAGTATGTGACTTTGTTTCTCCTTTCAAACAAAGATGATGTTGCCTACTTAACAAAGGTAATTTTGAAGACAGAATTTTTTAAAAAACTGTGATAGCACTTGGTATATTTTAAATGTGAAGCTTTATTGGTAGCATTATTCTGTGGTAAATGCTACTCTATAGAGTCTGAGACATGTCTTAAAAGCTGAGGACAAAGATTAAAAAAAATTGTTTAATATATGTATATAATAATCTTGTAATTTCTCTTATGACAGAAATTTTAGTTTGTCTTAAGGCAGAGTTACTTGTTTGACTAGGATCAACTTAGGATCTCTACTAGGCTACATGCTTATTATTGATGTCAGATGTGCTCAGCTCTGCAGTCCAAAATACTCTTTTAATTTAAAAGTTTACTTCACTAAGTACTGAAATTTGTATTGATCTATGTAAAGCCAATTATTTTTAACCAATTATAAAACAGAACTTAATACTATAAAATTTTAAAGTAGATATTACAAATTATTTATTTACATGTTAGAACCTTGAGATGAGACTGGAGATTGTTAGGTTAAGTGAAATAAACCAGGCACAGAAAGACAAGCACTTCATGATCTTACTCACGTATGGAATCTAAAAATGTTGATCTCATAGAAGCTGAGAGTAGAATGGTGGTTTCCACAGGCCAGAGAGAGGAATGGGGAAAAGTTTATCAGTTAATACTAACAATGTTGTAGTTATATAGGAATAAGAAGTTTTGATATTGTATTGCATGGTAGGGTGATTATTTTTTCCACATTTTTTATTCATACATTACAGTTGTACATAATTATGAGATTTGTTACCTGTTCATGCATGCACATAATATGACATTATAATTTGTCTGATATTAGATAATGAATGTACTATATATTTCAAAAAACTAGAAGAATTAGGAATGTTTTCACCATAAAGAAATGATAAATATTAGAAGAGACAGGCATGTTTAACCTGATTTAAACATTATACAATGTATATATATATGCATTGGAACATCACATGGTACCTCATAAGTAAGTAAAAATTTATGTTTCTATGTCACAGTTAAAATTTTAATTTAAATTAAAAATAAATATAATATTGAGGAATATAAACCTCTGAAATGTAAATAACCCTCTAAAGAACAGTAAGGAGAAACAAGAATACACATACTGAATATATGACTTATTCTTCAGTAGTGAATCCTGTGGTGTACACAATTTTCAGATGACCCCCCAATAAGCTATGTTCTACTATAATATCTTCCCCTTGTTTGTAGGTGGAACCTGAGAATACGACAGGCTATTACTACAATGATTATAATAAGTTATACTAAAAGGAGATTTTGTGGTTGCAATTAGAGTTCTAATCAAATCACTTTAAGATTATTCTGCCTGGTCATAACCTCATGAGGTAAGCCCTCTCCAAGATGATCAGGGGCCCTTCCTGAGAAAGAGATTCTCCTGCTGGCCTTGAAGAAGTAAGCTGCCATGACTATGGCAGGAGGACTATGAAGGAACCACAAGGCAAGGATGTAGCAGAGGCCTCAAGGAGGTGAGAATGGTTCTTGGTTGGCAGCCAGCAAGAAAAGAAGGGCCTCAATTCTATATGCTTAAGGAAATAATTTTTTTTTCAAGAAACATGTGAGTTTGGAAGGGAAGCCTAAGCTATAGAAAGGAGGGCAGACTTGATGACACACTGATTACAGCCTGTGACACTCTGGGCTGGAGAACTGCTAAGACATGCCAGACTCTTGACACAAGAAACTAAGTGGTAAAGAAAGTATATGTTGTTTCTAAGGTGCTTAGTTTGTGGTAAATTGTTAGGCAGCACAGAAAAAACTAGGATAAGTCATAATTTTTTTTAAAAACCAGCCCCCTGTTGAGACTATCCCTTGTTCCCTTACTCCTACCTTGCCCCACCTCAAGTATCTCAAACCCTATGGTGTATAGTTTATATAAGACTCAATGTGGAGTAATTTTGTTTTGTCACCCATAATTTTGTATTAATTTTATTTTTGAATGTTCCATTTTCTATGCCTAGAAACATAAATCAACTCCTCCAGATCTTCATCTGTAGTTCATTTGCCAAGCCAAAAGCCTTTGTTCAGAATCTTTCCTCTGCTGCTCTCAGCAATAGGAATCCCATGAACAGCGTGAAGATGTCTCCTTTGGCCTACTCTTCCTTATTCTCTTATGTGGGAATGCATTCACAAATATCTTTAATTTGGGGCTCCAACTTGACATTTTCTGTAGGATTCGGATGGTAAGTATTTAGATTCAGAACTGGACTCAATATCATTCATTCTTTTGTACATATAAGGTGGAAAGCACTACACTAGTTCTGTATTTTCAATGATTAATGAAAAAGTAATAACCCTTGCCTTGAGGTAAACCAGAGTCTATAAACCAGAAATATTTAACAATAAACTATAGTGTTATCAAGAAACAGAACAGGAAGCTAAGGGAACTGCTGCTCTCCTCAGTTCCTGCCTTGTAATGCCTCTACAGCCAGTTTCTTTCAAGTACCCTCCCTGATATGCTGTGTCACATGTGTCCTAGAAACCAGAGGCAGCATCAACTGCCCTTGCCTATACTTTAACCACTCTGCTCTTCAGTTTTTATGTGACAGAAGGTACCTGCTAGAATGTGGGTGAGTAAACTGAGGATAGACCTGAGGAGATGGAATACATACTCATCACCAGAGACTTTCAGTAAACAGGTTAATGTTTAAGAATAAATTATCAGAAAAAATAAAATGAGCCCCAAAAAGATTCTATAGGTCCAATATAAAAAGTAAAGGGTTTAGAAAGAAATCTGAAAGATAATTTCCCTAATGACTTCCAAAACAATGCTATTTTATATTTGTGGATCTTGATGTCTTCAAAGAATAAAATATTCAACACCTGCCTATTTTAATGTACACAATACTAGCTGTAGCATATAAAGAAAATGCTTTTGAGTATTCAAATACTTCAGAAGTAGCGCGCCAAGGGAAAGGAATAGGATGGTACACATCTTCTAATAAGAGAATAATTGTGACCTACATTTTTTTCTGGATAATAGTCACCCTATAGTATTCAAAGATACAGTTTGTTTTTTACTACTACAGAAAAAGCTTAAAGAAATGAAACATTTTAGGGGCTGGGACTGTGGCTCAGCGGTAGAGCGCTTGCCTCGCATGCGTGAGGCCCTGGGTTCGATCCTCAGCACCATATACAAAGCAATAAAATAAAGACATTGTATCCATCCACAACTAAAAAAATATTTAAAAAAAAAAAAAAAAAAAAAAAAAAAAAAAAAAGAAATGAAACATTTTAAAAATTAGGAAAATATTTTTAGTTGGGATAGTAAAGAATCCAGCCAAACGTGACATTGAATGTCATGGTGAGAGCAGCAGGGGTTTGGGGCAGCCCTTGGAAGAAATGGTTAGTAGCAAAAGAATTCTTCAGTTGATACCAGAGCAAAGGTTAGGTGCTGAATGTTGTAAAAGCTCAATCAGCAACAGAAGAGTGAGGTGTACGGACTAGTCTCTATTTTTTTTTTCTCTCTTTTTGAAAGCCATAGGAATTGGCAGTCAAAGTAGGGAAAAGCAACCACTGAATGGGAATGATCTGTTTTGAATTACTTCACCAAAATCTCTAATCTTAAATTCTGCTTAAGGCTGACATAGGACATTATTCAATGTTGAAGATAGAAATAAGTTCATTGATAGTTTCACAGCTTGATTATTCTGGTTCATACTTAAGCAGAGTCAGTAATTTCAAAATTTTTATTTTTAAATATAATTATAATGTAAGTTTTGTTATAAGAATTGAAGCAGAGAATGGAGATAAAATTCTAGTTTAGAATATCTATGTGAGTTTCATAGGCAAGAACTCTATAAACCCCCTAGAAAGAGAAATCTTAATGATATTTCTTCCTCCCATGAATAGAGCCAACATACTTTTATTTTGAATATTATGATTTTATAGGGAATAAAATAGAAAGAAACAAAATTCTGTATGTTGACATGTATAAGACTAAAAGCTTAATTGAATAATAATTCTGAGAGTAATCAAGACACTTGCACAATTGATTTCTCAGTCATCAACACACATAATTTCCATGTAAGTACTCAGGAAGATAAATAGTTCAGAGTTATAATTCTCAAGTTTAGTAATAAAAGTTTTAAATTTAAAACATGAATTTTGTTTTGTTATGATATTTAATACCATCAAGAGAAAAAATTAAAAAATGAAAGCCAACAACAAAAGAATCTAGACAGAGATGTAATTATCTATGTAACAAAATATCATGAAAAATCCACTCAGTTACTACATCACTCACTTATAAACTGTTTTCTGACAAATGCAGTTATTAAAAGCCTACAGTATGTTTCACAAAATGTCAGGCAAATGAAGGTAATATAGAGGACTTTTTACCAATGCTTTTGCTAGTAGTTAGACTTCAGTAGCCTTTAGAGACCATTAAGTACCCTTTGGCTAATTGGCCAATGGTAGATTAATCCTCTTTTTATTCCAGCAGCACTATTTTAACACCCTTATACTCTGTCAGTGTAGTGTCTGAATGACAAAATAATATTGTGCATGAATAATAAGCAGAAAAGTTAAATTAACATTTCATGTTTCACATGCCATACCTGTGTGTCAGAGAACTTTCTTTTTAAGTCACTGACATTCAACTTTTTAAAATAATCTCATGTTGACATCTTATTGAGGTGAATTTTCCTAATTACTGCTAATTGCCTATCAAGAAAAAAACTCTTTTCATGAAGTGCAGTTGTCTAGCACAGATGAACCAAGCTCCAGTGTGCACATTAAAGACAAAGCATGACACTTAAGGTGCTACTTTGTTATAAGGTCATACTAAATATGGTTTGCAATTAACAGACCAGTTTTTATGGTACTGAAAATGCCAATCTGTCTTGATGTGTTCAAATTAGATTCTATCAGAGAAATATGGATATCTGCATATAGATTAGAGATATGCTACTCTCAATAACATTTATAAGGAGTAAATTTTTTCAATGTCCTTGCTTTTCGTAATGTACGTTCTTATTAATGCTCAATTAAATCATTATTTTATAAATGTGTTCAAAATTGAAAATGTGATTTCTCAAATTGAAAATAAACACTATTATTTCAAATGTCACATTGTTCAAAACACTTTACTAATAATTTTAATTCTCAAAACAGAAAAAAATGCTGAAAATATTTAACATGTATCCTTTAATTTGCATTAAAACTTTTGACATTATTGAGATTTGCAGTAAATTTTCATCTATGTGATAAAAATTTCAAAATAATGTAAACAACTAAGTACATTTCAAAATAATATAAATAACTAAATGAATGCATTTTAGCTGAATCAAAGTTAAACCATATTACTTCAACTTCTGTTCTACAACTATGTAAAAAATATCCTGTATTAGATGTGAAATTTTAATATGTGAAAATTAAATTACACAGTTTACTTTCAAATATTTGTGGGCAAAAGTCAACATTTGTCTGTTTATAGCAAAATAGCTTAATTGTTGGTTTATAATTTCAAATTCTCAGTCCAAGTTACCAGAAGAAATGCCCTCTTTACACACTAGATACTAAATACAGATATAGACACTTGAAATCAAATGTATACACAGAAAGATTCATCCTTATCACTGTGAAAATAATTTCTCAGTGTCCATACAGTAATATTATAAGCTCAGTCACAGTTCTTCTAAAGACTTGACCTACACATGGCTGACCATGAGGTTGCAATGCGTTTCCATTCTGATTCTTTTCCCTGGCAGGAATAAAAAAGAATGATAGTGCTATTTGGTGTTCCAAAGGAAAAACTAAGTAACTAAAACCCATTTTGTCACTTTTCTTTTACTTTTTACTGCTTAAACTCAAGCTTATTCGACATAGAAATATCTATTTCTCATATATGCTATACAAAAACCATCTTTAATTCTATTTTTCCTCCACTCCTTTTGTCAATACTTTTTCCAGGTATTGAAATTTTGCGGAGGCAAGAGGAAAATAATCCTCCTCAAATTATCCAAACCAAGAAAAAATTTTAAAATTAATAAACATGCCAAATCAACAGAAATGATAGTTGGTGTTTTATGGTGATGTTGACACCATATCTGTTTCTAAATAAAGAACTATAAATTTTCAAGTGAAGTTATAGTGACTGAATTATCAGGAACATAGTCTACCAAACTCTAGAATATAATCTGCAGAAGTCTCATGAAGCCTCCCTCATTCTCCTCTAATTAAACTCAAATCTCCTAAAAAACAAGCTTTAGTACTCTGGATTGCTTTTTTTGTCCTAGTGGAGTAGTATTACAGTAGTATCACCTCTTACTGTAATGTATTTTTATAGATCAGAAAAGGCTTTGTGGCTGAGTAATATTCCATTGTGTACATATACCACATTTTCTTTATCCATTTTTCTGTTGAAGGGTACCTAGGTTGGTTCCATAGTTTAGCCACGGTGAATTGAGCTGCTATAAACATTGATGTGGCTGTTTCACTGTAGTATGCTGATTTTAAGTCCTTTGGGCATAAACTGAGGAGTGGCATAGCTGGGTTAAACAGTGGTTCCATTCCAAGTTTTCTGAGGAACCTACATACTGCTTTCCAGCATGGTTACACCAATTTGCAGTCCCACCAGCAAATGCATGAGTGTACCTTTCCCCCACATCCTTGCCAACATTTATTGTTGCTTGTATTCTTGATAACTGCCTTTCTGACTGGAGTAAGATGAAATCTCAGTGCAGTTTTAATTTCTATTTCTCTAATTGCTAGAGATGTTTGACCAAACATATTTGTTGACCAACCATATTTCTTCTTTTGTGAAATGTCCTTTCAGTTCCTTTGCTCATTTATTATGTTTGTTTTTTTGGTGTTAAGTTTTTTGAGTTCTTTATACATCCTAGAGATTAATGCTCTGTGAGGTGCAGGTGGCAAAGATTTTCTCCCATTTAGTGGGCTCTCTCATCATGTTCTTGATTGTTTCTTTTGCTCTGAAGAAGCTTTTAGGTTTGATTCCATCCCACTTACTGATTCTTGATCTTAATTTTTGCACCTTAGGAGTCTTGTTAAGGAAATCAGTTCCTAAGCTAACATGGTGAAGATTTGGGCCTACTTTTTCTTCTATTAGGTGCAGAGTCTCTCTGTTCTAATGGATCTAATGGATTCTAATGGTTCTAATCAAGGATCTAGGTCCTTGATCCACTTTGAGTTGAGTTTTGTGCAGGGTGAGAGATAGGAGTTTAATTTCATTTTGCTACAGTTTTCCCAGTACTATTTGTTGAATAGGCTATCTTTTTGCCAATGTATGTTTTTGGTGCCTTTGTCTAGTATGAGATAACTGTATTTATGTGAGTTTGTCCTTGTGTCTTCTATTTTGTACCATTGGTCTATGTGTCTGTTGTGGTCCCAATATGAAATTATAGCATTTGCCGATAAATGGATGGAACTGGATAATCATGCTAAGTGAAATAAGCCAATCCTCCGAAACCAAAGGCTGAATATTTTCTCTGATTTGTGGATGCTAATTTCACAATAAGGTGGGGGGGGTTTATGGAAGAAAACAAGTACTTTGTATTAGAAAAAGGGGAATGAAGGGAAGAGAGGGAATGGAAAAGATAGTAGAATGAATTGGACATTACTATCTTATGTGCATATGATTACAAGACCAATGTAATTCCACATCATGTACAACCAGAAGAATGAGAAGTTATACTCCATATAATTTATGAAAATACATTCTGCTATCATGTATAACTAATTAGAATAAATAAAAAAATAGAAGTTATAAGAAAGAATCAAATAGAAATGTTTAGGCTAAAACAATAACCAAAATAATTAAAATATCACTTAATGGGCAAAATAGCAGATTGGAACTGACAGAAGAAAGGATAAATAAATGTGAAAAGAGAAAAAAAGGAGAGAGAGAAAGAGAAGCCTTTGTGGACTAGCCTGAGGAAATGAATGCTCACGTATAGTACTGTTACTGAACATCAGTGAGAATCTAAATAATTAAAAATTGCTTGTAATATTCAATTCCTATACAGATTTCCAAGGGCAGGTATTACTTAAAATACTTTTTTACATCTAAAAACTTATAATGGAGCATGATATACTCCTGAAATTCATATTTTATAAGATAAAGTCATTTCAACAAGCCTCTAAAAGCATTTATGAACACTGAGGCTATTTAAATTATACTTGAATCAGTTCATAGAAATAGTGCATTATCACACTAATCTAAATGAAATATTACCAACTTTTGGGTTCCAAACTCAAAGACTAATCCTTTGTAGCTCTAACTTAATATGTTCGAATTAGTGAAAAGCTATATATTTCTTAAATATATCTTAAATGTGAATAGTGTCATAATACTTAGAAATTGAAATATTTTTTTAATAGTGTCAATAGTTAACTGTATGTCTTTCCTTGTAGTACCACATCTAAGCCTACAAATAAATTATTTGGATGAATGCTAGTCAGAGAATTTAAAAAATCCTACAACTCATTACAAATTTAACAGCAGCAACACTAAGTATTCATGTGATGTTGATCATTTATAAATATATCCTACTAAAATTCTCAAGAGAAACATCTTAGTAATGGTTTTCTATATTTCCTATATAAGTTTCATAAAAGTGGAAAAAATGACTTTAAAAATTTTTTGAAGTTTTTTTTTTTTTTGGTTTTTAGTGCTGGGGATCAAATTCAGGTCACTTGTTAGGCAAGTACTCTACCATTCAGCTACAGTCTCAGCTGATGACATATTTTTTTTTTTTTTTTTTGAGTGGTAATTAGCTATTTATTTATTTATTTATTTTTTTTCTGGAAACTTAACTTTATTAGATATATGCTTTTTTTTTTTTAATGTTTCATTAGTCCATTTAATAACTCATGTATTCTTAGTACATATTTCCTTTGACATACTGTTCTATGTTAGAATATAAATTAAATCAAGTATAATAAAACTTTAAAGTGAAATGGCTCTTAACTCTCACAGACAATAACAAATACCT
>CM053399.1:136819872-137006301 GCA_028644305.1 Xerus rutilus | reverse complement strand
ACGCGCAAGTGAAATTCCTGCCGGGGCAGCTGTAGGATGATGTCCAGAAGCTGGCTGGGAGATGGTATTTCCACAACTTCAATCTCTGGCTCTGGAGAGACTGACCGCAGCATCTGCCTAGGCCGCCATCTTGGAACTGCCCTCTGATGACATATTTTAAAATAAATTTTTATAATCCGTGAACTTGGTAAGATACCAATAAACTTAAAATGAGATTATTTTCCCACTAAAACCTAATATATGTGAAAATAACCAAAGAAATACCTTTCATAGCATAGAATAGAAATTTCTTCTAGAGGAGGAAAACAAGAAGAAATTTATATAACCTGGATTTATACAATATTATTCAAGATATTTCTCAGAGATTTCATTGAAAAGCTATTTTTTCAACACATAAAAATTCCACATAGGAACTTCTTCCATCATTCTTCATTTCCTTTTCTATTTAGAATTATCTTTTGTTTATCACATTCTTTCAAAGAGTAATAACAATTGATCTAACAGAGTAGTCACTCGATAAATAAAGTCAGATAAATATCTGGTTCTCTGTTAACTTAAGCTACCATGATTCACACAGATCTTTAGGAAAAGGGTAGTCTGAGAGTTATTTTTGTTTTTATTTATCAAGTTTTTGAGTTCTCTGTCATTCTCCTAGAACAGTGGTTCTCAAAGAATACTTGCTACACAAGCATGTATTTTGGAAATCCGTGGTGACACTTTTGAGTACCATAATGATTAAAAATTTAAGTGGGTGAAATACAGGAATACAAAATATACTACAACATGTAGGTTAGTCCTGCCCAGTAGAAATGTCTCCATATCCTACATGACTCAAATCTCTTATCAATTATTTATGTAGGTAAAAATATGCATATAATGAAATTAGCCTAAATCCTAACTCAGGATTACACATAGGCAACACTTGTTTCTTCTTGTTGTCCTAGAAGTTAACTATCCTGTAAATCAGAGAAAGACAGAAAGATCAGAATGAAAAATTATTTTCTTCTCTGAGGTCTAAGCTTATGATGTAGACTTAGTATCTGGCTGGCATATCTGGAAAAGTCTGCACTGAAAAGGATGGTCTGGGATGGCAATGTGAAGTAAAGAGAAGCATCAATGACATTAGTGTCTGGTGCTAGTTCCTAAGTCCATGTTCTTCTGTTCATCTTTTGTGAGTTTCATTTTTCTTTTCTAGTATTAGTTTGAGTACAGTTTTTATCACTTGCTATCAAGATTCCTGCTAATACAACTTTATAAATAAAGTCCAACAACCTCTTCTCAGCTATTTGCAATTCCTTTATGGCATCTAACACTGTTGACCAAATCTATTTTTCTTTTTAAAAATTTTCTTTCTTTTCTGTATAACAGCATGCTTCTACTTTTCCTTCAGTTTTTCCATATGCTTCTTTTTGTTTTCCTTCTCTGGCTCTTCTGCTCATATAGCAGATACTCTCCCAATCTTCTTATCTTGCTACAAAAATTTGTTCCATCTCCAGCATTCTTTCTGTGGGATACTTACACAGAGGTAAGGTTTCTTTCTTTCTTTTTTTAATATTTTTTTTAGTTGTAGATGGACACAATATTTTTATTTATTTTTATGTGGTGCTGAGGATCAAACCCAGTGCCTCACGCATGCAAGGCAAGCGCTCTGCCACTGAGCTACAATCTCAGCCCCCTTCTTTTTTTTAATAAAATATTTCAAATATAACATAGATAATAATAAAAAATAAAAAGGATTCTCATGTATTAACTACTCAGCTGAGGCAATAAATTATGAGTACAAATGAAAGCTATAAATCGCTCTCCTGACTTACCAGAAATAATCACTATCTTGAATATCTTTGGTGTTTATTTTTCCCTCATGTCTTTATACTAAGGATGTATGTATATATGTGTGTGTGTTCATATATGTGTGTTTGTGTATAGATATATATGTATATTTCAAAAACATATAGATTTTAAGACATTCCCTTTTCACATTTTAACATCCCTGAAATTAGGATATATCTTCTATTCTCAGACATCACATAACTTTTTATGTGATGTCTGAGATATTATATTTGTCTTCAAATATTATATAAATAATATTTCTTCTTTTAACTTGCATATTCAGTTGGTGACTATGAATTCCATTGTATTCGCATACATTGGTTTCATATCCAGTAATCTTGCTGAACTCTATTAATTATACTAATTTGTTTTGAGATTCTATGCAGACAGCCTGGTATCCAGAATTAATGATGGTCTCGCTTCTTTATTTCTAATACTTTTAATTTTCATTTCCTTCCTAATGTGCTGGTTAGGCCCTTGAATACAACATCAAATCCAAACAATGACAGCAAGCATAAATGCCTTCTGATTAAAACAGAAATGCTTCTAACTTTCATCATTAACTATGATGGCTGCTTCAGGTTTCTAAGAGATACCTTATAGCAGAATAAAAAAGTCCTCTGCTATTCCCAGTTTGCTAGGAGAACTTTTATCATGAACAGGTTATTAATTTTATCCAAATATATTCTGGGGCTGGGGATTTAGGTTAGTGGTAAAATTCTTGTCTACTATGCATGAGGCCCTGGGTTTGATCCCATGAATTTAAAAAAAAATTCTTTGCATTTTTTATTATGGTAAAAAACACTTAAGATCTACCTTCTTAATAAAATATTAGTTTACAGTACAGTATATACATTTTTCCTTAAAATTTAAGTCCCTCTTTTCACTGCTTTTGCAGCCAATCCTAAGTTCAGATATGTTTTCAATTTGCTTTGTTGCAATGTATTTTTAAATTTTCTTTATGACTTCTTCTTTGACCCTCTAGTTATTTAAGAGTGTTTTGTTTAATTACTGTACACTTGGGAATTTTCAGTTTTCCTTCTATTGATTTCTAGAAGGAAAACTCCAACACATTGCTTTGTGATCAGAAATGATATCTGTATGATTTCAATCTTTCCAAATTTAAGATTTGCTTTGTGGGTGTGGAGACCAGGCAGGCCTAGGACAGTCTTGCTGACTCCTGAGGGGACCAGGCAGGCCCAGGACAGCCCTGCTGATGGGTGCGGAGCCCAGGGAGGCCCAGAAAAGTCTTGCCAATGCCCGTGCAGATCAAGTAGGTCCAGGACAGCCCCACCGATCCTTACAGAGCCCAGGCAGGGTCAGGACAGCTCTGGCGATCCCCGAGGAGCCCAGGCCCAGGCCCAGGACTGCCTACCACGCTGAGGACCACGCTAGCACACCACAGTGGTGCATCTCCAAACAGGCTACCCAAAGCCATCACTGGGCTTGCCCATTCAGCCTCATCTTTAAAAGTGACTGTCGCCATCTCAGATTACCCCCACAGATGCCACCCCAATCTTTAGTTGCAGCAGCTTCTATCTTGGGACACCATCTGGTGGTTGGAAGCCCAACACCAAGGTTTATGGGTTTGATACTACCCATCCACCAACCACAGGCATGGCCACTTCCATCTAAGGAAAACAGCCAGGACACGGAAGACCATCACCAAGGCCACCACAGAGAGACCTGATTCGCACCATGTGGCCCGCTGCTCCAGAGAGGCCTGATCTACACCTTGCACCCTGCGGGTGGAGAGGAGCCCTGCGCTGGGATTCCCTATTTACCACCTAAACCACTCCTTTTTGTGACATTGCAGCTACTGCCATGGCCCTCCTTATGCAGTAATCTCCACCATGGGACATTAGACAGGACAAGGAGGCAGATGTCCGTTGCAACATCATACACCAAACTGCAGGATCACCAAAGAGTCCATCCAATGTCATTGTACAGCCCATCCTTCCAGCCCCATCTCTGAAAGCAGTTGTCTCCATCTTGGAACACCTCCACTGCCATCTTGCGTTTCCTCCTCCGCCGCCTCCACCATCTTTAGCTGGGGCAGCTTGGACACTGACTGGGGCTTGGAAGCCCAACATCAAGGTACCTACAGGCTTGATGCCACTGCTGCCACCAACTAGGGCATGGATGTTTCCATCTAGGGACAATAACTAGGTCCTAGAAAACTGTCACCAAGGTCCCGGGGGCCCAGTTGCACCAGAGGTATCTCTCTTTGGTGTATTAACAGATGTCATCATAGGCAGCAAGGAGCCTTGCATAGGGTAATTTCTTTCTCACACTTTTTTCCTGCTAACAGCTAACTTCTTTTGATTACCCTTTCACTAGTCCTATAATCTAATACCTCTATCTTCCCACATTGTATCTCATAAACATCATAGCCCACTCACTCCCCCCAACATTATAAACAGTAAATCCTTATGCAAACTTATTGGCTATATGGTACAAGATAACTGAACTCATCATTTATGTTTATAGTGACAAAACTATAAATGTCAAACTAGAAGCTAATTGATCTATGACTACATATTGGTTGTATTGTATTGGATGCTGTAAACATTGATATCCCCCTTAAAGGTGAGGTATTGGTAACCTGCAGAAACACTACAGGATTATAGGGTAGAAGCTGCAATACCTCAGATCTGCGCTGCAAGAGAAGAAGATACATAGATAACATGAAAAAGCAAGAGAGGAACATGCCTCAAATAAACCTAGATACTACAACAATAGAATCCATTGACAGCACAGTACATGAAATGTCAGAGAAAGAGTTCAGAATGTACATAATTAAAATGATCTGTGAATTAAAGAATGACCTAAGTGAGTAAATACAGGCAAAAATTCACCACTCTAACAAAGAAATCAGGGAGCAAAATACTACTTCTTCAAGAAAGAGATGGAGATTCTAAAAAACCGAAATAGAAATCCTTGAAATGATGAAAATAAACCAAATAAAAAACTCAATAGAAAGCATCAACAACAGACTAAATAACTTGGAAAATAGAACCTTAGACAATAAAATGTATAATCTTGAAAATAAAGTTGAGCACACAGTGAAGATGATAAGAAACCATGAACAGAATATACAAGAATTATGGGATAACATCAAAAGACCAAACCTAAGATTTATTGGGAAAGAGAAGGCACAGAGATTCAAAATCAAATGAATGCACAATCTCATCAATGAAATAATATGAGAAAATTTCAAAAACATGTAGAATGAATTGGAAAACCAAATACAGGAGGTTTCCAGCATACCAAATGTACAAAATACAAGAGATATACAACAGGACACATTATAATGAAAATGTCTAGCATACAGAATAAAGAGAGAATTTCAAAGTCTGCGAGAGAGAGGCATCAGATTACATATAAGCTAAGACCAATTCAGATCTCAGCAGATTTTTCAATGCAGATCCTCAAAGCCATGAGATCCTGGAACAACATATACTAAGCTCTGAAAGAAAATGGATGCCAACTAAGAATCTTATATCCAGAAAAATCAAGCTTCAGATTTGATGATGAAATAAAAAACTTCCATGATAAACAAAAGTTAAAAAAATTTACAGCAAGAAATGTTACTATAGAACATTCTTGGCAAAATATTCCACAAGGAAGAAATGAAAAACAACAATGAAAATCTCCAAAGGGAGGAACTACATTAAAAGAAAAACCAATCAAAGGAGAAACCAAGTCAAGTTAAAAACGAAAATGACTGAGATTACAAATCATATTTCAAAACTAACCCTGAATATGAATGGCCTAAGCTCATCAAGTAAAAGACACAGATGGAGACATTGGATTTAAAAAAAAAAAGACCCAACAATATGCTGCCTTCAAGAGACTCATTTCACAGGAAAAGACATCCATAGACTAAAGGTGAAAGGATGGGAAAAAACATATCACTCACATGGACTGTGTAAACAAGTAGGGGTTTCCAAACTCATATCAGATAAAGGAGACTTCAAACCAAAGTTAGTGAAAAGGGATAAAGGAGGTCATTTCATACTGCTCAAGGGAATCATACATCAACAAGACATAACAATCTTAAATATCTATGCCCTAAGCAATGGGGCATCTCTGTATATCAAACAAACCCATCTCAACTTCAAGAATTGAATAGACCACAACCCATTAATACTGGTGATTTAACAAACCTCTCTCACCACTGGATAGATCTTCCAAACAAAAACTAAACAAAGAAACTACAGAACTCATTAAACAATCAATAATTCAGACTTAACAGACATATATAGAATATTCCATCCATCAATGAGTGAATACACTTTTTTCTCAGCAGCACATGGATCCTTCTCCAAAACAGATTACAGGTTATGCCACAAAGCTAGTCTTAGAAAATACAAAAAAAAAAAAATATTACCCTGCATTCTATCTGACCATAATGGAATGAAATTGGAAATAAATGACAAATTATAAAATAGAAGCTACTTGAACACCTGCAGACTAAATAATATACTATTTTTTTTTAATTTTTTTTTAGTTGTGGATGGACACAACATCTTTTATTTTATTTATTTATTTTTGTGTGGTGCTGAGGATCGAACCCAGTGCCTCACGCATGCGAGGCAAGCACTCTACCACTGAGCCACAACCCCAGCCCCAATAATATACTATTGAATGATGCATGGATAACAGAAGACATTGGGGAGAAGATAAAAAATTGTTAGAAGTTAATGAGAACTCTGATACAACATATCAAAATTTCTGGGACACTATATAAGCTACTACGAGGAAAGTTCATTGCAGTGAGCTTATTCATTAAAAGAATGAAAAGTAAACAAATGACCTGACATTACAACTCAAAGCCCTAGAAAATAGGAAAAAACCAACACCAATAGAAGCAGAAACGGATAATAATTAAAATTAGGGCTGAAATCAATGAAATTGAAACAAAAGAAATAATTGAAAAAACAAAAAGCTGATTCTTTGAAAAAATAAATATAATTGACAAATCCTTAGCCATCCTAATGAAAAGAAGGAAAGAGAAAACTCGAATTACTAAAATTCATGATGAAAAAGGAAATATGACAGACACTAGTGAAATACAGAATAATTAGAAACTATTTTGAAAATGTGTACTCCAGTAAAATAGAAAACCTTGAAGATACTAACAAATTTCTAGAGGCATATGACCTATCCAAACTGAATCAGGAGGACATACACAACTTAAACAGATCAATTTCAAGTATGGAAATAGAAGACACCATCAAAGCCTACCAACTAAGAAAAGCTCTGAATTAAACCACCTTTCAGCCAAGTTCTACAAGACCTCCACTGAAGAATTAGTACCAATACTCCTCAAATTATTCCATGATATAGAAAAGGAAGGAATCCTTCCAAACTCATTCTATGAGGCTAGTATCACCCTAAAACCAAAACCAGACAGACACATATCAAAGAAAGAAAATTTCAGACCAATATCCCTGATGAACATAGATGCAAAATTTCTCAATAAAATTTTGGCAAATCATATACAAAAACTTATTAAAAAATAATGCACCATGATCAAGTGGGGTTCATTTCAAGGATGCAAGGCTGGTTCAACATACAGAAATCAATAAACATAATCCATCATATCAATAGACTTAAAGATAAGAATCATAAAATTTTATTGATAAAGAGAAAGAATTTGACAAAATACAGCACCCTTTTAAGTTCAAAACACTAGAAAAACTAAGGATAGTAGGAACATACCTCAACTTTATAAAATCTACCTACACTAAACCAAAGGCCAACATCATCCTGAATGGAGAAAAATTGGAAGCATTCCCTCTTTCAACATTTCTATTCAACATAGTCCTCAAAACTCTAACCAGAGCAATTAATTAGACGTAAGAAATTAAAGGGATACGAATAGGAAAAGAAGCACTCAAATTATCATCATTTGCTGACAACATGATACTATACTTAGAGGATCCAAAACACTTCACCAGAAAGCTTGTAGAATTAATAAATGAATTCAGCAAAGTAGCAGGATATAAAATCAACATCCATAAATCAAATGCATTTCTATATATCAGTGATGAACCCTCAGAAAGAGAAATTAGGAAAATTATCCCATTCACAATAGCCTCAAAAAATAAAATAAATAAAACACTTGGGAATCAATCTAAAGAAGTAGAAGACCTATAAAATGAAAACTACAGAACAGTAAAGAAAGAAATTGAAGACCTTAGAAGATGGAAAGATCTTCTTGTTCTTGGATAGTAAGAATTAATATTGTCAAAATGCCCATACTACCAAAAGTGTTATACAGATTTAATGCAATTCCAGTTAGAACACCAACATTCCTCATAGAAATAGAAAAAGCAATTATGATACTCATTTGGAAAAATAAGAGATCCAGAATAGCCAAAGCAATTCTTAACAAAAAGAGTGAAGCAGGAGTCATCACAATACCAGACCTTAAACTATACTACAGAGCTACAGTAACAAAAACGGCATAGCATAGGCACCAAAATAGACATGTAGACCAATGGTACAGAATAGAAGACACTGAGACAAACCCACATAAATACAGTTATCCTATGTTTCATACTAGACAAAGGCATCAAAACATGCATTGAGAAAAGATAGCCTCTTCAACAAATGGTGCTGGGAAAACTAGAAATCCATATGCAGCAAAATGAAACTAAACCCCTCTTTCTTAGCATGCACAAACCTCAAATCGGAGTGAATCAAGAACCTAGGAATTAGACCAGAGACCCTACGCCTAATAAAAGAAAAAGTTGACCCAAATCTTCATCATGTCGGATTAGGCTGACTTCCTTAACAAGACACCTAAAGCACAAGAAATAAAATCAAGAATTAATAAGTGGGATGGATTCAAACTAAAAAGCTTCTTCTCAGCAAAAGAATCAATGAGGTGAAGGGAGAGCCTACTTTTGGGGAGTAAATTTTTGCCACAAGTATGTCAGATAGAGTACTGATCTCCAGGATAAATAAAGAGCTCAGTAAACTTAACACCAAAAAAAAAAAAAACAAAAAAAAAAACTAAAACCCAAAAAACAAACAAACAACATTAGAGAAATGCAAATCAAACCTACTCTAAGATTTCATCTCATGCCACTCAGAATGGCAGTTATCAAGAATATAAACAGTAACAAGTGTTGGTGAGGATGTGGAGGAAAAGGCACACTCATACATTGCTGGTGGGTCTGCATTTTTGGTGCAACCAGTCTGGAAAGCAGTGTGGAGATTCCTTAGAAAACTTGGAATGAAACCACCATTGATCCAGCTATCCTACTCCTCGGTCTATATTCAAAGCACTTAAAAACAGCATACTATAGTGACACAAACACTTCAATGTTTATAGCAGCACAATTCACAATTGCTAAACTGTGGAACCAACCTAGATGCCCTTCAATAGATGAATGGATAAAGAAACTGTGGTATATACACAGAATGGGATATTACTCAGCATTAAAATAAAATATGGTATTTGCAGGTAAATGGATGGAGTTGGAGAACATCATGCTAAGTGAAGTAAGCCAGTCCCAAAAAACCAAAGCCAAATGTTCTCTCTGAGAAGTGGATGCTGATCTACAGTGGGAGGGTGGGACAGGAAGAATGGAGGAACTTTGGGCAAAGAGGAGGGAGGGGGGAGGGGAGATGAGTTAAATGGTGGAATGAGATGAACATCAATACCCTAGGTACATGTATGACTGCATATATGGTGCAATGCTACATTGGGTAAAACCAGAGAAATGAAAAGTGGTGCTACATTTGTGTACAATGAATCAAAATGCATTCTGCTGTCATATATACCTAATTACAATAAATAAATTAATATAAAAAAGGAATGTTAGCAGAGGGCTGGGGTTGTGGCTCAGTGGAAGAGTGCTTTCCTCACATGGATGAAGTACTAGGTTCGATTCTTAGTACTACTTGTGAATAAATGAATAAAATAAGGTCCATCAACAACTAAAAAAAAGAGCATTAGCAAAAGCTTACTTTCTTATTTTATAAGCATCACTAATTTGAATATTTATATTAATATTATGAATATTCTTATTAATTTGTGATTGAATATTCATAGTCTATTCATAATTGCCCCAAACTAGAAGGAACAAAACTGTTCTTGAATAGGCATAAATGGTAGTGGTTATATGCAATGAAATATTACTTAACAATGAAGAAAATGAGGTCTTGAAGCATGAAAGTTATAAATAAATCTTAAATGTTTATGACTAAGAACCAATATGAACAAATTATAAAGTATTTAATGACATATCCTATAAGCTAGAAAATTAAAAACTATAAATGAAGACAGTGAAAAAACAGTTTTTTTCAGGTTTGAAAATGGGATACAGTGACTGAGTAGAGGAGTATAAGGAGTTTTTAAGACTGTGAACCTGTTCATATTATACTGTAATTGTTTCCATATTGTCCATTTTTGGTACTGGGGATTGAACTCAGGTACTCGACCACTGAGCCACATCCCCAGCCCTATTTTTTTTAAATATATTTTTTAGTTGTAGATGGACACGATATCTGTATTTTATTTATTTTTATGTGGTGCTGAGGATCGAACCCAGTGCCTCATGCACGCGAGGCAGGCGCTCTACCACTGAGCCACAATCCCAGCGCCCCAGCCTTATTTTGTGTTTTATGTAGAGCCAGGGTCTTACTGAGTTGCTTAGCGCCTCGCTGTTGCTGAGGCTGGCTTTGAACTCGCAATTCTCCTGTCTCAGCCCTCCTAAGTACTGGGACTACAGGCTTGTGCCACCGCACCCGGCTGTCGATTTAGTATTGAATTTGAAAAAACTTACTGAATTTCATTGATACAAAAGTGAACCTGAATGTATGCACATTTTTAATAAAACTTACTTTGATAGGAGAATCTCCTAATGGAATGTAATATGATAATACTATCTAACTGCAATATAAATGAAATGACCTCAGTAAAGGAGTAGTAAATATGCTGTCTTAAATAATTTTGGACATCAGTAGAATAAACAATGGAATATTACTGAGCATTAAAAGAGAATATAATTATGGCATTTTCAGGTAAATAAATGGAGTTGGAGAATATCATGCTAAGTGAAGTAAGCCAATCTCTAAAAACCAAAGGCTGAATGAATGTTCTCTCTGATGAGTGCATGCTGATCCATAATGGTGGGGGGCGGGGAATGGAAGAACTTTGATTGAGCAAAGAGGAGGGAAGGAAGGGGAGGGGACATGTGGGTAGGAAAGATGGTGGAATGAGATGAACTTCATTACCCTAGGTACATGTATGACTGCACATTGGTGCAACCACATGGTGTACAACCAGAGAAATGAAAAGTTGTGCTCCATTTGTGTACAACTGAAATGCATTCTGCTGTCATGTATAACTAATTAGAACAAATTAAAAAATTGAAACAAAAAGATATGCTTAGTGATCTAACAGTCCTGGAAAATGTTTCACATGCATTTTAGAAGAATGTACATTCTGCTATTGGTGGATGGAATACTCTCTCCATTAGGTCCAATTGGTTCATAGTTTTGTTTAGGTCCTCTATTTTCTTATTAATCTCCTCTCACTGTTCTTCCCATTATTGAAAGTGAGTCTATTATTGTGTTACCTATCTCCCTTCAGTTCTAAGTTTGCTTCATTTATCCAGGAGCTCTGAAATTATATGCATAAATATTTTAACTTTTTTCTTCTTGGTGAAGAAACTATTCTTTCAGATGAATGTTACTTCTTCTGTAAGAGAAAGAAGAAAGCAGGTGTCATATGGTCACCCTGGCTCTCTTTTTAGCATGGCATATCATTTTCCATCCCTTCACTTTTAGCCAATGTGTCCTTAAATCTAAAGTGAGTCTCTTAAAAAGAGTATAAAGCTGAATCTAATTTTAATACATTCAGCTACTCCATGCTTTCTGATTACTTTAGCCCATTTACATTTAAAATACTTATTGATAGTGAAGGAGTTCACTATTTTGTTAATTGTTTTGTCTTGTTCTTTTGTCATTCTTTTCCTTTGTTGCTGTATTCCATTGCGTTTCATTGATTTATTTTTGTTGTGACACTTTTTAATTTTCATTTGCATATTGTTTTATAAGTATTTTCTTTCTGATTACATTGAGCATTACATAAAATATCTTGTGGTAACAATCATCTATTTTAAGCTCGTAACAACTTAATTTCAATCATATACAAGAAACTCTATTCTTTTGCTTCTCCCTACACACATTTTTTGATGTTACAAATTTTACATTTTGTAAAATTAGTGAAAATGAAAGATGTTACATGTTTCCATATTGTGCATCATTAACATATTTTATAGTTATATTTTATTTTTTCAATTTCTGTATCAGAATGTTCCACCATTACAGTTTTATAGTATCCAGTATTTATCTCTGTATTTAGTTTTACCAGCAAGTTTTATACTTTCAGGGCCCTTTTGTTATTGGTTAGCATCTTTTTGTTTCAACTTGAAGGACTCAGTTTAGCATTTAAGACAGGTTTGGGGGTCAAGGACTCTCCCAACCTTTTCTATCTGGGGAAGGCTTTCTTTCTTTCATTTTTGAAGGACAGTTTTGCCAGATAAAGTATTCTTTTTTGTTTTTTTAATATGTTTTTAGTTGTCAATGGATATATATATATATTTTTATTTATATGTGGTGCTGAGAATCAAACCCAGTACCTCACACATGCTAGGCAAGTGCTCGACCACTGAGCCACAAACCCAGCCCTAAAGTATTCTTGATTGGTAAGAGTTTTTAATTGTATATTTTACATGTATGATTGAGTGATTATTAGCATATTTATAGAGCTATGCAATTATAACCCTGGGCTAAGTTTAGAACACTTCCATTACCCCTGAAAAAGTCCTCATGCCCACTTGAGGACATTTGTTTCACACCCCTGGCCTTAGCCAATCACCAAATCTAATTTCTGTTTATTTTTCCTTCTCTTTGACATGTCATATAAAATGAATCTTATTATTTGTGGTCTTTGTGTCTGGATTATTTCATGTGCATGTTTTGAAGGTTCATTCATGTTGCAATGTGTATCCATTTTTCATTCCTTTTTATTCTTGGATGACAACACATTGTATGGATACATTACACTTTTTCTCTCCATTCAACAGTTGCTGGACCTTTAGATTGTTTCCACTGGTGGGCTATTATGAATAATGCTTCCATGAACATTCATGTATGAATTTTTGTGTGAACTTATATTTATAGTTCTCTTGAGCATATATCTGGGACTAAAACTGCTTAGTCATGTTTTATTTTTTGATGGACTGCCAACTGTTTTCCAAAATGCATATATCATTTTACATGCTTACCAGCAGTGTTTAAGGTTCTAATTTCTCTAGACTTTATCAACATTTGTTAGTATTTTGTCAATTTATTAGTCTTGACCCAGTCTTTGGTTTCATTGATCATGTCTATTTCATTTTTACTTTCTTTAAAATCAACTTCTGCTCTAAATGGTTCTATTTTATTTGGGTATCTTAATCAGTTCTGGCTACTATAACAAATTACTATAGACTAGTGGTTTAGAAAACATTTATTTCTCACAGATCTGGATGCTGGGAAGTCTAAGATCAAGGCACCAACAGATCCACTGTTCAGTGAAGACATTCTTTCTGGATTGTGGATGGCTGTCTTCTTGTTGAATCCTTAGCAGAGAGTAGAGAGGGATGCTATGTCTTCTTCTCTTTTTATAGAGAATTAATCCCATATCTGGGGGACCCGATCATCATAAATTGTATGTCTCTCTAAATTTGTATCAGATGTTAAAATTAGTTTCTAACTTTATTTATGTTAGACAACATTGTTTTTAAATACCAGTTATTTGAAATTGGTGTAAAGCTGTTTCTTGGCCTAATTACGTGAACATTTTTGACAAATATTTAGAGCAAGACTCCTTTTATATTTTTTTTAGTTGTAGATGGAGACACCACCTCTACCTGCCTGTCCCTCCCTCCTTTCTTCCTTCCTTCCTTTTTTTTTGGTACTAGGTATTGAACTCAGGGGTACTTGACCACTGAGCCACATTCCAGCTCTATTTTGTGTTTTATTTAGAGACAGGGTCTCATTGAGTTGCTTAGCACCTCACTGTTGCTGAGGTTGGCTTTGAACTGGTGATTCTTCTGTCTCAGATTTCCAAAGTGCTGGGATTACAGGCGTGCACCACTGCGCCCAGCCTTTCCTTCCTTTTTTTATGTGGTGCTGAGGATAAAACCCAGTGCCTCACACATGCTAGGCAAGCACTTTACCACTTAGCCACAACCTCAGCCCCTAGAGAGCAAGATTTTTATTGGCCTGTTCAGAAAATGTTATCCTTAAAGATATTGTGTCATCTTCATTTTGAAAGTACCAAAATTAGTATTTGTATTATTTATTTTGAACACAAGTGATTAAATATTTAAATTTGTAGGCTCTTTGTTCTACTTTTCAGCAAGGCTCCTCAAACTAACTGTAAAATAAATATATATTTAATTGTTTCCTTCAATTTCTCTGTTTTTCTTCCTGTTATTCAATTCCTCTCATGGACTCATTCTGATCAGCAACATATGACATAATTGATCATTCTTTTCTTGACATGGCTTCTTAAGCACTCCATTCTCTTTTACTATATTGGTCTTTCCATTTCTGTTCATCTCTCATCTTCTCAACCTTCAAATATGGGAGGGGCCAAGGCTCAGACTTGAACTTCTTCTCTTTTATATTTATATTCACTCCCTGATGATCTCATCCAGTCCCATATTTTTAAATACCATTGAAATACTCTTGACTCCAAAATTCATACATCTAGCCAAGTCCTCTCCCCTAAATTTTAAACTCAAATATTCTTCTACTTACTAGATATCACCACTTCAGTGACAAAGTACCACTTGGCTACAATAGTAAGCTGTCACTGATTTACCCCCAGGGAACTTACATTTATTTTTCTTTTCTTTTCCAAGTTGTAATGTGCACTGATAAGGATAGTTGTCATGTTTTACCCAACATTATTGGTGTTTTCCACTGTTAATATTTAACATGTTATATTGTTACAATACTTCTAGCATTAACTTTATAGACATTTTACTTAGAAACCTGGAAAATACAATATCTCCCTTTGCTTTACCTTCTCATACAATTTGCCATCAAACCTTGACTTACACGAATGTCAAATCTCTTGTGCTGTTTAGAAACTCTAATTCTATTAATACTTTGTAGACCACTTCTTTATTTCTTTCACTCTGATATTTAAACAAACACTTATCTAGTTGCTTGTATTCAATCTCTATTTCATCAAGTTTTAGTTTCAGTCCTCACTGTACATCAGAATCACCTGAGAGCATTTAAAAACTATGAAGATACAGGATCCACTCTCAGATATATTTGAACTTTAATAGTTTATGGTGGGGGCCTGGGCATAGGTATCTTTTAAAGCTCCTGGTGAGGAAAATACATAGCCAGGCCTTAGAACCACAGCTGTACCATATTATCCACTATTCTAAACAAGCTGCTTTCTCACCTTGATGTCTTTTCAAGCTTTCCTTTCTTTTAATGGCATTTCATACAACTTTAAAAATCATACCAAATGTAGGGGCTGGGGTTGTGGTGCAGTGGTAGCGTGCTCGCCTAGCATGCGTGAGGCACTGGGTTCGATCCTCAGCACCAAGTAAAAATAAAATAAAGATATTCTGTCTGCCTACAACTAAAAAATAAATATTAAAAAAAAAATCATACCAAATGTAAAGTCTCAGAACAAATGCCACCTCTTTCAAGATCCTTACAAAAGAATGATAGCAATGAAAGTCTGTTCTCCTTCCACTACACCTTCATGATCCATTACACTTACACACACACAATAACTGCACTGTTATACACATGTCCAACTCTCATATTAATATTTCATACAGAGACAAATATCATATTTAATTCATTACTGAATAGTCTATAAGTATAATGCTTTAAATGTGTTATGGAAATTATATTAAAATGCACTGTAGCAGAGATAAACACATCTATCCATGTGCAAAATAATATTCTAGTCACTTAAAACCAAACTCTAAAATGTGTTCACAGTTAAATATAATCCATTAGTGAGAAAATGTAAGTTGTTACTTTCAGGCATGTTGATATTTTGATAAAACATACCTACCTGAAAATATACTGATGCAAAGAATGAAGATATTACTGGGATTCTAAAAGTATGCAATATATTGTAACACTGATTCATTAAAAACAGAAAAAGACTCTAATCCTAACTGATAATGTTCAGGTTATATTTACTTAATATTTTCTGCAGTAAGATCAGAAATGAAACTGAAAACAGAATATAAGAAGCATGATTTTCTACTACATAGTGTTCTAAGTGACAATAATAGCTCTTACAAAGTCTAATATAGGACACAGACATTCTGTTAACAAATATCACTTGGTGTGTCTAGAAGATCGGACATAGGAATAAGACAGTCACGTCCAATTCCACATGGATTCTCAGCTCAGATCCTGGATTTTGCACAGTTTACCTTGCGAACATGATCCGAGTGACATTTCACAAATTCCTGGATAAATGTTGCTACACTCTGCTAGGAGAAAGACAGGCTATGTCATGCACAGATCAATAATTGCACTGTGTTTCATCAGCCTCAAAATCAAAAGTGCTTCATCTGGCAAAAGCCAGGGCCCTAGAGAGTCTGACATATATAAACTGAATACCCTTCAAGGAATGTGTAGTACACAAAATATTGGGGTAAGGTAAAAGAAAACTCTGGAGGTTATCAATGAAGGACATAAGAAAGTAGTTTTCTATTTTGTTATTTCTGGAGGTGTGAACACATATTACAAAAATGTAAATGAGGCTATTTAAAATTCTACAATTCTTGACATAAAAAAGGCTAAATTACAATTTAGCACCTTCAATCCTTTGGATAAGAGTTATGTAAAAAAGGCAACCAAAACAAATATGAATTTAGGACACAATAACAATCATATAGGCGTAAGTATATATTAAAAATTTTATTTAGATTTATAAAATATAACCTCTTTAGAATTCAAGGATTTTTCTAAAAGACCCTTCAGATTTAGTAGCTTATATACTCAAATGTTTACATGGTAGATTAACCTAAAAACCCAAGGCACTTGTTGAATGGGCTATGTTCTGTTATAATTAATTTCAGATTATGATCTTGGCAAATGTCTTCTATGTGGTGCCTGATTAAACTAATTTAAGATTAATTGGTTAATGTAATTGGACAAGAAATGAAATAAACTTGAAAATTCGAACCTTTAAAAAGAAACTTATTATAGGTTGCTATTGCCAAACATGTTTCAGAGAACAAAATATTCTGTTGCAGAATTTAGTTTATCTGATACAAAAAGTAGGGGAATCAAGAGTTCACCAAGGAATCAGAATGATATTTAATCACAAAATAAACAGCAGTTTATATTTATGACATTTAGGTCTAAAGATTGTATTTGAGTCCTGGGATCATTCAAATTTGCTACAGTTGAGGACTTAAGGTTGAGGTAGATCAAAGACTGCTTTGCATCAATAGTCTACAGTGAAAATCCTGTTTTCTAGGACACAGTTTGTAAAGCATCTCTTCTTTAAGAAATATTGTCATACTTTCTCTGGAAACACAAAACACTGGTATAATCAGTTATATTATTAATAAAGAGAAACAGTCTTTTTTTGGAGACTAAAAGAATGCTTTTCCTTTAGAAAACACAAAAGGACATAGTGAAAATCAGAATTCAGAAAATTAAAAACCTGCAAGTCTCAAAAAAGGAACATAAGTAAGTAAAGAAAGTCTTGCAGGATGTGTGACAATCAAGAAATGATATGCTTTATTTTCCTTGAAAGTTCTATGTCACAATAGTTACTAACCTCTATATCAAACCCAAATTCTCCAACACTTCCATTGCATTGTATATTAATAAAATGGTTTTCCATCTTTTGTTGACCTCTTTCACTGACATCAATATCTTGCTGTGAATGAAGTCAGTCAGGAAGTCAATTTTCATCCACTTATTGAAAATGTATCATGCCCTCCATTATGATAGAGTCTATGAGAGTTATCAAAGAAGTTTAATAAATGATGTTTGAGGACATTATGGACTACTAGAAGCAACAGACCTACCAAATGTACAACTTTAAAACTATTGAATGAAAACTTGTATAAAAAGGCAGCTTGGAAAAGTAGAAAGATTTTGGAGTTAGGAGTGAGAAATATGTGTAGGTTATAATCCTGGAGTTACCAGTTTACTAGCTGATCTTGGGCAATTTATGTCAATTTTTAAGCCTTAATTCTTTATACCTTCATATGAGGACAAGATCTTCCTTATAAGGTTATCATAAAGAGCCAATAAAAAAACAAAAGCAAAATGCCTAGAAAGTAGGACCAAACAGTCATTGCATAAATACTAGCTGGTGATGTTTTATGGAAGACACAGGAGTTAAGAGCACGAGTTAGTTAAGAGTTAGAATCAGACTGCCTAATTTTGAATGCCAGTTCTGCCACTTATGAGCCACGTGACCTTGGGCATGTTATTCTCATGACCTCAGTTTCCCCCTTTGCAAAATAGGATCAGATATGGAATCTATCTCATTGAAAAATGTTTGAGTTGATGAGTAAATATATATAAAGTATGTAGAATAATACCTGGCACTTAGATACACAAAAAGTATTGACTAGTATTATTTCTATTAAGAATATGTAAGATTTGAGCTGGGCACAGTGGTGTACCACTGTAATCAGAGGCTCCAGAAGCTGAAGCAGAAGGATCATGAGTTCAAAGCCAGCCTCAACAATGTAGTGAGGCCGTAAACATCTCAGTGAAACCCTAATCCTAAATAAAATATAAAAAAGGGCTGAGGATATGACAGGATATGACTCAGTGGTTTAGTGACCCTGGATTGTACAAAAAAAAGATACAAAAAAAGAAAAAGAATATATAAGATTTGAAAGAATGATGCATCAGCATAGACTGATAAGAGTTTTATGAAGAGGAAACAGAGGGGATACTCTACTATGACAATTAGATTTTATGTGGGTAAACAAGATTAGAAGAATAGGTTGACTGAACAAGTCCATATACTTTCTTGAAAATTTTGAAAAGTATTTTGGCCTTGAAATGGGAACCAACTGTAGGTTCATTAATTTCATGTTGACATTAAGATTTCATCAAAATCCACATCTGAGCAGTAAGCAATGGGAAAAAATAAATAAGATAGAGAAAGTAGCTAGAAGGCATTAGGACTGGAAATCAAAGAAGAAAAAACAATAGAATGTACTTGTAGAATTCAGAGTCAAAAAGAGAGAAGAGTCAAATTTGATTCTGCGGTACTAGTTTGGAAGAAGGCATGGCTAGTGAAAAACTTTCTTAGTTGGGTTTGAAACATGATGAATTTTTGATGATAGAGAATCACATGAAAATGTCTCCAATAGTGAAAAAGAAATCAGGGATGGACGCGTAGTCAAGTCCAAAGGAATTTTCAGGCAAGGGAATAGGTGCATTGAAATTGAGAAAACAAACAAACAAACAATGGGTTTAAGACAGAATTTTGAAGAACATATGCACACATAAAATAAAAAAGAGCAATCAGTTAAAATACAGAAAAAGTTCAAAGATATAGAATAGCAGGGAATAAAGTGCATTATTTTATGAATATAACAGATAATGTAAGTTATGGTGAGAGTACTATAGAAGTATAAAGACAGGTGAAACAGTTCCTATTTTTAAAGTATTTCAAAAATGTTTTAATGTAAAAAGTAAACAGGTATTACAAGAAAGGAATACACTACCATTTGCAAAGGAAATATATTTATTTGCTGCTTCTACATCCCCTAATTTAAAAGCAAAGCAACATTCAAATATAAGGCTTTGGGAATAGCAGTTGGGTGGTACTATGTTAGGGAGTTTGGCCTCCTGATTGGTAAGGTGGTAAATGTGTCCACAAAAAAAGAGTCACTCTTTAACTATAATCATTACCTCTCATGATCCAAGGTCCACTTTAAGTTCATATTTTACAACACTTCCACTGTCTTCTAATAGTCTGAACAGCCATTATGATTATTTTTAAATGATAAAAGTTTGAAGGGTATCATTTTTTTAGGGTAAATCTTTGCCTGCCCAGTTGAACTACTGGAATGCAAAAGAATTATATAAACAAATTCATTAAAAGAACAACAACAACAACAAAGGAGCTGGGGATGTAAATCTGTGGTAGAATACTAGTCTAGCATGGGTGAGACCCTAGGATCAATCCCCAGCACCACTGGGGCAGTGGACAGGGATAGAGAAAGAAAAAAAAATCCAGAAAACATTATTGGATAGAAACTGTAAAGCACATTAGACCAGAATGAGATTCTCTTTTCTAAGAGATTTCTTAGAAGCAAATAAACACACAAAACCACCGAATATTCCCAGTAGAAATCTAGGCACTGAACTCCAGAACTAAAGTATAAGGAAGGGGGAAATAAGCCATGAGTAATTAATTATTTGAAGATAGTTTCTCTAGTTTTTGGAAGGAGAAAAATATTCTCTTTGGAAAATGGAAAGTACTCTTTTTAATAACTTATTTTTGGAGAAGTCAAAATTTCAATAAGACACTACAGTCATGCACTGCATAGTTGTTTTGGTTAGCAATGGACCACACATAGGACAGTATTCCCATAAGAGAATATTGCCTAGTGATGCACAGACATCTTCCTTTGTGTAGGTACATTCCATGATGCTTGTACAATGATGAAATCACTTGTGCATTTCTCAGAAACTATCCCCAATGTTAAGTTACATGACTGAAGGACTGTTTTAAAGAAAGCTACTTTAAAATATTAAAGACAGAAAAAGCTTTAAAGTAACAAGAGAAATGATGCATTACCTATATATGCCAATTTGAATGACAAGCTTTTGCATTTGTGACTATGGAGGAATTGGCATGACATTTTTCTAGAAAATTAACTGTTTAAAAAAAAATTGCTGACCACTAATTCTATATCCTTAAGAACATTCTTTTTTTTTTTTTTTTTTGGTACTGGGGATTAAACCCAGGGGTGCTTAACCACAGAGCCATATCCCCAGCAGTTTTTCATATTTTATTTAGAGAGAGGGTCTCACTGAGTTGCTAGCTGCCTTGCTAATCTGCTGAGGCTGGCCTTGAATTTTCAATCCTCCTAACTCAGCCTCTTGAGTTGCTGGGATTACAGGTGTGGACCACTGTACCTGCCACAAAACGTTCTGAATAAAAAATTAAAAATTCACACAACTTAATGAAAAAGAAAACACAGTATATAAAATATACATGAAATGCAGCTAAAAAGGAAAATGAAGAAAATTTGTTTCTAGCATACTTAACCTTAAAGAATGATTCACTAACCAGAAGTTCACTAACCAGAAAAAGCAATAGAATCTAAGACTTCAGAAAGGAAAGAATTCCACTGGAATAAGTATGACTTTCTTAATTCATATTTTGATAGCTAAGCAAATTTTGTAACAACGTACAGAGAAGAAATGCATGCAATAATTTTATTTAAAATACAAAGAGGGTTAAGAAATTTAACTCTAGATAATTTCTGTATTTCACGTTAAGTGGTAAAATTCTGAGAGTGGTCAATTATGATAATATATGTGTGTGTATTATAACACCTACAGTCAAAGCCAACTCTCAGCCATTGATAGAACTACTATATGTAAGCAAGTTCTACAAGACCTGATCACAATCAACAAAGAACTAATTGAGATATTTTAGAACATTCTATTCAACAAGAGCTGAAATCATAGTTTTATTCAAATGTCCATGAAATATTCACTAAGATAGACCACATCCTGGGCCATAAAAACAAACTTTAATGACTTTAAAAAGGACTGAAATCAGACATAGTAAGGAATATCTGGTAAGGATGAAATGAAACAAAAAATCAATTACAATAGAGATGTCTTGAAATGCTTGGAAATTAAATAATACATTTCTAAGTAATTCACATGTCAAAGAGGAAGTTTTAGGGAAAAATTTTAAAAATTCACAGAACTTAATGAAAAAGAAAACTATATAAAATATACATGAAATGCAGCTAAAGTAATACAGAAAGGGAAATTTTTAGTACCAAAGAGTTATAACAGAAAAGAGGATTATAGGGTTGAGAATATAGCGTTGTGGTAGAGCACTTGCCCTGTGTTTCATCCCCAACACCTTTACTGAAAGAAAAAACAAGAAAGAAAGGAAGGATGCTAGGTTCCAAGATCAAGAAGTAAGAAAAAGGACAAAATAAACCCAAAGCAAGCAACAAAAAAGAAATAATAAAAATTAAGAGCAGAAATCAGTAAAATGGATAAGAGGAAACAAAAATAAACAAAAAGCTGGCTCTTGAAAAAAAATCAATAAAATTGATGGTTCTAAGAAGTCTAAGAAAAACAAAAAGGGATAAGACAAATTACAAATATCAGAAATAAAACACGAAAAAAAAATGAAACAGATATAAAACTACATATCCTGAAGCCATTAAAAAGATTATAAAGAAACATTATGACCAATAAAATTTATCTCCTGGAATATTAGAATAGATTGGCATCAGAAAATCTATTAATGTAATTCACTATATTAAGTTAATAAAAAAATCTCATGATCATCTCCATAGATTCTAAAGAATTATTTAACTAAACTTAATAGAGGGCAACTTCCTTAAATTGATATGCTATCTACACAAAATATACAGTAAGCATCATACATAAAGGTTAACCTTAGAGACTGTAACCTACAAATCAGTTGTTTTATAATCCAATATACTTATCAGTTTTTTTACTTGTCAACTTTAATTATATCATGTTTCCTCTGATGAAAGAGCACCCTTTGGTGAGGATGAGCTAGTAGGTGATTGTCTTAGATTTGAGGAGCTGGAAATTTATTTTTGTGATCTTATTTCTAAAGGATATTTTCACTTAAGGGGTCTAGGGTTACAGCTCAGTGGTAGAGCATGTGCTTAGTAATAGTTTCACTGAAAATAGAATTTACACTGATGTATTTCCTTTTACCACATTAAAGATATTGTTTTACTGTCTATGGTTTCTGCTGTTGCTTTTTTTTTTTTTTTTGAGACAGGGTCTCACCATGTTGCCCAGGCTGGCTTCAAAATCTTCCTGCCTCAGCTGCCCAAGTGGTGGGATTACAGAGGCACACTACCAGACCCAGCTTATACTAATCTAGTTTTTAAGAAAGCAGTTGCCATTCTAACTTCTCTTGGAAAAAAAAAATGTTTGGTTTTTTTTCACCATTTTATCTCCCATTCTTCAGAAGCCCTGATTAATAACAGACTTTCTCCATTTTCCTTCAAGACTTATAAATACTTTTTTGTGTTTTTCGTTTATTTTTTCCATGCTATACTCTTCATAACTTCAAACATCATCTAATACCTTCTTCAGTTGTATCCAACTACAGTCAGTGAATTTTTAATTATACTTATTGTGCTCATGACTTCCTTCAGGCCTTATATCAACTAACAGATACAGCTGGGTACAGAACCTAATCTTTAAAGATTAAATAGTGTTTCTAGGACTATTACGTGGTTGCTAATATCTCAAGAATGTATTAATAAAGTGTGTTACAAAACACTAAACAATTTTTCAGATTAATAGCACCTTTAAACACAATAGATAATTTGGGTAATAGTGATATTAATTACTAATAGTTAACAGTTGGAAAGAACAATTGATTACAGGAAATTTTAAGATAGTTTTCATAACAGATTGGATTAGGAATATATGATTCTTAAAAAGAGTTAGCGAAAAATTAGGAGATGTATACAACCCAAATTTAAAGAAAAGAAATAATTTTTCTTATATTAGTTATATTTAAATGCTATAGATGAGACTAGAGAATAAAGATTAAACATAACAAGCAATGATGTCATTAAGTTTAAACTTTTCTCAGTCAATTAAAATATGAAAGAGTAAAATTTCAAAATGTTTAGCTTTTGTCTATGTAAAACACAGAAGTTATGTGCAAAAGCTGAAAATTTTGGTCAAATATGAGAAAAACTTCCATTTAAATGAAACTAAGTAGAAATATTAAAATTCTTTTCCTTGGCTAGCAACAACTAAATACAAAAATCCTGAAGTCAAATTATTATATCATTAATCTTGAAAAATTACATCTTACAATAGTTACAAGGGGTAACTTGTAAAATATGTCAGTATTTTAAATTTCCTAAAAGTGTGTGGAAGATGATTTAGAGAGAGAGAGAGAACTCTATAATCACAATTCAAGTTTCAAATTTTATATCTGCCACTAACCAACCATAGCTCTTAAGTCACTTACACATATAGTCACCATTCCTTCTATATAAAAGTGGGATAATAACTCCTATCCAAATTAATTCATGAATATTCTGAATGTATCAAATGTTGAAAGTATGTAGAATTCTTTGCAATCTGTGCCATAAAATGTTATATTATCTTAAATTTAATTATATAGGAAATATGTACTCATAAGTCATTTGTACATTCTAGCGTATTATGTCTCTTGTTCTGAAATGATTGAAGAATTCTCCCATGTGTACTTTAAGGAACCATTATAGCTGTACCTATTATAGTGCCACAGCTGTTAAGACTTAAAAGCAGATAAATGGGTATCAATACTATGAATCCTATTTTGCATATTTTTATTGCCTATTCCCACACTTGGCTCATATATTTAGATTTAAGCAGATTTATTTTTAGTTATAACTACAACAGAAACAAATATTTCTGTTGAAAATATTTATAATTTAAATATACAAAACCAAATATCTAACATCTGAAGATAGTTCTAGAACATTTCTCTATTTCCAAAGCATCTTAATAAAATAATTCATGAAAATAAACATTAATTGGTTCAAATCCTTGGTGAAAGACAAAAGCAAATTAATAAATATATTTTTAAAAAATTGTGAAAAACAAAGATTATTCAGTGACTAAAATTTTGAATCCTTTAATCTGTACACTATTCTGATTCTAGAACACAAAATGACTTCCTTCCCTTCTTATAATTCTGTATTAATGGAAGAAAGATTACATAGTGAAGAGGGCACCATATTTAGAATCAGAATATTAGAATTTGAACAACAGATAATAAAATACTAGTGCGGTAAAAATGGACAAGCTAAATAAACTATCTGAACTAAATTATATATAATAAATATATAATAAACTCAATTACATATAATATATAAATGAAAATAAAACTATTTTATAAGTTTGTTATGAAATTTTGAAACTTGCAAATGCTTCCATTATTTAAGTATACCTAATCTCATTACTAAAAAACAAAACTAATATAATTAATAAATAAATAAATAAAAATAAAAGTTTGGGAAGATATATAATAGCAATGAGTCTTTAGGTTTATGAACTTATACAAGGTAATTTCTGTAAAATGGGGACAAAAAAAGTACCTTATCTCACAGGGATGTTGTAAAAATTAAATGAATGAATACACATAAAGTGCTTTGCAGATACTCTATACATAGTAAGCATATAAAAGTTAGCTATTTTTAGTAGAATTTTTTATAGTCTGTCTGGAATAACTTTTTCCTATTAATATTTACTTTTCTTACTCTGTAGTGCAAAGCAATGCATTATGAACTTTAAGAGTATGAGAGGAATCCTAATATATCTTGAAGTGATTCTATTTTATTATACTACCTGTTATTCTTCAAGCCTTAGTGGTAATGTCACCTTTTCAAAACTATTCCTTATCCACTTTATAAAGCCAAAATCCTTTTCCTCCCTTTTCTTAGTTACAACACACTGTCTATAATATTTATTTTACTTATTTTGTTTCATGTTTATTTATTCTGTCTCTTATAAGAAGCTCCATGAGAGTGAGTCCATATCTGTATGTGGTTTACCAATGTGTTACAATAATCCACCACATAGAAAATATGTAACTCTGGCACACAGAAAATATCCAATAAGTACATGATGAATGAAACAGTGCTATGAAAGGATTACTAAGCAGCAAAATTTAGAAAGTTAAGACAAGACTAATAATAACTGCTATAGTACAGATGTGATCATGTGTTAATTCAGCCATTAAGAGCTCCAGGACTGGCTTATTCCAAATGTGGGCAATAATATTCTCAATGGTTAATCCTTAGTCATTTAATGATTAATTCGCCAATGGTGAAAGTTTACTCTGTCTTAGGCATCAAGCATACATAATCATGAAGTAAACAAAAATACTAAGTGGGAAAATGAGTCAGAAAATTACTGGAATGCCATACCTACATGCATTGGTATGACTTTGTTCCTTCAGATTTAGAAAAAGAGGAAGCTGCAAGAGAAAATTCATCCTGAAATTTAGAGATTATAATACATCACTATACTCTAATCAACACACTTAATATTTTGTTCAATCCTGAATACTACAGTTTAAAATGTAGAGGGTTTTAAAATGTGAAAGGGCAAAGTAGCACACTATATAACCTAAAAACCCTTCCTATTCATATAGAAGCTCTCATCCCTCAGGACTTAGTGTCAATGTTACCTTCTCAGAAACACAATCCCTGATCAATATCTAAAGTAAACCTCCTTTTGCTTTTATTCTTAATTACAAGGCCCTCAATAATATTTATTTTGTACACGTTTAGATACTTATCAAATATTTCTTTAAGTGTATAAGTGAAAAATCTAAAAAATACAAATATTAAGGTACTGGAATCACAGATATGACTGAAGAGCATGAATGTGTGCCTGAAGGTATGGTAGCACTTACAGTGTGAGAATCATCATGGTCAGGAGCCTCAGGAATGGTGGGAGCAGGAGCTAGAACTTTGGGCTCAAAGAGATTAAAAATGGGGAATAATTTAAAGTGTTGCAACTTCAGTTAAAGGGTAGACTAAGGAAATTGTTCAAATTTAAAGAAAGTAAGGAAATTGATCTGTCTCTGATTGGGATCAAGGTGGAATGAAAAATTCTCTTTAATGAGAATGTGTATATTTGTGACTGTATCTCATGTGGGTTTTAAATCTGAATTTATCAGTGTGAGCCAGGAAGCCCCACTCTCACAAATGGCATAAATGTTTACCATGAATGGGTAGCAAAAAAAAAAAAAAAAATAGAAAACAGTCTAGAGGAATGATCCTCAAACACAGGCTCCGAGGAATTAACCAAAGAGAAAACATATCCCACTAAAGCCGAGCTGACAATCAAAATTGGAATCACAAGTAGAAACATGCCACCCTAGCTGAGAGTAAGCAAGTATGGCAAACAGGAGAATCAGTACCTCAAGACCATGCATGTTTAAAATGATTAGAAATACAAAAGAAGAAGTTATCAAGAAAAGTAAAAGACTTTATGAAAAAGAAAGGGAATTCTAAAAGCCAAATAAAATTTTCAGGCATATGTGTACACATACATACCCATCAACACATATACACTAAAAATTGGACTTTAGTTTTCTCAAATAGCACTATGTGTGATGTAGGAAAGGAATAGAATGGTGAGCAATTTGATACTATAAGTGTTATTTCACTTCTAAAAATTACATTTCTAACTACTAGTTTGGAATTTATGGTGTTTCTCTCTTATCCCCAAGGGATGTTCCAAAAACCATATATATATTTGTAAATTAGGCACAGTAAGGGACAACAACAATAATAGAAATCATAGAAAGTAATCATAGAAATCTACTATAATAAACATAACACAAATGTTGTCTGTCTTCAAAATATCTTATTGTCCTGTGCTTTTTTCATGTGATATGAGAAAGAAACTCAAATACTTTAGCATTCACTACCATATTCCCATTCCCCCTCCCTAGGTTAACCATTTAATCTACTTTCTCTTATACATAATTGCCTTTTCTGGATATTTCACATATACTATGTGATCTTTTGTTACTGCCTTCTTTCACTAAGCATAATATTTTCAAGGTCTGTCCATGTCGTAGCATGTTTCATTACTTCATTCCTTTTTAAAGCTTAAAAAATAATTCTATTGCATGAATATACTGTGATTTGTTTATCCACCTACCAATGAATAGATATTTAGGTTGTTTCTACTTGTTGACTATTATTAATAATGCTGATATGCACAAATAATGCCTTAACTTGTACCATCTGCTTTGCACAACCTAAAGTAAGCCAGAGAAAGTATTTTGGCTTTCTAATTTCTTTCCTGAATAAGCATACAACACTTAATTTATTTCCTGAGTATACATACAAATGAATGTGACCTCCAGATTCCTAGGAACATGTCAGAGCTTTTCAAAACTTATGGCCATCTCATTTCTCAGGTTTTCCTTTTAAGCTATTTGGTTATTCGTTGTTTGGCTGGCACCAGAATCCATCATCACAGGTAGCTGTTATGATAAACCACTGGTCTGTTGTTATTTTTGACATCATATCCACCTATCCCCTGCCAGGATAAAGGCTGTTCATATAGAATTAAGAGTCACCTTTTTAACTGGAATCTTCTAAAGAATCATTAGAGAGCTTAAATATTGACAGTTATTTGAGAATGAGGCTTGAAGAAGTGTAGCTCCATTCTGCTCTTTCTGATACCAGCCAGGTTGCATGGGAATATAGACATTATTTTTCTCAGGCTACTGATGAGCTAAATGTAAAGAATAGGACTAAGGCAAGGTAAAGTGCCACAAAGGTACCACACACAACTGATAAATACTTGAGGAGATCTATGTTTACTCTGATTTGAATATTACAGAATGCATACATGTATTAAAACAGCACATTTAAGTATGTGTGATTTTCCTGTGTTGACTTTTTAAAAGTATGACACAGAACTTTCTGTTCGTATTGAGACCTAGAGGATTTTTTTGAATAAACACTACCTAGAAAGTGGCAAGGTTTTTATTAGTTCCAGAGTTGTGTACATAAAATTTTAAATATTGCTTGATATGCACAAAAGGATCTCAATAAGATGTTTTACAGTTTTATACTTTTCATGTAAATATTTTTAACTTATCTTTATCCTTTCTAAAAATAAGGATTTCATGGCTTAGAAAGATTATAAGTGAATACTATGAAAAATTTTATGTCAACCAATTATATATAGTAGATGAAAATGTATCTATTCCTAGAAACAGACTCGAAATGACTCAAGAATAAAGACAAAAAAGTCTATATATACCTATAATAAGTGAAATCATTGAGTTGGTAATCAAATATGCCACAAAGAAAAGCCCAAGATCAGATGCCTTATTTTGTGAATTCTACTATATATTTCAAGATTAACATTGATTCTTCATATATTCTTTTTAAAACCAGAAAGTAATACTTCCTTACCCATTTTATAAGGGCTGTATTGCCCTGATGTCAAATTCAGATAAAGATATTACAAAAAAAAAAAAAAAAACACAGAACAATAACACTTACAAATACAGATGCAAAAATCCTCTACAAAATAGGAACCAAATTCAGCAATACATAAAAGGTTTTTACATTATGATGTAAAATGTGTGTGTGGTGGGGTTTATATCAGGAATACAATGTTAGCTCAAAATATAAAAATCAAATAATAAAATATGCTATTTTATTCAAATTTTTAAAAATCATGATCTTCTTGACAAAAAAATTGACCAAATTCAACACACTTTCATGATAAAAACAGTAACTATAGCAGGTTCAGGATGGTCTTGTTGACACCTGGAAAGCCCAAGACTGGGCCAGGACCACCCCAACAACCTGTGTGAGGCCCAGGCTCAGGCCCAGGTATAGGACTGCCCACCATGCTGACGACCACACCTGCACATTACAGAGCTGCATCTCCAAACAGGCCACCACTCAAAGCTATTGCTTGGTTACCCCATCTCTAAAAGTGGTCACTGTCTTCTTGGGACACCGCCAATACCATCTCAGGTTAACCCTGCTGCTGCAACCACAATTTTTAATTGCGGCAGCTCCTATCTTGGGACACCAGCTAGGGGATAGAAGCCCAACACCAAGGTACTTATGGGTTTGATGATACCCTGCCACCAACTACAATTGTGGCTGCTTCCATCTAGGGACAACAGCCAGGACCCGGAAGACCATCAACAAGATCCCTGAAGGCTTGGTTACACCAGAGGAATCCATGTTGGTGTGCTAATAGCCACAATCTTATTGCAGAGGCAGGAGAGAGGCTTGTACTGGATCACCTCTCTCTTTTCTCCTGTTAACAATCAACTTCTTTTGATTCATCTTTCACTACTCCTATGATCTAATACCTCTGTATTCTTACTTCCTACCTCATAAATATCACACCCTATACCCTCCCCCATTTCTCTCTTTATCCATGATTAGAACCTATAGACCCTTTTGCAAAACAACTATCTATATTATAGATAATAATTGAACACACCATTTCTGTTTATTGTGACAAAACTTTAATTTTCTAAATAGGAAGTATTTGGTTTAAGGCTGTGTGTGTGTGTATGTATGTATACATATATATATTATTTTTATTTTTGTTTGTGGTACTGGGGATTGAACCCATGGCATTGTGAATGCAAATAGGCTGTATATTTTTTACCTAATATATATTCTCTCTTAATATTGATCTTCCCCTTAAATGAAAGACATCAGAAACCTGCAGGGACACTTTAAGATTATAGGGTAGAAACTGTAATACCTTGTATCTGCACTGTCGGAAGGGAAGACACATGGAAAGCATAAAAAGACAAGGGAAGAAAGTACCCCAAACAAAGCAAGATGATATAATTATAGAATTCACTGGCAGCACAGTAGATAAAATGTCAGAGAAGGAGTTCAAACTGTGCATAATTAAAATGATCTGCAAATCTAACAATGACATAAGTGAGCAAATATAGATAACAATTGATTACTCCAACAAAGAGATGAGAGAGCAAATACAGTCAAAAATTGATTACTCCATGGGGCTGGGGCTGTAGTTCAGTGGTATAGTGCTTGCTTTGCATGCGTGAGTCACTAGGTTCGATCCTCAGCATCTCATGTAAATAAATAAAGATATTGTGTCCATCTACAACTAAAAAAATATTTAAAAAATTGATTACTCCAACAGATAAGAGAGCAAATACATGGAGAAAAAGATTACTTCAAGAAAGAGAGAGAGATTCTGGAATAAACCAAACAGAAATCCTTGAAATAAAGGAAATAATAAAACAAATAAAAAACTCAACAGAAAGCATCAACAACAAACTAAATAACTTGGAAGACAGAACCTCAGACAATGAAGACAAAATATACAATCTTGAAAATAAAGGTGACCATAAAGTGAAGATGGTAAGAAATCATGAACAAAATACACAAGAATTATGGGCTAGGGCTGGGGTTGTGGCTCAGTGGCAGAGTGCTTGTCTTACACATATGAGGCAGTCGGTTTGATCCTCAGCACCACATAAAAATAAATAAAAAAAATACAAAATAAAGATACTGTGCCCATCTATAACTAAAAAAAAAAAAAAAAGAATTAAAGGATAACATCAAAGGACCAAATCTAAGATTTATCAGGATAGAAGAAGGCACAGAATTTCAAACCAAAGGAATGAAGAATCTCTTCATTGAAATCATATCAGAAAATTTCCCAAATGTGAAAAATGAATTGGAAAATAAAATAATAATAATAAATACAAAATTACCACAGATCTACACCAAGGCACATTATAATGAAAATGTCCAGCATACAGAATAAGGATACAATTTTAAAGGCCGCAAGAGAAAGGAATCCGATCACTTAGAGGGGGAAACCAATTCGGATCTCAGCAGATTTCTCAACCCAGACTGTCAAATATAGGAGATCCTGGAACAACATATACCAAGCTCTGAAAGAAAATGGATGCCAACCAACAATTATATCCAGCAAAATTAAGCTTCAGATTGATGATGAAGTAAAAAACCTTCCATGATAAACAAAAGTTAAAAGAATTTACAGCAAGAAAGCCTGCACTACAAAACATTGTTGGCAAAATATTCCATGAGGAGGAAATGAAAAACAAGAATGAAAATTAGCAAAGGGAGGAACTACACTAAAGAAAAAAAACAATCAAAGGAGAAACCAATCAAGTAAAAATATTACCAAACCAAAATGACTGGGAATAAAAACATATTTCAATAATAACCCTGAATTTTTTTTTTTTTTTGTGTTTGGTTTCTCTAGTGACTTGTGTTTTTATTGGGGAATGGCAAGTCTTAACAAAATGTAAACTTTGAGGCTATAATGTTTGAAACAAAATATTAGAACAGTAGGTATATTTCAGCTATGTTCACAGAGGCTACTAATGAAAACCAAAACACAAACTGAATAACCCTGAATATTAATGGCCTCAACTCATCAATTAAAAGATGCAGACTGGCAGATTGGATTTAAAAGAAAAAAAGATCCAACAATACGCTGCCCTCAAAAGACTCCTTCATTGGAAAAAACTACCACAGATGGAGGGTGAAAAGATGGGAAAAACATACCACTCACATGGACTGTGTAAACAAGTGGGTTTCTATTCTCATATCACATAAAGTGAACTTCAAACCAAAGTTAGTCAGAAGGGATAAAGAAGGACATTTCATACTGTTTAAGGGAATCATACGTCAACAAGACATACCAATCATAAATATTTATGCCTCAAAAAATGGAGCATCTATGTATATCAAACAAATTCTTCTCACTTTCAAGACTCAAACAGACCACAACAAAATACTGGTAGACTTCAACATACCTCTTTCACCACTGGATAAATCTTCCAAATGAAAAAAATAATACAATTAATAATTTAGACTTAACTGACATATATAGAATATTTCATCCATCAACAAGTGAATACACTTTTTTCTCAGAGCACATGGATCTTTTTCTAAAATAGACCATATGTTATGCCACAAAGCAAGTCTTAGCAAATACAAAAAATAGCAATAGTTAGCTGCATTCTATCAGACCTTAATGGAATGAAATTAGAAATCAATGATAGAGTAAAAAATAGAAGCTACTCCCACACCTGGAGACTAAATAATACTCTATTGAATGACACATGGATAACAGAAGACATCAGGGAGAAGATAAAAAAAAAATTCTTACAGGTAAATGATAATTCTGACACAACATACCAAAATCTCTGGGACACTATGAAGGCAGTGTTAAGAGGAAAGGTAATTACATTGAGCTCATTCACTAAAAGAATAAAAAGTCTATAAATAAACAACCTAATATTAAATCTCAAAGCCCTAGAAAAAGAACAAATCAACACCAAAAGTAGTAGAAGACAGGAAATGATTAAAATTGGGGTGAAATCAATGAAATTGAAACAAACAAAACAATTGCAAAAATTGACAAAACAAAAAGCTAGTTCTCTGAAAAAATAAATAAAATTGATCAATCCTTAGCCATCCTAATGAAAAGGAGAGACAAAATTCAAATTATTAAAATTTGTGATGAAAAAGGAAATATCACAACAGATACCCCTGAAATACAAAGGATAGTTAGAAATTATTTTGAAAGTTTATACTCCAGTAAAATAGAAAATCTCAAAGACACCAACAAATTTCTAGAGGCATGTGACCTCCCCAAACTGAATCAGGAGGACATACACAATTCAAACAGATCAATTTCAAGTAAGGAAATAGAGGACATCATAGAAGCCTACCAACCAAGAAAAGTACAGGACCAGACCAATTATCAGCCTAGTTCTACAAGACCAACAAAGAAGAATTAACACCAATACTCCTCAAATTATTCTGTGAGATAGTAAAGGAGGGAACCCTTCCAAACTCATTTTATGAGGCTAGTATCACCCTGATACCTAAGCCAGAAAAAGACACATGGAGGAAAGAAAAAAAAGCAGACAAATTAGATTTCAGCAAAATTCTAATTTTCTGTGTATCAAAGATTACAAGAAAATAAAAGTGATAACTTAGAGAATGGGAGTAAATATTTGCAATAATATATACGATAAAGGTCTAGTATATAAGCTATCCATTAAATGGCAACCTGAATTGAAAAATAGGCTAAGGATATAAACAGACATCTGATTAGAGATTTTATACAAATGGTCCCTAAAAACATGCTCAAAACCATGAGTGAAAAGCAAGTAAAAAACATAACAAGATACCATTTCATATCCACAAGGACAGGTATAAACTAAAAGGGATATTATAGATGTTGGTGAGGATGTAGAGGGCCCAGAACACCTCTCATATATTGCTGGTTAGAGTGCAAAATGGTGCAGTTCCTTTGGAAAACAGGCTGGCAGTTCCTTCAAAGGTAAATCTAACATTTGCACATTATGCAAAGAATTCTACTCCTAAGGATATACCAAAGAGAAATGAAAATACACATCCACAGAAAAAGTTCTGAATGAATGTTTGTAGTGGCATTATTCTGAATGGTCAAAAAATGGAAATAATCTTAACCATCAAGAGATTCATGGATAAGTAGAGTAAGGTACATATATACAACAGAATATCATTCAGTCACAAAAAGGAATAAAAATACAGGCCATAGAATGGATGACCCTTGAAATATATCACTAAGTGAAAGTCACAAAAGGACAGGTATTAGATAATTTTGTTCATAAGAAATATCCAGAATATGCAAATTCACAAACAGTAGATTAGTGATTGCCAGATGATCAGAATAGAGCAAGACAGAGAGCAACTGTTAATAGATAATGAGGATTCTTTATAAGATGATGAAAATATTCTAGTGTTGGTAGCAATGTTTGCATAACTTTGAAAATACACTAAAAAATAATGAATTGTATTTTAAAAAGATAAAAATTTTTAGTATGTAAATTATATCAAATTTTTAAAAAAATTTACTAACAGAATGTCATTAAGAAATGAGAAACTACTTAAATTTGAGTTCATATTATAATATCAACAACTGTATCATCTGGCTCTAAACAAGTATTCATAAAATTAACTTGCAAATAAAAATGCAGTAAATTATGTGTGCAATAATGAGAAATGAAAGAGTAATTAAAGAATAGTTTTAAAATCCTAAATCCCATATATCTTACCATCAGATTTATGAAAATTTAGAAGTTTGACAATATCAAGAACTAGTGAAGAGATGAGAAAACCTTTGTAATAGGAGTAAGACTGGAAGAATCATTTAGAGAGTAATCTGGCAAGCAATAAAAATGTAAAATGTCTAATATATATCCTCCAACAATTCTGCTTCTGGACTTTTATGTAAAAGAACTCTCAAGTAGCTCAAGGAAACATATAAAGCATCAATGTAAAGGCAAAACCCTGGAAACAATTTAAATGTGTATCAATAGGATAATTATTAAATATGTGATATTTAATCAAATTTAGTTGTTTTAAAACAAAATATCACAATAAATTAATGCTATAAAGCATTTACCAATATACACATATATGTGTAAAAGTAAAAAATTATTGTAAAATTAATGCAAACTCATGGAAGTATTTCCAGAGAAGTGTGGAAGAAGATAATGTGGCAGGTGGTGGTTAGCAAAATTTTTAGCTTTACTATGTTTTATATTTCTAAAATATACACTGGAAGTACATATTCCAAAATAGTAATAGTTTTTCATTTTGGGGATGTAATGAAAACAAGGATATCTCTTACATATGGTTTAAAATTTTATGCATCCCTTTTCTAAAATCCATAACCGGAAAGCTAATATTTCATGTTTGAATGCCTAGACTATAAAAATATTTTTTTATTTCCTAGTTTTTGTCTAAATTAATTAGTAAGACCTAGGAAACATTAATAAATAAATCCATAAAATTACACATTGAATGTATGTAACATTTTTCTCATTTAAAAGGGGGCTTCAAAGAACAGGGCTAACATTTTATTTCTTATTTATATATTCAAACCTCTAGCAACAACATAGAATACAGAATAAATACAAAAGTTTTATATTTATTTTTTCTTGGAAATAGTTTATTAAAGCCAATTAATATCTTCAATATGTAGAACAAAGCTCAGAATAAAGCTATATAGTGCATGTAATATAGGTTTAGACTATCATACAATGGCATTTACAGTACCTGCATTTGGGAATCATGAACTTGCCATTTATCTAGTTTACTCCTTATCTCCTACTTGTAAAATATTATCTATCCATCATTCATATCTTTAGAGTAAGTAAAATGCAGAAAATAAAACATAAAAACAAAAAATCCAAACTGTGTTGGCAAGCTTCACAATACTAAAGTGAAACACCTTAGGCAATTAACTTAAGAAAGTTTACTTAGTTCATGGCTCAGGAGGCTCCAGTCCAAGAATGAATAGCCCCAAGGCTTTAGGTATCTGGTTAGAGTGGTGGATGGCAATGATGAGGACAGCATAGTGAAGCAAACCACTAACATTATGAGCTAAGAAACAGAGACTGGAAGATAAGATCCCAGCTCCCCTTTGCAGGTATTCCCTAATGTCCATACCTATGTAAGATTTAAGAGAATATTTTATCAGTAGCGAATTTTAAATTTAGTTAACATGCTGCTTATTTTTCCATATGTGTAGAATATCAACTGAACTCTTACTTTAGTTAGTCACTAATTACATTTGACTTCATAGCCATGTTTGAAGTGACAAATTTCTAAAATATGATTTTCACCCTTTCCAAAAGCACTTCCTTTAATATTAGATGCTCTTTTACTTTCCATCATTTAAAAAAAACTGTATTAAAAAGGATAATTACACAAAGGGGAGGGAAGGAAGGGGATGGGACATGGGGCTGGAAAGATGGTGGAATGCGAAGGACAACAATGCCCTAGGTTCATGTATGATTGCACATATGGTGTAACTCTGTATTGTGTAAAACCAGAGAAGTGAAAAGTTGTGCTCCACTTGTGTACAATGAATCAAAATGCATTCTGCTGTCATGTAAACCTAATTAGAATAAATAAGAGAATACTTACATATAAACAATAAAATGTAAGCTACATGTATAATGTTGTAGCAAATACATTAGATACACCTTGCAATAGATGAGATCGGAAATAGCTGAAATTGTAGTGATTTGCAGATGATTTCCCATGTAGGGTTCCAGGAGGAATGCATCTGAAAGCAACTCAGTTGATCTTTTATATAACAGCCTCTCTAAAATGCATATGAATTATGTAGTAACTTAAGTAATTCTTGTACCACCTAATGACTGCTTTTAAAGTAGTTGAAGCCAAGTGTGGTGGTATATGCCTGTAATTCCAGTGGCATCTAAGGCTGAGGCAGGAAGATTGCAAGTTCAAAGGCAGCTTCAAAAAATTAGTGAGGCCCTAAGCAACTCAGTGAGACCTTGTCTCTAAATAAAATATCAAAAGAAAAAAAGGCCAGGGATGTTGACCAGTGGTTAAGTGCCCCTGGGTTTAAATCCCTAGTACCAAAAAAATGCGGTTGAAATCTCTGGTGTGGATTTATCACTTGCAACTACTATGTATGGAACTTTCAAGAAACGAAATTAGAATTGTTGTCAAGAATAAAAACAATGTATTTATTATACAATTTTTAGTTAAACTCCTAGTGTACTATTATGCTTTTTTCCCCTTCAACCTCTCAATGAAAGAAATTCCTATTCCAAAGAGAACGAGGAAAATTACTTTTGTAAAATTGTGATCTGACAATCTCAGAAGTTATTCTTTACTAGTCATGTTCCACTACATTATTTAAGAAAAAATTGAAGCATTTAAATGTTTTTGATGTACTGTTATAAGTTGCTATACAATGGAGATATGTTCTGAAAACACATCGTTAGGTGATTTTGCCATTATGTGAATATCAGTGTGTTCTTACACAAACAACTAACATGGCTATAATACAACTAGGAAATATAATTTTGGGGGACTGCTGTCACAGATGTGGTCTGTCAATGACCAAAATGTTATGTTATGCATGACTATAATGAAGTTGAGAAGTTAAGGTTAAAATTTGTTTTTCTTTTTTTAAAAAAATTCTTTAATGTCACTAAACTATTTACACACACACACACACATACACACATACAAACTTAGAAATACATACAGTTTTATAATACCATAGTGAGATATGAAACAAAATTTAACTCGGGCAGGAAGTAAGAAGGAAGGGTAGAAGAGCAAAAGAAGAAAGGAAGCAAAAGAGATGGAGACAAAACAAAACAAATGTAAAACAGAACAAACAAACAAAAAAACCTAAAGAGAAAAAGAGAAAGAAAAGAAAAAAAAATCAGCTGGTATGATAAACACAGGCTCATCAAATCATTCTGGAAAACTCTGGTTCCCATACCATGGTTGTACTATAAGTGACTGACTGTCTAAATTTTTAACATAGAGCTCACTTATATCTAATGTCCCACTTGAAAATTTCTAAGACCAAACCTCTGAAGTCCTCAAACTTTCAGTGTATACAGGTTTCAGTGTATACAGTGTATACAGTGTATTCAGTGTATACAGTGTTTTGGAATACAGGTAAAGTGTGGGTATAAGGTTACCTTGGAAATGAAGTCACAATGTAATTCTAATTAGTATTTCTAGTATAACACTAGTCATTTACAATTAAAATGTGTGTAAGTATTGTTTGAATCAAAGTACTAGATATTAGAAAATTTAACTATAATTTTAAATTACATGATTGTTATTTAAAATTATTTTTAACATGATAAAATGCAATTTTCTGTGTAAAACAACAAATTTCTAACAAATCATTTATATATAAGCAAATATCTTTAACATTGTAGAACCAAGGAACAGTCTTTTCCTTTTTACTTGCAAAAAGAGTAATTTATGATAATCAGTATAATGTGCCTAAAAATTAATGCAAAAAAAATTTCACCTTAGTAAAAGAAACACAGATAGGTTATTGGAACACATTAAGATACATACTTACATTAAAACCTTCACATTTTATACTGGTATTTGCAAAGAGTGACTGAAGAATATACTAGTTTAATAATGTAATTTATAATCATAAACACAAAATTTTAGACATGGGCAGAAGGGCAAGCTAAATGCATTTATGAAGACTGCTTTTCAAAACTAAGTAATAACATAACAGAGAACATATGAAAATGTTAAAAAGAAGGAAAAAACTAAGCAGGAAAGAAATGCTAGTGAAGAGACTTTGATTTACAGTTCCCTCCCTCATACAGTTAATCCCTTAATATGGACTTCACTAAAGAGGTCTAGTAATCACATTATGAATATTGTAGTAATGGACTACTCTAGATTACTACCTGGGTTTTACTCTTTAACTCAGACACATGTCTAACACTAATATGAAAAACACATTTAAATCAAAATACCATTTTTGTAATCATTTGTTACAGTTTAATCTTAAAGTTTTCTTTACCTTTATTGTTTGTCTGCTTGTTTGGAATCGCTGATCAGATATCTGCTGTTGATGGAGGAGCTTTTCGTTAACTTCTCTGTATTCTTTAACAGACAATTCTGCTGTTTTTTTTGCATTCTGAAGTATACTGTTTTGTTGTTGCAAAGATATAATTCGTTCTCGTAATAAAATAATGTTGGTACTTGATTTCTGGGCAGTTACATTTTTGTACTTTTCTCTGTTAACTATTGAAAATAATGTTGGTAATACTTTAAAATCAGATTAAATTTAAAAAGATATATTGTTAATTTCACATATATTCTTACCTCTGGTAAGAATTAAATTTAAAAATCAGATTAAATTTAAAAAATTTAAAAAGATATATTGTTTAAAAATCAGATTAAATTTAAAATCAGATTAAATTTAAAAAGATATATTGTTAATTTCACATATATTCTTACCTCTGGTAGGAGCTACTGTATGTGAACTTTTTTGTATATTACCATTCTTCTTCTGAAATGCTATTTTTTTGGTATTCTTATAATGAAAAATATCCTAAATTTGAAAGTTCAAGAAAAATTGAGTTATTATTCAATAAAAATGTCAAATGAACCAACATAATAAGTAAAATGTCTCTTCACTTAAAAACATATATGAATTAGAAAAATGTCTAGACAATAAAATTCTATAATTCACATTTCAATTATGGAGTGTGTAAAAATTATTTATTTTTAATAAATAAGATAAATTAGGAGTAAATTCCTTAAAACAACAAAAGTAAAATATGAATATTCAACAACTTATTCTTGAGGAATCTAGGTCCTTTTCTCAAACACTTTTCTCAACTATATATTGATAAATTAAGATAATGACAAATGATGCTAAAATAAAGTTGACAATAATAGAGTAACTTTCTTTGAAGCTGCAAATTTGAAAAGAAAAAAATGTCTTTTTCTCACATTTCAATACACTGAAGCTAAATAAAATGAAGCCATCATGTTGATTTTGGTTCCATAAAGTTTTACCAATTTAAAAATGTTTTTACACAACAAAATTTTAAATAGGAATGTTTCAAAAATATTATAAATCCTAGCAATAAAATCTGATTTTATTTAGGAAATTATTGGCTGAGAAACAGGAATACATTTGATCTACAAAATTATTACAAAAAGAACTTTCTCAAAGATCCCAATTCAGGAACAAATAAGTAATTATAGTAAAAATAAATGGAAAAAATTATTTGACCCATGGTTACTTTGACAATGAGCTATAATATGTTATGTTGATGAATACATAAAATGTACTATATCAAACACAAGGCCTGGTCCTAAAATAAGAAAACTGATTTATTAACACCTATACCAAAAACTTATGTAGAGGACAGGGTTTTCCTTTAAACTAATTAGTTTCAGAGATCATAAAAATCTAACAATGTTTCTTTTCTCAAAATACATTTAGAAGCCGGGCACAGTGGCTCAAGCCTGTAATCCCAGCACTTAGGGAGGCTCAGACAGGAGAATCTCAAGTTCAAAGCCAGCCTCAGCAACGGCAAGATGCTAAGCAACTCAGTGAGACCCTGTATCTACATAAAACACAAAATAGGGCTGGGGATGTGGCTCAGTGGTCGAGTACCCCTGAGTTCCATCTCCAGTACCAAAAGAAATACATTTAGATGCCTCATTTGAACTTGTCTTTAGAATTAGCATATTGGATACAGTTTTAAAAATGTTTCATTGGTTAGATTCAATTAAAGAATTTAAGTATCAGTCATGTACTGAGCATTATTTAAAAATCCAAAACTGAATTACCAATATTAGTTGTGAGATCTGGTATCAAATTAACTGGATCAAAAAATAAGAAAGAACTTAGCTTCTATTTACAGACCTATTAGTGAAATAGAGAATTCAGAAAAAATCATCATACTATGAAACAAACACAATTAACGTGTCTTTTTAATGTGGCAGAATATCAAAAGGAAATTCTCACAGGCCAAAAATGAAGCAAAAGCTGGGATTTATAGGGACAAACAAGTGACTGACACAGTGAACAGCAAAACGTGGGACACTGACTATGCCTTGGGACTTTGAAGTTTCATTTAAATAGCAAAACAGAAGCAGAAGGCAGGAAAGAAAGCCTAGTCATGAACTTGGAAAAGGAAATTTGAAGTCATGAAGGTAGAACAACGGTATACCATCAGTATTTCCCTTCGCATTGATGAGTATTTTTCTGTTATATGAATAAACCACAGTTTAACTCCTAAGATACTGAAGGAAAGTTTGATTATTCTCAGTTTTCAGCCATTATAAATGAAATTGTTATGACATTCATATACAGGATTTACTGATTCATTCATTTATTCCATTGTGTTACTAAGGATTAAATCCAGCAGGGCCTTGCTCATGCTAAGCATGCACCATAACACTGAGCAAAATCCTCAGTCTCATGTTTTTTTGGGTAAAGATGAATTTTCATTTCTATGGCATCAATGTCCAAGAATGTGACATCTAGGTTATAAGGTAGATTTAGCTTTTTTTTTTTTTTTTTTTTTTTTTAACAAACTGCCACTCCAGAATTCTACACTGTGCCATTTTATATTTAGGTGAGAGATCCAGTTTCTCTGCATTCTTGCAAGCACTTGGCACCAAGAGTTAATGAAGAGAAGTAGAAATTTTCATAGCCTCCTAGTGGGTGCAATGAGGTGATACAATTCTTTGATATATACCATTATCAACCAAATTCACAGAAACACTTAAGCCATGGTAAAGTAATTCTATTCCAATGTTTTTATCAGAAAAATGTCTATGGTTGTGCAACAAAAGAAATGCTAAGAAAATTCATTGCAAAATTATTTGTAAGAATCCAAACTGAAACAACCTAATTTTAACAGTAGAATGGATAAATTGTGGTATCTTTGAACAATGAAATACTATAAAAAACTATGAAAATGAACTAACACTGTAAAATATTGAATAAAAGACAGATGATTTAGATTCCACCAAGTTCAAAAACAGGATATTAACCACAACTTTATCAGAAGTAAAATAATAAAGAACAGGAAAGAAGTAATTAATTATAATTAATTATTTTAGGGTTAGTGAGGGAATCTAATATTTTCCAAATACTTTCTATAATTTTAGTCAATTTATTTTCTGACTACCAACAATATGCATAGATCTAATCAAAGTACTTAATACATTCTTATTATATGAATAATTTTATGTGTTACTTTCATTTATAAATTAATTAAGCTTCCCATAAGTGCTGCAACTAAAGAAAATTCCCTATAAATTAGTATGTAGCAAACTGGTAATCTCTATAATCATCAACAGCAGGTACAACAGTTAGACTAAATGACCTTATCATTACAAAGGCTAATATAAAAGTGGAAGTTTCTTCATTTGGTATACATTTCATATACCTAAAACAATGAGCTTATTACTAATTTTTTTGGCTGAGATATAAATAAGTTACAAGTTATTTATAGTATTTATTTCCATCTTATCTATACAAGATATTTTAAAAAACTAGAAATTGAAAATTATACAAAAGTGAATAGTTTCAGTATATATTTCAAAGAAGACAATTTTAAGGATTCAAATTTAATCACTGGCAAAACTTACTGATGAAGCACAAGATAAAATTAAGAATAAATGGAAAATTAAACTAAACTGTGTCATATACCTTTGGGGCCTTGCCATCTATATTTGAGTATGTCTGTACTAATTCCTTCCCTTGTGTTTGGATGTCTTCTGTTTGATCACTTTCTTTCTGGTCTCTTCCATCTTCTATAGGTCTTATTTTCTGAGATGTTTCCACAATAATTGTTCCCAAATTTTGAGAGATCTGTGTTTCAGAATCACTGTTTTTTTTTTTAAATGGAGGAATATGGGAAGATAAAAACCAAAAATATCTGTTATATGTGCTTTGCTTCTTTAAAACCAAATAATATCATAAATAGAATATATACAAAGCTCAGTTTTACTTGGGCATTTACTGGTTCTCACCGTTAAACAGGAAAATTAGTTTAAATGTGTTTTGCAAAATTATAGCATCTCATCAAGAAAATAAATATTTAGCATTAAATTCTTAATAGTATTACTTAGATAGTATTTCTAACAAGTATTAATCCAGAAAACACATACTTTCGTACATCCAGATTTACAGAATGAGCCAAGCAAAAAGGTTGAATTGTTTAATTTGGAAGGGGGGTGTTTACTGGGGAATGAACCCAGGAGTGCTTTCTCACTGAGTTACATTCTCAGCCCTTTAAAACAAATTTTTTGAGAGCCTCACTAAGTTGCACAAGGTCTTGCTAAGTTGCTGAAGGTGGTCTTGAACTTGCTATCCTCTTGCCTAAGTTTTCAAGTTGCTGGGATTACAGGTGTGTGCCATCATGCCTGGCTATTTTATTTTTCTAACAAATTTTTTCTTTATCTGTGACAAAATGTTGATCTCTTAAGCTTTCACTTGCCAATTCCAATTTCATTCCTTATGGCCATTCTTTATTCAATAAAATACTTGTCAAACACTATGAGCCAAGTTCTCTTTTAAGCGTATGGGATAAAGTAGTAAGCAAATAAGCAGAAAACAAAAATCTCTGCCTTCATGTAACTTTTATCATAACAAGGACTAAGGGACAGGAAATAAATGAGGAATAAATAAAATATTAGTATGCTAATAGTGATGTGATAAAGAGAAAAAATTAATCAAGGGAGATTAGAAGTTTTGAGGTTGAATGCAATGTAAATCTCTTTTACACATGAATGATCTTTTAATGATTTTGAAATTGTTACTTACTGTTTGAGACATCTTAAAGTAAAACATCCCTAGCATCTTCTAATGTTCCTAATCCATATTGCTTTTGAGATGCTTTACCACCCTCACCATTTTTTAATGTGCTTCATGAAGCATTGTGTACAGAATTTAATGTCATCATATTCAAAGTACTGTACACTATCAGAGGTACTTAGAGAACTTCTGGTGGATGTGAATTCAAACTGTGTAAGCTTTTCTGACATGTACATTGTAAACAGACTCATTCTAGATTTAACAAAACCTTCTAAAATATTTCTACATAGACTTACTTGTAAAATCATGTATTTCTCCATTTTAGTAGTGGAAGAATTGTATTTTCCAAGTAAACTATCCTGGAATGTTTTGTATAATTATGTCTTTTTGTCTATTAAGATCTTTGGGAATCTTGATTATATAATGTAAGGTATTTTCCTCCCCTTTCAATGCCATACTATAAACAAACTTGATAAACATGCTTTGTTGGACTCAGATATACTATATTTAGTTTAATAATGTCTTAATAAGATAGGTTAGTCTGCTAAGAGCCTGCCTTAAAGAATCCATGCTGGGACCAAGAAATCACTGCTTCTTTCAAGAAACATTCACAAAATGATCTTTTATTATGTCCTAGCACTTTATGTATGCTTTATTCCCCAAACCACCAAAAATATAGTTCCCCTTATTCCTGTTTTTGAATATTAGCACCACACTTGTCTGTCTTCCATACTCTTGTACCATGTGGGTTCCTCTTTTAAAAAAATCAACAGAAATTGTCAACTTTCAATATTGGTCAAATTTCAATATGCTAAAATTCAATATGTTTGGATTAGAATAGTAGAATAAATATGCTTAGGTATTCTATTATTGTTGATCTCTTTAGTATTCTATTCTCCTTTTCTTTCTGTCCAAATTTAGCAGAAATTCAAAATATTTAATAAGAAACGCTCTTAAGAGGAAACTTGAAAACCTGATTGAAAAGGCCCTTGGGGGAGGCAGCTAGAGATGGGGCACAGTGCTTCCTTTTCCTTATAAATCTTCATTTATTCATTTTCAAAAAATATTTATTGAATGACTACAATGTTTCATGCATGCAAAACATACTGATGAATACATTCTATAATTTGTCACAGAGGACACAATAAACAATAAATTTGAAATGTCAGAATCCAGTCATTTCAACTCTGATCATTCCTGCATTAACACAGGAGCATTAGGGTCACATCTAATATCCAAACCATTGTAAATTTGATACAAGTGTTTGCTATTAACATTACAATAAATTGTTTTTTATTGTTAGTCCCCAACTCCCCTCCTGTACCCAGAATACTTCTCAGTGTGTATTTGTATTTTAATTCATTCATTCATTTCATTCACTTATTCCCAGTGATGGACAAAGATGTTTAAACTCCTTTAACAAAACATATTTTATCACATGGCAAAAATAGTCTGCCAAAAATCACCAGTACAGTTCTTTTTAGTCCTACCTTTCATTGATATTTATAGATTCACCAAATGAATGTTTTATAAGCATCTCTTCATAAACCTGTTTAGATCATAACAATTTTATTTCTCAAACTGATTTTAATTCTACCCATGTTGCTGGCATGGTAGAGTACAGCATTGAGTTAATGGAATCATTAGTTTTCTGATTGCAAGGGTTCTTTACCTTTCTTTCCCTCTCCTCCTATCCCCATTCTGTAGTTGTCCCATTACTCTGATGATCTTTTCCTTTGTTCAGCAGAAGCTTTTTAGTTTGATAATTCCTTTTTTCTATTTTTGCTTATGTTTCATGTGCTTTTAGTATCTTCCTCCATCCCCAAATCCTTTTCCATTACAATGTTCTGAAGCACTTTCCCTGTTTTCTTCCAGTAGTTTCATAGTTTTAGGTCTTATATTTAAATTACTAAGCCAATTTGAGTTAATTTTTATAATTGCATATAGATAGCCAATTTTATTAAAACTGCATAGAGCACATTATAAGGTAATAAATGCTGTTGGGGGAAAATGAGCAAAAAAGAGGAATAAATCCAGGGTACAGGAGGTAAAATGTGTCAAGGTTACAATTTGAAATAGATTGGCCATTAGTAACACTGCACCAAAGACTTAAGAGTAGTTAATTGTGTAGCTATCTGGAGAAATGTATTCTACACAGAAGATACATCAAAATAAAATCACTGATATGGAAGCTTGTGCTTGCAAAATATAACAAGCAGTCCAGTGCGGTAGAACACACTAAATGTGAACTAAATACAAGGTTGAAAGCAGGGAAACTGGAAGTTTCCTGCAATAAGCCAGGAAGATGATAATGCAGCCATAGAAGTAATGAGAAGTGGTTAGATTCTTAACTTTTAAACAGAAATCAATGTGAAGAATGAGAAAAAGACTGGAATCAAGAATGATTCCATTATTTTGATCAGAGTAACTGTAGGACAGAATTACCATTAGTTAGGAAGGGGAAGACAGCATCTGAAACAGGTTTTGTGTGGTAGAGCTCAGGCATGTGGTTTAGGCTATCAGATAACCAAGCATGATGTTGTTAACTTTACAAGTCTAAAATTCACGAATGAAGTCTAGTCTGGATATATACATTTTAGGGAAGCTAGCATAAAAATGAAAATTAAATATATAAGGAGAGTGTTAATAGAAACTATGAGATCACAAAGAAGTGAGTACAGAGAAAAACAATATGTTCAAGGACTGAAGTTCTTGAAAACAGATGAGAGGTGGGAATGAATGAATGAAACAGTGGTTAAATGTCAGGAGAAGAGCATAAAGAACATAGTATGGAGAAGTATAAGAGGAGGTAGAAATCAACTGTGTAAACTGCTGATAGGTCAAGTAAAGCAAGGACTGAGAATTGACCGCTGGATTTGGCAACGTGGTAGTGATCTTGTAAAGAATTATTTTAGTTTGGCTAAGGGTTTATCAATTTTTCTCTTTCTTTTGGTTAGTTTAGCTAATGGTTTTATCAATTTTGTTAATCCTTTCAAAAAACTCTTTGGTTAGATGATCTTTTGTTTTTTTATTCTCAATTTCATTAATTTTGGCTCTGATCTTAATTATTTCCTGTTTTCTACTGATTTGGTGTTGGTTTGTTCTTCTTTCTCTAGGGCCTTGAGATATAATGTTAGATTATTTTTTTAGTATCTTTCTATTCTTTTAATGTATGAGTTGTGCTATGAACTTTCCCCTTATAACTGCCTTCATACTCTCCCACAGATTTTGATATGTTGTATCACTATTCTCATTTACTTCTAAGAATTTTTTAATTTCTCTCCTGATTTCTTCTGCTATCCATTAGTAATTCAAAAGTGTATTATTTAATCTCCATGTATTAGAGTGGTTTCTGTTTTTTTATCTTATCATTGATTTCTAATTTCATTTCATTATGACATGATAGAATGCAAGGTATTAACTCTCTCTCTCTCTCTTTTTGTATTTGCTAAGATTTGCTTTGTGACCTAAAATAAGACAAAGATGCCACTTCTACTCCTTTTACTCACATAGTACTGAAAGTCCTAGCAAGAGCAACTAGACAAGGAAAACAAAGACTATTCAAAAAGAGGAAGTCAAATTGTCACTATTTGCAAATGACATGATTTTATATATAGAAAACCCCAAAGACTCTACCATAAAACTAGGAGAACTAATAAAAAAATTCCAGTAAAGTTGTAGGATATAAAATTAATATATAAACATCAGTAGGGTTGCTCCATGCTACTAGTGAATTACCTGAAATAAAATCAAGAAAGAAATCACATTTATAATAGCTACAAATAAAATAAAACACCTAGGTATGAATGTAACTAGAGGTGAAAAATCTCTACAATGAAAATTATAAAACACTGATGAAAAAATAGAAAAAGACTCACAAAAATGGAAAGGCATGCTGTGTCCATGGATTGAAAGAATCAGCATTTTTAAAATATCTTTTAAAATGGCCATGCTACCCAAAGCAACCCATAGATTTAATTCAATTTATATCAAGAAATTAATGATATTCTTCAAAAAACTAGAAAAAAACAAGCTTAACATTTATATGAAATTACACACACCTGAAAGATGTAACCTGATCAGTCCATCCTAAATTGAATGGACAGGCTGTAGGCAGGTGGGGCATGTCTAGAGGAGGCAAGTCACTGGGGGCATGATCTGAAAAGCTCCCTGTGGTCTCTTCCAACCTCTCAATACTCCTGGCCAGCCATGAATTGAACATCTTGCATCTACCAAGACCTTTCATCATGATGTGTTGCCTCACCTTGGGGTACAGGAATGGAGTTGGCCCGCTGTGGACTGAACCTCTGAAACTGTGAGCCAAACAAATTTTCCTCCTCTCAAGTTGTTCTTTCCAGGTATTTTGGTCAATGATGCAAAGCTGACTAAAATAGATGTTGGTACTGAGAAGTGGGGTCACTACTGAGACTAACCTGACCACATGATTCAGAAACCTTTGGAAATGGTTTCTGGGAAGAATTTGGAAAAGTTAAGAAATGCAGTGTGGAAAAGCTCAGAATGTTGTAAGCAGAGCTTAATGGGTGATTCTTGAGGGAGCTCAGAAAATCAGAATGCCAAAAAGAATGCTATCTGTGCTCATAAGATTTCAGAGAGAATTGAGGACTCAGAAATTCAATTAGGCCACTCATGTTATATTTTGGCAAATAACTTGTCTGAATTTTGCCCATGTCCTCAGATTTTTTTGTGATGCTGAATTTAAAAGTGATGGATAAATCAATCTGGCAGATAAAATTTCAAGGCAGCACAGCAGTCAGTAGTATGGATATTGCTAGCAGCTTTTAGCCAGGTTTACTGTGAAAATAAAGAGCAAAAAACAAAGCTAATGGATTTTAAAACCTGTAGTTTGTCCACAGACTTATAAAACCAGGACCAAAAAAATTGTGCTTGTTGACAAGAATACAGCTCCTTAAGAGATGCTAAGTACTTTGCAGAGACAATAGAAAAGATGCCTCCAGGGTATTTCAGGAATTTGCAAGACCACACCCATTGCCCAAGGATGTAGAAAAGGAAATTACTTTAAGAAGATATGATGGAGTCATCCTGCTTGTTTAGGAGGGCCTAGGAAGTTGTTTCAGCATGTAGTAGGCCCAGGTATTGCGTGAAGTGGCCATAGATTTTGGCATCAACCACATGGTGCTGATTCCTCAGGAATGCAGGATTTTGAGTTAAAGGGTCATGGAAGCTTCCACTGAGATTTCAAAAGAAGGCTTGGAAGGCCAGGTAAAGTGTAGTAGTATCATAATCCCTGCAGGCTGCCCTTTGAGAGGGTGATGCGTGAAGCTGTGGAGGTGAAGTCAAAGCCCAAATAGATTATCCCAGGAATTAAGAAATGCCAGTAATGTGGACTGTCTGCTAAGCAAAGCTGTTGGCTGTGAGGAGAGTCAGGCTAAACAAAAGCCCATGTGCACTGCAACCCACAATGTCAAAGGGGTGGGACTGCCTAAGCCCTTTGGAAAGCATGTCTCACAGCCATGTGTCCAGATGATGTATGTGGAGTTATAAGACCTATTTGTCTAGCTGGGTTTTAATATTCCTTTGGCCCTATCCCTTACTCCTATGCCTGTATTCCTTCTTTTGGAATGGGAATGTTTATTTTGTGCCCCTTTATATTGAATATATGTAACTTGCTTTTGAATTTTACAGGGCCCCACAGCCAAAAGTTTGCCTTGATTCTCCCTGGAGACTTTGGACTTGGACTTTTGGGCAATAGTGGAATTGTTAAGACTATGGGATTCTTGGATATGAACTAAACACATTTTGTGAGATAGATATGAGCTTTTATGGGCCAGTGGTAGAATAGTATGCCTTGGATATGAAGTGTTCCTCCAAAGTTCCTGTGTTAATGCAAGAGTGTTTGGGGTGAAATGATTGTATTGTGAAAGCTGTAAACTAATAATTCCATACTAGTTTGAATGAAAAAACAGAACATAGCTAGATATGGTGGGTTATTGGGGTTGGGGGGGTGATGTGCCTAGGAAGGCTGTATCATCCTTGTGGTCCCTTCATGCTTCTTACTCCTTCTTGGCCTTCCCTGAATGTTGCTCCCTGCCTCCACAAAGACCTTCTACCATGATGCTTTACCTTGGGCCCAGAGCAATGAAGTCAGCCCACCATGGACAGAACCTTCAATACCATGAGCCAAAATTAACTTTTTCTCCTCCAAGTTTCTCTCCTGAAAGGTATTTTGGTCACAGCTACACAAAGCTGACTAAAATAGTATGAATATAGTCCTATCATGCTTGTTTTATAGATGAAAAATTGAGGCACAGTCAGGTCAAATAATGTGACTATGGCCACAAAGTAAGGATATTAGAGCCAGGGTTTGGAAGTGTGGCTGAAGGCTCTATACACCTAACTGCTATAATTACTCTAAATAAGTAGAGATATGTTGAGAAGAAAATTATTTTTTCCCTTTACCAAGATGATAGTCTCATCAGAAAATCTGACAGAAGTCTAACAGAAGACATTTACAAGAGAAATGTATACTAGTCTATTATATGTAAGTTTTACATGACACAGGAGACTTTATAAATATTTGTAGACCCAAATATAAGCTAATTGTAATAAACTGGGGAACACTTAGCAAGGCCTATTCATTCATATTCCTATTCTTTGGAGATAAGGATGGTCACTTCTACCAGGTATATAAAGGACACCTCTTATATAAGTATCTTATGACCTGCTCCAGGGAAGAAAATTAGAGAGTTCTTCTAGCACATGACATTTCTTAAATTCCTTCAGCTATATTTTTGAGTAGAGTGTCCTGAACTCCATCAACAGGAGACATCTATTTTTAAAAGGTAACAATGTGAGTGAATAATTGCTTTATAAGTGAAAATGGAAGAAAGACGAAAAGGACTTTAAGACGAAGGTTGAAAACTCTAAAAAGATCTAAATGGCATGAGCTATTCCTGAAACAAAAAATAAAAGAGAATGTCAAAGATTATTAGTGTCTTTTAAAATAATTTTGAATGAGAATAAATACACTGGTAGGGAAAGACAAAGTTAGGGTAAAGAAAGAAAATCACAAATGTTTGTGATATGTTTGGGAAAGTAACAAGGCAATTAAGTAAAGAACTTGGTAAGAGAAAATTGAAGTAGACATTTTAGTTGTAGGAATCAAAAAATAAGGATTTTCTCTCTATTCTTCTAAGTTCTCAACTGGAGCCCCCATAACCAAAGATAGATTAATAAGAGAAAAACAAACATTTTCATTAATGAGTATCATGCATGTAACACAGAAATACCAAAGTCACATATGCATCATACATGCAACATGGAAACAGTATGAGACTTCCAAGGTGTGAGTAACTCGAAGAGGTATCTTAGAAATCCATCTTATTGCACCTTCAACAAACAATAAATTTTTAGAGAAGTGACATGACAAAAGAAAAGAACAGAGTCCCAAGAGGCATTAAACTGTGGGCAGTTAAGTACATGAGAAACTAATGGTCAGTAAGTACCAACTAGTAATGTTTGGTATGTAGATTTTCTGGAGTCATTCCTAGGCTGATTAGGGCCAAAAGTATCCCCAATGATTAATTTTTGTCCATCCTGGTAGAGAGAGGAGGTGGAATTCCTTTGTAAATTTATGTCCTAATTAAAGACAGGGGAGGGCTGAGATCTTTTCTGTTATCTGCTATGTTGTTCTTCGTTGAAGTACACCAGAAAATTATAGAATATAGTTATATATCTGTATAATACAGATATATAAATATATATTGTATCCCATCCATGTCCATGTATATTATATATATGTATATACATATGTATATGTACACACACACACACATAAAATGTGTATGTATAATACATATAATTAACTTCCATTATTCTCCGTAACCAAACAACTTCCTTATATTTTGGTCTACAAAAAATTAAAAGAAATAAAATCTTCTGAAGTCCCCGGAGTTCCACTGTAGGATTTCTAATTGTTTGAGAATTCTTTGCAGCTGAATGATTCCTGAGAGTGTTCTGTCAGGCAGGAAATGTAACACTTAATCCTCACCATGTAAAATTGAGTTTCACTGCTAAATAACAAAATTCCAATATTTTAACAAATATAGTGTGCTGCATCTCTGAAAATATATGATTTTGTGTACATGTACTACTATGATGAGATTAGAATTGAGTATATTTTTCATATATTTATTAACACAAACATGCTCATACATAAGTAAACTGCTTTGTTACATTATGAATGGTGTAGTAGTACTACATGCCTGAAGTACAATTTGCAGCTAAAAGTAGAATTTCCTTGAAGATATAGATAAATGCTTAGTGGGTTTTAAGTTAAGTAAGATTTTATCTCCAATGGCTTTTGAGAACATGGAAGATCCTGGAAAGAGGTAATAAGAAAATGGCAATATAGATTTCATCCTTTGGCCTTAACTTCAGAAACTTGTTTTTTTGAGTGCCTTACTTTGCCTAAAGACAGAGAGCTGGACTTTATGAGCACTTAAAACAGTGGTTTCCAAACTTATCTTCACATTGGAATCAGATGGGACATTTCCCAAAATATGCCAAGGCCCATATCCCAGCCCAAAAGTCACAATTAGTCTGGAGTGTAGATTGAGCTTTGAAATTTTATGAGACCTACAGGTGATTATATGCAAACAATGTTGGGGCTCAGAAATAATATCCCAAAATATGGAGTTTTGGCATGCTGAATACTAAAGGACACAGTAGGCTAAGAAACAGCCTCAGAAACAAAGTCTTTCTGACCTTCTCCTACCCTATTTCCTATCAATCTCCAAATCACAGGCCAGAAGTATTCTTCCCTGAGGCAAGTTGATAGAAACTAGAAAGTGTTTTCCCCAAAGAAAGCCATAAAGCTTAAACATATTACTTTAAGCTTCTCCACTTTTAGTTATAAAGGTAGAGAAGCTAACTGCAAAGAACTAAAGGTAGAGAAACTACCTGCAACGAAATTCTCTCACTTACCTTGTGTGTATTAGATCATAAGACCCTCATTCCAGAAGGGGTCCTACCTTACACCAAGGAGGAAAGAATGCCAAGAAGAGAGGCCAGGAAGAATCTGAACAGACAGATTTGCCTAGTATCTCCCTTTTGTTTTATTGTATTAGATTATACCCTTTGGTCTAATCACATTTCTATATAACTGTTCACTCTTCATCTAATCTAAACATAAAAATGAAGTTTTACCTGAGTCTTTGGGTCTTCAGTCTGAAGCCGACTTTATCATGTAAAACTGATGAAACAAATCTGTTGTTTTCTCTTTTTAATATGTCCTTTTTATAGAAACGTCAGCCCTAACCCTTATGATGGATAAGGTATGGTATCATACCTTTTTGCCTTTATACCAGAGTGGGAAATATGTTTTAAAAATTTTTTCAGTTCTCTGTCTATGATTAAGAAAACTATCCATAGTCTTCTCAAATCTAAAACAGAATCACTGCTGTAAATTTAAAAACAAAACAAAAACTGTGGAAAATAAGAGGAAATAAATGCTATATGAAACATGGCATTTTTTAACTGTAGCTGATTGGAGAATTTATTAGCAATTCTGGCAACACTGAACTTCCCTATTACCTAGGTATAAAAATCAGTGGTGTTCTACCACTGATTTGTCTTTGTGGTTCAAGTGTATATAAATGTATAGCCAGGGATAAGAGAAAGAAATATAGATTTTTAGTGTTTTCCTATTGCTATTTACTAAGGGTTAAAGAACTTAAAGAGTAGGAATTTGTATAACTTTTAAGAAGTAATTTTTAACCACCATTCAATTAAAGTTAGTACAATGACTTTGCATAATACATACATAAAATAATTAGTGAAGATGGTTCTTAATTTAAAGGATGTTAAACAGCTTGTAGACATCTGGTAACAAGCTGAAATGGGTCATTCAAAATTTATCTAACTAAATTAAGGGGGGAAAATGTTTCTCCTCCCAGGTTGGCATGTCACAAGATAACTAAACTGACTTAGTAGGCTTGCCTGGGAATCCTTAGCTGTCAGTGGTGAATATGCAAAGGGCCAGCAAATTAAATCAACCTGCCAAACTGTCAATTTCAAGCCTCATGACTGCATGAAAATAGCATCACTGGAAGAAATCAAGCATTGCCTTCTTTTGGGTTTCCTGGCACCTATTCAAATACTCATGCAGTTGTGGCTAATTTTGCATGCAAATTTCAGTCAATAAGCTCAGAACAAGACCTCCCAAGATATTTCAAAGGATCTGACAGTATTTTTTCTGAATACCAAATCGACAGTAGTTGAAATTCAATCTCCATTTGCCAGTGCTTTATATATGCACGGTGTCCCCACCACAGAGCTAAGTTAATGAGAGCCTTACCTGCTTTCACTCACATCCTCCCAGCCGTCCTTGCTGAGGTTCTCAAACACATTGCTCATAACCTTGATGGAGTGATTGAGAACAGTGTGGTGACGACCCACAGAGCACTTTTTCTTGGCAGCTTTAAATTTAACCTTGGTAGTGGTTGTCTTACAATCATACTGTCCAGATCTCCCTTCTGTGGTGGCCATCTCTGATCTAGCTTTGTCTGACGAATGGTGCAATTTCATCAACTCTTCATTTTCTTTTCTCAATGCATTAGCTTCTGCCACTTGTTTCCTTAGGGAAGCGACTTCTCTCTCTAGCTCACTGATTTTTCTTTGAAGTTCAGTTTTGTCTTTTTCAACATCTTCACTTTTCTTTCGTAGCTCTTCTAGCTCTTTTTCTCTGGTCTCTGCATCTTCTTGATGCTGTTTTAATTGAGATTTCAGGAAATAATTTTCTTTCATCAATTTTTTATTCCCTTCTTTTAATTTTCTCGACCTTTTCTCAAAGGATTTTAGCCGATTTTCCAACTCAATGACCTAAACAAAAGAGTTTACCTTTTTAAACCCAAAACTATAATCACTGTATTTTTATTCTCATTTCTAACTGATGAAAGAAAAATTACATTTAGCACAAGGACAAAATCAATCTAAGGTACTTAATTTCTAAATAATTCAAAGGTGGTATAGATGAATACATTCAAAACTGCAATAATACATCTGTTGAATACAGGACAGATGGTAAAAGAAGTTAAAATTATATACAAAGTGACACAGAACTAAGTAGGATAATAAACTGTAGTTTTCTAAGACCATAAATGCTTTGACTATATATTCCACTCATTAGGAAAAAAATATCTTTCAGAGTAAAAGAATCTATACAGACTATAAAAACAGGTACATGAAGAAACTATATTAGTAAATAACATTTATTATTACTATTCAACATTCATATGAAAAAGTGATGACCAAATACAAAGCAACCTTATCGCAGCTGCTTTTTTTCTAAATCAAAAAAATGTAATTATAGTAGTCATGTGGCCCTTTGTATAGGCCCTTTGTATATATATAGTCACTGTGTCCCATGATACAAAAAAAATCACCAAAAAAAGTCTAACAAGTTAAAATTGCAGTGATTTCAAGGCTGCATGTAAATTAATTTTTTCCATTTATTTCAATAAATATGGTTCACCTTTTAAGACACAGAAATGATAAATACACTTCCTAACCTTAAGGAATTTCAAAAACTATAATTTGCATACCTAAACCTAATAAAGGATATGATCTAAATGCCATAAGACTGAGCATCAAGGAAAGAATAATTAATTCTGATTCAAGGGTATAAAAATTTCATGGAGAAGCTGACTTAGATTTAGATCTTGAAAAATAAATAAGAAGCCCTACTACCATATTGCACTGTAAAATCACTGCAGATTTTATGTCAAATTGCAAAAAAGTGGAGTATGACCATTATGTGAAGCTTTTTAAAAAATTGTGCTGGTAGGACTTGAAAATCATTTATTACTAAACTGTCTTTGGTGCAGGATACATAGAATACTGGTGAATATATGAATGCAGTGGTGATTATTTGGAGAAACATACCTATAAAGTACATTTTACTATTTATAAAATAGTTTCATAAACATGATCTCTCCTAATCATCTCAAAAACATGAGGTAAATAGATCCATTAATTATCTTTCCAGAGTAGAAAACAGACAGCAAAGAGATTCTGGAAACTTAAATTATATCTAGAGGTACACATTGTCCTACTTTGAACTAGAACTCACATTCAGGATGTTGTGCCCGTTCCACTATCCTATAAGCCATCTAAGAAGAGTTACTTAAATATATATGGAAAATAAACAATTAAATCAGGATAGAACTGGAGACAAGTGAGAAATCTAAATGACTGAAACACTATACAGATTCATTTATTTTTTAACAATTCTGTGGAGACATTTTCCCTCTCCACAGTGTGTGTGTGTGTCTGGGAGAAACATTTTTGATGTTTTGACAACTTTGATAGTTTGAATACTTGATCCCTCCAGAATTACATTGAAACCTAACCTAATTGGGAGTAAAGGCAAGGCCATCATGAGTGGGATTAGTATCCTTATAAGAGACCCCAGAGGGCTAACTTGCTCCTTCTATCATGTTAGGAAACAGCTAGAAAGCACCAATAGAAAGCATACACTGAATCTGTGAACACCTTGATCTTGGACTTGCAAGCCTCCAGAACTGTGTGAAATAAATTTCCATTGTTTGTAAAATACTAATTTACAAATTAGTAATTTATTGGTATTTAGTTATAGCAGCTTGTAGGAACTAAGACAACAAAAAATGATTTGAAATAACAATATTCCAGAAATGTACAAGATAGCTAGATGTGTTGGCACATGCCTGTAATCCCAGTTACTTAGGAGGCTAAAGCAAGAGGATTGCAAGTTCAAGGCCACACTTGACAACTTAGTGAGAACCTGTCTCAAAATAAAAACAAAAATGTTTTTAAAAGAGCTGGGGATGTAGCCCTGGCATACCTAAGTTCACCCCACCTGCCCCCCAATAAAAGAAAGAATAAAAAGAAATATATAAGATAAAATTTGTACATATTCTTAACATTTTCCAGTTTACTGAACTTTATAATGGTAAACATGTAAAATTGTTTTCTAAACACAAGTTTCAGGTCATCTTTGATTTATCTGTATTTCTCTACCCCCTATTTTTATTATGAGTTCAATCAGCTTCAATTAATTTGAACAGTCATTTATTGACTGGCTATCCTATCCTGGGGCATGGGGTATTTACCAACATGATATGAAGAATCTCATCTGATTTTAATCCCTTCATTCCACAGTATAATATGCCCCTTATTAGATCTTCTCTTGACTGAGAGTAGAGGTTATACCAGACTATTAAGATCTTTGTGTATTTCTATGAGAGATATTTTATTGTTCCTTGTCAATGTGATTACTTTATTGGAGAGCAGGTTAATGTGCCAAAAAAATAGTGTTCAAGAAAACATAAACTCTGGCTGAATCCTTGTTACTTCTTTCAAATCACTCTATCTTCAATTTTTATTCCTCCTTTAATAAAATACACTACAGACAAACAAGAAATATTATCTTTATACTCTCTTCAACTTCCTTCAAAAAGGCTTTAAACACTACCCCAAATAATATACTTTCCATGAATATATTCTAAAATATTTTAGCATAATTCCATGGTAGGCTAAGTAGAATGAATTCTATTTTTTAAAAACACCTATTCTGTACAAATAAACAATTGTACTTTTAAAAACTGAATTTGAGAATATTAATATAAAAGTATAAATAAGAATCAGTGTGAGTTAAAAGGAATAGAATTTTGAGTCCGGTCTCTAACTCACTTCCAGCTCTGGATGATTTAGTTGGCAAAATAATTAACCTATTTTACCTTTAGTTTCCTCATCTGTAAGATGGGACTAGTAATGTCTACTATGCAGGCTTATTATAAGTATTAAACATGATCATAACAAATCCTAGAAGACAATAAGTTCTAAACAATTATCATCATTGTTTCTATTATTATTAATTTTAACAGCTACCTATTAAAATTTCTTGAGCTAAAATATAATTACTTATCCTAAGTATGTTAATTAGCCATTAAACCAACTTTATAGTTTTAATTGAAATAAAACATGAACAAATGTAACAAACACTTTAAATTTGAGTTTTCAATTCTAGAAATTAGAGGGTTTCATTTTCCTTTTGATTAATATCTATTTAAGTTTGGACACAATTCAGGAAAATTTTACATATGTTAGGGCTCAGAACACAATACCCCAAAGATTGGTACTTTGGCATGCTGAGTACTTTGAAGTAAAGGGCATTGGAAAGGCCTCAGAAGAAAGATCTCTCTGACCTCCTGCCTTCACGTTTCCCTACCTCATGATAACCAACATTTCATTGAAAGTACAACTACTCTCTCCCTAAAAAAGTCTTAATACATAGAAAGGGTACCTTTCTATGTAAGATGCTCATTCCAGGGGGGTCCTACACCACACCTGGAGGGGGAAAGAATATCATACAGAGAGGCCATAAAGAATCTGAGTAACCAGGCTTTTCTGGGTTCTCCCTTTTAGTCCATTATTGGATCATATACTTTTCCCCAAACACTTTTCAACACAGCTTTCCATGCTTCATACAATTTAATCATAAAAATGGACAGTTTTGGGGATGGAGCTCAGTGGTGCAGCGCTTGTCTATCACGTGAGAAGCCCTGTGTTCAATTCCAGTACTTCCCTCCTCCCCTTCCCTGCCAAAAAAAAAAAAAAAGGCCGGGGGAGTTTTCCCTGGGTCTTAAGGTCTTCATTTCTGAATCCTTGCATATCACCTAAAACTTTGATTAAGTAAATTTATGCTTTCCCGTTAACCTAACCTTTGTTGTACAACTGTTGCATCTCTCTGGCCTTACACATACCAACTGAAAATGTCTGTGGTTTAAAGTCAAACAAATTAATATGAAACTAGTTTAGCCAAAAGAATGTTTAAAATTATTTGACTTTAAGTTTAAAATGGAGGACAGATAACAAAGACACTACTTCTAAAGACTTTGCAAAGAGAAAAATCCATAGCCTCTATTAAAGTATTATTCAAGGCATTTCTCAAGAACTGTTAAAATTATTTTAAGAATGAAAATCTGAGGAATAGTAAAAGGTGTTTGGATTGCGTATTTTATTTTTCTTTAATTTTTAATTTTTATTTTTTTGGCAGGGATTGAATGTAGGGGTACTCAACCACTGAGCCACATCTCCAGCCCTATTTTGTGTTTTGTTTAGAGATAGGGTCTCTCTGAGTTCCTTAGTGTTTGTTGCTGAGGCTAGCTTTGAACTTGCACTTCTCCAGTCTCAGCCTCCCAAGTTGCTGGGATTACAGGCATGCACCACCGCACCTGGCTTGGATTGTGTGTTTTAAATCAGCTCAAACCCTTACTTTATTTTAGTACTGAACATTTAAAATAATATGTATCAAAGAGTTAGCTCTTTGCCCAATTGAAATAAAACACCTGTCATTGTAAGGTGTGTACATTAGTTTTATAAGTCTGCCATAGCAAAGTACTATAGAGTGGGCAGCTTAAACAAATTTATTTTTTCATAGTTCTGAGCGTTAGAAGACAGAACAAGGTGTCAGCAAGGTTGGTTTCTTCTGAGGTCCTGCTCATTTCACTGAAAGTGGCAATCTTCCTTGTGTCACATGGTTTTTGCTCCACTTTGTCCTAATTCCTTTTCTTGTAAGGATACCAGTATACTGAATTAGGGCCCAAGATAACCTTATTATGACATAGTTACCTCTTTAAACACTCTCTTCAATTCTGAGATATAGGACATTAGAAGTTTGACATGTAAATTTCCAGAGGACATATTTCAGTCAATAATAGTATGAAATGTTAATATCTTATTTTAAAAGTAATATACTTATCTACTTCACTTCTTATGTATACAAATATTATTTTCATCTTGTTACTATTTTTAAATCAATTTTGAATGAGTTTCATATATATCCTTTTAAAATAAAGATATTCAACCAGGAGGAATTAAATCATGACCAATACAAATGCATTAGGTTAATATAAAAAAGTGGCGAATTAGTATCTTAATTTGACACACACTCCAGTGAAAATAATTCCTGTTCACTTTCTAGGTCTTAAAGTAGATTCTGGATCCATCAGTCATTTATGGTCGTTAGAATGAAATAATAGATTACAATTGGGTTTTTATTCTAAAGCAATCAAGTAGTAACAGTATATATTCATAGAAACAAAAATTATATAAAAACAAACAAAATACTGGCAAACAAAAGTATTGCTTTGAAACAAAGATAACAAACCACTGTGAACTATATGAAATCCTAGCTTAGTAGTAAAGATTATTTCAGTTATTCCTTTTACTTTAAGATAAATCAACATGAGCATTTCTTATTTTCAGTTACTATGTTAATCTAATGTGTGCCATTCAGAAATAATGAGATGACATCCGTTGTTACCCGACTACATGCCACATGTTAAAAGTATAGGGAATCATATTATCTTCTATAAATCACTAGACTTCCTAAAAGTCAATTCACAGAAACGACAAATACAAGTAGCTATGTTAATACTTCTATTTATATATATGTGAATTTCCAGTTTAATCTAAGTATTAAAGATTTATGAAATATAAAATCAATTCAAGGTGGCCAAATGAGAGTCAGCCACAAGACTAAACAATTTAAAGATCATTTTTTAAATAATAATACTCAAATGTATTAATACAATTGAGCTCATTTCGTTGAATTTGATAATAATGTATTTATAGACAAAAATATGACTAAGTATAAAATTATAAAGCTAAATGCTATGATTTATTTATTTATTTTGAGGGGTTTATCAGGGATTGAACTCAGGGGCACTTGATCACTGAGCCACATCCCTAGTCTTTCTTATATTTTATTTAGAGACAGGGTCTCACTGAGTTGCTTAGTGTCTCTCTTTTGCTGAGGCTGGCTTTGAACTTGCTATCCTCTTGCCTCAGCCTCCCAAGCTACTTAGGGATTACAAGAATGCCTGGCTAAATGTTAAGATTTTAAAACAGTATTTTACCATTCATGAGAGGCAAGCTGTATTGTGACTACAGGGTTGACAACAGTCTTATTAAACAGAAAGCTGTACTAAATCATATGGTATACATTTTTATATAAAATGAGATAAGCTATGCATATTTTCAAGTATAAAATGGTAAATATACTACCATTTTACTGTGGTAGAGCTCTAACTATGCTCCATTTTTTAGTTCAAATATTATAAATCTGATTCTTTGTTGCAAAGTAGCACAGAGTCTCATCATGACCCATTTTAAACTTAAACTGCTCAGTTATAACTAATAAGCACATATCATCTAAATTCTGTTAACTTCTATTGTTTTCAACACTCTCCATTTTATCTTTGAAAATATTTTAGTCTATGTCAACAGAAGCACAAGTGTTTACACATTTATATCACTACCATTGATTTTTTTTTACCCCATTTTGGCAAGCCAATGATTTTGAATTATGAATTTAAATTAAGAATTCACACAAGGTTTAAGTTCATGAGCCCTCGTTTTAAAATATAATCCTTTATGTTAAAATTCAGATTTAACTTGCTCAGCTCAATATCTTAAAGATTAGACTACCTTCTGTAATGTCTGCTCTGATATTTCTTTCCCATTCTTCTCTGGAGTACTCTTCTTGACCCCATCATCTTCATGGTATCTAAAGAGTTGTTCTGGAAGAAAATAAATAATATATTACAGTGCTTGTACACTGCTGAAATACTGTCATATCATTTAAAAAAAACCTGTTCTGTGGTTTTTCAATTATGAATAATCTAATATATTTTTTGTTAAGTATTTGGCCAGTAACTAAGTAGTGATCTTTTTCAAGATTTTCAGTCACATAATTACATGTCTTTGTAGTGTCACTTTTTTTTTTTCTGCAGTGTTAAGATTTTCAAAAGTACAATAGATCTGTGGGTTAACAATGCTATACTTTTATTCCCATTTTCATTCTTTTGTAGACTATTCCCCCTTTGCCTTAAAAGCAGAATTCATTGCCTTTTTATCTACACAGTCACTACTAGTTTTGTTCTCTGAATCTTGTTCCCTGCCAGGAGGATCAGAGTGATCGCTGAACAAAGCAAACAGTAACAGAATTAGGGTGGACTGAAACTGTAACACCCCTACTAAAACCTTTTGTTCAGTGAAGGATCATGCACTTAGCAGGGTAAACCATAAAAATAATGTTTCCAGAAAAACTATGACTTCATATAAACAGAAAGCTAGGTATATATGCTATGTTGCTTCTATAAGGTATTTCCATGCTGGTTATGCAACTTAGCACCAAAACCTTTTGAACTAAGCAAAAATATGTGAGTAACTAAACAACTTCAAAGGAAAAAAATGATAAATTTTCTGCTAATATTACTAAAAAGTGAAATTTACTAAAACTTATAACATTTTTCCTTTCAGATAAATGACAGTGACAAATTGAATATTTTCTTGATGAATTATTCTTGAAATACAACATTTCTTAAAGAACAAAAAGGGGGCACATAAGAGTACACAAAAGCTGAAAGGATACATATCTGTGTTCGCCTGAGATGATTTTGCTTTAAAGTATGCTTGACTACTGTAGGTCAGTGCAAAACTTTGATTAATCAACAAAGGAAAAAGAAAACAATATTATTCTCTGTAGAGTAGAAATCCTCTTGGTATAAACAGTGACTAACAAGTTTGTTAGAGTGAATTAGGCATTTCTTTTGTCTTTGAAACATGACATACCCAATTAAAACTTCTGTACTCATGAAATAAATAGAACACTATCCTAAGGATAATAAAAGCTAGAATAGGTAGAATTTGATATCTGGGGAATAAGTACCTTTACCTTGATAATAATCTATCCATTCCCAAGTTTCCTTTACTAGTCCCCTAACAACATGGTACTGAATTCATTTACAACATTTTTTAAAAAATATATAAATAATATGCAAATACAATTCATCTGTTCTAGTCATTTAAATATGTTACAGATCTGAGTGAAATATTTACTCTTAAAAATAAGCTAATAGTTCTATAGTCACAGAGCATAGAGTGCTAACAATATCTAAATAACTCTAATAAAAATAAATGCTAAAGATTTATTAAATAAATTTCTCTGATGCTTTTTTTTACCCTAAATGTATGTAAGGTCCCTCTGATAAACTGACTAAATATATTCACCTGTGGTTGTCTGCTGAAAAGTTTGTTTTTTGTCTTCAAAGGTTTTACAAAAAGCATTCAAGCAGTTAGACCCAGGGCATAGAAAGAAACAAGGAACCAACTCACTGCATCTTCATTCTCTTATCTTCAAAGATCTTGGGATTTGGGAAATGAATTAAGAGAACCTAGTTATAAATATACACTCTTTTTTTTTTTAAGATGGTGGGTGTGGGCATGACCTTCACTTTACAGGAGATTTATTTTTAATATTTTAGTTGTAAATATTTTAATCTTTACTACTATAGAAATTCATTCTGATTAATATTCTTAGTTGTTTCTTGTCCCTCCATTTTATTTTTTTAGCTTTTAAGTTGGTGTATTCATAGAATAAAATTTATTCTATTTTCTATATTCTTATTTTAGTACTCTTGGCTTACTATAGGAGTCAAGGGAACTTCTTCCACTCGCTCTGAAGTTTTGAGTCTTTAAATCTGTTGACATAAACTGACAATAGATTCACAGGTAAAAGGTATACCATTTTGTTAATGCACACAAGGGTACAGGAACAAAATATGAACACTAACAGAAAGGGTAGACGGCTGAACCTTAAGTACTCTCTCCCCAAGGGAGAAGGAAATGGAAGAGGGAATTAAAAAAAAAATTCCCAGGGCTATGTAAATGATTTTTAGAAAAGATAAATGGGCCTGAAGAATAGACAATAGCCTGGGACAAAGTGCGGGGCTGAATTGCACTAACGATTGCACTAACAAAGATTATCTTATTAGGCAGATAAATGATAGTCATCAGAATAATAAAGATGTCTTCTGTACAAATAAGTGGACACCTTTTAGTCTTCTTTTCTATGAGTTATTTTTTTGTGGTTAATGAGATTTATAAAGGGAGTCCAAGACAATTGCATTCTTTTGGAAAATTTCCCTTTAGTCCAACAAAGGAACTTCAGATGGAGCTTCTCCCTGAGTGTGGGTGCAAGAGACAAGAAAAGTTAGAGAGACCCTGATTTTAAGACAGCTTCTAAGGCCTTCCAAATTCCCTTCATTCAAAGTGCTTAACATGGCAAAGCATCATACTTTGATATTATTTTCTGAGCCCCATCATTACATTAAGTAATTAAATTCCTCTGCAACTTTTCACTGCTTATTCTTCATTTAGATTCTTTTAGCTATATTAACACATTATTTTTAAAACCTATTATCATTATTTTTTTCCTGATTTTGATGATGCTTCCTACACATACTTTCTTAAAGGTTCACTGGTGATTACATCAATTTTTGATATTAGGAAAGAAGAATAAGTATTAATTTGTGTGTGGACAATTTCTCAAAAAATAATGCTATTTCATTTTTAGGAAAAGCGAAATAATAGTCATAGTTTAGAAGGTACTTATGATACAATAAAACTATATGTTTGATTTTGCCTGCAGTTCCTGACACAGAGCTTCTAAAGCCTTTGGAATTTCCTGAGTGATCAGAGGAACATCTTTTATTATTCATGACAAGCTCCTTTCAACCATACCAGAATTCAAGCTAATCAAATGATTCTTGATGGGTCCCTATATAACTTCAGGATAGGGGCTGGTTGCCAGAGAAACTCATCATGTGATCAGAAAATTGGAACTTTCAGCCCCACTACCAGACTTCAGTGAAGGGAAGAGGGGCTGGAGATTAGATACAATCACCAGTGGCCAATGATTTGATCAATCATGCATAGATAGTGGAACCTCCATTAAAAGACCTAAACAATGAGTTTCAATGTGTTCAATGGTAAACACATCTAGGTCTTGGGAGGGTGGCAAATCTAGAAGAGGCATGAAAGAATTGTGTCCTTCCCTCCATATCTGGCCCTAACCATCTCTTCTATTTAGCTTTTTCTAGGTTAAATACAATATAATAAACTATTTAATAGTAAATAAAGTCCTTTTCTGAGCCACTCTAATAAATTATCAAATCTGAAGAAGTGATCATGAGAATCCCCAACTTACAGTTGGCTGGTCAGAAACACAAGTGGAAATTTGGAGTTTGCCAAAGGGTATCTGATGTAAGAGAAGTCTTTTGGAACTGAAATCTTAACCTGGAGGTTTGTAATGACTGCAAATAGTGTCAGAATTGAAGAAAGGAGGAAACATCTCATATAATTGGTGTCAGAAGCTTGAGGATAATCAGCTGACAGTACTATTTCAAATAAATGAATTAAGAATAACAATAATCACTGAGATCTGCCATGAAAACAACCTTTGCGTTTTGTTAAATACTGTCTTAAGTAAGATAAAGTAGATTCACTGATCATAATTTGAACCCATCTCCTCTGAAAAGTGACCGTAAGTCAATAAAAAATAAAGTTCCATTTCTTGTGCAGGAAAATAGGTCATTATTTTTAAAAAAATAAACCAAAGATAGTATCTTTGAAGCACCCATATTTAATGGGTAAATGGAAAAAAGCCCAGTGAAAGAGACAGAGAAGATAAACAGTCAAGAGTGGGCAAAAAAACCATGTTTCAGAAGACAAAAATGAAGTAAGTTTAAATCCAATGAAAATTAAAGGTGTAAAACAGAAGGGTTCAAATACTGGTTTTAAAAAGTCACAAGCGACCAAAGTAAGGGCAAGTAAAACAACAGGAATTGAGACAAAAGCCAGAGAAGATGGTAAGAAAAGTGACTATTAAGTATAAACTGTCAACAACCAAAAGTACAGTGGCAATAATGAGACTGCAGGAAATGAAATAAGAATAAATCCTGTCATACCAATCTTATTTACTTTTTCTAATGAGGTAACGATATTTTATGGTAAATATTGTTACCTTTATTATTTATTTATTTGTTTGTTTTTGTATTGGGGATTAAACCAAAGGGTACTTTATCACTGAGCTATAACTCCAGTTCTTTTTATTTATATATTTTTAAAAAATTGAGACAGGATCTTGCAAAATTGCTGAGCATCTTGCTAACTTGCTTAGGGTGGCCTAGAACTTTCAATCCTCCCACCTCAGCTTTCCCAGTCACTGGGATTGCAGGCTTGTGCTACCACAGCCAGTTTATGTCTTTATCTTGACAAAGGAATAATGTTATGGTCAAAGCAATGACATATTTGCTACTACAGAATAATTTTAGGTTACTAGTCAGAGATATTACACATTTGAAGTTTTCCAAGTTTCTGTCTAGATCTTAGGTTTTGATTCCAATAAAATAGATGGTATCTAAATGACCTTTTAATAATGTGATATCAAGTGAAAATATTAATAAACTATTATTAACTCCATATCTTTTATAGAACTATAAGTAAACCTAACTGGAAAACTTTATCAATAAACAGTAAAAAAGGAGTGTTTTTTTTCCTTATCAAACATGACTTAAACATTTTTCATAAACTATAAGTCATAACAAAGTGAGATTTTTATGTATTTACTCTTTGATTTTCTCATAAGAGGTAAAAATGTTAATGAGTTATCAATAAGTAAAGTGGTAAAAAAGGAAGAAAGGAGTAGCTTTTTAGACAAAACAATTTAAAACATGAAGAACTATATAATTTAACAATGCCTGTGTTAAATCTTTTCACAGAAAAAATTGTACCTTCTCTTTTCTCTACCATACATCTATTCAGTTCTTGTATTGTTGCCTTGTCAATAGATATATGTACTTTAAGTTCATCCAATTCTTCCTGAAGATTCATTCTATGAAAATTAAAGCAATAAATAATTAGATAAATATATATGTTAAGGAATACAAACAAATATTTGTAACAAATAAAGGTAATAAATATACTTAAAATACGAAAAATGGAAAATGATAAAATAAAAGCAAAAATATATATTAATCATATTAACATCCTCAAAATTACAATTGATATTTAATGAGAATCTGGAAAGTAAAATGCTTTAAGTAAGTGACTTATTTACTTTTTCATAATAAACATGATAAATAAAGTATAGACTAATTTTTTAAAATCATGTATTGACCCGCTTAACCACTATTTTTTTTTTCAGTACTGGGGATTGAATTCAGGGGTACTCGACCACTGAGCCACATCCCCAGCTCTATTTTGTGTTTTATGTAGAGACAGGATCTCACTGAGTTGCTTAGAGTCTCACCCTTGCTAAGGCTGGCTTTGAACTCGCTATTTTCCTGTCTCAGACTCCCAAAGTGCAGGGATTACAGGCATGCACCACCGCACTCGGCTGCTTTATCACTTTCTAACACAGAGAAATATGCTAGGTAAAATAGTATTAAAAAGTGTTACTACATAAACATTGAATGCAGGCATGGTAAATCTCTAGATGTCAAATAAAGTACCCTTATAAGTTCAATGGATTTGAGCTACCATGGTTAATATTTGACCTAGATCATACCGCAGAGAGGACCTCCGACCGTGAGATCTGAGTGGGAATGAAAATTTAGACCCAAGGCTCTACATGGGTGCATGAGACAAAACTGTCTAACTATAGCAAACTGGGAGACAAAGCTTTGCTAAATACAAATCTGAATATCTGAGCTTATCTAATTGGGGTTCCACTGAAAAGAACACTCCTGCCTCAATCTGAGGGCAGATCAGAGGAAACCACATGAGATCAGAATCCTATGACCCTATTACTAGGTTCAAATTTGAGCCATATAACATTTGTAGACATGTAAAGAATCAAAGAATAGTAAAATAGGCAGTGCAAGCTGGAGGGCTCATGCACACATAATCATCCTGCTACAGTTCTAATCTTAAGTCCCTAGGATGGTGCTACTAGGACAGAGTGGAGATTTCAACAGATGAGGCTTCTAAAGCGGTCGTGAAGTCACTGTGCCCTTGATGCAGACTGTGGGACCCCGGTCCCTTTGCTTTTCTCTTTTCCTTCTCAGTCATGATGGAAGTTGTTTTGCTTCATCACCTGCTCTCATGGTGAAGTGCTGCCTTATCCAAAACAATGGGGACAGCTGATCATGGGCTGAAGCCTCTAAAACTATGAGCCAAAATAAACCTTTTTTAATTTATTAATTGATTATTTCAGCTTTTTAAAATAGTGACAGCAATCTGACTAACACACAACCTCTAAAGGAGGCTTTCACAACAGAGCCAATGGATGGAAGATAAACCACCACAAGCCCAGCAAAGAAGTCTAACTTGGCAATACATGGAATATATTAATAAATTCAGCATTATGAATGAGTCTATATATCAAATTGGAATAAAGCACAACAAAGCAATAGATATAATGGAACAATCCAATTCAAAATAATTTTTCCAAATAGTTTTTTAAAAAAGATAAGGTGTTAAGTGTATGCAAACAAAGAACAGGGGTTTATGAAATAAAAGAAAACAAGGATAAGAACTAAATAAATTTATAAATGCTTAATAAAACAAAAAATGAATAGGATAAAAATTAAAAATAAACACTCAGTGGATAGATTAAATAACATAAAGGAAAAGCTAACAAAAATTAGTAAAATGAAAGAAAATATAGGGGACAAAGAGAAGGAAAATAGTAAAGGCATATAAAATATGTTGAAATGATAACTCCAAAAAGCATCCAATAGATTTTTTTTTTTTTTTTTTTTTTGGTACCAGGGATTGAACACAGGGCACTGGGCCACTAAGCAACATCTCCAGCCCTATTTTGTATTTTATTTAGAGATCTCACTGAATTGCTTAGGGCCTCCCTTTGCTGAGGCTGGCCTTGAACTCACAATCCTCCTGCCTTGGCCTCCTGAGCTGCTAGGATACAAGGGTGCGCCACCACACCCGGCTACTTTTTTTTTTTTTTTTTTTTTTTAAGAAAAGAACTGAGAGAAGGGTGGAGTTGAGTGGAATAATCTGAGGATTTGGGGATTGATGAGATATGTAAATTAACAGATTAAGAGAAGATCCAAAGTATAAGCAGAATAAATAAAACTGTTTTTACACTTAGAGACATCATAGTGAAAATTCAGGATACCAAAGAAAGAAGAGAATCTTTAAATAAACCAAATTTAGAAGAAAAATCACTAATAGCTAAAATCAAGTATTATCTTCCACATGCCTTGGTTGATTATTTATGGCTCTTAGATGAAAATCTATCAGAGTTTATGTGGGGGAAAAATGAGTTTATTTTTGGCAAAATTTGAAAAAAATAGGCATAGGTGATGAAATACATTGAAAAATGTGCATATAACACTAACAAAGGTTTCTTATGTAAAGCAATCATAACAATTATCTAATAAAAGGCAGAGCTAAAATAAGGTAGAACTAAAATTCTGGGCAACAAAATGATATAAAATGAAGAGAGGGATCAGAGTTAAAGCATGTTAAGGTTCATGTGTTGTAGGAAGACAGAAGTACTTATAAGTTTGAGATCATCAAATATATGACGTACATGATAGTTTCAAGAATAATCATTTAACAGGCTGGATTGTAGCTTAGGGGTAGAGCATTTGCCTAGTGTGTTCAAGTCTGACTTTCAGTGCTGAAAACAAAAAACACTTTAAAATGATAAACAATTTAATTCACTAGTCAGAGGAAATCACGACAAGAAAATTTTAAATGTAGTTAATCAAACTGAACACAAGAAAATCATTTTTTTAAATGTTAATAAAAAATAAAATATAAGCCAGTTATGCCAGCATGAACTTCTACTCCCAGTTCTCAGGAGACTGAGGCAGAAGAATCATTTTAGCTAAGGAGTTTGATGTCAGCTTTGACAACATAATAAGAACCTGTCTCAAAATAAAATAAAATAAACAGCAAGAAAAAAACAGAATCAAGAATAAAGATGGTCATTAAATAATTATCAAAAAGTGATTTACTGGGATAATATATTAGTTCTCAATCTTTATGTATTCCACTATATAAGAAATATAATTATAAAAGTAAAAAAGTAGTCTTTGTTTCCATTCAGTTGATTTTTTAAAACACTGAATCTTACAGTTTGATGTGTAGACATATATTTTTGTTCATACAGACATAAACACATATTCCTAAGGAGTTTTTAAAAATTTAGATCCTATGATTAAATGTTTTTTCTTTTTAAAAAAATTTTATTGAGGCATTATAATTATACATAATGGTGGGACTCATTATGACATATTTACATATGCACATAATATAATTTGATCAACCTCATTCCCCAGTACCTTCTCTTCCCTTTTCTCCCAACTCCTGATCTGCTTGATCTATTCTGATGATCTCCCTTCTATTGTTATTATTATTTCAATTAGTATGTTTTAATTATATAGATAATTGGGGCTCACTGTGGTATGTACCTATACGGACATAGAATAATTTGGTAGATTTTGTTCCCCAGGACTTTTCCAGGCCCTTCCCTGGTCCCTTTCTCTTGAGCCCCTTCCTCTACCCTATTGGTCTTCCTTCTGTTTTCATAATACTCCCTTTTTTATTCCTTTTTGTTTTCTTCTCTCTCTAGTTTTCCCATATGAGACAAAACATTCAACCCTTGACTTTGAATCTGATTTATTTCACTTAGCATGATGTTCTCCAGTTCTATCCATTTACCTGCAAATGACATTTGAGATTACAGATTGATAAGAGGAGCACATACATAAGTACACACATACACTCAACACACAATGATTTGAATTAAGTTCCTCATTTGTTTAGCTAACAACATGGAAAATACTGAATGAAGTATGATGGCCCTGCAAAGTCATCTAAATCATGCAAAGCATCTTCTACTACCTCAATATAATTAAATTAAATTAAAAACCAATATCAAAAAGATGTCTAGAAAATCCCCAAATATTTGAAATTAAAGAATTTATTTCTGACAAAGATTGACTGCTTAAGCAAACATTAGCCAGGTTCCTGAAGCTTCTCTTATACTCAACTGTGCATTTCCTTATAAAATCAAGTTTTAGCAGACAACCCTACTAAGTCAGTTTTAACAACAACCTCTCTACTCCTAATATCTGATCACCATCAATATCTGACTGGGTTCCTCATCCTCTACCATTCCCCACATGATGTCTGATCACCCTGGCCTATCTTTATGAAGATTCCAATTAAGGCAATTTAGCCAGAGTCTCCTGATGTTTCCTTAGTAATTTTCTATGCACTGACTCCTACATTGCTCTGGCTATAAATTCTCACTTGCTCATGCACTGTTTAGAGTTAAATCCAAACAATCTCTCTCCACCAAAGTAAAATTCTATGTAATCTATGGTGAGAATCCTGAATGAATTCTTCTATACCATATTTTAATAAGTTATCATTGAGTAATTTTTTGATTAACACTTCTAAATATGTCTTTTGAAGATGACTCCAAAAGGAGTTACAAATATGATGAACTTATAAAAAATTAAAACAACATTTCAAAAATTACTAGGTGCAGCTAGCTAACTCAATACTTAGATGGAAACACAAAATGATAAGTACTTATATTAGAAAGGGAAAAAAAGATCTACAATAAGGTAAGCTTCTAAAAGTGTTTTGCTTGTTTTTCTATATAATCAACTTTTTCCTATTTAGTCTTAGGATTTTTTGATATATTCTGAATACTAATCCTTTGCTGGACATAAATAATGCAAACATCTTTTCTCACTCCACAAGTTGCTTTTTAACTCATTCAATCGTATGTTTCAAGGAACAGAAGCTCTTGGTTTTGATATTGTCTAATTTATCAATTTTGTGTGGTTTAACAAATCTTTGTATACTACAAGTGTTCTTCTATGTCTTTGCTTCAGTGCTTTATTGCTTGACCCTTTACATCTAGACATGTTATCAATCTAGAATTGACTTTTGTTTTTGGTTTGAGGTAAAATATTTTATTAATTTAAATAGGATTTTTAAGTCAAAGTTCCTGGGATTTTTATCTATACAGTTAAAACATCTAATATTTGGTTACTTCCATTTCTCATTTGGTCATAGTGAATATACTTGTATGTTGATATACAAGATATATAAGATTTTCCCTCAGTGTTTGTAACTAGAAGTGAAATTATTGTATCTTTGAGACATATAGAAAGCATATTACAAACTTTGAAAATATCAAGAATAATATGACAATCACTATTATAACAACCAACTACATTTTAAAAAAATATTATGCTGTATTTATGTTATTACTTTTATTTTGTGAAAAAACAAAATGAACCAGGAATGGTGGCACATGTCTACAGTACCAGATGCTCACTGATCCAAAGCAGAAGAACTGCAAACTCAAGGCTACATTTGATGAGGTATGATGCTATTCTTTTTTTAAGAACCCAGGGCAAGCAACTAATATACATTAAAATAAACAGTTAAAAAGCCTGAAGTGGTTTTTAGATAAGGAAACTTATAAATAACCTGTCTCAAAATAAAAAGGGTTGAGGAAATGTAATGAAGTGGTAGAGCACTTGCCTAGCATGTGCAGACTCTTGGTTCAATCGCTGGTATCAGAATGAAATAATACATGAATGCATGAATGAATAAGAGAGAAAAAACAATAACCTGTAAGTAGTGTTACTCCATCTAATATTCTACCTTTCTTTATTCTCTGGAAAAAATCAATACGTTAAGTTTGGTTTGTATCTTTCGGGTCCATGCCTTAATAATATCTGTGTATGTATGTGTATGGTTATGTATAAATGACTATATTTGTATTAATATTTAGTATAATTTTACGATTTTTTAAAAAATTATACTTTCCATAAGTGTATAATAGCATACATACTATTATTCAACTCCTTTTAACTCATGTGTGCTTTTTTTTTGTTACTGGGGATTGAACTCAGGGGTACTTGACTAGTGCTTTTTTTTAGGTACTGGGGATTGAACTCAGGGGTACTTGACCATTGAGCCACATTCCCAGCCCTATTTTGTGTTTTGTTTAGAGACAGGGTCTCACTGAGTTGCTTAGAGCCTCGCCCTTGCTGAGGCTGGCTTTGAACTCGTCATTCTCCTGTCTCAGCCTCCCAAAGTGCTGGAATTACAGGCATGCGACACCGCACCTGGCTTCAATGTTTGCTTTTTAAGCATTTGCATTTTGATGAATATAAATCTACTTTACTTATGCATGTTAAATGCAGTATTGTCACATTATTTATATACCACAATGCATTTATGTGACCTAATGGACATTTAGTTTATTTCTAATTCATCACTATATAATACTGTGCCAATAAATATTCTTATTCATGTATAATGTTTTACATCATTTAAAAAATCCTAAGAATCAATTTCAGATTGATATTTTTCTCTCAAGAGCTTTTACATCTTGTAGATGGAATAACATGGGGAAAACTGTTTGCATGTGACACTGGTAGAACACTTGGCTAGCACTATGCAGATCCTGGTTTCAAAACCCAGCAATCTAACACCAAACAAAACAAACAAAAATGTTGGGGAAATATTAGCAAATGTAATGTTTTTCTTTTAAACTTTTTACATCTGAAAATAATTTGCCTATAATATTCCTATATATTTTTAAAGTTTTATTTATTTTATTTTTTTTAAAATTTATTCTGATTAGTTATACATGACAGTAGAATGCATTTTGATACATTGTACACAAATGGAACACAACTTCTCATTCCTCTGGGTGAACATGATGCACATTCATACCAGTCATGTAATCATACATGTGTATAAGGTAATAATGTCTTCAGTTTGGGTAGATCAATACGTCTCTAGAAATGTGTCAATGCCTTCATGATTTTCTATTTTATTGGAGTATAAATTTTCAAAAATAGTTTCTAATTATCTTCTGTATTTCAGTAGTATCTGTCATGATAATTCTTTTTCCTACATTTGATGACATATGATGCTCTTCTTTTTGTAAGTACCCAGGGCAAGCAACTAATCTACATTGAAAATGAACTATTATAAAGCTTAAGTGGTTTTTAGAGTAAGGAGACATTTTGTTTCAGTTACTTATATCATTCAAAATAAATTTTAATATTTACATATTGTCATTTAATATTTCCATTGCATCCATATGTTCAAATCCAACATTACTGATAAGAGTATTTTGCTTAACAAAAGATGTTATAAAATAGGCCTTATATGACAAAACATAGAAAGTAACTTTGATATCTGTTTTCAGAAAAATCAAATAACTATAACAATTAAGATTTTATATGTAATTCTTTAAATAAGTTTAAAATTACCATATACATAATTACCCAAATATATGAAAACAAATTAAGATAGCAAACAAATTAAAACTAGTATATGTATGTCCTCAATAAATGAATATCATATGTATTTGGCCTCAAATGTTTGACAGTAACTCAAAGGATCAAAACTGAAAGCTAATCTCAAAGAGTTACAAAATACAGTAGTCCCCCTATTGGTGATTATGCTTTCGTTGGTTTCAGTTATCCATGGTAAGCCATGGCCATAAAATACTAGAAGAAAAAGTAAATAAAAAAATTAAATCATAAGCTGTGAATAATCTTTATTTTAGGATTTTTTACTGTTCTATTAGTTATTATTGTTAATCTCTTACTGTGTCTAATTTATAAATTACACCTTATCATAAATATGTGGGTGCAGGAAAAAAACCAGTATATATAGTGTTAGGTACAATCCACACTGTCAGGTATCTACAGGTGATCTTGTAACATATCCCACATACATGTAAGAGAAGTCTGCTGTACAATTTTGAAAAATACCTGCCATTTACACAAGTGAATATTTCCCTATGAATACAAAACAATATTTTTAACCAACACTCTTGTTGATCTTATGGCAAAATACCAACTAAAATCCAAACAAAAAATATAATAGCAAAAAAGTTGCAAAAAACCCAAATGTCCCTCAATGGGTTAACAGATGAATAAAATGTGATATATAAATACTATGTTAAAATTATTCAGCATCATAAAGAAAAGAAATATTGGCACATGCTACAATATAGATAAGCGTTGAAGACTTCATAAATGAAATAAAACAGACAAAAAGATAGATATTGTTATGATGTTATTTTTACAAGTTACTTAGATTAGGCAAATTCATAGAAAGTAAAAAAAGGCAAGGACTGGAAGAAGTTGAAAAGGGGAGTTACTGATTAATGGGAATAGTTTCAATTTGAGGAGATGAAAGGTTTTGGAAATGATGCTGGTGATGTTAGTATAACAATGTGCGAATACTAAATGCCACTGAAGTATACACCTAAAATTGGTAAAAATGGCAAATTTTATGTCACACACATATTACTAACTACAGTATATATGTATATATATATATATATATGCATATCTATATACACATGGAAACACATTTAAAAAATACAGTCACACTTTAGGTTGATTATATAGCAAACAAACATATAAGTCATTTCTATATTTTGGACAGATAAAGAGAAGGGCAGGAAAGAGATGGGAAAAAGTGGAAAGAACAAGGGGAAATTATAACAATGGAAAGGCATAAAAGAGTTTTATATTTCTATTAATCACAATTTTAAATCACACATTGGTGTACTTCTGGATTACTACTTGTGTTCTCCAATAAACTGAAACTCTGTAAGGCTGGGATTCATGTGTGTTCCACTCAATACTTTACTTCAAGCACCCAGCATATTAATTAACTAATGAATGAAACCATAGGTAGTACAAAGGGACACTCTGATTCAGCAATATGCAACTTACATTATAAAATCCATAGTTTAAAAGCATATTTCACAATGTTATTCACTAAGCTATAAATTGACTTATTTCCAAACTTTCATAAGTGACTGCTCAAAGTATATCCATAGGCCTGAAGCATGCTAGAGATATAAAAGATGAGTATAAGGGATTGTAGGTTTCAGAACTATAACTAGGCAAAGACAGTTTTTGATAATCTTGTTCTAAAGCATCACACTCTTACATAGGGTGTGATACTCGATAAGTTTACCTCTGTAAACTCTAATTTTAATTTATGAATTCATCATTAATTCTCATAATAAAGTAATTGGTTTTCAAAACCTTCTATAGCCTTGAAATCCATAACCTATCTTTCAAACAGATTTTGATAAATTGTATAATTCTTTTTTTCCTTAAAAGTTCAATTTTATTTTGAAGTATCTTTCCAGATTAGATATTCTATCTCAAAGATCCCCAAGTTGAAGGTAATTTTTAAAAATTGGCTCTAATTTTTAAAATATAACAGTATACATAAAATACATAACAGTAGAATGCATTTGATGCACTGTACACACAAATAGAGCACAATTTCTCCTTCCTCTGGCTGAGCATGGTGTAGAATCACACCAGCAGTGTAATCATACATGTATATAAGGTAATAATGTCCATCTCATTCTACCATCCTTCCCATCCTCACATCCCCTCCCTTCCCCTCACTTCCTTCTACACAATCCAAAAGTCCTTCATTCTTCCCCACCTCCCATCCCCATTATGGAGAAAATCTTTACCACATGCACCTTAGATAGAGCACTAATCTCCAGGATATATAAAGAACTTAAAAAACACAACACCAAAAAAAGAAATAACCCAATCAGTAAATGGGCTAAGGAACTGAACAGACACTTCACAGAATAAATACAACTGATCAACAAACATGAAAAAATGTTCATCATCTCTAGCAATTAGAGAAATGCAAATCAAAGCTACTCTAAGATTTCATCTCACTCCCATCAGAATGGCAATTATCAAGAATACAAGCAACAATAAGTGTTAGCAGGGATGTGGGGGAAAAGGTACACTCCTAACACTGCTGGTGGGACTGCAAATTGGTGCAAACACTCTGGAAAGCAATATGGAGATTCCTTAGGTAACCTGGAATGGAACCACCATTTGACCCAGTTATCCCACCTCTTGGTTTATACCCAAAGAACTTAAAAACAGCATGCTATAGTGATGCAGCCACATCAATGTTTATAGCAGCTCAATTCACAACAGCTAAACTATAGAACCAATCCAGATACCCTTCAGCAGGTGAATGGATAAAGAAAATGTGGTACAAATACACAATGGAATACTACTTAGCTCTAAAGAGGAATGAAATTATGAAATTTGCAGGTGAATAGATGGAGCTAGAGAATATCATGCTAAGAAAAATAAGCCAAATCCAATAAACCAGAGGCCAAATGTTTTTTCAAATTGTATAATTATTGATTAAACTAATATCCTAGAAATTATATTCTGGTTTCTCATGGCTTATGATACTCCATGCTCTTTCTTGTTGAACTGATTCATTCAGTACAGATAGGCTTAAATTTTCATTGTATTAACTAACCGCATTAATTCTTGCATGTAATCTTACAACTTATTTGTCATGTAAAAACATTAATACAATAAGTGGATATCACATGCAAAAAAGGAAATTGGACCACCTGCTTCACACCACATGTAGAATTAATTCAAATTTACATAAAAGATGGGGGAATGGCACATTGGAGGAACCCACAATATCACAAGATCCCCAAGATTGAATTTAAAAACAATGATTCTGTGGCAGCATACTGAGGCAGGAAGTTTGTGGGGAAACACCAATAGGCAACTCATAGAGCTAGCAATCCAGGTGAAACCCCAAAATACTAGTTTCTAGAATAGAAAATTAATTAATAAAAGAAAGACTAAGTCAACATTAGGCATGCAGTGGCTCAGTGGGGGAGGGGAATTTCTTGCCAAAGAACTATAAAAAATTCTCCCCATCAAGTTTAAGAAAAACAGGTACTGCTGTCCAACAAATTCACAATCTGAACAGAAAGTAAGTTCAGATCCAGAGAGGAGAGTTGGCATAGGAGAAAATCCTGGCATTCTCCAGCCAGCAAAGGTAGTAAATTTAGGGAAGCATAGAGAGCTTTAAAAGACTCTTTGGACTTTTCTGAGCAGGAGGATACAAATCTCTTCAGTTCCTCTTTGTTTTTAATCTTTGCTCTCATTTTTTTTGTCTTGCTTTTAGTGTACATACTTTTTGAGTTACCCAAGAAAAAACAGCCACATAGGCTTTATTTTTTGCTGGATCAATGGGTTGTCAAGTCTGGTCACAAGAATGAGACTGTGACACAGACTTGGGGGAAGATTAGGTGACAGAAGCTGCAGGTACCAGACTGCAAAGCAGAAGAGAATGAAGGTCACTTTCTTTTGAAGTTGACAATCTGAATTCTGGGATAAAGAGCATGACTGATGGAGGGTGAAACTGGGACAGAGCAGGATTGGGTAGAAATCAACGGCTCCACAACAGCCTTCTACAGGACAAGCACCATCTCTTCCGTGCCCAGAACGGTCTAGAAGATAAACTGACAGGTACCACACACCTCTCCTCAGCACACTAACTGAAGCTTTTAGAATGATGGAAGTAATGAAGTCCAGATCAGTCTACAGGTTGCAGGAGTAATAGGACCAGCCAACCAGAATTATACTACCACCTATGGTCACAATAAAAAAGCCATTTTGAGGATGCAGTCTACTCTGGAAGAGACAACCAAGGGTCCCCCAGTAGATAATGGCAGGCGAGCAGGACACAGGGATCATACAGATTCCACCAGAAAAGTTGGTCAGTTTGGGTCAGAACTGAGGACAAACAACACAATATTTGTGCCACACAAGCTTCCTCATAGCAAGATTCTAAACTCAAAAGCCCAGAAGGAAAAGTTTCTATTTTAAAAAAAATTCCAGCAAGGAAAATAAATAGATTTCTTTATGACTATTATTGCATTAACTGCTTGATAGTAACTGATACCCAGTGTTTTTCCACATTTGGTGTTTTTTCAGAGTTCTGATTTTGCATATGGTATCAATTAATAGGATATTCTCTTGATACCTCTTCCCTCCTTTCTTTTTCCCTTCTCCTGTCCTCATTCTCTCTCTTCTGTTTAACTTACTTCCCATCTCCCTTCCCTTTCCCACCCTTTTCATTTTTCCTTTCCCTTTTTTCTATTTTGTTTTTAATCCCTTTTCCATTTCAGTACACTATCATTAATGCTTAATCTCTTTATCCTATTCCACATTACTTTCACCCACTTTCCTTTTTAATAAAGTTGTAAAAATTATTCATAACAACTTTTATAACATGTTGACATGATTTGCTCTTAAAATTATCACTGTCCCCGGCAGTTACTCTCTCCTTTCAATATAGATGTGGTAGCTGAACTTAACACTTTGATTATGCTGATCATATGTGTGGAAGCTCAGATATACCTTTAATTCAGGTCTTATGAGGAAATAACTACTTACTACAGCACCCCCACACAAAAGAGGAAGATAAATCAATCTCAATAGATATGCAAATATAGAACCTTAAACAACATGAGGCAACAAGCCAAATAGAAGCCACCAAAACAAACATTACAACCCCCAATAATAGAATCCATATATACAGAAGTAGATGAAATCATGAGCAAAGAATTCAAAAATTTCATTTTGAAAATGATGAACAAATTTTTAAGAATTAAGAAATAAACTAAGGAAGAAAATAGGGATGTGAAAGAGCATTTCAGTAATGAGAGAGAATCAGACAGAAATAATGGAAATGAAAGACTCAATAAATCAAATTAAAAACTCAATTGAAAGTCACACCAAGAGATGAGATCAAGTAGAATACAAAATCTCAAAGGTAGAATACAATGTGACCATTTTTTAACATTTAGACATTAGGAAATTAAAATAAGAAACCACGATCAGAACATACAAGAACTCTGAGATAACAATGGCAAGGCTTAAGAGAAAAAAAAATGAAGAATGACTGATATCAAGATAGTAACAGAAATATAGGCTAATGGCAGAGATTGCTTTTTCTTTTTAATTTTTTTATTTGTTCATTATAGTTAATGACAGTAGAATATATTTTGACATATTATATACATGGGCTACAACTTCCCATTCTTGTGGTTGTACATGATGTGGAGTTTCATTGGTCATGTATTCATAAATGAACATAGGAAAGTTATGTCTAATTCATTCTACTGTCTTTTCTATTCCCAACCTCCTTCCCCTTCCTTCATTCCCCTTTGTCTAATCCAATGAACTTATATTCTTCCTTTCCTCCTCTTATTGTGTGGTAGCATCTGCATATCACAGAATACATATGGATTTTTATTTTGGGGATTGGCTTATTTCATTTAGCATAATAGTCTCCAGAACCATTCATTTACTGGCAAATGCTATAATTTCATTCTTCTTTATGGCTATGTAATATTCCATTATGTACATATACCACATTTGGTTGGTTCCACAGCTTAGCTATTGTGAATTGAGCTACTATAAACATTGATATGGCTGTGTCATAATAGTCTGCTGATTTTAAGTCCTTTGGGTATATGTCAAGGAGTGGGATATCTGGGTTAAATGATGGTTCCCTGACTAGTTATCTGAAGAATCTCCATACTGTTTGCCAGAGTGGTTGTACCAATTTGCAGTCCCACCAACGATGTGTGAGTGTACCTTTTCCCCCACATCCTGGCCAACTTTTATTGTTATTTGTATTCTTGACAATTGCCATTCTGACTGGAGTGAGATGAAATATTGGTGTAATTTTAATTTGCATTTCTCTAATTGCTAGTGATGTTGAATTTTTTTGATATATATATTGACTGATTGTATGTTCTTCTGTGAAGTGTCTCTTCCTTTCCTTTGCCCATTTGTTGATTGGATTATTTGTTTGTTTGTTTGTTTTTGATGTTACATTTTTTTGAGTTCTTTATATATTCTGGAGATTAATTCTCTACCTTAGGTGCAAGTGGCAAAGATTTTCTCCCATCCTATAGGCTCTCTCTTCACGTTCTTGAATGTTTCCTTTGCTGTGAAGGAGCTTTTTAGTTTGATACCATCCCATTTATTGATTCTTTGATTTTACTGCTTGTGCTTTAGTCTTGATAAGAAAGTTGGTTCATAAGCTGACATGATGGAGATTTGGGCCAACTTTTTCTTCTAGTAGGTACAGGTCTCTGGCCTAATGCCTAAGATCCTTGAATGGATAATCTTTTAAGTGAAATAATAGTAAAAAAATTTCAAACCTTGTAAATGAGATGAGGATCATATTAGAAGGCATTTATAACTGCAAATAGCCAAAAATCAAAAAAATAACCTCTCCATGAGATATCATAACTAAAATGCCAAATGCCCAGAGTAAGTATAGAATTTTAAAAGCCTCAAGAGAAAAATGTCAGGGCACATTTAGAGGTATACCAAGAAGGAAAATGTCTGATTTCTCACACAGAAACCCTAAAAATTCTGGAAGACTTTCAACAATGTGTATCAAGCCCTGAAGGAACATAATTGTCAACCAAGATTGCTATATACAGTGAAGCTCTCATTCAGAATTCAAGATCCAAGATAAGCATAAACTAAGAAAATTCATGACTACTAAGCCAGTATTACAGAAAATATTTAAAGAAATTTTGCACATAGAAGTTAAAACCAAACAGCAGAACTTGAGAAAGGATAAATCTTAGTAGAAGAGAAGATATGCAAATGAGAATTAGAATAAAAAATGCATTAGAAATAAATTAAAATGCAGAAAATAATAAACTTCTTTCTATAATACCACTGACTGTAAATGGTCTCAACTCTCCAATTAAAAGACTTGGACTGGCAGATTGTTTTTGAAAACAAGACCCAACTATATGTTCTGTATAAGAGACATACCTCTCAGGCAAACATACCCATAGGCTAAAAGTGAAAGGATGGAAAATGATTTTCCACACCAATGTAGCTCATAAAAGCAAGCAGAAGCAGGCAATTTCATATCTGACAAAGTATACATCATGACAAAATCAGAGACCAAAACACTACTTACTATAAAGAGAACAATTCAAAAAGTAGATATAATAATAAATATGTATGTCTGAAATATCAGTGCACCTAATTACATAAAAGACATTACTCAACATAAATGCTCAGATAGACCCCAATGCAATAACATGTAGTGATCTGAATATACCTTTCTTACCAATAGATAGTTTATCCAGACATAAAATCAGTAAAGACACTTCAGACCTAAAGATTATTATAAATCAAGTGGACATAAAAGATATCTATAGAATATTTCATCCAACAACAGCTGAATAAACTATTCTCAGCTATCATGGAACCTTCTCCAAAACAGATCATATTTTAGAGCACAAAACAAATCTTAGCAAATATAAAAGAATTTAAATAATTTCTTGTATCATTTCAAATAATAATGGAATCAAATTAAAATCAACATCAATAAAAACTACAAAAACTACATTAATACAGGAAGATTGAGGAATATACTTTTGAATAATGAACAAATCCTAGAAGAAACTAAAGGAGAAATTTTTTAAAATTTAGAATTAAATGAAAATATAAATAGAATACACCAGAATCTCTGGGACACTATAAAGGTGGTAATAAGAAAACAATTTATAGCTATGAGTACCTACATTAAAAAAAAAAAAACAGAATGAATGATGCATCTCAAAGTCCTACAAACAAAAAAAGAGATAAACAGGACTTCATCAATATAAAAAACTTTGTATATTAAAAGGAAACAAACAACTTATAGAATGAGAGGAATAAAAACAACCCTGTAAATATCTAGTATTCACAATATATAGAGCATTCTTGCAACTCAAAAACAAAAAGACAAGTTTCAAATAGGCAAAGGACTTCAACACACATTTCTTCAGTGAAGATAAATAAATAAAAATGAACACATGCAAAGATGCTCAGCATCATTAACCATTAAGGAAATGCAAACAAAACCACAATGAGATACCACTTCACACCACACTAAACAAAACCAAAAATGGATATTAACAAATAATGGAGAATACAGCCAAATTGGGATAGTAGGGATGTAAGTGATATTAGCTACTGTTAAACAATTTTGCAGTTGCTTGAAAAATTAAACAAATAATTAGTATATGAGTTAGTAAGTATTCTTACAGGCAATATCTGAAAGAATTAAAAACAAGTATGTGAATTAATATATATATACACAAATGTTCTTAGTAGCAGTATTTACAATAGAAAATGTTGGAAGCTATTTAACTATCTACCAATGGATGGATGGATAAACAAATTGCAATATATTCCTACTATGGAATATTATCCCACTGTAAAAAGTAATTAAGTTCTGAAATATACCACAATGGGAATGAATCTTGAAATGTTACGCTATGTAAAAGAAGCTAGACACAGAAGAGTATATATTGTATAATTCTATTTACATGAACTATTCAGAATAGGTAGATTCACAGAGAAAAAAAAAATTCGTGCCAAAGAGCTTGGGCAATGAGGAAATGGGGAGATGAGAATGACTGCTTAATGGGTATGAGGTCTCCTTTGGCAGTGATGAAAATGCTTTGGAAGTAAAGATCATGTCTGCATAACATTGTGAATGTACTACATGTTACTGAATTGTATGCTTTAAAATAAAACTAACATGTAATTTATATATTTCTAATGACTATCCAAAAATAAATTTGCTTTTCAAAATATGTCATCATTGGCAAATGGGCCTAAGAATTTTATTTCCCCTTGTTAGAGATATGCAATTCCTAAAATCTTCATTTTGACATATCAAACAAAAAAAATTTTTTTTTGTTCTTTTGGATTGAGAAGAACAAACGTCTTGCTTTTCCAGGGGGGAAAAATGACTGAATTTTCCTAAGATAATATTCTCATTTTAGGGCTGGGATTGTAGCTCAGTGTTAGAGTGCTTGCCTCACATGAGTGAGGCACTGAGTTCAATCTTTAGCACCATATAAAAATAAATAAATAAAATAAAGATGTTCTGTCCATCTACAATTTTAAGAAAATTTTTTAATACTCTCATTTTAGTTGCTTAAGCAAATATTATGGAACTTTGCAAAATATTCTTTGAAACTATGGCCTGCATATTTTTAACATCCACCCCAAAAGAGAAGAAAGTACTCCGATCTGTGCTAGGCCATTGATCTTATGACTTTTATTATGAAAAATTGTAAGATCATTAAAATAAAGGCAATTATATCTAATTAAAATATAGAGAGCAAAATTCTCCACTTCTATAAAATTAAATTGAAGGGCTTTTTTTTTATTTTGGGTGTGAATTTTAAATTCCTTTACCATCAACTCCAGCCCTAACTGCATCTACTGACAATCTCACTAATTAGAATTTTCAATATCAACTAGAAAAACATCAGTAACTCTTGCATAGTTATACTTAGACATCAAACAAAAGTGAAAGCATAAATGGTTAAAAAAAGGAGAAGTTGATATTCAAATGTGTTATATAAAAAAATTAGACTTTAAGAGTATTAGATATGAAAGGGATTTAAAACAAGGAGAACCATGTTCAGAATTTGTTGTTTGAGTGTGTGTGGTACTACTAATGGAACCCAAGGTCTTGTGGATGTTAAGCACGTGCTACATCCTTAGTCCCTCAGAACTGTATTTAAAAAGATGACTTTGCAGAGTTGGATTTGAGGGGATAAGGACAGTTGTAGGTATTCAAAGTTTAATGTAGGAAGAGGGAATAAATAAGTGGTTTGAAAAAGGCATTAAGAATGGAATGGAAATAAATAGATACATTTTAGAAGTACTGGTGGTATAAAATCTTAAGATGTGTGGATTTTAATGAAGAGATTGGAAAGAATTATAAAGCAATTTTAATACTCTAGGTATCTTGTTTGAGCCAAATGGCAAATCACAGTTCAAGTTATTGAGATGTACAGTGCTAGATAAGGAATAAATCTGTGGGAAAATATCGTGAATTTGGTTATAGACATGTTGTATCTGGTTAAAACATCAAAGGGTAGATGTTTTATACACATTTGGATATACTGAGCTAAAGTTCAGAAATAGGGGCCTATGCTAGAAACGTAGATCTAAGAGTGAAATAACAAGGGATGATAACTTAAATCATTAGAATAGATGAAACGGTCTTGAAGAATACAGAGACTGTCTACCACAATCCAAAATTACTGTAACAAAAAGTAGCTGGGACACTAAAGAAAGACATTGAAGAAGATCTTAGAAGCTGGAAAGATTCCCCATGTTCTTGGATAGGAAGAATTAATATTGTCAAAATGCCCATACTAGCAAAAGTGTTATACAGATTTAATGCAATTCCAATTATCCCAATAACATTCCTCATAGAAATAGAAAAGGCAATCATGAAATTCATTTGGGAAAATAAGAGACCCATAATAGCCAAAACAATGCTTAGCAAGAAGAGTGAAGCAGAAAGCATCACAACACCATACCTTAAACTATACTAGAGAGCTACAGTAACAAAAATGGCATGATATTGGCACCAAAATAGACATGTAGACCAGTGGTACAGAATAGAAGACACAGAAATAAACCCACATAAATACAGTTATCTCATACTAGACAAAGGCACCAAGAACATACAATGGCGAAAAATGGTGCTGGGAAAACTGGAAATCCATATGTAGCAAAATGACATTAAACCACTATCTCTTACAATGCATAAAACTCAACTCAAAGTGGATCAAGGACTAGGAATTAGACCCTGTGCCTAATAGAAGAAAAAGTAGGCCCAAATCTTCATCATGTTGGATTAGTTCCTGACTTCCTTAACCAGACTCCTAAAGTGCAAAGAAATGAAATCAAGAATTAATAAGTGGGACGAATTCAAACTAAAAAGCTGCTTCTCAGCAAAGGAAACAATAACTTGAAGAGAGTGCCCACAGAGTGGGAGAACATCTTTACTACACACACATCAGATAGAGCACTAATATCTAGGACATATAAATAATGCAAAAAATTTAACACCAAAACCAAAACAGTCAATAAGTAGGCAAAGGAACTGAACAGACACTGCTCAGAAGATACACAATCGATCAACAAATATAGGGAAAAATGTTCAACTTCTGTAGTAATTAGAGAAATGTAAATTGAAACTACTCTAAGATTTCATCTCACTTCAGTCAGAATGGCAATTATCAAGGATAAAAGCAATAATAAGTGTTGGTGAGGATGTGGGGGAAAACATACACTCATAACACTGCTGGTAGGAGTACAAATTGGTGCAACCACTATAGAAAGCAGTATGGAGATTCTTTAGAAAACTTGGAACCACCATTTGACCCAGCTATCCCACTGCTTGGTCTATATCCATAGGACTTAAAAACAGCATACTATAGTGACACAGCCATTTCAATGTTCATAACAGCTCAATTCACAATAGCTAAACTGTGTAATAAACCTAGATGACCTTCAACAGATAATGGATAAAGAAACTCTGGTATATAGACACATGGGATATTTCTCAGCATTAAAAGGGAATAAAATTATGGCATTTGTAGGTAAATGGATAGAGTTGGAGAGTATCATGCTAAGAGAAGTAAGCCAATTCCCCCCAAAACAAAAGCTGAATGTTCTTTCTCGTAAGTGGATGCTGATCTATAATTGGGAAGGTGGGGCACGTGGGGAGAATGGGAAGGAGCATGGGGGCAGGAAAGATGGTGGAATGAGATGAACATCATTACCCTAGGTACATGTATGACTGCACATGTGGTGCGACTCTACATCATGTACAACCAGAGAAATGAAAAGTTGTGCTCCATTTGTATACAATGAATTGAAATGCATTCTGCTATCATGTATAACTAATTAGAACAAATAGAAAAAATATATATTTTTAAAAGTAGCTGATTTCTGGGGGAAGAGATGAGATGGTAAAGGAAGATATGAAGAAATGGCCAAAGAACAAAATCAGAAGAGAATGGTGCCAGAGTTTTGATGGAAAAAAATTGTTTTAATGAGAATATGACCAGCCTTGTTGAACAGGGATGAGAATTTGAAGATGTGTAGTATCTTTCTGTTAACTCCTGGTTATTGAATGGTTTGCCTAGATTTCTCTGCTCTTGATTTAATTATTCTTAACAAATCAGATTCTGTTTTGTTGATTGCAATGAACCAATTTAAATTATGTCCGGAATCATATGTTGAAGCAGTAATCCCTAATGTTATGGTATTTGGAGATGGAGACTTTGAAAGGAAAATTGGATTACATGGAGCCTTTGTGCCAACATGAGTGGGTTTTTAAGAAGAGAAAGAAAGCACACTCTCTGATACTTGATAACAGAGAGAAGGCAGTCATCTGTAAACCAAGAGACAGGCCATTCGAAAGGAATCTAATCCATCTGCACCTTGATCTTGGACTTTTGAGCTTTCAGAACTGTGAGGAAAAAAAATATGTCTATTATTTAAATGACTCAGTCTATGGCATTTCCTTTTAGCAGTCTGATCTGACTAATGCATTGAAAATTCACAGCTCTCAATTTTTTATTCCCCATGCATATACTGAATTGGTTATTTTTTCCTATAATATGGTTTATAGATATTAGAGGTACTACATTTTTATTTACTTAAATAAATCATTACAACAGAACACACACAGTATATAATGAAAAACCAATTTATTAAGGTTTATTTATTGTATTCTTTGTTGCTACTACAATCAGAATATGTATAAATGTCATAATGATAATGACAGTTGGATAAACATTTTATAAGTAGTTTAAATTATGTATGGAATTTTATGGTATACATAAATAGGTAAGTGAAGGCTGGAGGAAAATAAGTATAACTTCTGAGAAAAGGCAATTAAATTGAGGCTGCAAAGATAAAAGATCTATTAATTAACCAATGAATTTCTCTAAGACTAGAGTTGTTAAAGTGAAAATATAAATTTTATACCTTCCAGAAAAGATGTGAGAATCAATAGAAGAAAAGAAAAATTTTATATATTTTAATTTTCATTTGTATATTTTATTATTATACATAAATAGGCATCTCTTCTTAATCTTTGTTACTGCCTTAATTCAGGCCCTCATGATACAGATTTAAAGTGTAACTTTAGCTAGTATTTCAGATATTAGTCTTTTCACATTCTACTTTATAACAGTAATTACCCTAAGTAATTATAATTATATGACATTTACATTCTACTTTATATACTAAAGGAAAAAATTGCCATAGTATATAGGATCTTACCATGGTCACTACATAGTCAATTAGCTCTGAGCTTGTAAACAGTCAGTTCAAAGTGACATCATTTAAATTGAAGCTTTGCTTTAGTTTTTTCCTACTCACAAATAGAAGACAGCTTTCCCTGCTTCATGTCACTACTATTCTCTTATTATTCTTATGATACTTTGTCTTCCTTGCTAAGCTGTACCCTGAAAAAACAGGGTGACATATTATTTCTCTCTGTAATACTGTGCCCAGCAGAATGCCCAGCTATGGAATTTTATAGAGGCTTCAGATTAGTATAAGGAGACTAAAATTACCAAATCATTGTAAATTCCTGTTTCATTTGGTCAAGAATCCAAAGGACATATGATAAATGTCATCACATCTAAGATTACTAGCAGGGACATGTAACTGTGGTTGACAATGTGCAATGTATGATTTGCTAGATTGGAAAAACTTTATTTCTTGCTGCATGTAATAGCCACTTTTATAGCTTTATATCACTATTCTGAAAAACATACAGTGTTCTTTAAGTCTCCCTATGTTGTCCAGGCTAACTAACCTTAAACCCCTAGGCTCAAGCAATACTCCTGTCTCAGCTTCCCAAGTAGCTGGGACTACCAGTATGTGGCATCATGCCTGGCCATGAATATTTTTATTCCAATGAGAAAATGTTAACATATATTTGACTCTGTAGGTTCCTAAGTCTAATTTAGCACTGGTAAGACAACAAGCTCAAGTGAGGAAGAAAGCAGAGTATGTTCACTGGCATTTCTGAAAGGTTTTTTTGCTTCTTACAATCTAGCGTCCAATGGGTAGTTTCAACTCACTAGTATGTGGCAGGTACCCCTAGACTAAACCCCCTTAGATTTTGAAACCATTACACTTCAGTAAATATACAAGGTATATTCAACCCCTACTTCAGTGCGTGACTCTGAATTATACTATCCAAATACTGAATGAATGAATGAAAGAATATATGAATATACTAAAGAAGCCAGCCAACTTATTAGTTCATGGATTGCTAATTTCTTCATCTTTTATTAAAATAGTTGACATAATAAACAGATGTACTTCATAAATCTAAATGAAGTACTTCAGGAACTATATTCCATGAAAAGTTTCCAAGTCCTTAGAGTTCCATATTGTAGTAGCAACTAATATTTCTCACCATACTCAATGGTGGAAAAATTATAATGTCAGTCAGTGGCAGCATCATTCTTTAAAATCACATTTAGTAAAATGTAATATTCAATTAGATTCTTGAAAATTTAACAGCTAACTCAACTTCTAAGACAGATTTGGAAGCATAATCAAAATTTGGTTTAAAAGTAGCAGTAGCAGTATATCTTCTTTTGTGGATTCTAGTCTTAAATGATACTTTGAACAGCAGAAATCAGGTTAATCTTATTCCGTAGATACTTCCTGCTGAACATTAAATTAGAGGGTAATATATGACACAAAAGTAAGACTTCTGGGTTCACAGAAATACAAGTTGAGATTTCTGGTTTCTAAAAAGAAGGAATAAATACATCTATTCCTACTAATTAAATATAAAACTCCTGAAAATATTATATTAAAAATATGACTCTAAAAGGTGCAGGCAAGAAAAATAGAGTAGGAACCTCAGGAGTAGAGGAACAACACTAGAAGAATAACTCCTACTGGTGAGTTTCCTGGGTTTATTTCATTTTTCACCCCACACGAGGAACTAAAGAAACCCACAATTAGAAATGCTAATGGACACAAACAAACAGAAAAATCCTCAAGGAAAGTTTGCTCTCTTTTGCAAAGGACCAGCAAAAGAGCAGACAAACTGGAGAGAAATCTTGTTGAACTACCCTAATCCAGCCATAAACACGGGAAAAAAACTGGAAGTCTTGCACTCCATGTTAATGAAAACAATGAGAAGCCTAGACGTACACCTACAACAAGCAGAAATCTCTTCACTCTCCCTTCAATGTACTATCAGCAAAAGTCAAATTAGGATGTTAGACTCCCACTCCTTTGTAGTAGTAATGAGGAGAACCTTATGGTGTCATGATGCATGATGCCGTCAGTAGCATGTTAAAATAAAAGAATTCAATAAGATCTAGAGTCTCAAAACATAGTATTTCAAAGTGCAGGAGACAGTTTTAAAAATCACTCATCAAACCAAGAACCAGGAAAATCTCAACTTAAACATTAACAATAAAAACTATAATTTGTTTAATAACTAACCATTTTTATTGGGCAATTGATTTGAAAAGACACTGATCAAAGAACAAAGACAGCAAATAAGCACATAAAAAAACAATCAATACAATTAGTCATTAGGAAAATGCAAATTAAAATAACAATGGACTAACACTACATACCTATTGGTTTTTAAAAATTAGTGACAATACCAAGAGATGAAAAGGATTATTGAGCAACTGCATTCTCATGAAGTGTTAGTGGGAATGAAAATGGAACAGCTAATTCAAAAAACAATTTGGCAGGTTCTGATAGAGTTCTATATAGACTGACCATATGATCTAGCCATGCAGCTTCTGAGTATTTACCTTAAAGAATCAAAAAGTCATGCTCGCACAAAACCTAGGATAGCAGTATTATTCATAAATGCAAAATTGAGCAAACAAAAAACCCTGGAAATGACCCAAATGTTCAATGGATAAACAAACTTTAATAAACCTATACAATGGAATATCATTTAGCAATAAAAAGGAATGAACGGGGTAAACTAAACAATGAACTTGAAGGCATTGTGCTGAGCGAAAGAGGACAGTCTTCTAAAAGTTAGTTTATATGATTCTATGCATATGACTCTGAAAATGGCAAAGCTACAGAAAAGGAGAAAAAATCAGTGGTTGTCAAGTGTAGAGGTGGTAGAATGACTGGATGACAAAGGGGCAGAACAAGGAAAGTTTCTGAAATATATTTGGCATCCTAACCGTGGTGTTAGTTACTCAAATGTTAAATGTGTTATAATTCATAAAACTGCAGAGTAAAAAAAATTGATATACTGAATATAAATTTAAGCAAAAAAAACCAAAAAAACAAAAAATCCTACCTTCATCAGTATACAAACTCCAATGAATAAAAGACTAATGTTTTGCAAATCTTTTTGTTTGAACATATTTTTTATATTAGTTTTATTTTTTGACATCACATTTCATTAAGAATGTTTCATACTGAACATGTGTTCGTTTAAGTACCTGCAAGTAGATCATTTGTCTGATGTTCTCATTTCATTCACCAAGCAGAGTGCATGACAGCAGAACTCAAACACATTTAGTTAACTGAATAAAGTTTCACAAAATAAACTTTTCACCAGGAAACTTTTACTAGACAACTTGAGGTTTATTCAATGCTTTATAAAAAAAAAACCATTACTATTTACTAAGACTGATCTGAAAAATACTCTTAACAAATAACTATCACATTGTTGAATTTAAACAGATGTCAGGAAAAACTTCCACAGTGTAATAATGACTCTTAGCATTTTATTCAAAGAGCTATTTCCAGTGTATAAACACTGCCCAGTGAACAAAGTAGTATTTAGGAGCTCCCTAATTTTCCTTAAAAGGCCTTATTAATTTTTCTTTCATTCTATTTCACTTATGAATAAAATACACCCCAAAATGTATACTTAGAATCTCAAACTGAATTTTTTTGAACAGATTTCAAAACTTGTTACATTAAGTCTCTCACATAATTCACTTTTGCCAAAATTAACTTTCATTTTTGGAGACAGATGGTCATTAAAGATTATCAGAGAAAGTACTGATAATGTGCCACAACATGAATGAACGAGTTGGAAATATTACACTAAGTGAAAGAAACTTGTCACAAAAGGACCACATATTGATGATTGCATTGATATGAAATGTCCAGCATAGGAAAATCGACAGACTCAGAATGTAGATTAATAAGTAGTTACCACCAGGCACGGTGGTGCACACCTATAATCCCAGCACTTTGGGAGGCTGAGACAGGAGAATCATGAGTTCAAAGCCAGCCTCAGCAAGGGCGAGGTTCTAAGCAACTCAGTGAGACCCTGTCTCTAAATAAAACACAAAATAGAGCTGGGGATGTGGCTCAGTGGTCAAGCACCCCTGAGTTCAATCCCCAGTACCAGTAACAATAATAATAATAATAATTAGTTACCTAGGTCTGGGAAAGGTGGATGAAAGCATTAGGGGCACACTGGTTAACTTGTGTGGGGTTTTAAGATTATTTTTTTGAAAAAGTGATGAAAATATTCTAAACTTAATTGTAATGATAGTGCACAACTCTTTGAACATACCAAAAGCCATTGAAATATATTGTTTATATGGGTGAACTGTATGACTCCTGAGTTATATTTCAATGAAACTTTAAAATTATCAGGAAGTGTTTGGGGGGACAAATATACGTAGTATATAAAATAGTTTTCAAGATAAGAGACTTCATTATCAGCATCAAATACTGAGAGCTAATAGAATATACTGTATGTTAAGGTAAATGGGAGTATGGATTTAAATGTGATATGGTCATTTCCTCAAAGAGTATATCATTACATAGAAAAGGTTGTAATCAAAAGTAACACGTTATTATATAGCACATAAAACAAGTTTCTGATTTATAACTAAGAAAATTCAGTGACAATTATAATATGCCACATGCTGCTAAATTCTAGCAATCAAAAAGACATTCAGGCTTTCAAAAATATCATATAGTCTGAGTGTCAAAAATTAATTCTAAATGATAAAATAGAAGAGGCTAATTATATTGGTCTAACTCTTCTTTGTCTCAAAAAAAAAAAAAAAACCTGCACCAAAAAAAAAATCTTTCTTTGCCAGACTGAATATAATAGTCCGTGAATTATAAGATCAAGCAAGCAAACTGTATGTTTTCTAAAATATGAGTAGCCTTCATCAAGTTTTATACTTAGGGCAGCTAAAAGACCTATGTGGAGGGATCAGCATTAAGCCCAAAGGACAGGCAGTGCACAGCAAGAAAGAAAGCAATTCCCTCGTGTCTTTTGCAGGTCACTACCAAGGACCATGTTAGCAGATCCACACCAGACCCTTAACAGGCAGTTCTGCTGCTACCAGTAATTAGCTTGGACAGCTCTGGCTCCAAGAGTAGCAGCAAGGCTACACCATAATGAGCTCAGCTGGGATTAGCAGGACAGGGCAGGGAACCAAGAGAGCTCAGGCATTCTGCATTGCGTATGTATCTAGGAGATCAAACAAGGATGGCTGGCTAGGTTATCCCCTCTCCACCTCATTCCAAAAATGAAGCACGGCAGTGTCTAAAATACAGGCTAATGAAGAGCGACACCTCCAACAGATGAGAGCCACATTAATTAACACAATCCCTAGATCATATTATACAGTTGCTGTTAGAGCTAGCAAATGTGCAACTTGTTATTTCATAATACATACGTGTGTGTGTGCGTGTGTGTATGAAAAGCTAATCTTTTGTTGTTATTTTTATCGGCACAATCTGGATTATTTCATTTAAAAATTTTATAAGGTATTTCTCTAGTATCTTTAAGTTACAAATAATGTCTCCCAAATGTTTATCTACCTCTATATTGTAAAAAACAAAAGAAAACAAAAAACTCACTTTTGAATCATTAGTTCTTGGTTCTCCCTTTTGAAATATGCCAGTTCATTCCATACAGCATCAGAATCTTCTTGTCGAAGTTGTTGGGGATCTGCTCTCTTTACTTTTCTCATCTCAATCCTATTTTAAAAATAAAATTGCTTTTTTCCTTAACATATTCAAAGTGAAATAAAAATTAAATAAATTGAATTATACATTCTTTAAAATGGTTATGTATATAAGCCCAAATTTTCAACTCCTAATTCACACTCACTAATAAATGGATACATTTCCTAAAACTGAAGCGTGTAGAAATTAAAATCCTGTATTATAATTTCCTAAAGTTAAACTCCCACAGTTGAAAGCAAACTTTTAATCAGACACATAATGTTCTTAGATTTATTCCTCTGATTCTAGTCCATTAATAATAAAACATACACTGTAGAAGTATAACAGTCTCTAAAAAAGACTATAAGCAATCATCTAGAAATTGCTGCCACCCAATCTGAATGTGGTATACATGCCCTATCTTAAAACAAGATACTAATGATGAACATGTCAGAAAAGAGATTTCACTCTTGCAAGTGAGAAGATGCTAAAGCTAGGATAAATCGCTTTATTGCTGCTTTACTGACACACAATATGAAACACTTTCCATTCATCAAAGGAAAAAATTAGATGTGACAATTATCTACAAGTGATGCCAAATGTCCTTTACATTTTCATTTTCTGTACATAAAACAAACCTTTCATTTTTATTTTTTAAAAGTGCTGTACTGGCCAATTTAGAAACAGTATTTCTCTGCAGAGCAGACCAATGTGTATCATCAACATTGCCCTAAAGGATCCATCTCAAAAGATGAGAGGGTAGTAGATTTTCTGTACTCATTCAGTCCTTTGCCCTCTGTTAATACTGTTAACAGGGGAGCCACTTACGACTAACCAAGATCTGAACACCTGTTCAGAGCAATTGAACTGAGACCACCAATTCATTCAGATAAGCTGGAGAACAAACTGATGGATAGTAAAGATCTTCAAATTGCATACTAGGTTGAAGTGGTTTTAAGATAGTTAACTATATGTGTGAATTTCATATTTCTCTTGTCTTTCCATTAAAACTTTAACACTTTGGGGGTTATAAACATTTTAACATCGGTATTTTATTTGTTTAAAAGCAGTTTTTCAATCATATGAATATTAACTGTTTTTGTTTTACTTATATACTTTCATTAAGCTAGTGCATTGATTGTAAAAATATATACGATAATTCATAATCACCTATTATTAATGTCACCTGCAAATGATAAGAAAATCTAAGTTACAGCTAGTACATTTCTCTACTTTCATTCATTATGTTCTCCATTTAAAATTTCACAATAAAGATTTGACTACCAAATAATTTCTTTAAAAGCAAACAAAAGCCATTAAAACACCTATATAATGCTACTCCATTCCATTTAATATTTAGGGAAATGTCTTTATGAGCTATGTAACTCACATGCCACTGCCTTCTTCCCACTGTTTTAATTGCTCTTTTACTGCTCTGTAGTTGGTCTGTAACATCTGTAGCCTTTCCTTGCGTTTTTCATGGGCATCTCTTAGCTCATCATTTTCTTGGCTCTTTAGAACACAAAAAAAGCAAGTATACAAGTTTGATGAAAATATTGATGTAATTTTTCAAAGAAAAGGTTACCCATTTAAATATGAAATTTGAAAGAAAGGAGTTTATAAACATTAATGCATTTGTAATAGTTATTTAAGTGAAGAAGGGAAAGAATTCCAAGTTAAAGATTTAGTTTGCTTGATAAATCTGACCTACTCAACTATAGTTTTTTAAATTGCTAAGATAATTTCCAAATTCTTCTATACCATTATTTTCATTTTCCTCGTTAATTAATATGCAAGCAAATATTCATAAGCTCATTTATCACATTTTTAATTTTTTTCTTTTTCACCAACAGAAGGATTTGACTCTACATAAAGAAAGACTATTTTGTTAAAATGTAGGGATATTAATTATAGTAAGTCCAGTTCTTCAAGCCACAGACTCATGAATTAATTTAGAATAAAGAACAAGGATTACAAAAAAGAAAGAAAATAAGGTGAGACTTATGTGAAAAACAGCATAATTTAATCTTTTGGGGTTCTACCATGAAAAAATAAAAGTGGAGAAATAGGCTTAGTGCTCATACAATAGATAGTCCAAACATTACTTTGTCATCTCAACACCTAGCTTAAATAGTCAACTACTTCTAACTATATAGTACATGAGATAAATTTTCATTGTATGTAACCATAAACAAACTTGTAAAGGCCACATTCTTAGTCCTCAAAAGATGTATTCACATTACTTATGATTTGTGTCTTTTAAAGTGAACTAAATAGAGTTTCTTCTCTGTGAGAATTTCCAGAATTTAAAAAACCTGTTTGTATTTCTGTATGAGTGAACTTGAATGCTTATTTGGTACTTGAGGTGTGAAGCCTGTGGTAACTAGGAAGATATGAATTTCATTCTTGGAGTTTTCTCTTATTACCTGTATAATCTTAAGAACACTATTTAAACTAATATAATTTCATTTACTGTAAAATATAGCAAAGATTTTTTTTAAAAAAGGCTTAACTAGGCTGAGGCCCTGATACTTGTGCCTGCCCTAGAGAGGAACAAAGCTAAAATTAGCTTCTTTCATTTTCTTTTTCCCAGGTATTAATAGTAATGTACTTTTCCTTTAAAATTCACTATTTCCTTGACCATTTACCTCCCAAATGAATAGAGAAATACTACTTTATAGAGTCTACCTCATTTTACTATAATTCTAGCTGTCTCAGAAGTATGGTATTTTGTTATTCTATCTTGAATATGCTCCTAGCAGAATTCTACTATTAAGTAGTTATGAGGAAGTATTTGAGTCTTATGTGACTACGGAGCATATGATATGCCATAAGAAAACAGAACTGTTATCAAGAAAAGCATGAGTATGGAATCACCTGACAGGGAATTACAGTTACTGCAAACTTGCTAAAAAGTAACATGTTTAATATATGAAGTAAAAGTAAAAAATTGAGGATACTAAGTCCAACTTTGTTTAACTGAAGAACCATATAAGAAGAACCTATTACATATACAATGTTTAGTATTCATAATAGTGCAAACCTCATTGCCCAATAACTAAATTTTACTTTGGGACAGCTACTTAGTGTGTTTATGTTTCTACATGTTCAATCTAGAAGGTAAGGGCATAAAGAATGATTTAAACTTGAACTTGAATTTCTCACATTAAGTTCAGTAAACAATCTCACAGAACTAAAAACTTTCTAATTTTAATAGGTAAATTAATCCTAACTAGGTGAAATTTAGCCACATAGAAAACTAACAATAATGTTAATACCTTGTCATATGTGACATAAGGTAATTATGTTTACTGGGATTCCCTAAGAACTACAAGTTTTATTAGGAATTTTAACATAATGTATTAGAAATTTTTAATAAAATAATTAAAGTTACAGATCATATTAGAAAGGATTCATGTCAAAACTATTTTAAATAAATTCATAATTAAACTAAAATGATAACATCAAAGACTTTTACACAGCTGGTATAATTATTATTTATGAAATAAAAATTCTTGCCCATAAACTTTCATCTTAAAATGAATTTCTTTAAAAGTCTTGCAAATCAGACCAGTGTTTTAGGGATCATTTAGTTCTGTGTTAAACATCATTAGAAATGCTAAGTAAATGGAACTTTTAAGTTTGACCAAGAAGTAAAAATTAATATAATGGAACATCTAAATATTCTTCATAATGATTGATCCCCTGTTGAATTAACAACATGAATTGAAATTTTTAATTAGTATTGTCACTATTTCAGCACTCTTCCGTACCACCTCAGCTACCATAAATCACTGAATTTCTGCCAATATTTTTCCATGATTCTCAAATATGAACTATGTTATGATTTAAGCCAAAAATTAAGACTCAAGAAAAATCTCCTGAATCCATATATCACGTATGGTGTACTAGGTTCTGCACTAGGCATAACAAATAATCAAATTACTGAATGCTACTACTTCTGATTCCTAAGGTTAAACCATTCATTACCGAATAGTTTTGGTTTTCCTACAATTATTCAAACAAGTGGTTCTTTCCATTATGTAGTGATTTTAGGAAAACAGTTTTATACATGAGTTTTGTATTTTAATTTTACTTGCCTCTTAATTTATTACATTTAACACTAGGGTATTTATATAATTCTTATAAAATTAAAATCTAAACTATTAAAAATAAAAGTAGATTATACATGAATTTAACATATGTAATTTATAATAATAATTCTTTTAAGATGTAATTTCAGTCACAGATTCATACTTTGTCCTATTTCAGAAGAAGTAAAATTTTACAAAATGTAAATATGATAGCTTTTACAAAAATAGTTTCCTATTTTAATACTGTAAGAACAGACGGCAGCTGAACTCATCTATCAAATGTTGGTTATCTCAGAAGAAATATTTTGAAGGAATATCCAAAATACTTTTTTATAACCTTCTCACAAAGTCAGGCTACCTGTAGTTTGGATTATGATTCTCCAAACCTCATTTGACATATAACAGCAAAATCAAAAACACAGTAGTTTATTTGGGAAATATTACCACCAAAGATCTTATAACAAAATCAAGTATAAAGATTAATAAATACATTTTATATCACTACATTTTATATTACTACATTTTCCTAAAAGGACACACATAAAGATATTCCACGGGCAACCACTGAATCAGAGCCACTCATAAAATCATTCAATAAAAACTTTGAGTATTTTCTATAAAGTTTGTAATTAAAATATAGGCTTTTGTATACAAACAAGTCTGAAGACCAAAATACTAGGAAATACAAAATAGGAAAATTGTATTGCTTGGCTATCCTTAAAAATATTTTCAAGTTTTGTTTTTAAGTTCATAAAAACAAAAAATTCTTGACCTAATCTGGTTTAGTCAAAGGTTCCTTCATGAGAATAAGGTGGATTAAGAGAATAAACTCTATTCATGAAATAGTAACTTGATCTTCAGGGAACAAGAACAAAGCAATAGAGAAATAAAAATAATTTAAATTTTTAATATAATATCAAAGATTACAGTATGAATGTTTAGTTTAAGCAGAATGTATAAAGTATATATATCAAAACATTGAAAAATAAAATATATAAAAAATTTATTCAACAATTAATGCTATTAAATGGCATGAAAACTGCTAATAGTATCATGTTGATAGATGCAAGAAAATCAATAAAACATGGATTTTCATGGCATTAATAATCTAAAGAATAGTAAGGACTTTATAAATCTCTAAAGTTTAGGTTTCCAAATTATATTGTGTAAGTTACTAGAGCATTACTTTCATGAATTCAGGATTATAGATGGGAATTTCATAAAACAATAACTATAATTTCTTCCATACTATCAGCTTATTTATTACGACATTGGTCACTCATCTTGAAAATATGTATAGCTAGTCACAAAAATAAACAGAAAACAGATAGTAGGTTAATATTTGTAAAAAATTAATAACTAGCATTAGAATAATTTTATATACATAATTTTCTGCTGACATGACACAGTGCATCATTATCAATGCGTTAAAGTGCATATATGGATGTTTCATGGGCTAATGGTGAAAACTATTTGTCCCTCCCACCTTTAAATTCACCTAGGTAATCATCTTGGGACCCTACAGCTACCTACAATGCCTTGGAATATGACTTTTGTCTTTACTTCAGTATTTCCCATGGTATCTTCCACGGAAAAACAGCCAAGTAAATCTGGGAAAAGACATCTATACCTTTCTATAGATTCATAATGTGCATTAATATGTTAAAGATTCACAAAAAATAAATCTTTTAATCCATTGTTTACAATAATCATTTGAGCATGGACTATATTTTAATCTACCATACTCTCATGAGTTTCTGGCAGAGCAATATTTCATAGAACACCAAAGGCCATGACAACAATTCCACATGTATAAGTGGGTGATGGACAACAAAATGAAAACCAAGATTAATAAATGTATTTTAAAATACAAAAGGTACTCATCAGGGGTTGAACTGCGTTCCCCTGTCTCCCTCCTACAAAAATAAAATAAAATTACATTGAAATCCTAACTCCCAGTACTTCAGAACTTTATCTTATTTGGACACAAGGTCTTTACGGAAGTAATCAAGTTAAACACATCATTAAGTGGGCCCTAGTTCTATATGACTGATATTCTTATAGTAAAAGGAATTTTGGACACAAGGAGAGAGAGATGCAGAGAGGGAGATAATATGAAGACAAGGGGAGAATGTAATCTATAAACCAAGGAAAACCTAAATTTACCAAAAGCTAAGAGAAGTATGAAACTGATTCTCCCTCACAGACCTCAGAAGAAACCAGTTCTTCTGACAACTTGATTTTGGACATTTCTAGCCTCCAGAACCTTGAAACAATAAATTTTAGTTAATATAAGCTGCCTAGTTTGTGGTACTTGTTTACAGAACACTAAGAAACTAATACAGACATATTATTATTTTCTGTTTGTGGTGCCAGGGATGGAATCCAAGGCCTTATGTATGCTAAATATGTGTTCTACCACTGAACTACACACCCAGCACCAAATAATTACTATTTTACCTTATATAACTAAAGTAATTTTAATGCAATTGAGTAATACAGATATGACAGAGTAAAAAAGGAGATTATAAAGTGAGGTCTTCTAGCTTTCTTAAATATAATTACTATTACTATATCAACATTAATCTATTAATTAAAAATTTATTTTGAGCTCAATCACTGTCCTTGGAATTACTTTACTTTGCATATTTTGTTTATCTACTTCTTTTCCTAAGTGACCTCAATTATAGTATGTTTCTCTCCTTTAAAATAAAAAATTTCACTAAATGAGATTATACAAAAATAACTTTGCCTAATTTTGCAAATTTGCAATGACATAAATTTGAAACTCATAATTATTAACTGACTAAATATATGAATATAGGTAAACTATAAAAAGTTTTATGAAAAAAAGAACTTTACTCTAAAAATAAAATTGAGGCTTCCCTCCAGAAAGCTGTGGTCAGAAAAAAAGGAGGAGAAAATAAATTATATAATCCTTTTGAGACTCTGTTTTTAAACAAGGAATTCAAGAGATGGAAGATAGGAGACTCTATCTAAAATGTCATTGATTTGCTCTACTACTTACTGCCAAAATAAGGTACTTATAGATCTCTGGGAACAAATAGTTGAAGATCTTCTACTATTGAATGGATATGTGATGGTAATTTGTCCAGATACTTGGTTAAAACAGAATTTCTTGGTCTTTCTGAATGAGAATAATATTTTAATCAATATACTGAATGTTATAGTTTGAATGTGCCCACTGTGTAATATTAAGAAGATGGAAACAATCTGACTATGGTATTTATAGGTAGAACCTTCGGAAGGTGCCTAAAATTAGACAAGATTGTTAGAATGGAACCTCTGTGACTGAATCCCAGTAAGTGGCTTTATTAGAAGAAGGAGAAAGAGCAGAAGAGATACATACACATGCACTTCCTGTCTCCTGCCATTTAATACCCTGTACTACCTCAGAACTCTACCATCAAGAAGTTATCATCAGATGTATTTCCTCAAGCTTCACCTTTAGAACTGTGAGACAAATCAAAGCTGGTTTCTTCATATTTACCCAGCCTCTGATATTGGCTACTAGCAACAAAAAACAGTCTAATAAGCTGAGTAAAGTAGATTGTCCTCCTCAATATTCAGGGTATTTGGTTGAAAGATCAAATACAATAAAAACTGAGTAAAAAAAGATTTGATTCTGTCTACTCAACTATATTTGAGCTGGGACATTGGTCTTCTCTTGACTTTGGACTCACACTGAAACACAGACTTGGACTTGAACTTACACTATTAGTACTCCTGTTTCTACAGCCTCAGTCTGGAGCTATATCATAGTCTCTCCTGATTTCCAGCTTCAAAACTACATATATTGGATTTCTAGGACTCCATAATTGTGAGTCAATTCTTTATAGTAAATCATACACACACATATACACACACACACACACACACACACACACACCCCATTGGGTATGTATGCACCAGGCCCTGGGTTTAGGTGCTAACACTAGAGGAAAACATATATATATATATATATATATATGTGTGTGTGTATATATACATATATATATATATATAAATCATGCATAAAGCATTGGACCTGACATAGAATGGTATAAAACTATTGAGAATCAATTATATGGTTAAAACTCAAATAGGGTAGGGTTTTAGCTAATTATGAATAAAGAACTAAGTTTGTCATATTAAAGTCAGAAAAAAAAATAAAAGCCTTTGAGAAGTTAAGGTATAGTGATAGAGCACCTGCCTAACAAGTGTAAGGACCTAGGTTCAATTCCTAGCACTACAAAAATAAACAGAAAACCAAAAAACTCCTAATGTAGTCACATAAAAATTGGTTCAATATGCATAAATGATTTCCTCTGTTGAAGAGAATTCACATGGTATGAATCAGGAAGTACAAGCTCTCAAAGACAAACCAATAAGGTAAAGGTCGCTCAAGCATAAGCAGAGTACTCGAATGTCACATGTTCTGAGACAAATTCAGTTGAAATGGGAAAAAAATAAGGGAATAAAATTGCCACTGTATGTAATTTTCATACAAAGGATAACAGTTGTAAGTTATGTGAGCTAATTTGAATGGTTTGGTTTTGTTTTTGAGATGGGATCTTACTAAATTGCCCAGATTGACCTTGAACTCTTAGTCCTCTTGCTTTAGCCCCCTGAGTAGCTGGGACTATAGGCATGCACTACTATGCCCAGCCTGTTAATATGATTTTTAATTCAATTTTATTTTCATACATTTATCATATATAAAAAACAAGAAATTCTTTTCACTTATCATAGTTCTTTGTTTTTGTCTTTGGGGAAACAATAAGAAATTTAGTCCAAAGTTCAAATGAAAATATTCCAAAATTATTTGAAATAGTGAACAAATATTTAGTTTTCAAGTAACAAATATTTTTCTATTATTTTATGATCCTCAGATAATTTAAAAACAAGACCAGCTGATTGCATGCTTTTATACAGGTAATTAAATTCAGGAAAGAAAAATGACAAGCAGTAATTTGTGAAATGTTTGTTTACTTTGGTATAGTTTAATCTTTGTATGGTTATTATTAAAGATATGATTTAATTTTCACCTTTAGTTGTAGGGCCTTCTCTAAGTTTTCGATCTTTCTTTCAGCTCTCCTCAGCTTCCTCAGCTCTTCTGAGTCTATGAAAGAGCTCTTTGGGGACAAAGACCTTGAACGTTTCACAGGTGGTTCCTCGAGAATAAAACAAGGACATGGTTGAACTAGTTGAAACATTGGATTATGAAAGACATGCAAAATTAAAGAACAAGTAATTTTGAATACTAATAATGAATTATAAAAAAATCCTGCATGGAATACAGAGAAATAACAAGCGGAATTACCACAGTGCTACCGCTAAAGGTTTCTCTGTGACTCGTTAATGAGAATATTCATTTACATTTACATTGTTTCTTTCAGAATAATGATGTCCCATTAGGGAAGACTAAAGGGTTATAGACTCAGAAATGCAAGAAACCTCATTACAAAGGAGGGGATAGAGGCTGGTCTAATTGCTCTATAAGGGTCCAAGGTTACACTTGATAGGACAACCAGAAACAAGAGGGAAAGGATTTTTTTTCCCTTTGAAATAGTTTAACACACTGTGAAGTTGAAGGAACAATATGCTTGAGGAATATAAATACAACAGACAGTAGATCTTATACCATAATGACCATATGGTCATTAACTATAATGTGGCTAACTAGAGACAAGAATGTGTGTTTATATTATGTACAGCTTCATATACCAATCTGGAGAAGGAATATGTGAAAGCAACTATTAAGCTGGGCAACACAGTATTCATCCTTACAAAAAAGAAAGAAATTTTTTCCTTAAAATATACCTCTCTTCTTCTCAACTTTTATCAAAAACAGTGAAAAAGCAAAGCAGTACATTTTTAAACTTCAGCAATTCAGGAAGAAGTCAAATTAGGCCCTATAATGATATATTTCAATTTTAGCAGTATTTTCTTTCATTCAAATAAAGCTTGCAAAACTACTTCAAAATGGTAAGAAATATATAATGCAGTTATGTTTCAGTAAATGAATAAAACTCATTTCTCTAAAAATTACTAATAATGTTACAGAGAGTAAGACTACTAAGTAATTAAAAAAACATGGGTCTGATTTTAAATGTATCCTTTATTATGATAGTTTATTCTAGTCATAGGACAAAAATGGAAAGAATCATCTTTAAAAGAGTCTTTTACTTATAAAAAATATTCTTCCTCTACTGTTGATTAAATAAAGCATTTAAAAAATGTATCTAAAACTCCTTATGTTTAGGGAAATATTATTTCAACTTATCTAGAAATACGGTATTATGGAATTTTTGTATTGGTAACATTCTGTATAATCTTTTGCAGTATCATACAAATACATAATGAATAGTAAAAAAACTAAAAGCTGAAACATTAATGAAGCATGCTATGTAAATATGCTAATTTTCCCTACTACCACTCTTTAAATACAAGTATATATTTTCACAAATTAATATTAAAATCCATTTATTATTTTATATTTTATATGTATATACTGTAAATATGTCAGAATGAAAACAATTAGATGTATTTTTCTTTATTTAAAATTAGAAAATGAGTAAATGAATATTAAAATAAACTTAATCAGATGACAATCAGATGAGGGATGCTTATCAACAATTTTTAATACAATAATATTAATAGCAAAACAGATACACTACTAATAACATATTAGTATTGAATTAATTAACTTAGGAATGTAGTATCCCATCTTTGAAAAGGGAATCTCCTAGGAGGCATTTTATCAAGCATTTAACATATAATATTTGTTTAAAATTTCCAGAAATGTAAGCAGAGAAGTACATGTTATAAGTTGTTTTAACATCATCATCTTGATAAATTCACAAAATGACCAAATGCCTCTACCTTAAGTTTTCCTTCAGTATTGGTCATGATGCTCTTCTCTGAGAAACTCTTGTTGGTAGATCTGTTCTCCGATAGCTTTTCATTCGCTACTTTCAGTTTCTCCTGTAAATACTCAATTTCAGACTTCTGTGAGACCATTAATGTTTCCAAGCTCGACAGTGATGGCTGTTGAGATGACTATTGAAAAATACATGCATAAATACAGGTGTAGGTATATATATCATTTTATTTACAAATATTGGTAAATATATAAATCATAAATATTCAGGGAAAATTTTTCATTATAACTATAAACTACAAGAGTCTCGGGGACATAGCTCAGTTCAGTGGTAGAACACATGCTTAGCATGCACTGGGGCCTGGGTCCAGGCTCTAGAACAATTTTTAAATAGGGAACTATAAGTAGCTAAACATTATTATTCATGTAGAATGCCATTTTTCAATAAAATAACCAAGAGTCTATACAGATATTTTCACAAACAACATTGTCATATACATGTGAAGGAGAAAATTTAACTCATAGCTGCATGATATATATAACTCTTCTGTAATTTAATCATCTCAAACTTATGATTAAGCATGTATTTCCTCAAAAATTACTCAATCTACCATCTGATCAAGAGTCATATAGTAGGAGCTGGGGTCATGGCTCAGTGGTAACAGTGCTTGCCTAGCACGCATGAGGCACTGGGTTCGATCCTTAGCACCACATAAAAAATAAAAAAGTAAAACATAAAGGATGTTCTGTCCACCTACAACTAAAAAATAAATATTAAAAAAAAAGAGTCATATAGTAGCACAGAATACAAAGCTGGAAAGAGGAAACCTGTAACATTGTAAATCCAATTATCTTTTAATGTATCATAATTTAATAATGACTTCTCAAGAACTCATGATATTTTAGAAGTTAATACACTTATTAAGCATTCTCTTTTGAAATTTATTCATGTCAGATAAAGTCATAATGACAAATCCTAAATTTTCACAAAAGAAATCACAAGAAAATCAAACTTGTAGGAAATCTATTTATGATGATTATGATTGTGCTAAAAAAAACAGCTACCATTGCTACTGAATATATATGATACCATTAATATGATGCATATATGCTATTTCAAATTAAACAGTTACTTTACAAAAATAAAAATACTGAATTATATTGAAAACAAAGGTTTTGTTTATATACCCACAAAAGAATGCCAAATCTTTTGAATATTAACAATAGAGATCAAGTAGCCCTTAAAATATTTTCATTTAAAGCAATACAGAGTCCCAACTTGCTAAATGATATTCCTAAGGAATATATATAAATGGTGCTTTACATCAGTAAGAGCAAATATTATCTTCTTTCCAAGTTTGCCTTCATTTTCTTATTTGGGTGGAATAGGCAAATTTTCCTAATTAGAACCTAAAATTTTTGAGATGGGGGACCACTTTTGATTTATATCATTTTATTTTCTTCATATTTACATACTCTGATTTATTTTTCTGCCTATGATACTATTAAACATTTTCTTCAAAGTATTGTTTTTATTGTATTATTACTCCATTACTTTGTTCCGAACACTAAAATACTTAAAGCATTTTGATTACTGTAAGACTTAATGATTTTGTAGTATTTTTCTTCCCTACTTTTAAATACTGTCCAAATTTTGTTCTTGTATTTTTCCTGCTATTCTATAATCAAAATTTTGACATCTAGAAATATTTCCTTTGATCAGTTACCAGCTAAACAATTTCAAAGGCTTCCTGCTCTTGTCTAGGTTTCCATTAATAAAATAATTGAAGATATACCAACATCATTTGCTATAATTTGTTCAAGGTCAAAGAAAAATTTAGATTAACACAAAAGAAACCTATTTTTAGTTTATTGGTATATTCAGTAAGCAATCTAGTTTTGTTTACAAAATGAATTATCTAAATCATCAATGGATTATAAGACTATAGTTAAAAATATAAAATAATATTTTATCAAGAAGCTGCAATGATAAAAAAAAAATTCATGATAGACTAAATGTTCCAACAATACATATTATCACTGAAATAAATACATATATATAATGCTATTTCTATTAATATTAATGACATTAATTTCTAATAAAGGATATTTAGGAAGCATTCTTTGAAAATTCTCAATCTAACATAAAGTACTATGAAAGTAATGATAACTCAAATTCACATTGGAACCAGAATGAGAATGGAAATAAATAATATGGTTGTATTTGTTTTAAAATAATAGTATTTTAATTCATACAAGAGATTTTTATATGTGTTAAATAATAATACATGCTTCACTTCCACCAAGTAACTTATATTGCTTCCATTTTCTTTTCTCTGACTTATATCACTTTTGCTAGAATATGTTCACAAGAAGTAAATTTCTAAAATAAGCCATTTTTTAAATTAAAAGGAACAACATTCAGTCTAATTGTTGAGGAATAAAGGGGCTATTTTTAGCAGTTCTTACTTAACTCCAGTCAACTGTTTTCATAGAAGAATGTGGCCCACTATTGCTAGATCTACCAATTTTTTAAAAAAGAATCAAGGATTTATGGTTCACAAGGGAAATCCTTAGCTCTTTAAATGGTGGTTAGACCCAGCTTCTGACATCTGTACTTTGCAAACATGGTGATGGAAGTATAATCTGATACAAATCTTCTAAACAACTTTTGAAATATGTATTAATGCTAATGAAAATGTACCACGTCTTTGACTTAGCATTCTAATTATGCTGAGGGCAGAGATGGGAAGACAGCCATGATAAATTGAGAACAGCAAGGTAGAAAAGGCTGTATTATACTGTATAGATATAGATTGCACCAAACCTGCACAGGTTAAAAAAAAAAAAAAAAACCTTGAAATTACAGTGTTGTTTTAATAAATGGAAAGATTGTATGTGAAGTACACTTTATATTTATCTGAATTCCTTTAACTTTTTTTTACAGTGAACATGTTACTAAATGTGTTTCAAAGTATAAAGATTTGTTTTTTCTACAAATTAAACAAGTAAAAGTTCTGAGTAAATTCTCTTCAAAATATGATCCCTCAGAGTTCTTAGAGATAAGTTTGGGACTTTAAAAGGAACAATCATTATAATTTTGTCCTTTAACCTGCTTTTTTAAATTGATGACTATTTTTACAACAGTTTTATAGGAACAGAAAAAATTAGGAAATACTACATAGAGTTCTCTTATACCTCTCACTTCTCCCCACCCAGTTTTCCCTACTATTACCATCTTAAATTAGTATATATGGTACATGGTTTATAATTAATTAACATTTATTCATACATTATTATTAACTTAAATCCATATCTACTGAGATTTTCTTAGTTTTTACGTATTCTTTTTCTGTTTCAGTATCTCAACTAGAACTCATTACTATTAGTTGTCATGTCTCCTTGAGCTCCTCTTGGAGGTACCAGTTTCTCAGAATTTCCTTATTTTTGATGAGTTTGAGAGTATTTTGTAGGATGTCTGTTTTGCAATCTTTTTGATGTCATTACACTGTGGATGTGAATTTTAAGGAGGAAGATAATAGAAATAAATTATCATTTTCATCACATGATATCACAGGTACTTTATTAGTTCATTTTCCATTGCTGTAACAAAATACCTGAAGGTGGGTACTTTGTGAAGAAAAGAGCTTTTTTGGTACACAGTTTTTGAAGTTGAAAGTCAAAACAATATAGTGCCAGTATTGGAAAGGGCCTCCTTGGCTATAGGAGAACATGGCAGATGGCATCATGGTGGAACAACATGTGAGAGGGAAAGATGATCACATGGTAAGACAGGAAGCAAGAGCATGAAAGGGGTCAGGGTTCCTTTTTATAACAGCTTACTCTCTCAGGAACTAACTGAAGGGGTCTCACAAGAACTACACCAATTCCTTCAAAGGGCAGTGCCTCAATAACCTAATTATATTCTACTAGGCCCTACCTCTTAAAAGGTCTTACTACTTCTTAACATCCCCACACTAGAGACCAAGCTTCCAAGAGTCCAGTGAGAAGGAGAATAACCAAACCACAGCAGACATATACTATTAGCATGAATGATGACTGTTGATGTTGACCTTCATCACTTGGCCAAGGTATTATTTATCAGGTTACTCTACTATGAAATATCCCAAACTTACTTGGTTAAAACAAAAATCAACTTGCTTTTTAAAACTTAATTCACATTAATATATAAAGACATATGTATATGATTTTTTAAATATCTATTTGTTTGGTATCAGGGATTGAAGCTAGGGGCACTTAACCACTGGACCACATCCTCAGCCATTTTTTCATTTTTCATTTTTTGTTTATTTTGAAGCAGTCTTGCTAAGCTGCTTAGGGTCTATTTAAGCTGTTGAGGCTGGCTTTGAATTTGCAATCTTCATGACTGTGCCTCCTCAGCTGCTAGGATTACAGATGTATACCACAGTGGCTAGCTATACTTAGTTTCTGAGTGTAAATAACATACATATGAGGACATCTGCATCTCTCTACAGGTTCATATATATCTTTATATATCTGTATTCTTTTTAAGGGCTCTTTATACCTCTAGCAAAACCACATTACCTAATACTCTTGTCTATACAAGTTCATTTTGTTACTCTTAAAATCCTAGAATTTTTGAAAAACTAACTTTTCTTGCTAATGATCATTATTTAATAAACTTTTATCTAATATTAAAAACTCTTGTGTTCCTTTTTAGTGTACATTTTTAAAATGTAATAGTATGATGCTAGATCATTGTTAATCTAATAAGAAATGATCAGTGGAGTATGTGTCTAAAGGCATCTGATAGGGAATAATCATCGTGATACATAACTTCCTTTATTTTTGGTGCTGGGTATGCATTCTCAGGCCCTATATAACATTTTTATACATTTACCCATTAATTAAAATATTCTATAAAAGATATAGAAGTAGGTGAAAAATCATTAAGTATTATGCCAATTACTACCTAAAACATGATATAACTTAAACATTTAGTCTTATTGCATTAAATCTAAACAACACTGTATGGTATTACAGTGGAAAATGACTGAATATTGCTTGATAAATATAAAAATGAGTCATAGCTATAATAATTAAAAAGAATACTTTTTTGTTTTATCTTATTAGTAAATTTTAATTAAATAATTATTTCCTCTTATATTTATGTAATAATAACTCCTTCCACACACTAGCATTTTGTGAAAAGTATTTAGTTCCTAGCATTATACATATATTATTTCATATAAAAATTTCTAAATTCCAAATGTATCAACACAGAATGTAGCTCACTGCAAAACTGAATCATTTTTAAAGGATGTGATTTATCAACAAAAGTAAGTTACCCCTAATAGAATATTTCACTAAAAATCAAGTACAGTTCAAATATGTACCTATGTGAGTGTGTGTGTATAATGTGACTGCATACTTATAAAATATTTAACATACATGTGCACATACATATATATATCAGAGAAACTTACAATTTGAGTAACTCCTCTCTAAAAACAATTAAAACCTTTTGAAAGAATACAATATAAAATGTATATCTTTTAAATCATATTTTATATAGACCATATACATAGCTTCATATACATCGTATATATGACTTTCTTATGAAATACCTGAAACTCTGCAGAAACTTGACATTTTGTTTTTAGAAGTACAAACACATATATTGCCAATTCATAAAATAAACATTGTTAGCTAAATCATCCATAACTTGAAAATGGAAAAATTTAATAATAGTCATGTATTCTTGAAAAGAGAGGGAAGAAAAAATAATCAACATGGTATTACATATCAAAATGACCTTATCATAAAGTTTACAAATGAAATTAATGTACCAGTTTAAATTTACACCTCACTTTAGAAAGACCACTAAATTGAGTAAGAGTTGTTTAATTCCAGTGATTTCATCTAGCACTTTCTTTTCAAAAACATACATATGTACATTTTTTCCATCCACTTACTTTTAACCCAAACATCCTCATATTGCATTTAGAGATCACAAAGTAAAATAATTATGTAGGTAAAACTTAAAATATCAAAATTGGCTCTCATAAATACCATCCACATCTCATATTGTAGCAAAATTCAATACTATACTAAGTCAAATTTAACTTCCTCTTTTTATCTAAATACTTCTATGGTACAGTCAAGTTAGTGAAGAGCAAAGTAAATGGGAAAAATTAGTTTCATAACTTTAATTCCTTACACACAATATATAAAATGTAACACTGAATAGATTATGCATGGATGTTTTATTGCTTATATTGAATCTAGTGAATAACAACAGCATCTTTGTAAGGAAAACTGAGCAATCACAAGCTAAGTATTTATTTTACAGTATGTAAAATTGTACTGCACAGACAAAAATCAGTGATATTTATATGTCGCAGAAGAGTGTTTAGAGTGTTAGCTCCATAATATATTCATCAACTGTCGATTCCAAACTTAAGAGTAAACTAATCCTGGATGTATTTAAAAACTAAGAAAAAAATATTGATTTTTCTATGGATCACTTTTTACCTTAAAGAGCAAAATGAAATATAATCAGCTTTTTCTGAAGTATGTTATAAGCCTCTTCTGCCAGAATTTGCTAATCTGAATTATTTAAAGTATATGTTAATGGTATCCTAAAATGAATTTCTAGATTCAAGAATTAAATTTCCTCTATGGTATATCTCTAACTACATGACTTTGGGGTGCAATCCATTACTTATTATAATATGTACTCTTAAGTTTTATAAACACTTAACACTTATGTCACAAGTTTAAAAAAATCAAAATTTGTTCACTAATGTGGTATAAGCAAGGGACTATGCTTGTTATGCATTATCATCTCTATACATTAAAACCTCAATCATACTCAAACAAATTCACTAAAGTGTGGTTTTCAATCTGCTAACTATGCATTCCATAATAGCCTGTAATTATTAAAAACTGACAAGAAAGCTACGCCACCTGTGTTTATGTGCAGCCAGGTAATGAAAAAAACAACAACGCTGTCATCACCTCTCAATTCCTGATTGCATTATCAAAACTGTAGCCGAGTTTGGCATCTGGGTGTGACCTTGTTAACTGCTAGGGTAATTAAATTTATTCTATTGGGAAAAAGGATGATAAATTATTAGCAAGAAGATTTTGTTCACATTTTATTAAATTGGCCTGTCAAAGGGTTGGCCAAATTATCAAGGGCCTCATTTATTGGAGGCCAGCCATATTGCCACATCTGTTACAATTATTTATAATTTCAGCAGTTGAAAACCAACTGAGTTAGGCATCCGCCATGTAAAGTAATTTACAAATTATCTGATGAGGGAGTGTTTTAGCTTCTCCCTCATTTCTAGCCAGCAGAAAGCCGCACTGTAATTACAGAACACGATTAGGTTCTTTGGGGAACTTAACTTGCACTCATAGCCATAGTAAGATGCAGCAAGAACATATGGAGGAGCTTGTGCTTCTACTCCCTGAAGCTCGTGACCCGCCTGCCGCTGAGCCCTTGAGTTGAATTTGAATGAGAGTGCCATGGCTAATGTTCTACACATGCACCATTTATGCCACAAAACAAATCGGATCACTGTTAATTATGAAGCAGCTATAATCAGGCCTTCACATCTGTGTAATGTGAAGCGCAGTAGGCTGTATTCCAATAATGTATGACTACCTTTGGGTCGCAAATTGCGAGCCATATTGCCTCAGTAGTAGTTACTGAATTCAAAGTAACTCCTTTGATAAAAGCCCATCACATGGATATTTTTATCCAGCTTTATATAAAAAAAAATCAAATCCACGAGCCTTTCTTTATCAGCTATTGACCAGAACAGTTAAAGCATATGGCACAAGTTCATTAATGAACAAAACAGAGCACTCTAATTTAATGAAACCACTTGAGCCATAAAAATCAGATTTAGTTAATTCCCTCTTTCCCATTTTTTCACATTTAGCCTAAACCTATGATTCTACTTAATATTATAAGTTATCAAGACACAACATATTTTTTATAAATTTATATGGAACATAAAAAATCTTGTGTTGTATTATTAATAACATCTAGAATGAATGACAGTAATAGGTTTTATGTTTTACAAATTGAATTCCATCACAAACCTGATATATAAAACCATAAACTATTTGTTTTTAGAAAGTGAATCCTACCAGCTATATTCTAACAAAAAAAATACTCTTTATTCCATGAGATATTTTTCCATGTAAAGGCAGCTAAACAAGCTGTACCCAGATGGCAAACCAGCTACAGTTTAATTAATCCACTAAAAGCCATTCAGATTTCAGTAAGGGTAATGTAATTTTGAATAATAGTACGGAAAAAAATCACTAAACATTCTTAAGTTTTATTATAGCGGCAAGAGAAATGCCACTATAGAGTAGTTAAAGTTGAGTTGCAGTTTCTATTATATTTGCTAAAAATCTAGATTTTAGTATCTTGGGCTGTTTTATTCTTGAAACTTAAAGTAGGCTTAAAATATCAGAATAGCTATTGGCAGCCTGCATTTATTTTTCATATCAGATAGTGGAGTTGTGTGGTTGTAACTAGTTCAAATTTTGTGAATATAATGCAAAAAGAGCTTTTGAAAAAGTTCGTAGTTAAGATTTATAAAAGATAAAGACTTCAATTTTTTCTTGAGACAACTTTATCAAAACTAAAAAAAATCCTAAAACTTAATTTATCAAAGCTAAACATCATGTTATATTTTATTGTCTTTTTTTCCCTGAGGGACAATAAAATATGAAACTATCATGAAACTATTTTCCCCATATTTATGTAGCCATGTCTATATATATATATATATAAACTCATATATAAACTCTCTCTATATATATAAACTCAAAATATATATATATAGAAACTAACTAATAAATGTAATTAAGTAACAAAATACAAAGCAGTTTGCATTTAAAATAATGCTATAGAATAAGTCAAACTTCAAATTTTGAGTTTATAAGTTCAAATAAGTAGGAAATAAATAATTTTAAAGCACATTATTTATGATACCTTGTTCTATTATATTCAAAATTACTTTGATCCGGTAACAGTAAGATATGTAGATAAAGTAAAAGATTAATATTCTTCCATGTTGAAATGAGAAAAGTGAAATAGAAATTATAAAGTAAAAAATCATAAAAAGTAAACAAAAATCAATTATTAACTCTTGCATAATATTTCTAAATTATAGTATAAGACTGATCAGTATTCTGATCCCTAGTTATGCTATTATAATCTGATTTCCTCCCTACCAAAGAAGAAATTAAATGACTTTAATTGATAACAAACAGTCACCAGTAATACCAGACCCTCTGATTGGCAAAATAAAACAAAGTTTACAACTACTGAGATTTTTTTTTTCCTTTGCTTTTTGGAAAATTGTACAAACTCTATCCAGTATTATGAAAGAAAAGATAACAGGCTAGGCACAGTGATGCACACTTGTGGTGCTAGAAGTTGAGGAAAAGGAGTGCAAGTTCAAAGCCAGCTTCAGCAACTTACTGAGGCCCTAATCAACTTAGGGAGACCCTGTCACAAAATAAAAAATAAATGGCTGGGAATGTGGCTCAGTGCTTAAGTGCCCCTGGGTTCAACTCCTGGTACAAAAAAAAAGGAATAGACAACAGAACTTTTTAGTCTACATGTAACTATTTCTTACAAATAGATATTCCTTTCAAAAGCTGATCCTACTCTTCCTACTTCTTACATACTACAATTATAACAAAGAAAACTTAGTCATTATAGCAGAGGCTAAATGGTTATAGAACCAAGATGCATATTTTTTTTCATGTCTTCATTCAAAAAGCACTCACTGAACTTAGAATATCAAGCACTAGAAAAAGCAGTAGGGATAAAAAGGATAACACATCAATTTTCCTTGCCCTCTTCTAGTTCACAGTCCAGAGAGGGAGAGAGACAAGGACAAGAATAAAGTTAATACCTGCTAATGCATGAAAGAATTCAAGAAAAAGGATTCAGGAAAAAGTTCTCAATGATTATCCTAGAATTAAAACTAGAAGATCAAGAAAGTGTTAACAAGTAAACAAACTGTGAAAATATTTGATAAACATAATGCAAAACTCATTTCCCTAAAATGTATCTAAAAGGTAATGTGTATCAGTAAGCAAATGAGATAAAAATACAAACTAACAGAACATTTACAAAAATTTTTTTAAAAACTATACAAAAAGTGAAAGTGAGAAAAACCTCACTAATTTCCAATGAGATGAAAAACAAAAGAATGAAATTGTTTTGAAAATCAGAAGGTTGAATTTAAATGATAATAAATGCTTGCAAAGGTATGACATGTGGGCAATCTCATACATTGTGAGAAGAAACAATATAACCTTGGTGGAATATAGTTTAACATGGAATACTCAAAAGCCTTAGGTTCATAGTCTTTGACAACTTTAAAGAATTTTTCTCAAGAAAACAGCCAGAGAAAAAAATAAATACGTGATTAAAAACGTTAACCATAGCATCAGAAACAGAAAAATAGAAAAAAAATTAAAATGAACTGATAAAAGTTAAACATTTCAGAGTAGGGAAATGTTTGGGTTTTAAAAAAGCTCCTTTTCTAGAATATTAAGTAGTAAAAGAAAGACTTCAAATATGTTAGATCATATTCTAAGAAAGTCAGAGACAAATATACTATGTGACTCTAATTATACAGAATGCACATTTTCCATTTAGTTGGTACTCTTTTTACTCTGGGTACTAAGGCCACACATTTTTTAGATCTTCACCAATGTCTGGGGCTGAAGGAAAGGCCCAGCACTGGGGGTCAAGACCTGCTTTCCCTAGATCTCACTTCAAACTACAGATGTTAAGAAATAATGCTAGGTAGAGATCTCTCTATTCCTTATTACAATACCCTGTCATTATCATCACCATCTGCATTGAATTCATTAGGACTAATCTCATCATTCCTTTTGTTCCTATTAATATGAGTTACCAAAAAGAGCCCTAATTCCCATGTCAATTCCTATGGATTTAATCTGCTAGCTGTGAATTACTTTTTAAAAGACAAACCAAAAAACACAACAACAAAAAGAGATAAGGTGCTTGTATGTTTTATATCAAACTGTCCAGGCAGATTATTATTTGTAAACATAAACTTTAAAAAAACAAATAAAATATCAATAAAAAAATAAAGCAGTATAAAAAACTAGGAATATCCAAGAATAAAAAGATTAAATATTTGATAAAATTTATGATCCATTCATGATATTAATTTATCAGCTCATTAATCTGATGAAAGGTTATCAATATGAAATTATGGTTAACTTCTTTCTTCATTATGAACTATTAGAATTCCCTTTAAATTAGGAAGAATGTAAGGACATCCACTCTCAGTACTTCCACTAAACTTTTGTCTGGTGAATTAAATAGAAATTGGTAAAAAAAAAAAAAAAAAATTACAGCTTTTAAGAAACAAATAAGACTGCCTTCATTTGCAAAAGATACAAATATCTATATAGAAAACCAAGGTGAATTTAAAGAGAGAGAGAGAGAATTAGCAAGGTAGCTGAATATAAGCTAAACATTTTAAAAAATTCAACTATTCATCTGTATTCTATACAAAAAAACAAAAAAGTGTAAAAAAATGCAAGTCATTAAAATATCAACAAAAATGTAAGCTACTCAAACAAAAGTAGTAAAAAGATATGTAAGACTTTTGTGGATAAAACTATAAAACTTTATTTAAATACATTAGAGAAGACCTAAATTAAAGGAGACATACAATATTCATAGATAAAAAAGACTTGTGATAGTAAAGATGTCAGTTCTGCTCAATTAATCCACAAAGATTTTTTCAGGTAAATGATGGCTATTTACAATGTTATATTGAAGAACAAATGGTAAACAATATCCAAAACACCATTGAAAAATACTAAGGTGGGGAGGCTTATCATATCAGTTATTAAGGTTCATTATGAAGTTACAATAATAAATACAGTTGATGTCTAAAAGATTTTTTTAAATTGCCCAATGGAAATGAATACAGAGTCCAGAAATAAAACTACACAAATATGAACAATGTATACATGCCATAATAAATGTCACAGTACTGAAGATCACTGAGAAAAAGTAATTACTTGCACAACAAATAGTATCAAGACAAACAAATATCCAGTTTTTTTTAAGTTAAAACTTCTTTGTACACCCAAACACAAAAATCAATCACACATAGATTAAGGACTTACATGTGTAAAGTCAAAATAATGACACTTCAGAGGGAGAGGGAAATAAAAGAAAATTTCTTTAAGATATCAGAATAGGTAGGATTTTTTAAACAAGATATAATATACCCCAACTTACAGGTTGAAATTTACCTATATTAAAATTAATAACTTCATCTTTGAAAAGTCACTATAGCCAAGTAAAATAAAAAAGCTGCAAACAAGATCTCTGCAACCCAGGCAATTGATAACTCAAAGTGCCGGCTGATCTCTATACTCACTTCCTTCTTTAGGAAATGAACACGTATTTCCCAATCTTTGCAATTACATTCAATGTGGAAAGATAAATGAGTTCTGAATAAGGGCAGGGTGGTAAAAGTAATATGTGCCATTTCTAAGTGTAATTAATAAAACCTCATAGTTGGTCTTTTCTCTAGATTCTTTTCCAGTTCTGGCTGTGTGGAATAAAATTGACCCAACGACCACAATGGGAGCCATGTTTTAGACACTAAATCCAAAAGATGAAAGACACTTACTTATAGGTTGAAAGCCCAAGCGATACCCATTTTGGGTTATCATAAAAGTAAGTAGTACATTATTTTAAGGCACAGATATTTGGAGATTATATATAATAGAAGTTGATATTATGTTAAAGAATACAATGAGAAATATTAGTATCCAAAATAAAGAACTTCAATAAAAAGAAAAACATTTTAATTGAAAAATGGACACAAGACAAAAATATTTCACATAAATATAAAATGCTCAAGCTCATTAGGAATCAAAGAAACACAAAATAAAACCAGAATGAGATATTGTTTTGTCCATTTTAAGAACATACCAAGCAGAGCACAGTGTTGCATGCCTGTAATCCGAGCACTCTGGGAGGCTGAGACAGGAGAATCAGTGAGGTCAAAGCCAGCCTCAGCAATGGCGAGACGCTAAGCAATTCAGTGAGACCCTATCTCTAAATAAAAATAAAACACAAAAATAGGGCTGGGGATGTGGCTCAGTGATTGACTACCCCTGAGTTCAATCCCTGGTACCAAAAAAAAATTTTACAAAAGAACATAGCAGTTACTGGGACATAGCCCAGTGGTAAATCACAGCCTTAGCATAAGTGAGACCTTGAGTTCAATTCCCAGCACCAAAAAGAAAAAAAGAAAGGAAAGGAAGGAAGGAAGGAGGGAAGAGAAGGAGGAGGATGAGGAGGAAGGCAGCACCTAAGAAGTCTATGATTTGAGACTGGTCACTTTTGCAAACAATTTGGCATTTCTTATAACCTTAAACATTTGCATACCTATAATGGGTGATTTCACCCTTAACAATAAATCTTGGAGAATGTCTTACACATATGTGTCAGGAGATATGTATTAAAGTTCATGTCAGCAGTGTTTAAAAATTCCTATGGCAAAAAACAAAACAAACACAAAAAAGTTCATCATTAAGAGGAATGCATAAATAGTCTTTGTTATAGTTTAGATGTGAGGTGTCCCCCAAAAGCTCATGTGTGAGAGAATGCAAGAAGGTTCAGAGGAGAAACTATTGGTTTGTAAGAGTCTTAACCCAATCAGTGATTTAATCCCTTGATAAGGATTAACTGAGTGGTAACTGAAGTCATAGGGTATGGCTGGAGGAGGTGGGAATTGGGGGTGGCTTTGGGTATATTTTTGTATCTGGTGAGAGGAGTCTCTCTCTCTCTGCTCTCAGATCATGATGTGAGCTGCTTCCATCTGCCACACTCTCCCACCATGATGTTCATCCTCACCTTGAGCCCTGTGGAATGGAGCTGGCCATCTATGGAGTAAGACCTCTGAAATTGTGAGCCCCCAACTAAACTTTTCCTCCTTTAAAATTTTTCTGGTCAGATCTTTTAGTCACAGCAGCAAAATAGCTAACTAAAACAGTCTTATTCCATTTGGGTTGCTGTAACAAAATACCACAAACTGAATATCTTACAAAACAATTTATTCCTCATAAAGCAAAAGACTGAGAAGTTCAAGATAAAAGCATCAGCAGATTTGGTGTTTGGTAAAGGGCTCACTTTGTAGCTCAAAAATGGCACCATCTTGCTGTCAACTCACCTGGTGGAAGGGGGAGTGGTCCCTGTCAGGCTATTGTTGCAATCTCATTCAAAGTGTTCCTATTGCCCCATCTCCAAACACCATCCAAATGTCCCATCTCTGAATACCCTCACATTAGGGTACTGTGCCACAAATTGTAGTTTATTCACACAATAGACTTATACTAAGAAGGGAAAAAGAATTAAAGTTACATTGAACAACAAAAATGATTTTTTAAAAAAATCCTAGTCACAGAGTAAAATATACACAGATGATGATATTTTGAAGGTTTAAATAAATGCAAGAATAATAGGCACAAATTAATAAGCACAAAATTCAAAAGAGTAATTATCTGTAGGGGACAAAAGACAGGATTAGGGAGTAGCACATAGATAGCTTCAAAAGTACTGGCAATAATTGCTGACAGGTACATACACATGATTTATTCTTTTATAGGTTTCAAATATTTTGTAACAAAATTTTTTTAAAAATGAGAACATACAGGTAAACAACATAAAGAAAACTCTATAATGTAGGAAAGGAGGGAAAAGAGTATCTGTGTAAAGGAATAAAAATAAACAAGACTGGTTAAAATTTGCAACTCTGATCTTATGATCCTTAGACCCATGGAGTACATTTCATTCACAAATAAATATAATAAATTTAAGGCTTAGGTTTCTCTCTTGTCCTATACTGGAAGATATTCCTCCAAGGCAATAAACTGAGCACTTCTGCATGAAAAAGATAATCACTTTGAGATAAGTCTAGGCAGTCATTCAGAATTCAGCTAGTTAAGAGCAGGGTGTTATGAAATCAAAGGTCACAGGTTTTAGTCCCATATGAACCAATTAGCTTTGCCCTTTCCTATGGCAGACTGTCAGCTCACCAATAATTCGGATTATAAGTGAGATCAGGAAAAAGGTAATATAAATCATCACCAACCTAGGAAAAAGAAATCTCAAATTTACCAACATGACGTCAGAAGTATTTTCTTTTTATGATGATATTAAGACCCAACATTCATTAAGTGCCCACCACAAAACGTAATGCCTTATCTAATCTTCATAAACTTCCTATCAGATAAATACTACTATACTACCCATTTCTATAAATGATAAAATTGAGATGACATAGAGAGTGTACTTGCCTAAGTACACACAGATGTGATTAAATCTATAATCTAAACCCATGCATCCTAACTCCAGAATTTACACGTTCTTATCCATGATTCTAGAAATTTATCATCCACGAATGGGACATAAAAAGCCACACTACAAGCAGTTGAAAAATTATTAGAGATAGAAAAATGGAAGAATAATTTCTTCTTCATATTTTCCCTCAATCCTATATTTCATTTGCTGCTTGGTTTCTTTTTAAGATATTTTTATTTTGACTCATATCAATTGTACATATTTATGGGCTACTGAATGAAATTTCAATATGTGTATATAATGTGTAAAACAGATAAGGCATATCTATCACCCCAGATACCTTTCTTTGTGTTGATTACATTCAAAATCTTTTCTGTTAGCAATATCGAAATATTTGATTAACTGTAAACCACGGTGATGCTAACAGCATAGCTCCAATCCAAACGCATCCCTGTACCTATTACTTACTGCCAGCCTCTACCTCCTCTCCCCCACTCTTTTCTCAGACTTTCTTAACCACTATTCCATTCTCTGTTTCTTTGAGATCTACATATTAACCTCCACATTTAGATGAAAGCATGTAGTATTTGTCTTTCTGTGCCTGTCATTTCATTTAACATGTTTTCTACTTCCATCCACATTACTGCCAATGACAATTTCATCTTTTGTAGATGAATAATATTCAATTGTATTTATGTACATTATCTTTATCTATTTATCTGTTGTTGAACATCTAGGTTGATTCTACAACTTAGCTATTTGAATAGTGCCACGATAAATATGCAAGTGCACATGTATCTTCAGTAAATTGATTTCAATTCCTTTCAATGTACACCCAGAATAGGACGGTTGGATTATGTGGTAGCTCTATTTCTAGTGTTTTAAGGAACCTCTCTATACCATTTGCCATAATGGCTATACTAATTTACACTCCCACTGACAATATATGAGAATTTCCCTTTCTCCACATTCTTTTTTGTTTGTTTTTTTTGTACCAGGGATGGCTGAACCCAAGGGTGCTTAACCTGTGACCCATATCCTAATGTTTTTTTTTATTATTATTTTATTCAATTTTTGCTTCTGTTGTGTGTACTTTGGGGGCTATAACCAAAATATCTTGGCCAGACCAATGTCCTAAAATGTTTACCCTAATGTCCTAAAACACTTCCCCTGTGCTGTCTTCTGATAGTTTCAGTTAGGGGTTTTACATTTCAGTCTTTGATCCAATGTAAATTGTTTGTGTGTATGGTATAGATAGGAATCTAGTTCTGCCCATGGATATCCAGTTTTCTCAGCATCATTTATGAAAGAGAATTTCCTTTCTCCAATGTATATTGTTACTGCTTTTGTCAAAAATCAATGCTACACATTCATGTTATTTTTTTTTTCAGGGCAGTATGATTTACTTTGCTCTTTGTATCTGTATTTATGTCACTATCATGCTGTTTTACTTAACATAGCTTTGTATATACTTTGAAATCAACTAATAATGCTGCTGGCTTTTTTCTTTTTGCTCTAGATTATTTTGACTATCTGGAGTTTTTGTGATTCCATACAAATTTTAGGAGTGTTTTTTTTCTATTTCTATGAAGAATGTCTGTAATTTTCACAGAAATTACACTGAATTTGTAGATCTCTTTGAGTAGCATAGGCATTTTAACAGTATTAATTATTCCAGTCTGGGGACTGTTTTTCTCTATAATTTCTTTCACTTGTTTTCTAAATTTCATACTGATAACTCACATCATTAAATTTATTCCTATTTACTTTCTTTTTGTAGCTAGTGTGAATGAGATAATTTTCTTGATTTCATTCTTAGCAATTTCATTACTGGTATATTTTTTAAGGTTGCTGACTTTTATGTTGGTTTTTGTATCCTGCAATACTACTGAATTAATTTATCAGCTCTTTCTGCATCTTGGTGGAATCTTCAGGCTTTTCAATATAGAAAAATCATATCACTTTCAAATAGGTATAATATGACCTCCTTTCCTCAGGGATACTCTTTATTTCTTCCTTTTGCCTTGTTGTTCTAAGACTTCCAATACCACACTGAATATAAGTGGTGAAAGTGGACATCCTTGCCTTGTTCTAAATCTCAGAAGGAACAATTTCAGTTTTCCCCCAACTCAATATAATATTGGCCATGTGTTTGTCATATACAGCCTATACTGTATTAAAATGCATTTCGTCTATACTTAATTTTTGTAACAGTTTTTATCATGAAGGGATATTGAATTTAATCAGATGCCTTTCCTTCATTCATTGAGATGATCATGTGATTTTTATCTTTCATTCTATTGTGGTAATGTCTGACACTTATTGATTTTTCTAATATTGAACCATCCCCGGGATAAATCTCACTTGATCATGGTATGTAATCTATTTTATGTGCTGCTGGATTCAGTTTGCTAATATGTTGTTGAGGATTTTTATATCTGTTCATTGGGGATTCTGGAATTAGTTTTGTTTGTTTGTTTTTGTTCTTGTTGTTGCTGTGTCTTTGCTTGGTTTTGATATCAGGGTAATGCTGGACTTGTAGAATGAATTTGGAAGTGTCTACTCCCTTTCAATACTTTTAAATAGTTTCAGAGGAATTGGAATTAGTTTCTTAAAGCTGTGGTAAAATTCACTGAAACCATCAAGTCATTTATGAAGACTTATTATTGTTTTAATTTTGTTACCAATTGATCTGTTCAGATTTTCTGCATCTTCATGGTTCAATTTTGTTGGTTATAAGTGTCCAGAAATTTATCCATTTCTTTTAGGTTTTCTGATCTGTTGGCATGTAGTTGTTCACAGAAAACTGTGGCAAGCCTTTGTGTTTCTGTAATATTGGTTATAATGTCTCTGCTTTCCTCTCTTATTTGTTTGGTTTTATTTGAGTCTTTTCCATGCCCCGCCCCTTCCTTGGCTAGTCTAGCTAAAGATTTGTAGATTTTTTGTTTATCTTTTCAAAAAGTTAACTGGTTGCTTCATTAATCTTTTGTATTCCCTTTTGTTCTCTATTCTTTTGTGATCTTTGATATTTCATTCTTCCTTTGAATTTGGGGTTTCATTTGTTCTTGTTTTTCTATTTCCTTGAGTTCCTAACATTAGGCCATTTATTAGAAATCTATTTTTTTGATGTAGGTACTTACTACTATTAAATCCTCCTCATAACTGCCATTGTAGTATTCCATACATTTTGATAGGTTATATCTTCATGTTGAATTGTTTCAAGAAATTTTTAAATTTCCCTTTAAGTTTCTTCATTGATCTACTGGTCATTGTAGAGAATGTTGTTTAATTTCCATATATTGATATAATTTTTAACATACCTTTTATGGTTGATTACTAGTTTTCATTCATGGTGGTCAGGGAGGATACATGCTATGATTTCAATTTTGTTAAACTTGTTTTGTGACTTAATTTATTTTCTATCCTGGAAAATGTTTGATGTGCTGATGAGAAAATTGTGTTAAACCCCTTTGATACATTTTACAGTTTATTTCTTTGAAGACTGTTTTGTCTGGATTGTTGAAAGTTGGGTGTGGGAGCCCCAACAATAACTATTATTGTTATTAGAGTCCATATCTCCATTTAGGTTAATACTGTTTTCTTTATATGAATGGGTGTTTCAACATTGGAGACACACACACACACACACACACACACATATGCACACATATATATGATGTATATATAATGTGTGTATATATACATTATATATATACACACACATATACAATGATGTGTCCTATACATTATATATACATTGTATATAATATATATATTATATACATATATAATAGTGTATCTCATATATACATTTTATAATATATATGTGTATATATATATTATAAATATATAATATATATTATATATAATATATGTATATATATTATATATTATAAATATATATTCTAATTATTATAAATTTATAATATATATTATAAATATTATAAAATATAAATTATAGAATATGATATTATAAATATTATAAATATATTATATAATTATATATGTAATATATAATATATATGTATATATATTATAAATATATATTATAAATATATATATATATATTATATACACACACATACAAACACACATAATGGTTAGCCTCTCCTGGGATTGATGCCTATATCATTATGCATTTACTTATTTTTATCTTTTTGCTGTTTTGGGCAAAACCATTTTACTAACATGAGTCTAACTATAGCTTCTAACTTTTGGTTTCCATTTGCATGGTATGTCTTTTTCTATCCCTTAATTTTAATTATATGTATGTCTTTACTGGTGAAATGTTTCTTTTGTTTTTGTAGGGTTTTTTGTTTTGTTTTGTTTGTGTACTGAGTATTTAATCCAGGGGTGCTCTGTTACTGAATCAAAACTCCAGTCCTTTCGTTTTTTATTTGAGACAAGTCTTGGTAAGTTGCCAAGGATCTCTCTAAGTTGCTGAGAGAGGCCTTGAACTTGAGATTTCTTCGCTCCCAAGTCAATGGAGTGAAAAAAATTTCTAGGAGACAGCATATCATTGGGTCATGTTTTTCTTATCCACTCAGCTGGTCTATTCCTTTTAATTGGGTGCTTTAAGGCATTTACATTAAAGTTTATTAGTTTTAAAAAATATTTTTAGTTGTAGATGGACACAATAACTTTATTTTGTTTATTTAGTTTTTTTATATGGTGCTCAAGATCGAACCCAGTGCTTCGTGCATGCTAGGCAAGCACTCTACACACCGAGTCACAACCTCAGCCCTAAAGTTTATTATTTATGAGGAAATATGCACTCCTACCATTTTGTTAATTTTTTCCAGTTGTGTATATTCCTTGATCTTTCTTCCTCTTCTATTGTTCATCTTTGTGGTTTGGTAGTTTTTATAAGGTTTGCTGTATTAAGAATGTTTGATTCTCTTTCCTGTATATGTATTATACTAGTGAATTTTGAATGTTTGTGTATGTTAGGTTTTCAATACAGTGACAAAATACCTTAGAAATACAATTTAAAGATTGAAAGATTTATTTTTCACACTTTCAGAAATTTCAGTCCACAGTCACTTGCCCCATTGCCATGGGTTTGCAGTGAGGCAGAACACTGGTGCAGAGCACATGGTGGAGCAAAACTGCTCACCTTACGTTGGGCATGAAGGACAGAAAGAAAGAGGAAGAGTCCAGGGACAAAATATGCCCTCAAAGACACACTCACAGTGATCCACATCTTCCAACAAAATTTCTCATCTTAAAGTATCTACCATCTCCCAATACTGCCACTACATTCAAACATAAGCTTTTGGGTCAGTCTGCTGATGTCAAGTTCTGCTTTTGCTTATGTTGAAAAGACTTTATTTATTCTTCACTTCTGAATGATAACTTTGCTGGGTAACCTCCAGAGTTTCTTATTAATCTATATGTGATCCTTGAAATAGCTGCAACAGTTTAACATGGGAACATGCTACAAATGCACAATCTCAGATCCCAGTCTAGACCTACTAATAAGACTCTGTTTTAAAGCAACCTTTAAATCTACAGGTGACTTGGATGCACCTTAAAATATAAGAAACTTTTATGCAGACTATATCAATATCCTGGATATAACCCTAACTTTCCCATCTTTAGTTCTATGCCAATGCACTTATGATAAGAAACCAGAAATTCTTTAACCATTTTCAAACTAGCATACACTACTTTCTCTATGAAAGTTTGGGAAATCTCCTCCTCTGAAAACATGCTCCTGAACAGCTGCTTTCAACATAGTTCCCATCTGATAAATATTTTTATTATAGCATATTTTATAATAATCCTATCCCTGTTTCTATTCCTATCTGTAAGATTCATAAGAGAAACCCTACTGTTCATCTTCATATCTTCTTGCCACTACCAAGAATTAGTAGTATTATTAATATTTCCAAAAGGAAATTGGTAAATACTGATGATACAATTGAATAATGGATAAATGATGAATGGAAGGAAGTGAATCCAGCTGGACTGAATCCTAAGGAAGAATTACAGTACTGACATCACAAAGGATATAGTTCTAATTGGCAGATATCTTAAATCATATATTTCTCTTAATTCCTACTTCTTTCAAATTCAACACTTACACCTCTCTCCTTTATCTAACTAAAGTGTCCTCCTAGCTGCTAGGAAAAACAGCTAGAATAAACTTTGTTGCCTCAGAAATGGCAAATTCATTGTTCAGGGTGTTTACACATCAAGTCTTGAATGCATTTTTACTACCTCCTTTCTTCCCATACTTTATATATAAGCCACCATCACATATTTTGGCCTTATTTTTGAATTATTTCCAGAATCCAACTATTTCTCACAACCTTGTTCCACCTGTAATATTACAATTACATCTTAAATTTGGATATCAGGTCCTTCCATTATCTCTTTGTGCCTTTTCTGTGTTGGAGCCAGGATACTTTCAAAGCATTAAGTTAGATTCACCATTCTTCTGATTAAACACTCCAAAAGGTTCCATGCTGATCTTTTACTTATAACATGAATGCCCTTCCAATTTTATTTTACTTTACTTTATTTATTTGTACCAAGGATTAAACTCAAGGGCACTCAAACACTGAGCCACATCCCCAGCCTTATTTTGTATTTTATTTAGAAACAGGGTCTAACTGAATTGCTTAGTGTCTTGTTTTTGTTGAGGCTAGCTTTTAACTCATGATCCTCCAGTCTCACCAGCTCAGTCTTATAGTGACTTAACAAGGTCCTAGGAGAACTACCTCACATCTACCTCTATGAGATCACCTCTAAGTGCTCTCCTTAGAGCTCTTTTGATCTGAACACACTGGATTCCTTGCTAGGCAACCTCTTCCTTCATAAGCTTTGTGTTTATCCCTGCTTGGAATGCTTTTCTATGAGATATCTAAGTAGTTCACTTCCTCTAAATTTCATTCAAATGTCATCTAATCATAACGGCTTCCTCTTACCACCATGTACAAAACAGGACCGTCATTCTTTATTAGCCTCTCATATAACATTTATTATCCTGAGACATGTGTTTGTTTAATATTGATTCTTTGACCCAAATGTATGCTCCATGGGTACATAAACCTTATCTTGTTCCCCAATGTTTCTTTAACACCAATGACACTGCCTAATAAATAACAAGATATCAATATTTGTGAAATATATATATACAAATTGAGTCTTGTCTAATTGATTCCTGCATTTTACTACATATTTAAATAAAATATATTTAATTCATTAAAAATCAACTTATATTTCAAAATTCCTATCTTTAAATATCTATCTCATCAACATAACATTAGAAAAACACGGAAAACAGTTAATAAAGTGTATTTTTTTAAAGATCACTTCACTAGCTACTTAAAGGATTGTGTTCAAAGAAAAACACATAGCAACATCCAAAAAATTTCATTAATCTCATTTTCAAAACTTTAGTAAAAATAGGGCAGGAATAGAAAATGATTTTCACCTTTCTCTTTCCTCTCTGCCCGAATTATCTTAGACTTGAATGCAAATACTAAGCTGACCTGGCCTGAAAACATTTATTTAACAGCAATATCCAATATAACATATGTTCTTTTATACCTTTTATTAAAAATACAAAAACATGTTCTACATATTTATGCATAAACTTATTGTAAATATATCTAAAAATTCTATTTTAAACACCTTACCAATACATCTAATGATTAATTAAAGAGATCACACACACACAAATTTCTTATTAAGAGACCAAACAATCAACAGAAGCAAACTCAAAGATGAACCATATATTGGAGCTATTGGACAGGGGTTTTAAAATCACTACAATTAACATGTTATGGGATCTAGTTGGAAGAGTAGACAATATACAAGAACAGATGGAGACTATTATCCTGAAATAAAAATTATAATAAAGAGTCAAATGGAAATGCCAGGAAAAAGCTGAAATGTCAGTTTCATTTAACAATTGAACATAAATGACTGAGGATGTAGCTCAGTGGCACACTGATTGCCTAGCATGCACAAGAACCCAAGTTTGATCCACAGCAATACAAACACACACAAATCAGAGATTAAGAATTTGTTTGACAAGCATAGGAGGACACATGGCAAAATTAAGAATGGAGGTCATGAACTCAAATACAGTCTAACAAAAAATGACACAGACCAAAAAAGGTAGGAAAAAATCACAATATTCAAGAGTTCTGAGATGGTTTAATATATGTGTAACTGAAAACTCAGAAAGACAAGAATAATATTTGAAGAAATAATGGCAAACTTTTTCTAAAAATAATGAAATAATCACAGATGCAAAAATTACAAAGTACCATAAAGAAAATAAACATGACAGGGGGGGAGAGAGTGAGAACATTAAGATATAGTCTTGTTGACAAAAAAAAATAGTCGTGGAGATAGAGAAAAATTGTATATACAACAGAATAATGATAAAATTATACCAGATTTCTCATCAGAAATTATGAAAACCGAGACAAATACATACCTTTAAACATTGAGGAATTTTTCTTCTTCTGAGTTCAAAGACAACTGTATTATAAAATAATTATTATCTGTGCTGATAATTAAATAATGTATAAAGATATAATCGATGACAGTAACAGCATAAAGAACTGGGGAAGAAACAGAGATATAAAGAGCAAAGTGTAGCCAAGTACGGTGGCGCATGACACTAATCCCAGCGGTTTGGGAGGCTGAGGCAAGAGGATCAAGAGTTCAAAGCCAGCCTCAGGAAATGCAAGGTCATAAGCAACTCAGGGAGACCCTGTCTCTAAATAAAATACAAGACAGGTCTGAAAATGTGGCTCAATGGCCAAATGCCCCTGAGTTTAATCCCTGGAAACTCCCACACGCCTCCCCCCCAAAAAAAGCAAGTGTTAGACTATGGAATTTAAGTTCATACGTATCTGAACAAAATTGTTGAAAATTAAGTTTTAATTATAAACCCATAGCATAACCACTAAGAAAATAACTAAATTTATGTTTATCCTACTAATGGCTGTCTGTAATATTTGCATTGGTGATTTTCTCATTATTGGAAAATTATTACCCATGTCTCTTAAATATGTCATACACACACACACACACAGAGAGAGAGAGAGAGAGAGAAAGAGCCAAATACATATAAACTACATGGCACAAGGGGAGGAAAATGTCACATTAGCAAACATCTATTACCAAAAACAAGGCAGTAAAGGAAGGAAAGAGAAACAACACAAACCAAATGCATATAAATATAAACACCCAATGCCAGACTTTAATCCTACCTTATCAGAAATTAGATTCACGTATATGTATTAAGTCCTCAAATCATGATTTATAAATCACAATTCAACCACATGGTATCTACATAAAATATACTTTAGACTTAAATACCCCAATAGCTTGAATGTAAAACATGGAAAATGACATAGCAGGCAAACTGTAAAAGAAAGTGGGGGTGGCTATATTAATAACATCACACAAAATAGACTTTAAAACAAGCATGGTCAATAAAGATAAAGGACACTTTAAGCACAAGAAGTAAAATCAAGGGCTGGAGTTGGAGCTCAGTGGTAGAGTGCTTGCCTAGCATGTGTGAGATACTGGGTTTAATCCTCAGGACCACATAAAAATAAACAAAATAAAGACATTGTGTCCATCTACAAATAAAATATAGATAGATAGAAGTAAAATCAAGAATCCATAAATGGGGGCTGGGGGTATAGCTCAGTTGGTAGAGTACTTGCCTTGCATGTGTGCAAGGCCCTAAGTTCTAATCCTCAGCACCACAAATAAAAAAAAATCCATAAATGGAATGGAATCAAAAAATCTTTTTCATAGCTAAGGAAACAATCAAGAACACAAAGAAAGAACCTACAGAATGGGAGCCAATCTTTGCCACCTGCACCTCAGATAGAGCATTAATCTCCAGGATATATAAAGAACTCAAAAATCAGCCGGGCGCGGTGGCTCAAGCCTGTAATCTCAGCACTTAGGGAGGCTGAGACAGGAGAATCGCAAGTTCAAAGCCAGCCTCAGCAATGGCGAGGCGCTAAGCAACTCAGTGAGACCCTGTCTCTACATAAAACACAAAATAGGGCTGGGGATGTGGCTCAGTGGTTGAGTACCTCTGAGCTCAATCCCCAGTACCAAAAAAAAAAAAAAAAAAAAAAAGAACTCAAAAATCTTAACACCAAAAATAAATAAATAAATAACCCAATTAATAAATGGACAAAGGAACTGAACAGACACTTCGCAGAAGAAGAAATATGAATGGTCAACCAATATATGAACAAGTGTTCAACATCTCTAGCAATTAGAGAAATGCATATTAAAACTACACTGAGATTTCATTCACTCCAATGAGAATGGAAATTATAAAGAATACAAGTAATAAATGTTGATGAGGGTGTGGTATAAAGGGTACACTTATACATTGCTGGTGGGACTGAAAATTGGTACAACCACTCTGGGATGCATTTTGGAAATTCCTCAAAAAACTTGAAATGGAGCCACCATTTGACCTAGTTATCCCATTCTTCAGTATAACCCACAGGACTTTAAAACATGCATACTACAATGATGCAGCCTCAACAATGTGTATAGCATATCAATTCACAATAGCTAAGCTATGGAATGAACCTAGGTGTACCTTTCAACAGAGAAATGGATAAAAGAATTTGTTTTATATACACAATGGAATATTACTCAGCCATAAAAAAGAATGATTTTATGACATTTGTGGGCCAGAAAATGAATGGATCTGAAGACTATTATGCTAAGCAAAATAAGCCAATTCCAATAAACCAAAGCTCAAATGTTCTCTCTGATATGTGGATGCTAACACACAACAAGGTAGGGTGGTGGAGAATAGAAGTTCAGTAGTTTAGACTGAAGGGAAGAGAGGGGTGACAGGAAATAGAAAAGACAGTAGAATGAATCTGATATGATGTTCTATATTCATATATAAATACACCACACTGAATCTCTACCTCATGTATAACCACAAGACTGAGATCTTAAATAGAATATGATACACTCCGTGTTTGCTTAAATACGTTAAATTATACTCTATTGTCATGTATAACTAAAAAGAACAAATAATAAACATAAATATATAAAAAAAGATAAAGGATACTTTATAATATAAAAGAGTCAATTTGCCCAGAAGAGATAATAATAATAAATATATATGCACCTAACACAGAACTCAAAAATACATGAAGCAAAAATTGACAGAATTAAAGACAGGAACAGTCAATAATAACAGATAAAATAACCATACAGGAGATCAGCCAGGAAACACAAGGCTTGATAAATGCTACAAGTCAATACGACCCCCAAAAAGGATAGAACTGCAAAGAAAAATGGACAAATCTACGGATACAGTTGAATAATTCCATATATCTCTCACTAATTGATAAAAGAACAGATAGTCTGTAAAGACATAGAAGAGCTGAGGAACCATATCAACAAACTTGATGTAAATGGCATTTATAGAATATTTAATCCATAATAGGAGAATAAATATTCCATTCAAGAATTTAGTAGATAGATCCAGGCACAATGACCCACACATGTAGCAACAACTTGAGAGGCTAAGGCAGATGAGCCTCAGCAAGTTAGCAAGACCTTGTTGCAAAATAAAACCATGATTTTAACTTAAAAAAAAAATGGTCCTATAACTCAGTGGTAAAGTGCCCATTGGTTCAATTCCCAGTACCAAAATGATGATGGTGATGATGATGACAACGATGATAATAATAATAACTTAGTAAGTGGATACAAAATCACAATAACCACAACAAAAGAGAACATGTGTGAACTGAAGAAAAATACCAAGTTTGCAGCAAAGAGAGAAAAAACTTTGAAGATAACTCCCCTCACCCACCCACTCACACAAAAGGAGCTGAGATGATGTATGGAATGAAGTAGAAATGTCAAATGTGTGTTTAAGTAGAATCCTATTAGGAGAGAAGGCAATGAATGTGCAGAATATTCTTTGGGGGGGTTGAATACCAGGAGTTGAGGGGCACTCAAACACTGAGCCACATCCCCATCCCTATTTTATATTTTATTTAGAGACAGGGGCTCAATGAGTTGTTATTGCCTCGCCATTGCTGAAGCTGGCTCTGAACTCTTGATCCTCCTGCCTCAGCCTCCGAGCCACTGGGATTATAGGTATGCATTACCATGCCCAATCAGGATACATTTTTGAAGATACTTTTACCAAGAATTGTCTAATAATGACAAAAACCATAAAGTCATAGCTGGAACAAGCCCTATAAAAATAAATCAAGAACAGAAACTCAATGACATTTCTACAATTAAATGAATTATATATTTAAAAAAGGATACAAAAGGTAAAGACAAAATGTAAAAAGTAAAGGGCAAAGACAATAGACAATAACCTCCAAAGGACCAGCAATTAGACAGAAAGTTGAGTCCTCAGTGCAAAACACAGAAGTCAGAAGAGAAAGTATATCATCTTCAAAGTGCAAAAGCAAAGGAGACTGTCAACCAACTATTCTATTTATTAGGATGAAAGCCCAGATAAAGATTATTAAAAAACAGATTATTGGGCTGAGGTGGTGGCTCAGTGGTAGAGCACTTGCCTAGCATGCGTGAGGCACTGGGTTCAGTTCTCAGCACAACATATAAATAAATGAATAAAATAAAGATATCGTGTTCATCTACCAAAAAATTAGAAAAAAATGAAAAATAAAAACAGATTATTAAAATGTCCAAATAACTAAACAAAGATCTAAGATAGAATTTAAGAGAGCAATTACAGGAGATGAAAGAACATTTTAATCAATAAATAGAAATAGTGAAAGAAAATCAAGCAGAACTACTACAAATGAATGACACAATGAAATTAAAAACTTACTTGAAGGCATCACCAACAAAGCACAATGTGCAGAAAATACAACCTCAACCCCTGAAGATAGAACCTCAGGTCTTGAACACAGGTTAAAGGTATAATATGATCTTGAGTACACAGAATTCAATAATGGTAAAAAATTATGGAACATGACCAAAATGTACAAGAACTCTGGAAGAACATTAGAAGATGAAACATGAGAATCATTGGTATAGAAGAAAATGTGGAGATACAAACTAAAGGTGTAAAGAACATTTTCAATGAGATTGTTACAGAAAACATTTCCCATATCAGAAATGAGATAAGCATCCACATACAGGAGGCTTACAGAACCCCAAATAGAGCAATTTGAATGAGAAGCTCACCAATACATATAATCAAAATGCATAACATAAGAAATAAGGAAAGAATATTAAAAGCTGTAAGAGAGAAACATCAGGTCACAATTGGAAGCAAACCAATCAGGCTCACTTCTGATTTTTCGGCTCAGACCCTAAAGTCAGGAGGCCTTGAAATGACATATTCCAAGCACTAAAAGAAAATAGCTTCCATTTAAGGTTACTATACCTAGCAAAGCTCAGTTTCAAATTCAAGGGGGAAATAAAAACTTTTCATAAAAGAATAAACCAAAAAATTCATAAGCATCAATCCAGGAGTACATAGAAAATTGAAAGATAAATTGCACATAGAGGAACTAAAAAGCAGTCCCAAAGCTTCCAAACAGGGGAAGTTCAATAGACGAATAACAAACTAAATGAGAATCAAGATATGAAAAAATAAAGCAAACAAACAAAATGGGAGGAAATCACAAGCACATTTCCATCCTAATGCTGAATGTTAACGGTCTCAACTCCCCAACTAAAAGACAAAGATTAGAGAATGGCTCAAACAGCAAGATACAATGATATGCTGTTTACAATAGACTCATCTTCTAGACCAAGGGATCCACAGGGAAAGAGTAAAAAACTGGAAAAAAATATCCCATGTATGTGCACCACAAAAACAAGCAGGAGTAACCATTCTCATATCTGATAAAGCAGTATCAAAAACAATTGATCATCAACATGGAAGCCTAAATAAAACAAAACAAAACAAACAAACAAACAAAAACCAATTGATCAGAAGAGACAAAGACCACTACATCCTAATAAAGGGAACAATCCAACAATAAGACTTAAAAATAGTAAATATTTTTGCCCTAAAAAGAGTGTTTACCAAAACATAAAATCAATAAAGATGTCTATAACCCAAATAAAACTATAAATCAAATGGACCTAATGTACATCTATAGAATATTCCAACCCAAAACAGGTTAAATTGCTTTCTTATTTGCACAAGGAACATTTTCCAAAATAATTCATATTCTAAACCACAAAGTAAATCTTAGCAAACACAAAAATTTGACATAATCCTATGTATCTCATCAGATAATAGAATGAAACTAGAAGTCGATAGCAAGAAAAATAATAGAAACCGTACACACATACAGATAGAACAATATTCTTTTAAATGAAGAATACATCAAATAAGCAATGAGAATAGAAATGAAGAAATCCTTAGAAACAAATGAGAACAGAGAAATAACAGAACAAAATCTCTGGGACAGAATGAAAGCAGTTTTAACAGAAAAAATAATATCATTGAGTGCCTAAATTTTAAAAAAAATAAAGATTTTTCCAATTAAATATATTTATACTCTGCCTCAAGGCTTTAAAACAAAAATAACAAACTAACCTACAGAACCAGTGGAAGACAGGAAATAATTATGAACAGAGCCAACATCAATGAAATTGAGATTACAAAAACAATACATTGGATCAATGCAATGAAGAGTTAGTTCTTTGAAAAGATAAAAAAGTTTGACAAATACTTAACCAAACTAACCAAGAGAAACAGTGAGAAGACTCAAATGAACAACATTAGAGATGAAAAAGTCATCACCATAAACCCTTCTGAAATCCAGAGGACTATCAGAACTTATTTTGAAAGTTTATACTCCACTTTGAAAGTGGAAAGTCTTGAAGACATTAACAAGTCTGTAGACATATATGACTTGCCCAAATTGAATCAGGAAGATACAGAAAACCTAAACAGACCCATATAAATGAATAAATTTAAAATAGCAGTTAAGTGTTCAGAAAAGAATAGCCCAGGTACAGCTAGATTCTCAGATGAGTTCTACCAGACCTTTGCAAAAGAACTAACACCAGTCTTTCTCAAATTATTTCATGAAATTGAAAGGGAGTCAACACTCCCAAATAATTGTTATGAAGCCAGTATAACCCTAACCTTGATACTAAAAGCAAAGATGCATCAAGAAAACTATAGACAATATCCATGATGGACATTGTTGCAAAAATCCTTAATAAAATATTAGCAAACCACATTCAAAAACACATCAAGAAGATAATATACTATGATAAAATGGGTTTTATCCCAGGAATGCAAGGTTGGTTCAACATACAGAAATCAATAAATGTAATTCACCACTTAAACAGAATTGAGTACAAGAATCATATGATAATCTCAACATATGTAGAAAAGGCATCTAATGATATATAGCACCCACTCATATTTAAAACACTAGAGGAGCTAGAGATCACAGGAACTTACTTCTACATGAAGGCCATTCTGACAACTCCAACCCAACATCATACTAAACAGAGAAAAACTAGAAACATCTCTATCAGCATCAAGACAAGGATGTCCACTCTCACCAGTCCTATTCAATATACTCCTCAAAACATAAGGCACAATAATCATGCAAAAAAAGAATAGGAAAGAAAAAAAGAAATTAAAGGGATACAAATAGTAAAAGAATAAGTCAAACTGTTTTCTGATGACATGATCCTACATGTAGGAAACTCAAAAAAACTCCACAAGAAGACTTCTAGCACTGATAAATGAATTCACCAAATTATCAAGATCAACACTCATAAATCAGTAGCTTTCCTATACTCCAAAAGTGATTCTTCTGAGAAAGAAATTAGGAAAATCATTCCTTTCACAATAATTATAAAACAATAAATTATTTGGGAATTGATCTATTCAATGTGGTAAATGATCTTTACAATGAAAATTATAGAATATGGAAGAGAGAAATTGAAAAAGACCTTAGAAGAAAAAGACCTCTCATATTCTTGGATAAGCAGAATTAATATTGTCAAAATGTCCATATTACCAAAAGTGTTATAGAGTTTCAATGTAATCCCCATCAAAACACCAGTGACATTCTTCACAGAACTGGAAAAAATAGTTCTAACCTTCATTTGGAAGATTAAGAGACCCACAATAGCCAAAGCAATCCTCAGCAAGAAGAGCTATACAGGAGGCATCACAATACCTGATTTGAAATTATACTATAGAGGAATAGTTACAAAAACAGCATGGCATTATTGTCAAAATAGATGTGAAGACCAATGAGACAGAACAGACAACACAGAGACAAATCCATATACTTAAAGGCATTTGATACTTCATAAAAATGTTAAAAATATACACTGGAGAAAAGATAGCTTTTTTAAAGAATACCACTAGGAAAACTGAAAATTCATATGTAGAAGAATGAAGCTAGATCCATATCTCTCACCCCACTCAAAAGTCAAATCAAAATTAATCAAAGACAGGAATTAAACCACAAACATTGAAACTGCTAGAAGAAAATAGTCAACCCTCCAACATACTGGCAAAGGCACCAACTCCCTTAAGACCCCAAAAGCCCAAGAAATAAGACCAAAAATCAATAAATGGGATGCCATCAAACTAAAAAGCTTCTGCATAGCAAAGGAAATGATTAAGAACAGTAAGACAGTTCACAGAATGGAAGAAAATCTTGATCAGCTATCCTTCTGAGAGGAAATTAATATTCAGAATATATAAAGAACTCAAAAAACTAAAAATCAAAAAATTCCAAATAACCCAATTAATAAATGTGCTAAAGAACTAAACAGACATTTCTCAAAAGAAGAAACACAATGGTCAACAACTAAATTTTAAAAACAATGTTCAACATCTCTATCATTTAGGGAAATCAAAACTACCCTAATATTTCATGTTACTACAGTCTGAAAAGCAATTATAAAGAATGCAAATAATAATAAATGCTGTTGAGGATGTGGAACATTCTTGATGTCACTACACATTAGTGCAACTGTTCTGGAAAGGATAGGGATTCCTCAAAAATCTAGCGACAGAACCACCATATGACCCAGCTTTCCCATTATCAAAAGATCTAGAATCAAAAAACTACAGCAACACAGCCATCTCAATGTTTGTAGTAACACAATTAACAGTAGCTAAACTATGAAGTCAACCCAGATGCCCATCAATAGATGTATGGATTAAGAGATTTTGGTGTATGCATATACAATGGAGTTCTACTCAGCCATAAAAAAGACTGAAATTATGGCTTTTGCCAGTAAATGGATAGAAATGGAGAATAACATGGTATGTGAAATAAGCCAATCCCAAATTCAAAGATGAAAAGTTTTCTCTCATGTGTGGAAGCTAGAGTAAAATAAAGGAAAAGGAGAGGGAAGGGTAGGTTCACATAAAGATAAGGGGAAGATCAGTAATGTGGATAAAGGAGCTTAAGAGTTTGAGTGGAGGGATTGGTAAGGGAGGCAATGAAGAATGAATTCTAGAAAATCATGTTATGTTCATATATAAATATATGACAAGGAGTTTTACCTTCATAGGTAGACAGAACCCATCAAATATAGTCAAATGAAAGGAAGTCTACTAAAGTAGATGAAGGGGAATGGGATGGAGAAAGGCAAAAATGCGGGTAAATCAGGAGGGAAAAGTCGGGGATCATGAACTTAAATCAAATTCCCTGCATGTATGAGTTTGTTGGGATGAACTGAGCTACTACATATAACTATAAAGCCCTAATAAAATGATAAAAAGGAAAATAAATAGTCAAGAATTTAGTTCTATTTAAAATAATGGCATAGTAGATCCTATTAGATTAAACCTCCTGCATATTAACCACTTAAACTCCAAGAAAAATATGAAAACAACTACTGAAGGCAACAAAGAATGATCAAATGCAGTTAGAATCTGAACAATAACAATAACAATAACAGCATTGGGTAAGTAATCCATTTTTATGGATTTTTTACCTTGGAAAGGCAACCAATAAACCATATGTGGGGATACTAAAATCCAAGAATCTTGATGGTTTAAAGAACTAGAGAGGACAAATTAAGGCCTACCACTACAGCTATAAATGGAGGAGAGGAATACCATATAGGAGGGAGCCAAAATTACAACTTCACTGAGCAGACCTCTAAGATATCCATTCAAAGTTAAAAGAACTGAAAAGCAATTCACTGACATCTATGTCATTCATTGATGGAAAACAGAGCTTGGAACTTTAAATACTTAAATCTAGATAAAAAGGTATGCATGCATACATATATATATATATAATACTTGCATGAGTAATAAAACTAATCAGAGTAACATGTTACAATATATACCATACAATGTTAACGTATGAGATAGAGAAGAAACATTAATACATGAAGCATATTCAAAAGCAAAGTAGAACCATCAAAAAGAGAGAAATCATCAAATACAAGAATATACAAAAGATGAAATGACAATAAAATGATTTATTTTATTTTATTAGTACCATGGATTGAAAGCAGAGGTGATTTACCATTAAGCCACATTCTCACCCCTTTTTTATTTTTTATTTAGAGATCGGGTCTCAATAAGTTGCTTAGGGGATAGCTAAGTTTAGGCTGTCTTTGAATTTGAAATCTTCCTGCCTCCACCTCTCGAATCACTGGGATTTACAGGTATGCATCACCATGCCTAGCAAATTGAGATATACAGGAAATATTAATACATGAGACATATTAAAAAGGAAAAGAGAACCATCACAAGAGAAGTCATCATACACAAGATGATTCAAAAGATGGAATTAGGATATAATTATTTTAAGGTAGCTTTTTAACTTATAACAATGGCCTAAATAAACTTGTTTATAAAATATAAACAAACAGGAAAACCCCACAAATCCACAAAATACAACAATGAATCAAATGAAAATTCTAGAACTAAAATATTTATAGAGAAACTCGAAGGCTTAAGAACAAACAAAAAAGTAAAGAAATGTCATTAAACTAGAATATACAGTAATAGAAATCATATTATCTGAATAACTCATATACAAAAAGATTGGGGGGAAAATGAACAGAGGCTCACTAAATTTGAGACACAGAAAAGCCCAATTTAAGTGAGATGGGAATCCCAAAAAGAGAAAAAAAAGAGAAGTAAAAAAATAATTTAAAAAATAGTATCAATAACTTTTTAAAATTCAATAAAATAATTTTTAAAAAACCAAGGAAACTCAGGCAACTGCAAGATTATGAGTAAAATAAAAAAACATACTTGATACATTATAAAATACTTAAAAACAAAATCTTGAAAAAAAACAAGAGAAAACTGACAAATTTCATTTAGTGAAAAATAAAATAAATTCCTGCAGACTTATTATCAGAAACAATAAATCCAGAAGACAGAAAACTGACACTTTTAAACTGCTTAACAAAAACAATTACCTGAAACAATTACCCAAAAATGAAGGGAGAAAAAGAAATGAGGGGAAGAAAATAAACAGGATAAAACAAACAATGAGTAATAAAGTAGTACACCTAAATCAACCATAATAATAATTATGTAATATTTTAAGTGAATTAACATTGCGAGGAAAAGCAAGAAACGATCAGAATGAATTGAAAGAAAAACAAGATCCAAATACATAAAATTTAGATATACATATATACATATATAAAAATATTCAAAGACAACCATAGGTCAAAATTCAAGGGATGGGAAAGTTCTACTGTGTAAAATGTAATCATTAAAAGGAAGAATTGGTTATACTAACATCTAACCCTAACCCTAAACCTAACCCTAATGACAAAGGTTTTCATCAAAAAGGTATAATCCTCATATGTATTCACCTAATAAAATAGCTTTTAAAAAATGAAACAAAAATTGAAAAAAACTAATGGGAGAAAAATAAATCTGCAATCATACTGGGAGATTTAAAAATGTCTCTCTTAAGCTATCAATAGAAAAATTCAGGCAAAGAATCTGAATATTACCAGGTACAATGACATAATTAATGTTTAAGGAACATTCAGCCCTATGAAATAACGTATAAATTATTTTCAGGTATATATAGGTATATTCAACAAAACCATACACTGGGCCATAAAAGACTCAATAAACTTCATAATATAGCAGTCTTACAGAGTACTCTCTCTAACCAAAATGCAAGTGAACTGGAAGTCTGTAAAAACAAGAAGATATAAAAGGAGAGAAAAACACAAAAAAATATTTCAAGAGTAAATCAGAGGCTTATAAGTAACCAAAAGAGCAAAAAGAAAATCACAAAGGAAATAAGAAATATTTCTAACTGAATACTTGTTTGTAGAAATTAACAAGATTATGCTAAAATTCTATTTAAAAAATCAGGAATATATAGAGTATTCCTGTGAAGTTATTTACACTACTGTCATTTCAAAAGTTACTTTAAAGTTACATATGTGAATAGCTATTATGGTTTGCATCTGCAATGTTCCCAAAATCTCATATGTTGAAAGGTTCAGAGGCGAGGCTCTTAGAATTATGAGGGCTATAACCTCATCAGGGGATTAATGAGTTGAATAGACTACTGGGTGGTAACTGTAGGCATGTGGGCCATGGTTGGAGGAAGATGGCAAATGGGGGAGCAGTCTTGGGGAATATATTGGTCCTTGGCTCCTTCCTATCTTTCTCAGCTTCCTGTCTTCCTGTGCTGAACAGTTTTTGTCCACCATGCCCTTCTGTGATGATGTTTTCCCTTTGCAGCCAGCCAACCATAAATTGAATCCTCCCAAACAGGGAACCAAAATAAATCTTTCCTCCACTAAGTTGTTCTTGTCAGGTTACTTTGGTCGTAGTGACGAAAGGCTGACTAACACAAATGGGTATATTTCTTAACTCTATCTTGTTCTATTGATCATTTTGTCTTGAGCATTTCTCAGTAAATTTTAGAATAGGCTTGTCAATTTCTTTTAAAGAAAACCAGCCTCCTGGGAGTTTGACTGAAATTTCATGATAGATATATTTAGAAAAAACTGTCATTCTTAACAATATTGCATTTTCTGATTCCTGAATTTAGTGTAGCTGCCCATTTAATGTATGGGCATCTTCTTTACTTTCCCTCTGGTATGTTTTATACTTTTTAAAGTACAAATCTTGTGACCATTTTGTCAAATTCAGCTTAAGTATTACATAGCATTTGAGGTCATTATAAATGACATTTTAATTTTCAATTGCTGATTATTTACTTTTATATAGAAATAAAAGTTACTTAAAAGTTGGTATCTTACAACACTTCTAAATTTACTTACTAGTCCTAGGAGCTTTTTCATAAATTGTAGAGATTCTATACAAATGCCATGTTATCTACAAATAGTTTCACTTCATTATTTCTAATTTGTATAATTTTATTGGTTCATTGCTTAATTGTACTAGTTGGAATCTCCAGGATAATTTTGAAAATAACATATGAGAAACAACATCCTAGACTTGTTTCCAGTCTTAGAAGGAAAGCATTCAGTATTTATCATTATGAAATAAATGATATCACTATTACATTAATTCTTCCAGTGATGTAAAAAGGAGACTGTTCTTTGGAATTCATAGCAAAATGCTAATAATACTTTTAATATCAAAATCTGATGGAAAACATTCAAGAAATGAGTATAGTCCAATATCCCTCATAAACATAGATGCAGATACCCTAGGAAAAATATTAGCAAATTTGAATTTAGCAATGTATGAAAATGATAAATCATTATGTTAGGTTCATTTAAGAAGTGGAAAATTGAATTAATAATTGAAAATTAATTGCCGAAATTCACATTAATGAAATAACTTTAAAAAGCTTTAGTATTCTATAAAATATTCATAAAAAGCAATGTATATATGTATGTATTCAATACCTGTTCATGAAAATGCTTTCATCATACCAAGAATATATGGTATCTTAGTCTGTTGGTGATGCTAAGATAAAATACATTAATAATAACAAGAGACTAGAAATAACCTAAGTACTCATCTAGAGAAAGATAAATAATTGAAAGCCACAAAATAGAATACAATAAAAAGTGAAAAATAAATAGCTATAAACAACAGAGATGAGTCTTAGAAACACAATGATGAGTGAAAATTGCCAAACACAATATAATAATACCTATTAAAATACCACTTCTATAAATGATTAAACAATATGCCATTTCCTCACAAATTTGTATGTGATAAAATTTTTTAGAAATAATGAAAACAGTGAATAGTTTGGTGGTTACTCCTAGTAAAAGAATCAAGATAGGGCTGAGGCTATAGCTCAGTGGTAGAATGCTTGCCTAGCATGTGTGAGGCCCTGGATTCAATCCTCAGCACCACACAAAAGTATATAAATAGAATAAAGGTTTAAAAATAAAAGATGATGTTGTACCAATACTACTTAAAAAAAGAAAAACAATCAAGATACCAGATAAGGGAGGAAATACAAATAGATATATGTCATTAGTCATGTTCTAGTCTTTGAATGAGTTGGTTGGACAAGAGAATTTATTACAATACACAAGCAAATAATGCAACTAAAAGTAGGTCTATGCATATAACACAATAATGTGTCATGATGCAAAGTTTATGATTAACCCAATTCAATGCACCTGCTGTTAAAAAACATTGCAATACAATAAAATGCAAATTTAAAAACTGCTGTCTTAAGGTTATCAGCAAGATAAAATGTGCTAGCTTCAACAATTACAGATAAAAAAATCACTAAACACTCACCCAATTACCTATTTCTGTTAATTGCATTTCTAAATTAATACATCATAAAATTTGAAAAACTGCTATAACTACCTTAAACACTCAAATGCATAGAAACAAGAGTATTTTTAAAAAGATATTTAAGTTGAAAGTTACCCTGAAGATAATCTAAAAGAGGTACTAATGAACATTTTCTGTATATAAAGCCCTGTTTTTAATATGAACTATGTCATTAATCCTCACAAAATTCTATGACATAGATACCACTAATATCAACATTTTACTTATGAGGAAACTTTGGTTAAAAGTGGTAAGAAATCTGTTGATTTACCATAGAAAATAATCAAAAAGGTCAAATGATTTGTCCAAAATCTCAAGTAAATATCCTGGAGGAATCAAGACCAATAGATATTGACTATTGTGTACCAGGCATGGCAAGTACTTTACGAGATATGTTGTTAGATACTCTCTATTCAGTAAGAAAGTCTCAAAATAGGCATGACCTATTAATTTGCTCCTCAATAATCAAAATAATTCACACAATATCTATATACTTGTCCGTCCATATCCATAACACAATGGTTCCAGGACCCCCTGCAAATACCAAAATCTGTAGATTCTCAAGTCTCTTAAATTTGCATAAAACCTGTACACTTTAAATCATCTCTTATTTATAATACCCAATATAACATAAGCCCAATGAAAATAGTTAGTATACAGTATTTTTAAAGAATAATCATAATTTTAGAATCTGTTCATGTTTAGGACACTTGCAACTTTTTTTTCAAATATTTTCATCTCAGCTTAGTTTAAGTCATGGAAGTAAAACTCATAGATACTCAGCAGAGGGTCGACTGCTTGATGTACTCTCTATTTCTAAATGCATTTCTACAGTAATCTGTAATGTATATAATATTCATGTCCACAATGAGTAAAGACAATACTGAAACAAAAAAATCCTACTACCAATATCCTAGTATATGCAAATTTATTTAAATTTTGTTTTAGTAAATTGTAAGAGATGATTTAATTTTTAAAATATATCTCTCACCTGTGCTGAGTGGTCTGAATCATTTTCTTGAAGTGAAGAATATGGTGCTCCTTGTGATTTCTGAAGTTTTTCTTTTAATTTTGCATTTTCTTGTTCCTTTTGAAATAGTTTATCCTGAAGATTAACAACACTTTGACGGAGCATAGATTCATTTGATTTTGTGGTTTCAAAACAAATGTGTAACTCATTGTAGAGCTGTTTAAAAACATTCAGATTATTAATAATCAAAAACAAATTAAGTGCCTATATATGTAGATGTAAGTATATATATATATGCCTTCAAATATACATATAAACATATATTGACAATATATGATATAGTACTTGCCCTCAGGTTATTTTAAGTCTAAAAGAGAAATAAGACAAAGACATAAGGAAAACAAAATATATAGTCAAATACCAACATAAAATTGTGACCATGTTGAAAAGTCATAAGTATTGCTGGTCAGTTCAATAAAGGAAAAATGATAAATTTCTAAGGAATTTGAAAATATTTTAAGCTTGGTATATTACTCTCATAGGACTTCATGAAAAAGAAAAGTCTTGAACGAAGCCATTACAATTTATTGGACTGAATAGGAAACAAAAATCCATTCTAAGGATGGTAGAAATATGAAACAATTAAGTGCAATGCTAAAAACAACATAAAGGAACATAAGGTATATCAGACTAGTTGATCATAATATATACATTTGAAAGAAAGAAAGGAAAAACCAGGAATATTTCATTGAGAATTCATTAATATTGACTGATGTATTCTCATTTAATGTACATTAACATCTACTTCTAAAGTGAGGCAGAAGGAACTGTAAGAGACATAGTGACCTCTCCACCACACACTTTATGCATTTGCACTCCTATTCAGAAGCTGCCCTGTCTTTATCTGAGATGATTGGGTGGGTAACTCTTAAACACATGGGCAAACTGTCTTGCACTGAATATCCATCCTTCCAAAAAGCAGGTGAAAAACAACAGAGGAAGATTGGAACAGATGATTTAGGCCAGCTTATGTCTAGAAATTGAGACAAATTCTTATTCCTTAGTTCTTATTCCAAATAAACATCTGCAACTTGCCTGTTTTCTTTAATGGGTGACTGGACATTACCTACATAATAAGACTACTAAATTGCAGACATAAGAGTAGAAGAAGCAAAGACAGTCCTCTAGCATTTTTAGCAATCAGAATACATCATAGCAGTTTTTAGAGAAAATCTTTTCTCTATAATTCCTTTTTTATGACAATTTTTGCAAGATTCTACCCTGTGAACATGTAAGCATATATTCCACAATATATCTTATAGGTATAAACCATTAAAATCTACATGTAAGTTTTATTATGCTTATTATTCTTCATGCTCTTGATGGAATTAAATGGAAAAGAGAATCTCCAGATTATAGAAAACAAGTTAACACCAGGTTAAAACTCCCAAACTCCCAGTCCCTCAATTTTCAGGGGCCTGTACTAGAGTATGCTTGTTCCCACATTTTAATGTGCATTGGAAAGCAAAATGATATTTTTATTACTTAAACAATTCTGAAAAGGTATATGCTGTCTCACCCAATGACACTAACTTGTTTAACAAATTTTCTATATTTACTAATTATACTTGTGACATTTAGTCAGATAATAAATTATTCAAGTGAAAAGTATATTTATACAAGAAGAAGAAAAGAAGAAAACCATAATTTAACCTGAAGTTTAGACAAAAAGTATGCATGGGTTAGCTCCTGTTTTCCTTAAACTGATATTAATTTGATGTAATTACCATTAAAGAGAAAAAGGTTATAAAATGCATAGGTAGAACCTGAAACATGTTAGAGAGTCTGAAAATCACAAATGCAGACACAATTCATATCAATATTTAAATCGCATGTATATATATTAATATTATAAGAGATAAAAATGTTTACTATCATAAGCTGGGCATGGTGGCACAAACCTGCAATCCCAGTTATTTAGGAGTTTTAGGCAATAGGATTTCAAGTTCAAGGCAAGACTTGGCAACTTAGCAAAACACAGTCTCAAAATAAAATAAATAAAAGACTGAGGATATAGCTCAGTGGTAGAGTATTCTTAGGTTCGATTCCCAGTATACCCCTCACCAACATTATATAAATGTCTACATACTTAGAGCAAGATAACATAATAGTTTAATTATCTTGATTAGTGTTTCTGTCCTTAGAATGGCCCTACATATATATGGTAAGTAGATACAGGTATGAAATTATTAACTTAAGGAGACATGCAAAAATGTGACTTACATCCTTTCCTGTTCTCAAAAATTCTTTTAGTTTTTCTCTATTCACCCTGGCTCCCCTCTCCGTGTCCCTCATCCTACCACTCTCGATAACTGTTTCTAAACTTTGCAGATAATAAAATGGATATTATGATATAAATCTACTTTAAAAATAAGAGAAATTAGAGGAAATGGAAGTGTGATAGGGAGAAAAACAACATGGCACCCTCAGTATCAATGTACACATTCCACAATTCTTTTGTAACACTGTTGCAACTTCACCATAGAAACAGAATTCCCAATCAGAATGGGTATTACCTTTCAAAGGAGACAAGAGATGGCAAGTAAAAGAGGAACTAACAAAAGGTGTATATATATATATATATATGGCAATGCTTCCTGCATTCAGGGCTCAGCCTTTGGATAAGAATCCACGAGGCCAGTGGTGGCACTAATAAATGCTGCTTCCTGCTGAATGCCCCAGTGCCCTGTCTCTCTGTATAAGAATTCCATAACAGAAGGGCAAAGGATAAAATGAGAAGGGTGGAAGTGCAAGAGAAAAAGAGCAAACAGAAACTTCACTAAAAGCAGTAAATTAAAAAGGTATAACTGTTGGTTCTTTGAAAAAATAATCAATATTGATAAACCCTTAACAAAACTAACCAAAGGAGAGAGAGAGAAGATCCAAATAAAGAAAATTAGAGATGCACAAGGAAATATCACCATAGATACATCTGAAATCCAGGGGCTCAGTAGAAACTATTTTGAAAATGCATACTGTAATAAACTGGAAAATCTAGAAGATATCAACAAATTTCTAGCCACACATTTCTTGCCCAAATTGAACCAGGAAGATATAAAAACCCAAACAAAACAATATCAAATAATGAAATTAAAACAGCAATTAAAAGCCTTCCAGCAAAATAAAGCCCAGTACTAGATGGATTCTTGGCTAAGTTTTACCACACATTTAAAAAAGAACTATCACCAGTCTTCCTCAAATTATTCCAGGAAATTGAAAGGAAAGGAGCACTTCCAAGTACATTCCATGGAGACAGTATAACCCTGATACTGAAACTACAAAGCAATATCCCTGATGAACATAGATGGAAAAATTCTCAATAAAATATTAGCAAATCACATTCAAAAGCACATCAAAAGCATGATCAAGTGGGTTTCATCTCAGGTATAGAGGTTGGTTCAATATATTATAATCGATATGTGTAATTCTTCACTTCAATAGAATTAAGGGCATGTTTTAGTCAGCTTTTTGCTGCTGTGACCTAAAGACCAGAGAAGAACAATTTTAAGAAGGAAAAGTTTATTTGATACTCATGGTTTAAAAGGTCTCAGTGCAAAAATGGACAACTGCATACCTCTGGGCATGAGGTGAAGCACAACATCATGATAAAAGTATGAGACAGACGAAATCAGCTGGGTATATGGTACCAGGAAGCAGAAAAAGTGACCTGCTCAATAAGAACAAAATAGAAACCCCAGAGGCATACACCCAGGAACCCACCTCCTCCAGTTACACTACACCTGCTACAGCTATCAACAAATTAATCCCTATCAGGGGATTAATGCACTGATATGTTAAACCTCTTATAACCCAAACATTTCATCTTTAAACTTTCTTCCATAGTCTCACACATGAGATTTTTTGGTAGACATCTAACATCTAAACCATAACAGGACAAGAATCATATGATCAACTCAATAGATGCAGAAAATGTCTTTAATAAAATCCAGCACCGATTCATGTTAAAAACACTTGAGAAATTAGGAAAATAAGGAACTTACCTCAACAGTATAAAGGCTATATATGAAAAAAACTCAAAGCCAACATAGTACTAAATAGAGAAAAAATTAAAGCATTTCCTCTAAAATCAGGAACAAGACAAGCATGTCCATTCTCACCACTCTTATTTAATATAGTTCTTAGAACTCTAGCCAGAGAAATCAGAAAAGGAAATTAAAGAGATACAAATAGGAAAAGAAAAAATCAAATTATCTATTTGCTGATGACACGATCCTATATATAGAAGACCCAAAAATATTCCACCAGAAGACTTCTAAAGCTGATAAATTCAGCAAAATAGCAGGATACAAAATCAACACTCAAAAATCAATAGCTTTCCTATACTCCAACAGTGAGTTTGCTGAGAAAGAAAGCAAGAAAATCACTCTAGCCAAAGCAATCCTGAGCAAGAAAAGCAGGAAGCATCACAATACCTGATCTGAAACTATACTAAAGAGATTTATTTAGTAAAAAAACAGCATGGCATTGGCATCAAAATAAAGATGAGGACCAATGAGACAGAAGACACGTAGGCAAACTCACATACTTCAAACTATCTGATACTTCACAAAGGCATCAAATATAGGTTGTAGGAAAGATAGCCTTTTTAACTAATGGTGTTGCAAAAACTGGATAGCCATATGCAGAAGAATGAAAATAGATCCCCATCTCTCATTCTGCACAAAAGTCAAATAAAAGTGGATCAAAACTTAGGAATTATATAGAACCTTTGCAATAGCTAGAAGAAAAGAGTCAACACCCCAACATATTGGCAATAAAAACAACATACAAAATAAAAAAAAGAATCAGTACGCGGGATGCCATCAAACTAAAAAGCTTTTCTAGAGCAAAGGAAACAATAGACTGTGAACAAAAAGCTTACAAAATAGGAGAAAATCTTTGCCAGCTTCTCTGACAGGGGATTAATATTCAGAATATATGAAGAATTTTTTAAAAACACCAAAAAAAATCCCCAAGTAACTCAATCAATAAATGGGCTGAAGAACTAAACAGACATTTCTCAAAAGAAGAAATACAAATGGCCAACAAATACATGAAAAAATGTTCATTATCTCTAGCAATTAGGGAAGCAAATTAAAACTGCACTAAAATTTAATCTCACTGTAGTTAGAATGGCAATTATTAAGAATATAAATAATAACAACTGCTGGTGTGGATGTGGGAGAAAATGGTAAACTCATATGTTATCAGTGGGACTATAAATTAACATAGCCAATCTGGAAAGCAGTATGGAGATTCCTTACAAAACTAGGAATCAGCTGAGCATGGTGGTGCATGCCTTTAAATCCCAGCTACTCGGGAAGCTAAGGCAGGAGGATCACAAGTTCAAAGTCAGCCTCAGCAATTGAGTGAGGCCCTAAGCAACTCCAAAAGACTCTGTCTCTAAATAAAATATTACAAAAAGGGCTGGGAATGTGGCTCAGTGGTTAAACACCCCTAGGTTCAATCCCTGGTCCAAAAAAACTAGGAATGGAACCACCATATGACCCAACTATCCCATTCCTCAGTATTTATCCAAAAGAAATAAGTTTGGCATACTACAGTAACACAAGAACATAAATGTTTATAATAGCGCAACTCACAATAGCCAAGATATAGAACCAGCCAAGATACCTGTCAAGAGATGAATGGATTAAGAAAATGCAGTATACATATAATGTAGTTTTACTCAGACATAAAGAAGGATGAAATTATAGTGTTTGCCAATAAATGAATAGAAGTGGAGAACATCATGCTAAGTGAAATAAACCAGACTCAGAAAATCAAGGATCAAATGTTTTCTCTAATATACAGAAGCTAGATCAAAGGGAAAAAAGGAGGAAAGAATCAGATATCATAAAGATAGAGGAATGTCAGTGGAGTAGAAAGAAGTGGAGGGGAAGGGAGGAAGAAAAGGAAAGGGGAGGAAATGACAAATCTCACAAAAATTATGCTATGTGTATGTATAAATATACCACAGTGAATTCCACTTTTATGACTATCTATAAAACATGAATTAACAATAAATAAATAAAAAAGAAAAATCTCATTCTTGAAGAACTAAACATAGTAATAATTGGGGATAAAATTGTTAATATAATTGTTTAATTTAACTCACCTGAGACTCATACTAAACTACAATAAAATTTTGGAAATATTAAAATTGACCTATGTGAAAATATTTTCAAAAATCTCAGTTTTTAAATAAACAGTTTAATCTCAATGCATGGATTACTAGAAATTAATCAAATTCACTGGGAATACCTTAGAAAAATATATGAATAAAGACATTACGATTTGGGTATGAGGTGTCTGTTAAAAGCTCCTGTTAATCCAGGAGGTGAAATGATTATGAGTCATAACCTAATCAGTGGATTAATCCATTTAGTGGACTCATAATTTGAATGGATTATTGTGGTAAATGTAGGAAGGTGGAGCCTGTCTGAAGGAAGTAGGTCACTGGGAGTGTGCCTTGTGGATTTTATATTTGTTCCTAGCTTTATGCTCTCTTCTGCTTCCCAGATGCCTTGAGCTGACATCTTTCCTCCACCATGCCCTTCCACCATGCCCTTCCACCATGATGTTCTGCCTCATCATGGGCCAAGACCACTAGAATTAGTTAACAATGAACTAAGACCTCTGAAACCTTAAGCCAAAATAAATTTCCTCCTCCTTTTTGTTCCTGTCAGGTCTTTCGGTCACAGTGACAAAAAAACTGCATAACACAAGACTTAATTAGAATGAATAATTTAATGTAAATGAGCAAAGAAAGTCTGAACACACATGAAAATGATGACAGTGTATCATTCCCAAATATTAAAATCCTGCACTCTATAACCAATACAATTGGGGGCAGTGGGTGTGGAGAAGTTTAGTAAAAAAATTACAGAGGGTGAAAAAGTTAAATACCATGATGTTATAGCCAAATTTGAAAAAATAACTGAAGTTTGTGCCATCAGGGAAAACAATGGAGTAATGATGGAGTCTCCTTTTATAGAATATAGTAATATGGTATACTCTTTCACCAAAAAATAAATAAATAAATATACAACGGAGTCTTCTGAATAACAATTAATTCAGATATCAAGTTAAGTTGTGTAACGTTAAAGGTTATTAAATATTTAATGAATTTTGATGAGAATTCCACAAGGCAAGTTTGTAGAATTTGTTTAACTGAATCCTTTAAGGATAAGATCATATTATTCCAGGTATAAATGAACTTATAAGCCCTAAAATAAATTTTAAGGGTATGGATTCTGAACTCAATGAGATTTGAATTCTATAGAGGTAGTTTGAATTAAGGCAACAGTCTAAGCCTCAGATAACTGATTTATAAAACAAATATAGTAATTATTATAAAAATACAAAATAATTTCACAAAGGATTAGTGTGACACACAAATAAACAAAAGCCCAATTGCCAAGACGTGATAAACATTTCACCTCTACATTGTTTTTCTAGGTTTTGTGGTCACAGCAGCAAAAAAAGCTGACTAAAGCAACTGTTTGAAAAGATGTATGTAAATGGAAAGATAGGTTTTCCCCAGCTTATAGTACATTTTTACATTCTTTTATTTTATATATGAGTGTGATGTAGCTGGAAAATTTTCTCACTTGTTAGCTTTTTATTGCTATAACAAAACACCTGATAAAATCAAATTTTACACAGGAAATTTTATTTTGGTTCACAGTTTCAAAACTATCAGTCCATGCCTGCTTGGCCCACTTACTTATGGGCCTATGGTGGTGAGGGAGTACATTATGATGGAATTATGTGGTAGAAGAAAACTGTTCACTTCAGACAAGTGGGGAAGCAAAGTAAGAGACAGGAAGGGGAGGTCATGGTCCAAATGACCATGGTATCCTCCTTCAAGGGCATACCCTCAATGACCTAACTTTGTTCCACCAGGATTCACCTTCTAAAGGTTCTACAACATACCAATAGTGCTACAGGCTGACAACTAAGACTTTATTACATGAGCCTTTGTAGGATACTTCAGATACACACTATACCATTCTTCCCTTAGTAAAGGAAAAAGCTCACACCAATCTCAGAATGCAAAATGCATTTTCAGTCCATCTCCAACAGACCCCAAAGTCTTAACATTAGTGGGCCAACATTAAATCCCATTGTCTCATGTCTGGCATCTAGGTTACATAGCAGTGTGATATGATCCTGTTATCTTGTCAGCTGTAGCCCAAGATGGCCACTCTCTGGGACTGGATTGGTTTGGTGCCTGCAGCTTCCCTCAAAAGGCATTCCACATGCCTTGGTTCTCCACTGTCTTGGTTCTCCACTGTCTTGCTTCTCTGTCTTGGTTCTCCACTGCAGCTCTGGTTTCACTCTCACAGCTTTATACATTGCTCTGTAACGAACTGCTTGTAAAAACTCTGACCCCACCACATATTGCCTGGCCTCCCATGTGTTTTCTTTGAAACCTCCATGAAAGACTCCATGACCCCATAACTCTTGCTTTCTAAATGCCTGCTAAAACCAGCATCATGAGAATAATGCCACCATTTGCTACCAGTGAGAGTTTGAGTCAAGCCTGCTTGAACCAGGGTGCAGTGCCTTGCCTTTCTATAAATTTATGGATGAACATGGGGAAACAAAACCCAGGGAAACAATTGCCTAGGTAACACTATATGAGCAGGATACTCAGGGCCTTCTGCTCAAATAAAAGACCTTTAAAGGAATTTATACTTTTACACCCTTGAGTCTTCAGTGGGTGGGATCTTGCTGATTCCTGAGATGCCCTTCAAGCATCTTTCTTATTGTATGGATGCAAATACTTGGCTTAATTTTAATGGTACTAATCTCTACACTCACTTGGCCATAACAGTAAACATACTTCTTTTCTGGCCAAACTGCAAGTTTTTCCAAATCTTTTCAGTCTGATTTTGCTCCCAATTCTCATTATAAATTCAACTAAAAGCAGCCAGTAATACCTATGCTGTTGCATGAATGCTATACCTCGTTGAAATTTCCTCTGCCAGATGAATAAGTCTATCACCTTTAAACTCAGCCTCACACAAACTCTCAGGGCATGGACAAAATGTGGACAAGTTATTTGCTAGAATGTAACATGCACAGTCTCTATTCCATTTCCCAATAAAGTCCTCATTCATCTGAAACCTCATGAAAATACTCTTTAATGTCCTCATTTCTATCAGTGTTCTGATCTTCTGAGCTTCCACCAGAGTCACCCATTAAGCTCCATTTATAGCACTCTAGGCTTTTTCTAACCCAGATCTCCAAACTTTCCCAAACTCTTCCTTCAAACTTATTTCAAAAGATTCTGAACACTACCAATTGTAGTCATAGCAATGACCTCTCTTGTTGGTACCAAATATCTGTATCAGTTGGCTTTATTGTTGCGTTATGAAACACCTGAGAAAATCAACTTAATGAGGAAGAAGGATTTATTCTGGCTCATAGTTTCAGGGATTGCATTCATGGATGCTTAGTCCAGTTGCTTTTGGGCCATTGGCAATGAAGGATATCACAGCATAGATAGAAGAAACCTGTCCACTTCATGATAGCCAGAAAGAAAAATGAGACAGAGGCTGAAGACCAAATATCTCCTTCAAAGGCACAACCTCAATAATCAAACTTCCTTCCACTAGGCCCCATCTTCTAAAGGTGGAATCTCCTTCAGCTTCTACCTCCTCCCAATTGTGCCATAGGAATCAACCAAGTCTTATCACATCAGCCTTTGGGAGATACTCCAATTTCTAATTCTAGCACTTGTATTCTTAATTTTTCCATATTTTATACCATGCAGACCAATTTACCCACTCAGGTAAAAATTAAGCAAATAATAAAAATACTTAAATCCATATAGAAATATCCCTATTAAGTTTTAAGACACTATAAGCATTCAGATAAGCATTTATGGCTTCAACACTGCATCACCCAAAGTGGGTTACCATAGTATACAGCTCCTTAAAATCAAATAATTTAACATTTACTGATCATGTGGCAGACAGGTTCCCTTCAAATCCCACAATCCCCTGAGCCTTCTTTAATAATTTGAACAAGTCTCATCTTCATTTGTGAATTAATTAAAAGTGAATTATACACTGTTAAATACACACTATTAATATGATGTTACTAACTTCTTCATAAAAAGAACACTTTCCTGGGTGGGTGGGTTTGAATGTGTGTGTGCATGCGTGTGTTTGTGTGTGTGTGTGTGTGTGTGTGTGTGTCTGCATCTGTGCCTATGTTCAATTCACTCTAATGATTATTAAGAGTCTGAACTAATAACAAAGAGATGTTACTCCAATTTTATTATAATAGTGAAAATTATAAATAACACAATTGATGTGGTAAAAGGGTTAAATTATTATTTCTAAACTAATTATATGTCATAGCTTTTAATATAATATTTTGCTATTTTTTTTACTGTTGTTGAAGCACTAGGCAATGAACCCAGTATTGGTCTACCATTGAATATATCCCCAGAACTGTATTTTCTGAGACAAAGACTTGCTAGGTTGTCCAGGCTGGCCTCAAACTGACAATCTTTCTGTCTTAGCCACCCAAGTAGCTGGCATTACAGGCATGAACCACTGTACCCAGCTAGTGGAAGGTGTTTTTAGTGTGCTTACAGATATGTTAAATTCACTTGAAAGCTGAAAAGAAATATTTAATCTGTTAGTATTATTTGCCTCTGGAAGATGGAATTTTAATAGATTCTGTTTTTATTAGTAACTACTTATATCTAAACTATCAAATAAAAATGAATTATAATGTCTTCTAACTGCAGGCAAAATTTATAAAGTACAAATAATTAAAAAACAATTTTGAATTGAGTCAATTTGAGGATATTAATACGAACAAAATGATCTACTATGTATATCTAAAATAACTTTCAAATTAAAATACTATGGCGAGAACTACAATTTCAGAGTGAACATTAAGTTAAATGTCTGAGGAACAAATAAAAGGAAAATGAAATTAAATCTTGAGAAATAGAGGACAAAAAATAGAGTAAAGAAAGGAAAATTAAGCCAATTTTTAAAGCAGCAGATCTTAGTTTGTTCTTATTGCCTTTTTTTACCTCAATAATATTCATAAGCACAATACACTTACATTACTTAAATATTTCTTTCTCATGTTTCTTGAAAGAGATAAACATAATACTATTTAGAAAGTATGTGAAGTTTCCAAACACTGACATCAAAATTTAAGTTAGAACAAGTTATCCAAGCAAGGATATAAATAGTTCTGTCTCTCCAAATTTAGTAAGTAGATGATATCTCTGCTAATAATGGGGGGGGGGTGTTCAGTCACTGGAAGCAAGTTCAAAGACCTTGAGGTTAAATAATACCTGGTAAGTTCAAGAACAAAAATAAGATTCATATATCTAAATTGGAGCAAATAAACAGAAGAAAAGGTGTAGCATCACACAGGTTGTAAGAAGAAATAGGCTTTTACTTTTTATGTGCTAGGAAAACAATGCAGGGTAAAGAGGAATAACGATATTTGATATGCTAAGTTTTAGGAAGAATATCTTGATGTGTTGAGAGTATAATCAAAGGCATAAGATCAGAATAAAGAAAATAAGGGGCAACTTACTGTTATGGATAGAATGGTGACAGCAGGGTTAATAGGAAATAGAATTCTGGACATGTGTTAGAAAAGACAGCAAAGAATAGTTAGATTTGAATAAATTGAATGTGAGAAGTCCATTAGGCATCAAAGCAAAAAGATTATTGAGCAAGCAATAAGACGTATGCTTTCCAAAAGATTAAGGATGACATTCAAGATAGACAAATTTGGGAGTCCTCAGAACACAGACAGTATAATTTTGAAAGCATATGTGATTGGATAAAATTATCTAAGATGTGAGTTTAAACAGAAAGAACAAGAAGTCCTAAGACTGAGGCCCAGGGCATGTTAATACATAAGATAAAGACTGGGAAGGACCAAAAAAGAAAATAGGAATGGACAAAAACTGAAGGAAGAAAACCACAGTACTGTGGTACATTAGAAGCCAGGAAATGAACAACAACAAAATATAAAAAGGATTTAAATAAAGAATCATCAATGGTAACAAATGTTGAGGAAAAAATAAAAAAGGAAGTTACTCAAAAGGTATAAATTTTCAAATCATTTAGCAATGGAGTCTGGTTTAAAAACAAAAGCACAGGGGGTAATTCTATCATGTAAAATAAAAAGGTAGAACTGCTTTAGTTGAAGCAGAGAGGATAGGCTCTAACCTCCTGCCTGGTATCATTCATGCCCTTGGGAAAACATGAAGGCAACACAGAATGCACACTAAAAACCAGGTAGGAAAGCATCATTTAAAATCATGTTTAAGAAAACAAACAACAAAATAATAAAATAAAAATATGTGTTTAAAGTTACATAAGGAAGTTATTTATTTTGTGTTAATTATAGAGATTAGCTTTTCATCTGCATTTTCAGGAGAGAGGATTAAAAGAAAAACAATCCAATTTGTAAAAACAAAATGAATTTTACTAGTTAAACTCTTAAAATGTCAGCAGCTTCAACTATTAAAGGAAATAACATTGCTCTTATAGAGTTAATCCATATATAAACTAAACTATTCATATAAATAATTTAGCAAATTATGCAAAATATATGAAAGAACTCAATAATTTTTTTGAAACTTACTAGCTATAATTACTGTTGCTGAGTCAGTTAGCATAACTAAATAGCTGGGTAAGCCTACTTAAGGGGCTCCTGAAACAACAGTAAAGTGAAATGACTACTAAAAGAAACATACAAAATAAAGAGGAAAAATTCTTTAAAATTATTGATCCTGAAGATCTTTTTGTGTTTGTGCAGATTTGCCAATAAAATAATGTACAAATTTTATTATAAAAGTCTGTCATAGATCATAAACTAGAATAACATTTGATTAATTTCTCATAGCAGAAGGCTAAGTAGTTCTATTCCCCAAATCCTTTCCAGTTTAGGAGTTACACTTCTATAAGTTTCACAGTAGATGCCAAAATTTATAAATACAATAAGCCATGGAATAAAGCTATGTCTACATTATAAATGATTCAGTTCTAATATCCATAAAACAACTGACTAAATATTAAATATAACCCAGTTGAACTTCACATACTTCATTGTGAATTTGGAAAAGAAAAAAATACATGTAAAAGGGAGTAATAAATAAATGCTAAATTTTAAAAAATGAATTCTATATGTTCCCCCATGCTCATATATATAAAATTTATATATTATAACAAAATAAAAGCATACTTTTTGGTATGATATACTTTCAGCTGTATGGACATCTTCCTGATTTTTCAGTACTTTTTGTGTGTCCATATTGAGAACCTGAAGCTGCTGGATCAGCTCTGCTTGCTGTGCTGTATGTGCACTGTTCTGTTTGTAAAGATTTTGCAGCTCCTGCAATTCTTTCCTGTGCAAAGCAAGCAATAAATAGAAAGAAGCATGAATAAAAATCATCTCAGTTAAATAATTGTGTTCATGTAAGGTTATAGATCAGCTTCCTATTTTTCATCTATTATTTTTTACTGCAGGCAAACTTATTAATAAAAGAAATTATACATAAAGTATTTAATATTTATAACATACACCTAGAAAGTATTGATAGAACTACTATGACTTTCAAAGGCAAATACTTATCAATTTTCTTTTATAGCTTGATAGTAATAAAATCCTGGATATATAGCCATAGTACCACCTTCTTATTGAAATTAAGTTAACACTTCAGTTCCAAGAATTGATAAGTACTATTGTCAACTATAGTTATCAGATAGTTTTGAACAGACAGTAACCTAACCCTCCATTTTATATTATATAAAATTTTAAATATATTTCTTAAAATCCCAAAAGGCAATAGATTTCATTTTCAAACAAGAGTTTCTTAAAACAACAGTGTCAATTCCAGTTTCTAACCTCAGGGGCCTATCTGGTATTCCTATGATTCCTCTAATCCAATCTGAAGAAAATAATGAGGCAAGAAAGTGAGAACAAAGAAGAGCAAGGTAAGGAAAAACTAGTCTTTCCAAGTCACCAGGGTAAAACTGGTAAGCAGGAGGACAAATGAACTAGTGGTGGTAATGATAGCACAAAGGATCCAGGAGAACCATACCTCTAGTATAAGTATTTCCAGAGAACTCTGTGGTAGTTAATACTGTGTGATGCAGATCATACAAAATTGAAATTTATTTTGGATATTCAATTTAAAGAAAAAAATATTTATAGATGTATTTCATAAAAATACACTTTATATTATATATTTTGGAGATTTGGTGTTTTTTCCTACTTTTTATAGAGATGAAAAATAGCATGTGTTTTAAAGAATCTAATGCTTGAAGCAGAAACAAGACGATAAGAGGGAAGGTAGGAAAGATACACATAAGCCATATCAAGAACTATGAACTTCTGTAAAGTAAAAATTCAGGGTGTGAAAAGGAAGACAAGGTATATTTTCTTTTTTAATTTTCCCATAGTTTTTATTGGTACATTATAGTTGTACATAATGGGGAATTCATTGTTAGACTTTTGTACATGTACACAATATAGCTATATAATTTGATATATATAACCCAGTTGAACTTCACATACTTCATTGTGAATTTGGAATTTATTCTGGCTCATAGTTTCAGGGATTTCATTCATGGATGCTTACTATTTGACTAATATCCCCAGTATTTCTCCTTTCCCTCTCCTCCTGCCTCCCACTGGTCATTTTACTCTACTGATTTCCCACTCAGTTTTCATGAGATCTGTCCCCCTCACATATCCTTCTTTTCTTTTTTCCTCTTCAGCTCCACATATGAGAGAAACATACAAGCCCTGGTTTTCTGAGTTTTGCCTATTTTGCTTATCATAATGTTTTCAAGTTCCATCCATTTTCTAGCAGTTGACATAATTTCATTCTTATTTATGGTTCAATAACATACATTTTCTTTATCTATGCATCCATTGATGAGTATTTAGGCTGATTCTGTAGTTTGACTATTATGATTTGTGCTGCTCTAAATGTGTATGCACGTAGCACTATACTATGCTGACTAATTCTTTAGGATAAATACTGAGGAGTGGTATAGCTGAGTCATATGGGGGTTCCATTCTCAGTCTTTTGAGGAACCTCCATACCAATTTCCAAAGTAGATATATTAATTTACAATCCCACCAACAGTGTAAGCTTTCCTTTTTCTCCACATCCTCTCCAGAATTCATTATTGTGGGGGTTTTGTTTTTGTTTTTTTGTTTGCTTGTTTTTGCAAGGCTGGATATCAAACCCAATTCATCATGCCTGTTAGGCAAGCACTCTTCCACTGAATAACATGCCCAGTCTTATTGTTTGTAATCTTGATGGCTGTCATTCTAACTGGAATGACATGGAAACTCAATGAATTTTTTTATTTGCATTTCCCTAATTGCTAACAATGTTGAACATTTTTAAAATATTTGTTGGCCATCTGTATTTCTTTGGAATTGTCTGTTTAATTCATTTACTCATTTATTAACTAGATTATTTGTGGGGTTTTTTTTTGGGGGGGGTGGTTTTAAGTTCTTTGAGTTCTTCACATATTCTGTATATTAATCCTCTGTCAGAAGAGTAGCCAGCAAAGATTTTTTTCCTGTTATGTAGGTTCTCTTTTCACATTCTTATTTGTTTATTTTGCTTGTAGAAGCTTTTTAATTTGATGCCATTCCATTTATTAACTCTTGGTATTATTTCCTAAACTTTAGGAGTCCTATTGAGAAAGTCATTGCCTATGCCCATGTTGGAGTGTTAACCCTACATTTTCTTCTAGGAGTTGCATAGTTTATGGTCTAATTTTGAGGCCTTTGATGAACTTTGAGCTAACTTTTCTGAAGAGGGATAAAGATCTAGTCTCTCAATTTTGTACACAAGCATAACCAGTTTTCCCAGCACCACTTGTTAAAAAGCTGATTTTTATCCAATATATGTTTTTGACTGACACCTTTGTGTATCTTCACATGACTGTATCTTCTTGCTTTCTTTCTGTGTCTTCTATTCTGTGCTGTTTGTCTGTCTGTTTTTATGCCAGTACCATGCAGTTTTTGTTACTATAGCTCTGTAGTATAATTTCAAATTGGCTATTGTGATGCCTGTAGCATTGATTTTTTTGGCATAAAACTGCTTTGACTATTCTGAGTCATTCATTCTTCCGAGTAAATTTTAAGACTTTTTTCTAGTTCTATGAAAAATGTCACTGGTATTTTAATAGGGATTGTATTGAATCTGTATATTACTTTTGGTAATATGGTCATTTTAATAATATTACTTCTGCTTCTTAATGAACATGGGAGGACTTTCCATCTTTGTGTCTTCTTTGATTTCTTTCTTCAATGTTTTGTATTTTTCAATGCAGAGGTCTTCTTATGTCCTTGGTTAGATTTATTCCTAAAGGTGTTTTGTTGTTGTTGTTGTTGATGATGATGATGATGATGGTTCTGTTGTTTTCTCCTGTTTTCGAGGCTATATAAATGGAATTGTTTTCCTGATTACTTTTGCAGAATCACCATTGGTGTATAAGAAAGTGATTTTGTAACCTGATAGTTTTGTTGAATTTGTTTATTAACTCTGGCAATTTTCTGGTGAACTTTTTGAATATTCTATGTAAAGGATCATATTATATGCAAACAGTGATAATTTGACTTCTTCCTTTCTCATTTTTATCCCTTTTATTTCCTTCCCTTGCCTGAATGCTCTGGCTAGAATTTCTGGTACTATATTGAACAGGAGTGAACATCCTTCTCTTGTTCTGGATATTAAAGGAAATGTTTCCAGCTTTTCCCCATTCATTATGAGATGGGTTTTGGGTTTGTCGTATACATAGCCTTTATGATGCTGAGGTAAATTCCTTTTATCCCTTGTTTGTTCAGTGTCTGTATCATGAATGGGTGCTGGAATTTGTTCAAGGCTTTCCTTGAGTGCAGACTATTATTTTTTACATGATATTTTTTTCTTTGCCTATAGCTTCAAACCACTGACTCATTTATATAAAATAAATCTTAAAAGAAAGAGCAAAATAAATCTGCAGGCAGTTGTTGAAAGTGGATGGAAAAATAATATGGGAGAAATAAGCTCTACTTTCTATTTTATTTTATTTTAAGCTCTACATTTTATTAGGACATTAATATTCTCTAACCACAACCACAACCCCTGTTCCCATACAGATACATTTGCATATACCATCTTTCTGTAGCTATTCAAAAACAGATACTTGCACAAAATAATAGTCCAAAAATGAGGTAGGGGAAAGAAGAGAGCCAATAATGGCATGATGCTCCCAGGAAATGTGATAGAAGAGGAGAGAAAATGAAACTCACAGCAATAGTGCATGCTATATATTGCTGTTATCCATGAATAAAATTGAAAAAAGTGATCAAAGGATATAAGCAATAGCATATCTATCAGAGAATAGTGAAGATATATGTTAGGGAGGAGAATTAAGTAAATGCATTCAGAATAGGACATGATGAAGGTAAAGGACATCATCTTTAAATATGATGTAAAACCAAATTCATTTCTGCTCCAATGTTAGAAGATATTTACTGTTTCTTAGAGGTTCATAATCAGTAGGGCCAGAATGATTTACATTACAGATCAAGTGCAACAAAACATATGTATCTGTAATGATAAGAAACATACTCAAGAGTAGGAAAATGCTTGTAATATTATGAGGCACTTGAAGATTAATAACTCAACTGAAGGAAGAGTATATTTTCATCTTATAACTCATGCAATTTTCTGGGCATACTCTCAGTAAGTGCAATAGAAGCATAACTTATGTATATATTTCTCTTAATCCCTATATCACCCTCTGAAATATAGATGGGATGTGGGCACACTGATGTGGCAAATATAAAAAGTCAAATTTGGTTAGTATCAAAGGAGGCAACAAACAAGTCTTGCAAAACTCATACATCTGGATTACTTGAAAACAAAAAATTTGTCTAGATCTCTACTCACTTGAAAACAAAGAAAAACAAATAGGACTTATTAAAAGGAGATGGGTAATTAAAATTAAGAAAAATTCATTGTGCATAATCAAAGGGAAGGTATACTCCTGGGGAGGACCAACTGAAGAAATTAGAAAAAAAATATGGGAAAAAAAGTCACTACATCTTTCTGAAACATCAATTGAAAGTAAAGACATAAGGGCATGTCTGAGAGCATTTCTCATTGCTACAGAGTACCTAAGATAGTTTTCCTCTCTTATTAAATATTTGTTGTATCAGACACATTTTATATATCTATTCAACTTCAACTTCATCTGGTTCTTAGACTCTCCCTTTTTCTGCCTCAATCTGTTAATTACCATTCTTGTCTGTCAAATTTATACAATTAATGTGGCTTATCACTTGAGGCCAAATAGTATGCTGCATACTTAGTCTCTTTATGCAAGTTCCAGACTATGATAAAATGCTATCAGGACATGGTATGAGTAAACTCTGACCAATGGAAGATGAAACAGAAAAGGATACCGGTGGTCAGATAAATTATCTTCTTGCATCTGACAGATTGTTCTAGTGCATAGTTTCTCTGTGCAGAATCAACCTGGGTGGCTAATTCAGGGTATCTGAGCTCATCAATAAAAAAAGCCATCATAATAATGCATTATGTTTAATTTTTATCTCTTCATGCCTAAAATTCTTGTTCCCTCACTCACTTTGCATGGTAATTGAAGCTTCCAAGTAAGTAATGGATACTTAATTCCTTAATCAGTTCTATTTTATAGGATATCTAAAAACATCCATCTGTTGAATGGGTGAAATGCAAAGAATCACTAAAGAAGGATTGTTAAAAAGAAAAAATATGCCATCATGGTATTAAAACCCACAATCAGGGGCTAGGGATATAGCTCAGTTGGTAGACTGTTTACCTCACACGCACAAGGCCCGGGATTCAATCCCAGCATCACACACACACACACACACACACACCACAATGAGAGCAGTTATAAGCAAAATCAAAACTATGTAAAATAAAATTAATTCTTTTAGGTTAAAAGGCCTGAGAAAAACAAGGAAATAACAAACCAAAAATCAATAAGAAGAAAGAACTGATGAAAATTCAGAGCTGAAATTAAAAAGAGAGTAAAAGGACAATATAAGGAATCAATGAAACAAAGAGTTGGCTCTTTGAAAAGATAAATGACATTGATAAACCCTTAGCCAAACTAACCAAAAGAAAGAGACAACCCAACTTAATAAAATTAGAAAAGAAAAAGGGGATATTACAATAGATATTACCAAACGTGAACCAACATGATCTATAAAGCCTCAATAGATCCATAACAATTAAGAAGTTTAAAGAAATAGTAAAAATCTCCCAACAAAGAAACCAAGACCAGATGGATTCACAGATGAATTTTACCAGACCTTAAAAGAACTAATATCAATGCTACTTAAATTACTTTATAAAATGGAAGGAAGGAACTCTTCCAAACTCACTCTAGCATTAACCTGTTACCAAAACCTGATAAGGACTCAACAAATAAAGAAAATCATAGACCCATGTCTTTGATGAGCATAGATATAAAACTCTTCAAGAAATTAGTGGAAAATCAAATTCAACATCACATTTAAAAAGATCATACACTATGATCATGTTGCTTTCAATCCAGGGATGCAAAATTTTTTCAATATATGTAAATAAATAAATGTAATACATCACATAAATAGAATAAAAAATAAAAATCACATAATCATCTGAATAGGTGCACAAAAATACCTTCAATAAAATTCAACATCCCTTCATGATTAAAAAAAACAGCCAGGTGTCATGGCACACGCCTGTAATCCCAGCAGTTTGGGAGGCTGAGATAGGAAGATTTCTAGTTCAAAGCCAGCTTCAGCAACTTAGGCAAGCCCCTAAGCAACTAATGGAGCAAGACTCTGTCTCAAAATATTAAAATAGGAAGATTTCTAGTTCAAAGCCAGCTTCAGCAACTTAGGGAAGCCCCTAAGCAACTAATGGAGCAAGATTCTGTCTCAAAATATTAAAATATATATATACATATATATACATATATATAAAGGGCTGAGGACATAACTCAGTGATTAAGTGCTCTTAGATTCAGATCTTGGTACAAAAACAAACAAACAAAAAAATAGCCATAGAATTCTACCTCAACATAATCAAGGGTACATAAGGAAAACCCATAGCCAACATCATACTGAATGGGACAGAAGTGAAAGCATTTCCTTTAAACTAAGGAACAAAACAAGTGCATTCACTCTTGCCACTATTATTCAATATAGTACTAGAAACCATCCAGAGAAATCTGGCAAGGGAAATAAATACATAGAAATAACAAGAGAGGAAGTCAAATCACCCCTGTTTCCAGATCATAATGATTCTTGTTATAGTTTGGATGTGAGGTGCCCCTGAAATGCTTCTCTAAAGCAAGAATAGTCAGGTGAAATTATGGGATATGAGAACTATAACTTTATCAGTCCATCCTACTTTGAATGGAATGAAAGGATGGTAACTGTAGAAAGATGGGCATGGCTGGAGGAGATGGGTCACCCTTTGGAAGGGTACATCTGCCCTGTGGCCCTTTATCCTCCCACCCCTGCTTCCTGACCCTGACATGAGCTTAACAGCCTCAATTGGAACCAAAAAAAATAGAGCTGGTTGTCTATGGACCTAGACTTCTGATAATGGAAATCCCAAATAAAATTTTCCTCCTCTAAGTTGCTCTTGTTGGATATTTTGGTCACAATGACATAGAAGTTAACTAAAAAAATTATATGCCTAGAAATTCCTTAGTAATTAACCAAAAGTCTCTTAGAACTGATAAACACAACAAAGTAGCAAGATACAAAATCAATCTACAAAAATCTGTAGCTTTCCTATACATCAACAATGAACTCAGGAGAACAATGCCATTCACAAAAATAAATAAAATACCAAGAAATAAACTTAACCAAGGAGGTGAAATACCTCTACAATGAAAAGCATAAAACAGGAAAGACATTGAGGAAGACACTAGAAGACAAAAAGACATTCTATATTCATTGACTGGAAGAATCAATATTGTTAAAATGGCCATACTACTAAAAGCAATCTATAGAATATATGCAATCCACATCAAAATACCAATGGCATTCTTCACAGAAACAAACAAAAAAAACCCTAAAATCTATATGTAAGCACAAAAGACCCCAAATTAATAAAGCAAATCTGACAGAAAGAAAAATGCTGTAGGCATCACAATACCTGAATTCAAAATATACTATAGAGCCATTTTAACAAAAACAGCATGGTACTGGCATGAAAACAAACACAGAGATCAATGGAATAAAATAGATAAATCAGGAATAAACCTATGCACCTACAGCCACCTGATTCTTGAAAAAGGAGCCAAAAACACGTTGAAGAAAGGACAAATAGTGCTGAGGAAATTGGACACTAACGTGGAAGATTGAAATTAGATCCCTACCTCTGTCCCTCTATAAAAAAAAAAAAAAAAACTCAAAATGTATCAAAGACCTTATTCTAAAACCTGAAACACTAAAACTATTAGGAAAAAAAAAACATACAAGAACATATAAGCAACAATTTCCTGAACAGGACTCCAATATTTCAGGAAATAAATAGCTAGAATTCACAAATGGAATTACATCAAAATTATAAACTTCTCCAAGTAAGGGAAAAAACAGAATAAAGAGATCGCCTAAAAGAACCTCTGCCAGCTATTCATTTGACAGAGGATTAATCTCTTTCCCAAGGTTTATTTCTCAGTGCAATATGGCAATAATTTCTTCTTCTTCTGGCCTAAGGGTGATAATGGTATCATGTCCTTGGTAATCCATGACTGGTATTATTCTGAATCTGATATCTAGAGAGAACTAATATCATCATACTGAGTCCTCCAAACCATAAACTTGGTATATCTCTGCACAGATATTGGACCTTTTATTTCTCTCAGTAATGGTATAGTTCTGTGTATAGGGGTCATATGCATCTTTAATTATACTTACTGTTCATATTTTTAGATATATTATAAACTGAATTATTTGAAGTGAATTCCCTAATTGTTTTGCTAGTATCAAAATGCAATTGAATTTTAAACACTAACCTTGTATCTACCAAACATGCAAAACTCATTAATTTGAACAATGTATCTATAATGGAGTTTTCTATATAAATTTATAGTTTTGACAAATAATTAGGTCTTTTTCCTTTGTTTCCAGTTCCTATACCTTTTAATGTTTATTCTTTCCTTACTGCACACTTGTTATTTATGACTACAAGCTACTCATTATTTTTCAAAACTATAGACAAAATTTAAGGTCAGAATTGTTTTTTTCATCTTCCAGAGATAATTTACACTTCCTTCTGGTAAGTGCCTAGGAAAAATAGCAATCCAACCGAATTCAATTTCAGGATTCTGACTTTAGCATTTTCCTCACCAAAATTAGGACTGTACTGTCATGACACATTTTTTGGTCAGATTCACAACTAATTTCCAACAAAATTTTCACCTCAATTATAGAATCATTACCTATTCAGCCAAGTTTTGTTTAGACAACTTAATTGGCTAATACTTTTAATATCCAACTTCTCGGTAAGCAGTTTAGATAAGATATTCAGTATGTATAAGAGATAAGTACATTATTATCTGTGCATATAGACTTATGTACTTTAACTCTGAACAAAATATACTTGAAGTAGTTCACAACAATATCCCATAGTACAAAGAGTAACATTGATTAAATATTCAATAAAAGATATAAATAATTATGAATCCCAAAGAAATTAATCCATATAGAAATAGAGCTAAATCATCTTCTTCACTGTTTCTCAAAAAAGCATATCCAAATAAGGAAGTGCCTAGAACATTTTTCTACAATCATGGCTTTGTGTGTCTTAAATACAACACACAATTCATGTTTGTATGTCATAAACAACAGAGATGTTTTTATATCATAAACACTCCCTGTGAAAAAAAAATAATAAGGAAAATGAGATATTCGGTATGTCTGACAGTTATCTATGTCCTTATGTAGGTAATTCAGAAGAAACACTACAGATATCGCAACTACTACACTACAATAAGGGTTCAAGTCAAACTCCTCTGCTCCAAACCACCAACTCTGAACTATAATCCACCTCTTCTATGAGTCCAGTTATGCGTGGTCCTTCAGCTAAAATATCTTTACTGTTGTGTAAGGAAATACACATCTATGGACATTATTGCCTTACTTATTATAACTTAGTGGTCTTTTAATATACAAAATTTAAGTATATAAACTTGGGTAAATTTAGTGTAAAACACAATTATTACAATTCCATGGTCTTACCAATCATAGAATGGAACCCATGGTCCATCCAATAGTCTAGCACCACTATACTCTGAAGAGGAAAGATATAGAGGCCATATTTTCAAAAGAATATTGTTAAAATGGACACCAAAAGTATGTACTATATTCAGAAAAACAACCCAAAACACCATAATATCTGTGAAATATATGTATGTATATGAAGAATATATACATGATAATATATACATGAGAAATAAGGGTAATCAAGTGGAAAAAGTAGTCATTGATATCTATTATTGTTTGGATATGATATATCTCCCAGTAGATCCTGTGCTAATACAGGAATGTTCAGTGGTAAAATGATTAGATTATGAGCTGTGACATAATCAGTAGATTCATCCATTTGATGAATCAACAATTTCAATGGGTTTCTGTGTGATAACTGTAGGCAAGTGAGGCTTGGCTAAAGGAAGTAGGTCACTGAGAGTGTGCAATGAGGATTATATATTTTGTCCCTGGCTCCTCACACTTGCTTTCTCTGTCTCTTGTCAAAAGCTGAGTATCTTTCTTCTGCCACACCCTTCTACCATAATGTTCTGCCTCACCTCATTCCCAAAGCATTGGAGTCAGCTGACCATGGACTAAGATCTTTGAAACTATTAGCCAAAATAAATATTTCCTACTGGTAGTTGTTCTTGTTAGGTACTTTAGTCACAATGATGAAAAGCTGACTAACACAATAACTGTCTTCTACTATTGAAATGGATATGTTAAAGAACAGAAATTAGACACACTCTGAGATTCTCCACATAAAAAATTAAGATAGACATTGCAAAAAGGCAAATTTCAACATAACAGATAAAATGATGTTCAAAAACTTTAAATAATGTAAAATGATAACTCTTAAAAATTACAAGAAATTGTTGAGATAATAGTCTTAAAAAGTATGAGAAAGCTTGAAAAAAGTGTCAGAGTATATAAAAGTTATATCAGGAAAATAATAGGAATAAATAGTTTAAAATTTTCTTCCAAATCAAAGATTCTGTTCCTATCTAGAATAGTTTTCTCATGTTGTCAAATTATTGACTTAAAAAAAGTTATACCAGGAATTGATAAGCCAATTAGACTATCATGTATAAAGCACATACTTTCCCTTGCTCCTATAAGTTTTTAATTTTAAAACATAATATAAGGAATTTATTAAAGTTCTAATTCATTTTAATTTAATTGGCTTCAATAAAGATAAAGTTTCTTACTCAAACAAAATTCATAATAGTACACTTAAATGTGCAAAACTGTATTTCATTAAATGGAAATATGAAATGTATCAACATACAGCACTAACTTAACTTTCTTATCAATGCCCAATAAAATGAAAGAAACTTCACAAATTAAAGTTATTGAAAGAATAACTCTACACAAATGTGTACCAGAATGGCAGTCACTTTCACAATCTCATATAAATATTTTTATTTAAATAATTAAATTTATCATTTACCTTAATAAGCAAACCTTTAATGTCATGCTATGGTGCCATCAAAATAAATACACATATACATGCATATACACATATATTCATACATGTGCATGCATATATGTAGATCCACATATAGTCTGTTAACCAAGCAAAAAATCCTGTCCTATTCTATAGTCTCTGACATTATTTCCTAATCAAGGCAATTCTGAAGTAAATAAATGTGTTTCAAAACTTTAGAAACAAATATAGCATGTTTACCTTTTCAAGTATTTCCACTTTATGTGTAGTAATATAAAATTAATAATGTGGATATAGAAAGAATATCTCACAAACTGAAACTATATAGGACATATTAAAATAAAAATTTAAAATTTTCTTTCTCAATTATTATTATTGATTATAACAATGAGTATCATTTAAAACATGCCCAAGAACTTGAATAAATAATGAATGTATGCACTGTCCTTAAAACTGAAATAAAGGTACTCCATGCCTATGCATTCTTAATCCTATGAGCCCTACTTATTCTCCTACAAAACTATTCCCAGTTTAGTGTAGACAATACCAGTTTTTTCAATGCAGAATATATGTACCTATAAAAGACATACTTTTGTCATTTGGGAGGTGTTCATAATAAACATAAATAATATCATTCCAAGTGACTAATGACATTTCTATAATGTTAAATTGAAACCAGAATATACTTGCCTGACCAGGGTAATATCCATATCCTTTTGAAGAAGTTCGGTCTGTTTATTATTCAACTGTAATGATAGAGCATTATATTTACTCTGTGATACTTCAATTTCTTTCTTTGCTTCAATTAAATTGTCTTCAAAGGCCTAAAATTAGAGTACTTATATTATAATCAAACACAATAAACATGAAATATAACAATATCTGTTATATTTAACTATACTACTAAATGAGAGAAAACTTTAGTGTTTTAATGTTTTCACTTAATTAACAAAATTTTTGCCCAACAGATATACTAGTCAGATTTTTCTTCAAAAATAAAAAACAATATCATACCTTCCTGATATGGAGATTAAGAATTTGAAAAAAAATTGAAAAACTGAATATTTAGTTAATAAAATTATAATAAACTTATTTAATGAAGAAGTTCATTAAAGGAAAAATGAGCTTAATTATTTAAAAATTAGTCAAAAAATGGTAGTTATATCTTTATTTCATTGTTTCCTAGTTTTCAATGTATACACACAAATATACTCAGAGAAAAAAGGATAGGAGTACAAAGAAAAAATAGTTTTCTAATGTTTGAGACTCACAGCATGTTGTTCTCCTGATTTATGGTAAAATTTCACCTGAATTTCTTTAAATTTTCTTTAATATATTTTTTATTTATTTTAAATGCATTTCAAGTCATAGTACATATATAGAGCTCAATTTTCCATCTCTCTGATTGCAAACAAGATAGAGTCACACCATTTGTGTCTTCATACATGTACCTAGGGTAGTAATGTCCTTCTCATTCCACCATTTTTGCTACTCTCATGTCTAACATCCTCCCTGTCCCATCCAAAGTTCCTCAATTTCTCCCGTGCTCTTCATTTGTGTCTTCATACATGTACCTAGGGTAGTAATGTCCTTCTCATTCCACCATTTTTGCTACTCTCATGTCTAACATCCTCCCTGTCCCATCCAAAGTTCCTCAATTTCTCCCGTGCTCCTCACCCCCACCCCACTTATATATCAGCATCCACTAATCAGAGAGAACATTTGGCCTTTGGTTTTTTGGGATTGGCTTACTTCGCTTAGCATGATGTTCTCCAATTGCATCCATTTACTAGCAAATGCCATAATTTTACTCTATTTTCTTTTTTTTTTTTTAAATATTTATTTTTTACTTGTAGGTGGACACAATATCTTTATTTTATTTTTATGTGGTGCTGAGGATCGAACCCAGTGCCTCCCGCATGCTAGGCGAGCACGCTACCACAGCGCCATAATCCCAGCCCCTTACTCTATTTTCTTGCTGAGTAATATTCCATTGTGTATATATACCACAGTTTCTTTATCCATTCATCTATTGAAGGGCATCTAGGTTGGTTCCACAATTTAGCAATTGTGAATTTTGCTACTATGTTGAAGTGGCTGCATTACTGTAGTATGCTGTTTGAAGTCTTTAGAATATAGGCTGAGGAATGGGATAGCTGGGTCAAATGGTGGTTCCATTCCAACTTTTTGAGGAATCTCCATATTGCCTTCCAGATAGGTTGCACTAATTTGCAGTCCCATAGCAATGTTTTGGTGTGTTTTTTTCACCACATCTTCGCCAGCATTTACTGTTGCTTGTATTTTGGATAGCTGCCATTCTGACTGGGGTAAGATGAAATCTTAGAGTAGTTTTGATTTGCATTTCTCTAATTGCTAGAAATGTTGAACATTTCTTCATATATTTGTTTATTGAATATATATCTTCTTCTGAGAAGTTTCTATTCAGTGCCTTAGCCCATTTATTTATTGGGTAGTTTCTTTTTTTGATGTTAAATTTTTTGAGTTGTTTATATATCCTGGAGATCAGTGCTCTATCCAATGTGCATGTGGCAAAAATTTGCTCCCACAATGTAGGCTGTCTGTTCACCTCATTGATTGTTTCTTTTGCTGAGAAACGTTTTAGTTTAAATCCATCCCATTTATTGATTCTTGCTTTTATTTCTTGCGTTTTAGGAGTCTTGTTAAAGAAGTCGGGGCGTAATCAGACGTGATGAAGATTTGGGCCTACTTTCTCCTCAATTAGTACAGGGTCTCGTCTAATTCTTAGGTCTTTGATCCACTTTGAGTTGAGTTTTGTGCATGGCAAGAGACAGGGGTTTAGTTTCATTTTGCTGCAGATGAATTTCCAGTTTTCCCAGCACCTTTTGTTGAAGAGGCTATCTTTTCTCCAATGCATGTTTTCAGCACCTTTGTATAATATGAGATAACTATATTTATGTGGGTTAGTCTCTGTGTCTTTTATTCTGTACCATTGATCTGCATGGTCTATTTTGGTGCCAGTACCATGCCATTTTTGTTACTATAGATGTGTAGTATAGGTTAAGGTCTGGTATTGTGATGCTTCCTGCTTCACTCTTCTTGCTAAGGATTACTATGGCTATTCTGGGTCTCTTATTTTTCCAAATAAATTTCATCATTGCCTTTTCTATTTCTATAAGAAATGACTTTGGGATTTTAATTGGGATTGCATTGAATCTGTATAGTGCTTTGGGTAGTATGGCCATTTTCATAATATTAATTCTGCCCATCCAAGAGCATGGGAGATCTTTCCATCTTCTAACATCTTCTTCAATTTCTTTCTTTAGTGTCTTGTAGTTTTCATTGTAGAGGTCTTTCATTGCTCTTGTTAGATAGATTCCCAAGTTTGTTTTTTTTTTTTTTTTTGAGGCTATTGTGAATGGAGTGGTTTTCCTGATTTCTCTTTCAGAGAATTCATTGCTAATGTATAGAAATTCATTTGATTTATGGGCACTGATTTTATATCCAGAAATGAAGTGAATTCATTTATTAATTCTAGAAGTTTTCTGGTGGAATTTTTTGGATCCTCCAAGCATAATATTATGTCATCGGAAAATAATGATAGTTTGAGTTCTTCTTTCCCTTTTCGTATCCCTTTAATTTCTTTCATCTGTCTAATTACTCTGGCTAGAGTTTCAAAGACTGTATTGAATAAGAGTGGTGAAAGAGGGCATCCCTGTCTTGTTCCAGTTTTTAGAGGGAATGCTTCCAATTTTTCTCCATTTAGGATGATGTTGGACTTAGGTTTAGCATAGATTGCTTTTACAATGTTGAGGTATGTTCCTACTATCCCTAGTTTTTTTAGTGTTTAAAACATGAAAGGGTGCTGCATATTGTCAAAGACTTTCTCTGCATCCATTGATAAAATCATGTGATTCTTATCTTTAAGTCTATTGATGTGATGGATTACGTTTATTGATTTCCGTATGTTGAACCAAACTTGCATCCCTAGAATGAACCCCACTTGATCACGGTGCACTATTTTTTTAATACGTTTTTGTATGCGATTTGCCAAAATTTTATTGAGAATTTTTCCATCTATCTTCATCAGGAATATTGGTCTGAAATTTTCCTTTCTTGATGTGTCTCTGTCTGGTTTTGGTATCAGGGTGATGTTAGCCTCATAGAATGAGTTTGGAAGGGTTCCCTCCTTTTCTATTTCATGGAATAATTTGAGAAGTATTGGAGTTAGTTCTTCTTTATAGGTCTTGTAGAACTCGGCTGAAAATCCGTCTGGCCCAGGTCCTGTCTTGGTTGAAAGGCTCTTGATGGCATCATCTATTTCCTTGCTTGTAATTGATGTGTTTAAGTCGTGAATATCCTCCTGATTCAGTTTGGGTAGGTCATATGCCTCTAGAAATTTGTCGGTGTCTTCAGGGTTTTCTATTTTAAAGGAGGATAGATTTTCAAAATAGTTTCTAATTATCCTCTGTATTTCAGCAGAGTCCGTCATGACATTTCCTTTTTCATCACAAATTTTAGTAATTTGGATTTTCTCTCTCCTTTTCGGTAGGGTGGTTAAGGCTTTGTCAATTTTATTTATTTTTTCAAAGAACCAGCTTTTTGTTTTGTCAATTGTTTGAATTCTTTCCTTTGTTTCAATTTCATTGATTTCAGCCCTGATTCTTATTACTTCCTGTATTCTACCTCTTTTGGTATTGGTTTGTTTTTCTTTTTATAGGGCTTTGAGATGTAGTATCAAGTCGTTGATTTGTTAACTTTTTCTTCTTTGAATAAATGAGCTTAATGCAATGAACTTTCCTCTTAGCACTGCCTTCATAGTGTCCCAGAGATTTTGATATGTTGCATCAGAATTTTCATTTACCTCTAAGAATTGTTTTATCTCCTCCCTGATGTCTTCTGTTACCCATGCATCACTCCATAGCACATTATTGAGTCTCCAGGTGTTGGAGTAGCTTCTTTTTTAAAAACTGTCATTAATTTCTCATTTCATTCCATTGTGGTCCGATAAAATGCAGAGTAGTAGCTCTATTTTCTTGTATTTGCTAAGACTAGCTTTGTGGCATAGCATATGATCTATTTTGGAGAAGGATCCATGTGCTGCTGAGAAAAAGTGCATTGGCTTGTTGAAGGATGGAATATTCTATACATGTCTGTTAAGTCTAGATTATTGATTGTTCTATTGAGTTTTGTAGATTCTTTGTTTAGTTTTTGTTTGGAAAATCTATCCAGTGGTGAGAGAGGTGTGTTAAAGTCTCCCAGTACTATTGTGTTATGGTCTATTTGATTCTTTGAGAAATATTTGACGTACATGACTGCCCCATTGTTTGGGATATAGCTATTTAAGATTTTTATGTCTTATTGATGTATGATTCCCTTAAGCAGTATGAAAGGACCTTCTTTATCCCTTTTCACTAACTTTGGTTTAAAGTCCACTTTATCTGATATGATGATGGAAACCTCTGCTTGTTTATGCAGTCAATGTGAGTGATACATTTTTTTCCATCCTTTCACCTTCAATCTGTGAGTGTCTCTTACTATGAGATGAGTCTCTTGGAGGCAGCATATTGTTGGGTCTTTTTTTTTAACCCAATCTGCCAGTCTATATCTTTTAATTGCTGAGTTTTTAATTGACATTGACATTCAGTGTTATTATTGAGACATGGCTTATACTACCAGGCATTTTGGTTTATTCTTAGTTTTTAACTTGACTGGGTTTCTCCTTTGATTGGCCTTTCCTTTGGTATAGTTCCTCCCTTTGCAGGTTTTTTATTGTTGTTTTTCATTTCCTCCTCATGGAATATTTTGCCAAGAATGTTCTGTAGTGCAGGCTTTCTTGCTGTAAGTTCTTTTAATTTTCATTTATCTTGGAAGGTTTTTACTTCATCATCAAATATAAAACTTAATTTTGCTGGATATAAGATTCTTGGTTGGCATCCATTGTCTTTCAGAGCTTGGTATATGTTGTTCCAAGCTCTTCTAGTTTTAAGGGTCTGAGTTGAAAGTCTGCAGAGATCCTAATTGGTTTCCCCCTACATGTAATCTGATTCCTTTCTCTTGTGACTTTTAAGATTCTCTCCTTATTCTGAATGCTAAGCATTTTCATTATGATGTAACTTGGTGTCGATCTGTTGTGATTTTGTACATTTGGTGTTCTGTAAGCCTCTCTTATTTAATTATCCAAGTTGTTCTTCATGTTTGGAAAATTTTCTGATATTATTTCATTGAATAGATTGCTCATTCCTTTGGTTTCAAATTCTATGCCTTCCTCTATTCATGGGTGGGGTCCTGTGATGGCTTGCAGTTGGGGTCCTTTGCAAACCCTGGGGCCTGGCGACCCTGCGGGCATGCAAGTGGAGTACCTGCGTGGAGGCAGCTGTCGGATGTCCTCTAAAAACTCACTGAGAAACAGTGTTTCCACTATAAACCCAAGTCCTGGAGAGACTAGGAATGCCACAGTTGTCCAGGCCTACATCTTGGAACCTATCTCTGAATTTCTTTAAATTTGACATTTTCCATCTGATCATTCTCTAAATCTTTTTACATTTTGAAATCATTTTGAAACATGATTTTTAACATATAAAATTAATTTCATTGTTATGCAGAATAACTTAAAGTTTATTTTTAAATAGATTATGCCCACATAAAAATCATACATTCATTATTTTCAAAAGTAAGCAACAGGCTTTAGGTTTAAGCACTATAAACTCCCATTCAATCACAAAAAAACAATGAAAGATATATAAGCAGGTAGATAAATGGAGGAAGAAAAGAGATTGGCAGGAAAGGAAGGAAAGTAGGTAGACAGGTTTGTTTGTTTATGGGGGCTGTATTTCTTAAGGGAGAAGAAAAGCTTAAAACACTAAAAAATAAAAGAAATTATACTAATAGTTCTCATACGGAGTATCAAGAGCTAATAAAATGACTTTCTCTCTATGCCCTTCTTACTCTTTAGAAGTGGCTAAATGTTTAATCATTGAGATGTGATTAGTAGTAAATGCACTAACATGTTTGGCATGGAAGAATTCAGACCCATAAAATAAAAATGAGAACTATAGAAGGGTTCTTGCACTTAAAAACAAATGAAAAATTCTGTGATTGTGTCTGAGAGACATAAAAGAAAATTTTTAAAGCACCACAGATAGGGTTTAGGCAAAATTGCCCATCTCAAGATTTACTCTGAATTATGTCAATAACAGAGAGGGACAGGAGCCCTCAGATGATGAAAAAGTATCCCAAAGTGCCCAGAACCTCAACATTGCCTAAAAGATACAAATGAATACCATGGGGAATAAAAGGAATATTAACATATTCCCACTCAAGATGAACTCAAAGAAAATCTAAACTTCTAAAGGAGGATCAACAAAGTGAACACTTTTTTAACAAGCTTTGCCAATTTATTTCTATAACAAGAATAAGCAAACAGACCAAATAAATGTAAAACAGAGTACACAAGCAGACCAAATTATACTGAAATTTGATAGAAGATGGAAGTGTCTTTCTAAATCCTTGGAGGAAAACTAGTCTATTAAATAAAAGCCAATTATACTATTCTGATTAAATAGAAACCTTCCTGACGTAGACCCTAAACACCTTCCACCTTTCCATATTTCTCTTCATTCCAAATATTACTATGTGACAAAGTTTGCCATTTTATTGTTTGTGTGTTTATTTCAGACCTCTTACCATTAGAATATAAGTGCAATAAAAGCAGGATTTTTTAAAAAAATATTTATTTTTTAGTTGTAGGTGACAGAATATCTTTATTTTATTTTTATGTGGTGCTGAGGATCGAACCCAGTGCCTTATGCGCGCTAGGCGAGCACGCTACCGCTGCGCCATAATCCCAGCCCCAAAAGCAGGATTTTTTTATACTGTTTCTTAGTTGCTTTTCAATACCAGATACATAATGAATGGATATTCAATAAATAATTACTAAATATAAAGAACAGTAACATTATCTTCTCTGGATTTCTACTAATATCTCCAAGCCCTGTTCCTTGGTATCAAAAGAGTATCACACTTCCTCCAAATTTCTTCCATTCAACAATTCCATAAGATGTAAGATCAAATCACAAGAAAAATAACTTTCTGCAACACCAGCCTAACCAAACTTCACTAAACTTATAGCAGGTGCTGTCATTTTTGTGTCTTTCCCCCATAAAGTCCCATTCTTTCCCCAAGTTTGAGAAGACACCCATTGTGGTTCTTCCTGTAGTAACAACTTAATACACTACTCATATGTTTGGTTTTAAAATTTTTTCTTTTGTAAATTTGTTTAAAAATTTGACATTTTTGTGCTGTAACTCAGAAACAGTGTGGACAGAATTAAAGATGTCTCATCTTTATATAGGTAGAGTAACAAGGGACAATTGTTTCTACCCTACCTGTGGAGATTAAAGCCAACTAGATGAGTAAGCCTTCCTGAAGTTCCTGTGTTCTGAAATATTTCTTAAGCATGAATGGTAACTTTATTTCTGGGTTAAGATCCATCATCAGCCCCAGTGAATCTCTTGCTTTTATTTGCCTTTGATGGCTTTCCATGAGATAGACTAATTAGCTGTTTGTATCTGAATAGGACCTTTTCACTTCTGCTTTCAGAACCCACTTTCACAACAAACAGCCCCCTTTTTTTAAAACCTGAAATAATTTAGAAATATAACAGCATCTCAGTCTTGTGGAACAAGTTTAAACTACCCAGTAAACAGCACTTTAGAACACAATCCTCTGAGGAATTAGGAAGGCCTTTAAGGAAGAGAGCAATACTCACTACCCAGTGACTTTCTTTAACCAACTCTAATGATAGATATAACACACTTTCTACTGAATAAAGATGAAACTCTATTCACTTTATATATTATCACTTACATTATTCATGGCAAAAGAGTACCATAGCAGGAGCAATATCTAATAAATACATAAATGCCTCCCTCCACCTACCCATTCAAATTTGACTATAATTTGGGGGGCTTTGACAAGTCATAAATCACTCCAATTCAGATCATTCCAATTAACATAATACAGAGATATCTCCTTTAAAATTAGTTTTTCTACATTTAAAGTCTTCACTTCCCCTCATGGAAAAAGTAATGAGATTTTTTAGTAATAATTCCCCATTTATTTAATATCCTCTCATCTTGTTTCTGTTCCCTGACTTCTGCCCCCAAAGTTAAAAAATTATAAGAAAAAATTGTTCAGAAAAAGTCATTCTGTTTTAATTTGCATAATCTGGAACATACAGACCAGATAAATCATTAAAATATCTAAGATTAAGTAAAAAGGTTAAATTGCATTTATTTCACTTGAAAAAAAAATGCGTGAAGGTTCTACTTCTAACATGGTGTGGCATGAGACGCTTCAGAGATGTATAACCTAGAGAAAAAAAGTATAACTGTTGAAAATTTCACAAAAACAAATATTTGAAGTCTCTGAAAATTGTCCTAAGAACATATAGTATATGAAGGAATATGATTTATGAAAACACAAAATGTCCATTAAGAGCAGTGAGAATCTCTGGCATTTGAAGCAGGACCTATTCACAACCATTCAACTTCTAGCTTATTTAATAGAAACACATCCAAGAACAAATACATTTCCACAGATCAGTGATGTCACTGCATTTGTCATCTTCCTCCCTCAGCTCCTGACCTCCTAACTATCCTGTCACTACTCATAGAACAGAAGATCTTCTCTTGGTAGTAGGCAAAGAATACTAGACCAATGGCCTCAACCACACTCATATTAGATCACTCAGATGTAGGAAGTTCCACATACTAAGAACCAAACCAAGAAGACAGAAAAGTACCACCCCAATGAGCACCCTTCTCATAAAGGTATCACTTGAAGTAAGGGAGTCATTTTTCTTAATCTACTGTCCAAAATGTTGGTACAGATATTTCCTCCAGGAATAGAAGCGGACAATAAGAACAAAGAGATAAGAAGTTCCTTCATACTAAACTGACTTTGCTTGAAATTGAGTTTGGAGAAATTAAGCATTAGTCACAGTGCCTCAAAATAACTGAATTTGGGGGTAAAAAGTTAAAAGGAAATTTTATCTCTATAACAGTAAAAAGACATAATGTAGAGGTATTAGTTTACCACACAGAAGTAGAAAAAGACAGTTAGTGGAGTCCTCCTGGGTTAAAAAAATTCTCAAAGATTGGTTTCAAAAACTATCCCTACAAGCCAGGCAATTAGGTAAGAAAAAAATAAGTAAAAGTCACCCTGATTAAAAAGGAAGAAGTAAAACTACTCTTTTCACAGATTGTATGATGCTACATATAAAAAATCCTAAGAGTCATAAAAAGAAATTCAAAACTGTTAAAACTAATAACAAAATAAAATTGGGAAAAGTCCTTGATCACAAAATCAATATGCAAAAATTAGTCACATTTCTACATGCCAACAATAATCAGAAAAGAAAATTAAGAAAATAAATTTATTTCAACAAAATCAAAAGAATACTTAAAAATACATTTTAACTAGGTAAAATACTTGTACATTGAAAATTACAAAACTTTTTCTTTAAATTACATAGGACACAAATAAATAGAAAAACATTTCATGTTGCTAGTTGGTATCCAAAGTAATCTGAAAAGTTGATGCAATCCCAATCTATATCAAAAAGGTACTTTTTGCAGAAATTTTAACTATCATCCTAATATTCATACAAAATATGAAGGAACCCTAAATACCCAAAACAATATTTTAAAAGAATAACAATGTTGGAGGACTGTATTTCTTCATTTGAAACCATGTTACAAAACCATAATAATAAGAACACTATGATACTGGAATTCAGATATATTGACCAACAGAATAGAGTCTAGAAATAATTCTTTCTATATTTAGTAAAATTATTTTTCACAAGGATACCAAGAACACTCAATCAAGATAGGCAAGGGAGTTCATTACAACTAGATTTATCCTGGAAAAAATAGTAAAGGAAGTTCTTCAGATTGAAGTGAAAGGAAGTAAGGCAGTAACTGAAAGTCATATGAAGAAATAAAGATTTTCAGCAAAGGCAAATACATAGCAAGTATAAAAGTCACTGTTATCAAATGTTTGCTTGTAACTCAAATTTTTGTTTTCAACATTATTTCAAAGATAAATACATTTTAGAATGTATACATCTATATTACTAAGCACATGATATATAGAGAGAGGTAATTTGTGACAACAACAACAAAGCATAGGGAAAGAACTATAAAGGAGCAGGGTTTTAATAAGGTTTTACAGACTACTAGTATCAACTCAAACTAGATGTCAGTACATTTAGGATAGAAAATGCCAACAAAATACACACACAAAAAATGACAAATGAAACAAAGAAGGAAAGGACAGACAAAAACACAACTGCCAAAGAAAAGAAAAAGAAATAAGAAAACGGCAGAAGGTAGTTCTTACTCTCTAACTATAAAAATACTAAAAATAAATGGAAATCAAAAAGATAGTGGAAGGCAGCTAGGCAGCAAGTCCCGATCGCCTTACAACACAGAAAGGAGGTAGCAAAGGGAAAGTAGGTTTGAGAGGTGGATGTCAAAATAGAGGCTCTAAGACTCAATACTACTAAGTCTGAGACCTATAGAGACTGGAAGATAGGTTACCAGAGTAGAAAATAAGTGTTGAGTCCCCTAACCAGAAACCTGAACCAGGGTAGGAGAAAGGGGGAACAGAGACAGTGGGAGCAGAAAAACTCTTAAGCTCATCCACTTAAAAATATTTGGAAAAGGCTGGGATTGTAGCTTAATGGTAAAGCACTTGCCGAGCATGTGTGAGGCCCTGGGTTTGATTCTCAATAAATAAATAAATGTCCATTGACAACTAAAAATAAAAAAAATCTGGAAAAGCAGACAAAATTTAAAGCATGACAGGAACAGCAGGGTCCTTAAAACAGAGCAAAGAGCTAAAAACCAACTCATGAATATAAACCTGAGCCAGAAGTCCAAAGCCACTTTTTGGAACATTTAGCAGACTAGCCGCCCTCTCAAATCAACAATGTGTCTTTCCATGGCCAGATAGCTGCAAGTTAAACCAAAGGGAATTCCTTTGCAGTGGTACCTTAAGACCCTGGGCAGAAAGAATTTCTAGAAGGACCAATATTAGCCAAAAATCACTGAATTTCTCCCCCTTCCCCACCAACAAAGGGAGTGGCATGGAGCAGACCTGTGCCAGGAAATGGGCCTAATCCAGTGTCCTGCTCAGCATCTGCAACCCAAGAAAGCTCTGTGCAGTGTCCATTCAACTCGGAGATACAGCAACAAAGCAGCTTAGATTCCAGCAGAGGAAAGCATATTCACCAGGACCACAACAGCCTTAACCACTGACACTGAAGGAAGCACCCTGGGAAGCCTAAGGCCTGTCCCTGGGCTGTACCAGAGGGAAACTGCCTGAAATCCAGTGACATATAGACCCAGTTCCTGAATGGTAATAGCAGCAAATGTAAGGCTACTAGACTAAGTCCCCTGAATACCCAGGAAACTTAAATGGAAGACACCTGCAAAGATAACCAAAGGAAGATCAATTAAGGAGGAAAATTACCCAAGTCTAGGCAACAGGAAAAGAATCCTCCCAGACTAACCCATGATCACAACTGGAGAGTGAAAGGGCATTGTTTGGATACTGGCAGAAACTTGCATCAGACATAGTCAACAGAGGAAGTTAACACCTGCAATTCATAACCTGGAACAGTGGAAACTAGAGTCCACATGAACCACCTGAGTTCCTTCACAACAGTACTACAGACAATAGCGTTGGCAAGGGGAATACTTCCGTACCACAGAACACTCATGGAGAAGCCACAACCAGAATTCCTATGCTCACAATCACCAGGATCTTTACCTCAATGAAAAGGATACTACAGAAGGGAGCAGGTACATGATGACCTACAGCAATCACAGGGACACTTCAGCATCTTCATCTTGAACTCCTTCACATTATTGAAACAACCAAGCCACAACACTGCACCCTCTAAGCAGTCAGCTGTAAGTCCCTGAGCTGACAAACCAGAATCAGCTGGTGGGAGGTTCATAACAACTAGGGAATTGGTTCCTATGCCCCTGTAACTCTGGAGAGATCCATAGCAAAGCCTAATGGACATCTGTTAAATGTATAAACCCCAATGAAATCCAAACCAAGATTCAACAAGAATTTACTTAACATTGACATGGTTTAATATAAATAACTCTAACATCAATTTTTATCATATTATTATCACTTTATCTTGAATAATAATTATTACCCCAATAGCCAACATTGTATCTTCAACCCACTTGAAAATGTATTTTATCTAATGGTTTAAAGCATTAATTGGAACAATCTTCCTATCTTTGTTTCCCTAGCTGTAGTTTATACTTGTTCCTTTTAGCCCCTACCAGTCCTCCTGAATAATCTGCTACTACTTCAAATACCCACCATCAATCTATTTCTCCCTTCTACCCTGGTATGAATTATTTTATATCTTTTCTTTTTTTCTTTCTTACTGGTTTTTTTTTCCGTCTCTCTTATTCCCTCTCCTTTTTGCTCAATATTTCTTATTCCTGCATATTTAAGGTTACAGTAATTTTACTAAATTTAATAACTAATTTTTTTTACCTATTCCAGAACTTTATTACAAGCTTATACCTGGATTTGAGGAACTGTGGAGAAAAAGAGCAATCAGTGTTTATTTCTCGTAAGGTTTAATAGTATGAGGCTTGGCTCTGAAGTGATTATAGTAAATATGGTCAAGTAGCATCTCTTAAAGTGGTGCTTATATTGGGATCAGCAGGTCCTGCACTGACTAAAAATATTGATATCTGAATATCTGCCCAATGCAGGGCACCAAAGAGAATGAAACTCACAAAGTAGTCCCTCCCTAAAAATAATAAACAAGAATTATACCAATAGGTGGGTAGACATACAAGCAATGTGAAAAAGCAAAGGAAGAAACCATCACAAACAGACCATATGCTTCAACAACTCCACTGACATCACAATAGAGGAAATGTGAGAGAGAGAATTTAGAAAGTTCACATTTAAAATGTTCTATGAGCTAAAAGAATATGTAAGGTGAAATCAGAGAGAAAATACAGAAAGTAAAAGATCCTTTCAATAAAAATATAGAGATTTTGAAAAAGAACCAAACAGAAATCTTAGAAATGAAAGACTCAATAAACCAAATTAAAAGTTCAATGGAAAGGACCACCAATGGATTAGGTCACTTTGAAGATAGATTTTTGAGGCCTCTAAAATAAAGTGCCAAATCTTGAAAATAAAATTGACCATAAAGAAAAGATATTAAGATACCATGACCAGAATATGCAAGAAATCTGGGATAATATCAAAAGGCCAATTTAAGAATTATTGGGGTAGATGAAGGCTAGGAAACATATGATAAAAAGACAGGCAATCATTTCAATGAATTAATACCAGAAAAATTTTCAAACACTAAGAATGAGATGGAAATTCAAATACAAGTGGCATATAGGACTCTGAATATACAAAATCAGAATAGATCCACTCCAAGAAACATTATATGAAAATGCCTAACATACAAACTAAGGGTAGAATTTTAAAAGCTGCGAGAGAAAAATAGCTGGCCAGATTTAAAAGTAAACCAATCTAGATTTCAACTGATTTCTCAACCCAGATCCTAAAACCATGAGGACTTAGAATAATAAACACCAAATCTGAAAGGAAATAAATGCCAACCAAGAATACTATACATAGCAAAATTAAGCTTCAGGTTTGAAGATGTAATAAAAACCTTCAATGATAAACATGTTAAAATAATTCATAACTAGAAAGCCAACACTACAAAACATACTCAATGAAATATTTGATGGAGAAGAAATGAAAAATAAAATTAAAACCAGCATTTGGAGGAAACACTAGAAGAAAAGTCAATTAAAGGACAATTACCAATTTGAGCATTAAAAATCAAAATGGCAGGAAATAAAATCAGCTCTCAATATAACAATGAATATAAATGGTCTACATTCTTCAATCAAAAAATATAGACTGGCAGGGAGTTGGATTGTGGCTCAGTGGTAGAGCGCTCTCCTAGCATGTGTGGGAAACTAGGTTTGATCCTTAGCAGCACATAAAAACAAATAAAATAAAGGTACTGTGTCCATCTACAAATAAAATATTTTTAAAAGACAGATTGGCAAGTTGGATTAAAAATCAAACCCAATAATATGCATGTCTGTAAGATGTTCACCTCATAGGCAAAGACAACCACAGCCTGAAGGTGAAAGTATGGGGAAAGACATACCATTCATATGGGACTCGCAACATCCAGGGGTAGCTATTTTCATATCAGACAAAGTGGACTTCAAACCAAAATAAAAAACAAAAGAGAATCAGAAGAGACAAAGAAGGTCACTTCATACTGCTTAAGGGAATCACACAGCAACAAGATATAATTATTGTTAATATTTATGCCCCAAACAATGGAACGCCTATGTATATAAAATAAACCCTTCTCAATATTTAGAATCAAATAGACCACAACATAATGATACAAGGTGACTCTCTCACCACTGGACAGATCATCCAACCTAAAGTAAAGAAAGATTCTACAGAAATAAAAAATATTATTAAGAATATGGATCTAATAGACATCTATATTTCATCCATCAACAACTGAACTCACTTTCTTCTCAGCACACGGAACATTTTCTAAAAGAGACCATATTTTAGGTCACACAGCAATTCTTAGCAAATAGAAAAAGTAGAGATAATTAAATCATACTAGAATGAAATGAGAAATCAATGACAATAAATAGAAGCTACTCTAACACCTAGAGACTACAAAATGTGTTATTTAATGATGAAGAAATAATAAAAGAAACCAGAGAACAAAATAAAAAAAAATTCTAAGAAGTAAATGAGAAGAGTGATAGAACATATCAAAAATCTAGGGCAGTATAAAGGCAGTTTTAAGAAGCAAGATCACAGCACTGAGCTCATACATTAAAAGAATATACAGATACCAAATAAATAATCTAACATTACATATCAAGGCCCAGAAGAAGAATAAACACCAAAATCACTAGAAGACAGGAAATAATTAAAATCAGAACTGAAATCAATGAAATTGAGAATAAAATCACACGATAAGAGATCGACTAAACAGAGATAAACAAAAAATTTTTTGAAAGGATAAGTAAGATTGATAAACCCTTAGCCAAATGTACCAAATTAAGAGGGAGAGGACTCAAATTAACAATATTGAGAAAAATAAAAAAGGAAATATCTCCACAGACTCTACTGAAATCCAGAGGATCATCACAAACTATTTTGAAATGTATACTCCAATAAGCTAGATAATCTCAAAGATATTGACAAATTCTTCTCATATGACCTACCCAAATTGAACAATGATAATATAGAAAATTTAAACACATCAACATCAAGTAATGAAATTGAAGCAAATATCAAAAGCCTTCCAACAAAGGAAAGCCCAGGACTGGATGTATTTCTCAGCTGAGTTCCATCAGACCTTTAAAGAAAAATTAATACCAATCCTCCTCAAATTTTTCCATGAAATATAAAAGAAGGGAACACTGCCAAACTCATTTTATAAAGCTAAAATAAGACAAAGACACATGAAGGAAAGAAAACTTCAGACCAATATCCCTAATGAACACAGATGCAAAATCTTTTAATAAAACACTGGCAAATCACATACAAAAACACATTTAAAAGATAGTGCACCATGACCAAGGGGGTTTCATCCCAGGGATGCAACATATGGAAATCAATAAATGCAATGCACCACCTAAATAGCCTTAAAGACAAGAATCAGATAATTACCTCAAAAAACATTTGACAAAGTACAGCACCCATTCATATTTAAAACAAGGACAACATTACACTGAATGGAGAAAAACTGAAAACATTTCCCCTAAAAACAGGAAGAAGTCTAGGATACCCACTTTCTGCTTCTATTCAACATAGTCCTAGAAACTCTAGCCAGAGCAATCAGGCAACAGAAGGAAATTGAACAGATACAAATAAGAAAAGAAGAGCTCAAATGCTGACAACATGATCCTAAATTTATGAGACCCAAAAAATTCCACAATAAGAATCCTAGAGTTCATAATTCGATTCAGCAAAATAGCAGGATACAAGATAAATACTCATAAATCAATCATATTCCTATACTCAAATAATGAATCTGCCAAAAAAGAAATTAGAAAACCATTTCCATTCACAATAATCTCAATAAAATAAAATATTTCAGAATTAATCTAACAAAAGTGGTAAACCTCCACAAAGAAAACTATAGAACACCAAAGAAAGAAATTGAAGAAGAACTCGGAAGAAGGAAAGACTTCCCATGTTCTTGGATAGGCAAAATTATTATTGTCAAAATGGCCATATTATGAAAAGGGCTAAAAGATTCAATGCAGTTCCCACCAAAATTCAAATGACATTTTTCACAGAACTAGAAAAAGCAGTTATAAAATTAATATGGAAAAATAACAGACCCAGAATTGCCAAAGCAATCCTTAGTGAAAAAAGCAAAGCAGGGGGACATCACAATACTGGGCCTCAAATTATACTACAGAGCTACAGTAACAAAAACAGCATGACACTAGCATCAAAACAGGCATGAAAACAAATGAAATACAAGACACAGAGACAAACCCACATAAATACAAGTTATCTGATACTAGACGAAGGCTCTAAAAGCAAATGTTGGAGAAAAGATAGCCATTTTTAACAAATGGTGCTGGGAAAACTGAAAATCCCTATGTAGAAGAATGAAATTTAATTCCTATCTCTCACCATGCACAAAACTCAACTCAAAGTAGATCAAAGACCTAACAATCAGATAAAAAACCCTGCAACAGATAGAAGAAAATGCTGATTCTAATATATCAGCACAGGAACCAACTTCTTTAACAAGACATCTAAAGCATAAGAAATAAAATAAAAAAGCAATGTGTGATGGCATCACATTAAAATGCTTCTGCACAGCAAAGGAAACAAGAGTGTGAAGAGAGGGGAGGCAAGATGGCGGCGTAGAGAGAGGCACCTTCCAGTCTCGCTAAACTACAGACCAAAATTTTGCTTCAAAAACTTCTTCCAACCAACTTTTCGGCAGTGGATTACAGCCATCAGCACGGAAAATTTAACTTTTGAGTGGAAGCAGTGCGGGCGGTCCTCACCGGAGCACGTCTCCAGCGGCAGCGG
>CM053399.1:136744051-136819372 GCA_028644305.1 Xerus rutilus | reverse complement strand
AATAAGAGAGAATAAAATTATGGCATTTGTAGGCAAATGGATGGAATTGGAGAACATTATGCTTAGTGAAGTAAGCCAATCCCAAAAAACTAAATGCCAAATGCTCTCTCTGATTAGTGGATAAGAATACATAAGGGGGGGTGGGAACGGGAAACATAGGAGAAATGCAGGAACTCTAAACATGGTTGGGGGAGGGGGGAGGAAGGTAAGGGAAAAGGGCATAGTAATGATGGTTATTTGAGATGGTCTTTACTACCCCTGACACATCTATGAAGACTCTAATGTTGAGACTTTATTTGGTTTGCAATCAGAGAAATGGAAAAACAGAGATCTGGTTATGTACTATGACTTGAAATGCATTTAAATAAAAAAAAAATAAAAATAAAAGAATAAAAAAAAAAAAAAAAAGAGTGTGAAGAGAGAGCCTACAGAAAGGAAGCAAATCTTTGCCACCTGCTCCTCAGATAAGGCATTAATATCCCAAATATGCAAAGAGTGAAAAAACATTTAGCATCAAAAAAATAACAAAATCAATAAATGAGCAAAAGAACAAAACAGATAATCCTCAAAGGAAAAAATACAAATGGTCAACAATCATATGAAAAAAATGTTCAACATCTCTAGCAATTCTAAAAATGCAAATTAAACTTTCATTGAGATAAGCCGGCGCGGTGGCTCATGCCTGTAATCCCAGCACTTAGGGAGGCTGAGGCAGGAGGATCGTGAGTTCAAAGCCAGCCTCAGCAAGGGCGAAGCGCTAAGCAACTCAGTGAGACCCTGTCTCTACATAAAACACAAAATAGGGCTGGGGATGTGGCTCAGTGTTTGAGTGCCCCTGAGTTCAATCCCTGGCACAAAAAAAAAAATTACATTGAGATTATATCTTACTTCAATCAGAATGGCAATTATCAAGAATAGAAATAATAAATATTGGGGAGGATGGGAGGGCAGTATACTCATACATTGTTTGTGGAACTGCAAATTAGTGCATCTACTCTAGAAAGTAGCATGGAAATTCCTGAAAAAGCTATGAATGGAACCACTATATGACCCAGCTACCCGACTCAAAGGAAAATGTCCAGAAGAAGATTTAGAATCAGCATACTGCAATGATGCAGCCACATCAACGTTTATAGCAGCACAACTCACAATAGCCAAGCTATGGAAAAAACCAAGATACCCTTCAACAGGTAACAGTGACCTTCTTTTACTCTTCTAATTAATTCTTGGTAGAAATATGCTTTGTAAGGTATGAAAATAGCTACTCCTTCTTGTTTCTACTGTCCAAATGAATGAAATTTTTTTTCCATAATTTTACCTTCAGCATGTTGATGTCTTTACCTATGAGTCCTTTGCACATGGTTGTATATTGCATTTCAATCCATTCAGCTAATGTCTGTCTTTTAGTTGGGGAGTTGAGACCATTAACATTCAGCATCAATATGGATATGTTTGTGGTTTCCTGCCATTTTGGGTTTTTTGCTTCATTTTTTTCTGTCTTAGTTCTCATTTAGTGGGCTGTTCCTCCACTGAACTCTCTGTTTGAGAGCTTTGGGATTATTTTTTTTTGTACTGGCGACTGAACTCAGGGACACTCAACCACTGAACCACATCCCCAGCCCTATTTTGTATTTTATTTAGAGACAGGGTCTCACTGAGTTGCTTAGTGCCTCACCATTGCTGAGGCTGGCTTTGAACTCACAATCCTCCTGCCTCAGCCTCCTAAGCGGCTGGGATTACAGGAGTGTGCCACTGTGCTCAGCCAGGATTGTTTTTTAGTTCTTTTGTATGTAGTTTATCTTTGAGTGTTCTTTGTACTGCTGGCTTGGTGCTCAAGAATTTCTTTAGTTTATTCTTATCATGGAAAGTTTTAATCAACAGTCATAAATCAATAGCTTTCCTATATTCCAACAGTGATTCAGCTAAAAAAGAAATCAGGAAAATCATTCCTCTGCTATAATCATAAAAATATAAACACCTTGGGAATTAATCGGTTCAATGAGGTAAAAGACCTTTACAATGAAAATTATAGAACATAGAAGAGAGAAATTGAAGAAAACCTTAGAAGATGGAAAGACCTCTCATGCTCTTGGATAGGCAGAATTAATATTGTCAAAATGGCCATACTACCAAAAGTGTTATAGAGATTCAATGAAATCACCATCAAAATACCAGTGACATTCTTCACAGAACTAGGAAAAATAGTTCTAATATTCATTTGGAAGATTAAGAGACCCACAATAGTCAAAGCAATTCTGAGCTAGAACAGCAATGCAGAAGGCATCACAATACCTGATTTGAAATTATACTACAGAGGTATAATAACAAAAACAGCATAGCATTGGCATCAAAATAAATATGAAGACCAAGAAGACAGAACAGAAAACACAGAGACAAATCCACATACTTAAAGGCATCTGATACTTCACGAAAGTGTCAAAAACATACATTGGAGAAAAGATGGCATTTTTAACCAAAGCTTCCAGGAAAACTGAAAATTCATATGTAGAAGAATGAACCCAGATCCCTCTCTCACCCTACACAAAAGTCAAATCAAAATGAATCAAATACTTAGGAGTTAGACCATAAACTTTGCAACTGCTGGAAGAAAACAGAGTCAACCCTTCAACATATTGGCACAGGCACTGACTTCCTGGACAAGACTCCAAAAACTCAAGAAATAAGATCAATGATCAATAAGTGGGATGCCATCAAACTAAAAAGCCTCTTCACAATAAAGGAAATGATTAAGAGCATTAAGATGGCATACAGAATGGGAAAAAATCTTGGTCAGCTGCTCCTCTGAAAGGAAATTAAAATTCAGAATATATAAAGAATTCAAAAAACTAAACATCAGAAAGCCCCCAAAACTGAATAAATGTGATAAAAAACTAAATAGACATTTATCAAAAGAAAAAACAAAATGGGCAACAAATACATGAAAAAATGCTCAACATCCCTATCATTTAGGAAAATGCAAATCAAAATTACACTAAAATTTCATGTTACTCCAGTCTCAATGGCAATTATCAAGAATACAAACAATAGGAAATGCTGGTGAGACTGTGGGGATAAAGGTACACTCATACATTATTGTTGGGACTATAAATTAGTACAACTACGCTGGAAAACAGGATGGTGATTCCTCAAAAAACTAGGAATGGAACCACCATATGACCCAGTTATCTCACTCCTTGGTACGTGTTCCAAAACATCTAAAATCAGCAAATTCAATGATGCAGTTCCTTCAGTGTTATAGCAGCACAATTCACAATAACCAAATTATGTAATCACTCCAGATACCCATCAGTAGATGAATGAATTAAGAAAATGTGGTCTGTATGCATAATGGAGTTTTACTCAGCCATAAAGAAAGAAGAAATTATGGCATTTGCTGGTAAATGGATGAAAGTGTAGAACATTAGGTTAAGTGAAATAAGCCAGAACCTGAAAATGAAGGGTCAAATGTTTTCTCTGTTATGTGGAAGCTGGAGCAAAATAAGGAAAAGAAGAGGGAGAATAGAATATCATAAAAATACAGTGACGTAGAAGAAAGAGACTGAGAGGGAGAGATGGACTAGAAAGGAAAAGAAATGCAAAAATGAATTTAACAAAATCACACTATAAATTTAGCACTAGGAAATCCACCTTAACGTATATGTAGAAATCACAAATAAATCATAAATAAATAAGCCAAAGGAAGATCAATAGAGTAGAGGTAGGAGAATAAAGGGAGGGAGGAGGGAAGGGAAAGAGGAGCAACAAGGACTGAAATGGAGTAAATCAAATTCCATGCAGGTATGATTTTTACCTGAATGAACCCAATTACTATGTATAAATATAATGCTCTAGTCAAAAGAAGTAAAAATTATCACTAAATAATCACGTAGTTGTGAATTAACACAAGGCATTACCAGCTGCTCTTATCAGACCACCAAATTTTTTAAAGGATGTATTGTAACAGACACTAACATAAAAATTAAGAAAAAAAATGCATCCAATTTCAATTTTCTCACTGGCTCATTCATTCTGACTGTGCACTAACACTAAATGTGTTTCCTTAAAAATCCACAATGGATTGATTTATACAAACATATTCTTCTCCCCTAACTTCAATATTTATGCACACATGTGCACATGTGCACATACACATCCATATTATAGTTACATATTTTTGAATAGATACACAAATGCATGTCTTAGTTATATTCCTTTTATGTACACATATATAGAAAGATTACCATGTTTTTACAGCCTTATTTATTTCTGTCCTTTGAAATAAAATATGTAGTAAAAGAGAAACCTGACATTTGATTGGAAAATAAATGAGCAAAAACCTCAAGACAAAAAGAATGCCACAAAAACATATTATTTTGAAAAATACTAATCAAAAGAATGTAAGAATTTTATAAGATTATTAACTTTCATATTCTATTGAAATTGTACTATAAATAACTCCCCTTTAAGTCAAATAAATCACTGTTTTAGAACCATCCATGAGTATTTTTAATTGTTTTCTGGGGGGCATTACCCTTTATTTCTTAAAGGGTAAAATTATATTGCAATGAATATTAGCTGCATTTATGAATTTAAGCTTTCATTTTAAAAAGTCAAAATTATGATTCTAAATATGTTTTTTGAAAACACATTTTATTTCAAAATGCAATAGCCTTTATTTTTTAATGATTACATTTTAGGATAACTATTTGAAGTCAGTTTCCTGCTTTGCAACATCAATTTTTAAAAAGCTGTGGGTTTTAAGTGAAAGAATATAAATTAATGCTACTCCCCATTGGTGGATTTGAATATATAACTTGTTATTTAAAAGAAAATAACATGTATAAAATTTCCTATAAGAAGTTAAACCCAAAATTGCAGCATGGGTTCCATTCTCATTGTGTACCTTTATTTTTGCATCAATGCCATATTTTTCTTTTTTCCAATGTGCTTCTTGCTTCCTTAGTTTCTCCAGGTCATTTAGCAGGTCAGTGCAGCGGGTACTCAATTTCTCATTTTCCTCCTCCAGATTTTTTATAACCAGCCTGTTTTGCTCTTCTTTATTCTGTACACATTCCTTAGTGTCCTGTAGAACAGTACCACAAGGGCCGATAAACAACAACAACAACAAAAAAGGTGAGAACTAATCAGCAAATATAAACTGTGCAGTTTCCCCCTCACAGCAGCTTCTTCTATATTTGATGGCCAAGGTCACCTGTGTACTTTTATTGGCCTCTTTTCATGCAGGTGGATGGGTCATATTTTTTCACTGGATGACAGCTTTGATGAGTACACATTTGCAAAGAGCCCATTAATTGATCAAGCTGCCTTTGATGCTGTCCCCAGCTATTTTTGAGACCCACACAGACATATCCTCCCAGACCTGGTTTTATCAATTAATAATGCCAGTCCCATCAGAATCTAATTACTAGAAGCCACATATTCACACTCCTACTTTCTTAGCTCCATTTCCATCATTAACTATTTATCTGAAAGTTATAAAGCTTGGAGTCTTAGCTTTAAAGCATTTTTCTCTGAGTTTTTGCATGTGAGAAAACTGTATGGTACAGCAGGGCCTTAGGCAATTTTTTCATCCAAGCCTGTCACTTTTTGTGCCACAAAGCATAAAGCAGGACTTCAAAAAACACTCCTATAAAACTATGTTCAAGTCAATACACCTTAACTTCTTGACTTTTTTCTTTAAATTTCTTCTGCAAGTCATTGAATTCTTTCCTCAGGAAAGTATTTTCTTCATCTATTGAAATCTTCTGTTGTAGAAGGTCATTTATTTCCTGTTTCAGTACTGATTCTTTCTGTAGAAAAAAATATAAATTATTGGTGAGCTGGTATGTCTAATAAAATGTTTAAATTTTAATTGATAATGCTATAGTATTAACTAACTTTCATAAAAAGTCTATCATAATTATCATTTATGACATACCCATGGATTTTCAACTAAAATAGGCAAGTATTTAATATTTTTAGTAAAATGAGCAACTGTTTAATAGTTTAAGAAGAAGAACACATAAAATCTGGATACTAAATATTAAGCCACATTGAGAAAGCAAACCTTCAGTATGTAAGTATATAACAGGAGAAAAAAACGTAAAGCATTCTAATAATAAATATGTATATATCACTAAAATAAGCATTACTTATTCTCTTATTTGAATGTCATTTGGAAAACTTTCTTTAAAAAAACAATTATTGTCTCATGAAGATGTAAATCATTCAAAGAATAAAAATAGCTAGTTTTTCTCAGTACTAAAAGTATCTTGCTCTTTAGACAGAATATTCAGAAGATCACCGTAATTTTTAGCTAATAATTCTTCTCACCAGCGATATGTCAATGATACCAAACTGATGAGCATACCCCTGACTCAATTCTTGGCTTCATTCTTTTTGTATATGGCTTTTCTCTCATTAAACTTACCCCTTCTCTTGACCTGAATTACTATGTATGAAAGAGTAATCCATTATCCAGCTGGGACTCTTCCAATCACCAATCACATATTTACAACTTTCAATATAATACCTACTTCAAACTAGCATGCTAAAACCAAAATTAGTATCCTGATACTCTTTTCTAGATTTCACCAACTTCTATCAATCCATCTGCTTTCAACAAACTAAACACTATTTGGCTTGACATGCTTATTTGAAGCCTCCAATTAAGACTCGACAGCGCCATCTGTCTGTCAAAATTTCTATTTTTAAGTAATATGCTCTGTAGAAACTGATTTTTATTCCATCTCTGACCTATAATTAATGCTGATCCCTAAATATAAATTTATTTAGTACTCCTACATTTATTCCTTATCAAACCCTCTCCAAAGAACTTGAGGATGACATGCATATGAGAGTGAGATTCAGGGATTAACACAAAGTAGGCTGAGTTTAAGGAATAAAGAATAGCTCTAATATCTAATTTTTAAAGCTGTAATATTAATATTTTACTTTTACTAAAATATTTTAGGTACTAAACACATACAAAATTAATCTGTGCTAAATAGGTTGAGAATAAAGAAAAAGATTTTTTTAAAGGAGCCTTGTAACCCCCTAAGAAATGCAATTATTACCTTTGAAAGTCTCCTCTATATTATTCCCTTATCTTCTAACACCTCTTATCCCATACCTCCAGAGGTAACCCCTGTCCTGAAACTGTTTTTTATCTTTCTCTCATTTTTCTTTATAGTTTAAAAGCATAATATGCATATTTAACATATGATTTATTTTATTTTTTAACTGAATACACATTAAATCATACTACACGTATTCTGTGTCTCACTATTGTTGTTCAAAATGTATTCCCAAATTGATCCACACTGACAGATATAGCTTTAGTTTCATTATTATGGTATATATTACGATTCCAATATATAAATATACTACAATATATTTATCTCTTGTCAATGTATATTTCAGCTGTTTCCCACTTCAGGGAAAAAGGTTTACAAACAACAGAGCTATGAACACTCTCAAACATCTCCAGGAATATATGAACAAGAATTTTTCCCAAGCAGTATTTTTCTAACTAAGGATTATCAACTAGTAATAGGTTATTAAATCAAACCAGTCATTAAATCAGTATTTTTTTAAAAATGAAATATAATACAATAGAAAATATCAAAATGAGATGCAAAAATTCTTAGCAAAAACATGATGCCTATAAGAATAAACTTAGAAAACAGGCACACTATATAAGTTAAAATTTTGCCTAAAATTTTGTCATGTTTAACTTGCAGTTTTTATTTTATTTAAACAATATAAAATTCTCATTTTATATAAATTTTGTTGAATGTTTACCTTTATTACATGTAGTAAGGACAACTATTATATGAAACTTTCATTCCATGTGTATCTATACTGGATCATGACTGGGTCATATTAATAAAAGTTTGGAAAACACTCTCTAGATCATATATACTTAGAGATGAAATTGCTAAGTAATAGGCTACATGCACTTCAAGAGTTCCCATCACTCCTTGTCCTCACCAACACTTAAGAGGAATGCTGGAGGGTTTTTTACAAATCCTTTAAGTATCAATGGAACCTCAATATAGTTTTTAATTTTTTTATTTCCTGTTTAATTAGTAGGCCATAACAAAACGTGTATGACATTTGTCAAACAGCATTAAAAAAAGATACATAAATGGCCCATCCACACGTCACAGTCCATTTTTCTATTCCTAAGTCTTAACCTTTTTCAAGATTCAACTTGTAGCTCCTTTAACCTCCATGAAAGTTTCTGCAACTAGCCCAGTTATTTTGTAATTCTTGCCTTCTCTAACTTTCTACCTTGCTTATATTTGACATATAATGTACTACCTACTCTTGCTGATTATCTCTCTACATAGTCATTATCTTCCAAATAGGATTAGTAAGAATTTACAGTTGAGATGCACACTAAATAATAAATTCAAAGATGTAAACATTGTCTCTTTTAAAAAACATCTATACACCTATTATTCTAAACAAGAGTACCCTTCATCCATTCTGGAGTTCATTTAGACTCTAGGACAGAAAGATACTAAACAACTGACTCAAAAGTTTTAGAAGGGTTTTCCCATGAAACTGAGCTAAACTTAACAGGCACTAACAATGTGACATCAACACCAAGTTCTTTCATATGATTACTTAATAATTTAAAGTTTGGCACTTTAATGAACCTGGTGATTTATGAGGACAAATACAGACCTAATGTGTAAATAAAATGCATAATAAGGTGAGTCGTTGATTAAATAAAACTATCATTCTAATAGTTTTACAAAAGTAAAGCAGTAATATTACACAAAGTTGCTACACTGTATGGTGAGATAAGTAAGCAAAATAAGATGCTACTTTGTTATATAAAGTAATATTATACAATATTGTATCTGTATAACATTCCTGATTATACAATATAACATTTTAATGAAGAGGAATAAAATCAGTCTCACAGTTTAATTCAGAGGATTGCTAAAAGCTTGAAAAGTTGTAAGTCTGTAGAATTCAACATATTTTCCCAATGAAATGTACTCTCAATGATCTACTTTAAATAATGAAAGCATGGGTATATACAGTTAAAAATCATTTTTAGATTAAGTTCTATAAAACTTTTTCAACAAACCTTTCTGGATAGAGCAAATTATTAATAGTCTAGCTTGAACTAATATTAAAATAGCAAAAAGAGCTCAGAGGAACCATAAAGCATGCAGGGTGACAAGAGAAAGTATGTCTAGAACAAATAATTTATATGGATAAGCCAGTAAATGAATAATTTAAATCATGGTTAAGATAAATCTATACAGTAAGAAGAGAATAATAGGATGAAGCAGGGAGCCAGGGGGCATGGAAGACAATAGCATAAGACCTAACACCCTACCAGGTAATACTGGAGTATGGTTAATTTATTATTGATACTGACCTACTTTCAAATTAGGTGGGAAATTTTAATTAAAAAAATAATGAAATCACAACTAAAAGAATAATAAATGAAGACAGGGAAAGAATTAATAAAAATAATTACAATTCAAAACCAAAATTTATTTCTGAGCTTCCTAGAAGGTAAGCAAAAAATAGAAATACAATGCTAAAGAGCAATCATCATTTAATTAAATACAATACACTAAGTTATTAAAAGTCATGTTATTCAGTGGCATACTATAAAAGAAATTTATTAAATCACTTATTTCATAACAGTGACAAAGCTAAAGCATAGTCTTACCAAAAGAAAATGTATGGCAATTCTTTACACTATTACCAATAAAATGCAAGTGGTAACATTTGATGGCATTTATATGAAGGTTTTGCTGCAACAAGCTTGGAAAAAAAAAAACAGTGATTATAACTTTCTAACAAATTTGACTAGTTCAGACTTAAGCTAAAAGAATTGTCATTCTAATTGCTACTCTAATCCATAGGCTATAAGTTAAATATGAAGAGATACTTAATATTACTCAGTGGAGTAACAAAAATCTAATGAAAGCCCAGTATGGTAGCTCATACCTATTATCCCAGCAGCGTGGGAGGCCAGGGCAGGAGGATCACAAGTTTAAAGCCAGCCTCAGCAACTTAGCAAGGCCCTGAGCAACTCAGCAAGACCCTGTCTCAAAGTCTCTTTAATTTAATGAAATAAATTAAATTAAAAAATGGGCTGGGGATGTTGCTCAGTGGTTAAGCATCCCAAGGTTAAGTGCATCGTACAAATAGAAACCCTAATAGAGGGACTTCCAGTTTCCAATTTAGCATGTAATCCTGGAAGTTGTATCTAGATTCACAAAAGAAAGAAAAATAAATAAACAAACTGAAAGTCCACAACTTTTAATCAGAGAACTGAGGTCACTGAACAAACTAATATTCCCCAAATTGAAGACAGAAATAGATAAGAGAATAACAATTGACCACAGCAGAAGACCAGGAACAGAAAGTTCCAATGGGAACTAGTACCAGAGTAGGAAAACCTATGTATAATTAGCTAATTACTATGTGGACAAATTTGAGAGTTAAAAACTCCAATAGGGTCCAAACTTTGTGGGTAGGTGCACATATTCATGAGTTTTACCTACAGGTGCCTTACCAGGCTGTCAAGGGAAAATTGGTGAAAAATCCCCTCCTGCTGCCAGCAGGGGAAAAGGAGGAGTAGCCATTTAAAAACATACAGAATTTTTTACTTTTTTTTCCCTAGTACTCTTTTATTTTTTTATTTGTTCTAATTAGTTATACATGACAGCATACTGCATTTCAATTCATTGATAAGATCGGCTCGCAAGAGAAACTGTTTACCAGAGCCCAGCCTAATAGGGTTTTGCCACAGTCTAATCAATCTGGAGAAAAGAAATACCTAACTCCAACAGCCTCCAGTCTTCCAATCTCTGCTAAGGAAAGAAACAATGGAGAAGCAATTAGGTAGGTAATAGTACAGAGGCACTAGCTTACCAAAAGACTGAGACCTAACTATAATACTATAGAATGCTTCTTTTTCCCCCATGCCTTACCACCACACCAGGAGAGCTCCTGTATAATAAAAGGACAATACAATTGAAAGAATTACGCATGACAGAGAATATTTCATAAGTCTCAGAAGTCTAGGGAAATTCAAACAAAATCAAGGCCACCAAAGAAATGTTTCATCTCTAATACCTGCAACTGCAGCAAACAGTAGACGCAGCATACTCCCTACACTGATAAACACAAAACTTCATGATAAAGGACTATTTACATCAGTTCTTTTTACCCATTTGGCTAACTTTATGTTTCAATTTGGCTATAGTATCCAATGTAGATGTTGTAATGAAAATACTTTTAAGATAGGTTTAACATTTAAATTAGTGGACTTTGGGTAAAAAAGATTAGTCTCAATAATGTGGGTTGATCATACCCAATCAACTGAAGGACCTAAAAAAGTTTATGATTCCTGAAGGAAAAAGGAATTCTACCTTCAGTTTCCCTTAGGATTTGCACTATAACATCAACTCTTTACTGGGTCTCCATTCTTCCAGCCTGCCTTGCAGAATTCAAACTTTTAGCCCACAATTGTGTGAGTCAATGACTTAAAATAAGTGTCCCTTAGCAAACAAAAGGGAGAATAAATCATCATTTATGAAAGCCAATATATTTTTACTATAATGATATTTCTTCTACGGGAAACTAAAGAATGTTCACTAAAGCATTGCAAACTTAATGTCAAAGGATATTAAAAGAGTGCCAAAACTCTAAACAAACTAAAATGTTATTTTTTAAATGCTATTTTTATACTATCAATTGTGATATTTTCTGTATGGAAAATATAACTTTTTTAATAGTATGGATATGAAGTATCCTCCAAAAGCTATTGTTAACTCAGAATACTCACAGGTGAAATAATGTTATGAGAGTTGTAACCTAATGAATCCATCCCAGTTTGAATGAATTGCCTGGGTGGTAATTATAAGCAGATGGAGTATGACTAGAGGAGGTGGATCACTGGGGGCATGCCCTGAAATGGCACAACTTCTTTATGGCCCCTCTCTGCAAACCCCTTCTCTGCTCCCAGACTCTAGCTATGGACTGAGCAGCCTTCCTCTGCTGGGCCCTTCCTCCATGATGTGTTACCTCACCTGAGCTCCAGAACTAAAAAGTCAGTCATCTATGAATGGAGACCCCTGAAACCACTAGCCTCAAATAAACTTTTCCTCCTCTAAGTTGTTCTTGTCTGGTATTTTGGTCATAGCAACAGAAAAGCTAACTAGAACAAACGAGAAGATATAAATTTCAAATTAGTGTGTCATATGGGATATACATGCCAATATAGAAAAAATTTATATGAATGTAGGGAAAGGGAAAATAATTGAATCTCTTATTGAAGTTAGTTTCAACATTTAGAATTTTAATTAAACAATTATATAATAATAACCAACCTTATCTCCAAGTTCCCATGATCCTTTAATTGTTAGGAAAGAAAACGAGTAAAATATCAGAACAGAATGGCTGCCAAAAAGCTAACTCTATTTAACCCAGAAAAAGATTCTTTCACTGCTGTTTTTAAGATGTTTGCACTTTAAAAATGGTTCCTAGAAGCACTGATCACACACACAGTTACAATAATAATATACTAATTATATAGTTACACATAATTTTATAATCAACACATTAAATAAATTATATAACTTGCTGATTATATATAAAATATAGGCTTGTACTAATTAAAAATACACATTTTCAAAAGATGAAATAGACTTATCTAAGTTGTTGTTCATCCTTTGCACAAATAACATAATGCATAATTACAAGTTTCAGAAGTGAATGAGTGCTAATAATAAAAGGCAAACTTCAATAAAACAATAAATAATAGGTAAATAATACTGTAAAACTATCCATCACTCAAAAGTTTAAACAAATAAATATCTTAGCCTATTAATTCAGAAAGCAAAGAATAGGCTATATGCATAGTATAATGACAAATAGACTGACTACAGTGATTTCAAAATAATGATGCTTCAACATAACAATCTGGATAGTCTCAATGAACGTTATTGCAAAAAAATTAATAGTTTTAAAGATCTACTACATGAAGTAAATATATTGATTTTTAACATTTTATTATAGCACTAACCTGTTCCAATTCTTGTATTTTAGCATCCTTGACTTGCAGAATTTCTAGAACTTTTCTGTCTTTAGCTTCAGATTTTTGTTTTTCTCTAGAAAGAAAAATATACATAGTTTATTAGTCATAATGCTAATTAGTCCTTTAAATGTTCATATCCTGATAATGAATATCACTTTAAGAGATAGGAAATTAAATTATCTTGGGTTGACAGCCCTTTCAGAATTAATCAGAAACCATATGGCAAGTGACAGCAACTTACCACTGCTGACAACTAAAACAACTTCATATTAAAAGAACTGTATATCATCAAAAATATGTATATTGTTTAACCTTGAATACAAAAGGTCATCACTTTTAAATTAACTAATAAAAAGTACATATATTCATAGTAATTACAAGTATTTTATACACATAATTAGATTAAGTATAAAATAGTACCATTTTAAAGAAAGAGTTTCAAAGGAGAGACAAACTTACTATCAATATTCCATGAGTAGAATTTTTAAATTTCTGATAACTTCGTATTCATTCCTAGTCTCTGAGAATACTACTATCTAAACTAAATAGTAGTTGTATAATGAAAGCATAGTCCACTGGAAAACAGAAAATTATAATACATGTAAATAATAACAATCTTTAAAAAATATACAAATTTAAATATAGAAAAGAGGAGAAGAAAAAGGAACAAAGGTCTGAGGAAATTATATAATCAGGCTGATACTGCTTAATTTATATCAAAAATGGTAAGAAATCTAGACACAGACTCATAATTTTTAAAAACTTTAAAAACAGGCAAAGAAAATAGGAATATGTGCCTAAATCATCCATGTATCACAGGATTTACAGACAAGGAAAAAAGAAAAAAAGTAAAGAAACATAGCTACATCCCTGAGGATCACAAACTAAGCAGAAATACAAAACAATGAATGGGAATGAAGATGCTATTCGCTGTCCTCCAGATCCAGATGTGAGCTAAAGTGGAAAGGGGCTTGGTTTGTGAAGACAATGAAAAATAAGTTGCCTTGTTCATATGTCAAAGAATAACCAGGCTCATAATTTGAATGTAAGCCTAGAGTGGAGTTCATAACTCAGGACAGGAGGCGGAAGAAAGCTTCTGCATACACTTGTTGGGAACTAAGACTTCCATGAAAGCCTAAAATGGCAAAAGTTTAAAATAGATATGGCACCTCGCTCAGGAGTTGGACCCAAATACCTTGATACTGAGGCACTAAACACAGTAAAACCTCTATGTCACTATTGACCAAGGGCCCCAAGTTACCAATATAAAACCGAATTCAGAAAGGGTCTCTAGGAGAGGTTGACAAATTAGTGGCAATCATGAAATGTCTACAGAGAAAAAGATAACATTAAAGAGAAGTAGTAGGAAAAGATAAAGGGAAGAATAACAATTACAGCAACATTCCATTTCAAGATATGATCACAAGCAACAACAACAAAAAATTCAAAACAAAGGAACACCAAAATACTAGCTCAATTATCAGAAGATGCAAACCTCTGGACAAAATGAATGTAAAACTATAAAAAAGAAATATATTAAAATAAGTTAACCAGCCTTAATGATATGTAAGAATGATAAATATTAAAAACAAAACAAGAAGTCAAGCAACAAGTGGATATAAACGATCTATTAAAAATCTTAAAAATAAAAATTATGATCACTGAAGGAAAAAAAGTTAAAAAAAAAAAAACCTAAAATTTGAAACTAGACACCAAAAGAGAATTACTAAAATGCTAAAAGCAAGGCTATTAATGAAGTATTCACTTCAGAACACTTCAGATAAAAATGCTAATATTAAAAATATGACAAAAACCCCTGGCCGAGGCACGGAGGAGGTGCAGCAGAACTACCGGGCCCCATGGCGGAGGAGGAGACCATCTGCCAATGGGTGGCTGTTCTGGCCTACTTCTGTCTAGAGACAACAGTGGGGACTGGGAAGACCATCCCCAAGGTCCTTGCAGGCACAGTCAGGTACTGGTAAACTGCACGGACACTACAAGATTACAGGGTAGAAACTGTAATACTTCAGATCAGCACTGCTAGAGAGGAAGACACAAGAACAACATGAACAAACAAGAGAAGAAAATGCACCTATCAAACCAAGATGCTACAATAACAGAATCCATTGAAAGCACAGTAGAAGAAATGTCAGTAGAGAAGGAGTTCAGAAAGTACATAATTAAAATAATCTGTGAAGCACAGAATAATATAAGAGAGCAAACACAGACAACAATTGATTACTCCAACAAAGAGATAAGAGAGCAAATTCAGGGAGCAAAAGATTACTTCAAGAAAGGGATAGAGTCTCTGAAAAAAAAAAAAAAGAAACCAAGCAGAAATCCTTCAAATGAAAGAAACAATAGACCAAATAAAAAATTCAATAGAAAACATCACCAACAGACTAGATAACTTGGAATATAGAACCTCAGACAATGAAGACAAAATATATAATCTTGAAAATAAAGTTGGCCACACAATAAAGATGGTAAGAAACCATAAACACAACATCAAAGAATTATAGCATAACATGAAAAGATCAAATGTAAGAATTATTGGGATAGAGAAAGGCATAGAGTTTCCAACCAAAGGAATGCACAACCTCTTCAATGAAATAATATCAGAAAATTTCCCAACATTAAGAATGAATTGAAGCCAGGCACGGTGGTGCAAGCCTGTAATTCTAGCACTTAGGGAGGCTGAGACAGGAGAATCACAAATTCAAAGCCAGCCTCAGCAATGGCAAGGTGCTGAGCAACTCAGTGAGACCCTGTCTCTACATAAAACACAAAATAGGGCTGGAGATGTGGCTCAGTGGTTGAGTGCCCCTGAGTTCAATCTCCAGTACCAAAAAAAAAAAAAAAAAAGAATGAATTGGGAAATCAAACGAAAGAGGCTTACAGGACACCAAATGTACAAAACTACCACAGATCCACACCAAGGTACATTATAATGAAGATGTCTAACATACATAATAAGGATAGAATTTTAAAAGCTCTAAGAGAGAAGTTTCAGATTACATATAGGGGGAAAACAATCTGGATTTCAGCAGATTTCTCAACCCAGACCCTCAAAGCCAGGAGATCCTGGAACAACATATACAAAGCTATAAAAGAAAGTGAGCAGCAACTTAGAATCTTATATCCAGCAAAATTAAGCTTCAGATTAGATGACAACATAAAAACTTCTATTATAAACAAAAGTTAAAAGAATTGCAAGGAGAAAGACTGCACTAGAAAACATTCTCAGCACAATATTCCATGAGGAGAAAATGAAAAACAATGAAAATTAGCAAAGGGAGGAACTAAAATAAAGGAAAAGCCAATCAAAGGAGAAACCAAGTCTAGTTAAAAACCAAAAATAAACCACAATGACTTGGAATACAAATCATATTTTAATACTAACCCTGAACATTAATGGCCTAAACTCATCAATTAAAAGATATAGAGTAGACATAGACTGGAAGATTAGATTTTAAAAAAAAAGACCCAACAATATGCTGCCTTTAAGAGACTCATCTCATAGAAGATAACATCCACAGACTGAAAGTGAAAGGATGGGAAAACACATACCACTCAAATGGACTATGTAAAGAAGCAGGAGTTTCCATTCTCATATCAAAGTAAACTTCACACCAAAGATAGTCAGAAGGGATAAGGAAGGTCATTTCATGCTACTTAAGGGAACCATATCAACAAGACAGAAAATCATAAATACCTATGCCCCCAACAATGGAGCATCCATGTATAGCAAACAAACCCTTCTCAATTTTGAGAATCAAAGAAACTGCAATACAATAATACTGGATGACTTTAACACACCACTCTCACCACTGGACAGATCTTCAAAACAAAAAGTAAACAAAGAAACCACAGAACTCAATAATACATCAATAATCTAGAATTAGCAGACATATACAGAATATTTCATCCATCAACAAGTGAATACACTTTTTTCTCAGCAGCACATGGATCCTTCTCTAAAACAGACCACATATTGTGCACAATGCAAGTCTTAGAAAATACAAAAAAATAGAGATACTATCCTACATTCTATCAGACCATAATGGAATGAAATTATGAATCAATGATAAAACAAAAAATGGAAACTACTCCAATACATAGAGACTAAATAATACACTATTGAATGATACCTGGATAGCAGAAGACATCAGTGAGGAGATAAAAAATTCTTAGAGGTAAATGAGAACTCTGATACAATATATCACAATCTCTGGGACACTATGAAGGCTGTGTTAAGAGGAAAGTTCATTGCATTGAGATCATTCACTAAAAGAAGAAAAAGTCAACAAATAAACAACCTGACATTACATCTCAAAGTCCCAGAAAAAGAAGAACAAATCAACACCAAAAGAAGTAGAATACAAGAAATAATTAGAATCAGGACTGAAATCAATTAAATTGAAATAAAGGAAACAATTCAAAAATTGACAAAACAAAAAGCTCATTCTTTGAAAAGATAAATCAAATTGACAAACCCTTAGCCACCATAACAAAAGGAAAGAGAAAACTCAATTTACTAAAATTCAAGATGAAAAAGGAAATATCATGTCAGACATTATTAAAATACAGAAGATAATTAGAAACTATTTTGAAAATCTATACTCCAGTATAATAGAAAATCCTGAAGACACCAACAAATTTCTAGAGGCATATGATCTGCCTGAACTGAATCAAGAGGACACACACAACTTGAACAGATCAATTTCAAGCAAGGAATAGATGACGCCATCAAAAGCTTACCAACCAAGAAGAGCCCAGGACCAGACAGATTCTCAGCCAAGTTCTACAAGATCTTCAAAGAATGAATACCAATATTCTTCAAATTATTCCATGAAATAGAAATGGAGGGTACCCTTCCACACTCGTTCTATAAAGCTAGTATCACCTTGTTTCCAAAACCAAAGACACATGAAAGAAAGAACATTTCAGACCAATATACCTAATGAATACAGATGCAAAAATTCTAGCAAATCACATATAAAAACATATTAAAAACATAGTGCACCATGATCAAGTGGGTGTTATCCCAAGTATGCAAGGTTGGTTCAACATACAGAAATCAATAAATGTACTTCATCACATCAATATACTTAAAGGCAAGAGTAATATGATTATCTCTATAGATGGTGAGTAAGCATTTGACAAAATACAGCACCTCTTCATGTTCAAAACACTAGAAAAACTAGGGATAGTAGGAACATACCTCAAATTTTTAAAAGGTATCTATGCTAAACCCAAGGCTAATATCATCCTAAATGGAGAAAACTTGGAAGCATTCCCTCTAAAAACAGGAATAAGATAGAGATGACCTCTTTCACCACTACTATTCATCATAATCCTTGAAACTCTAGCTAGAGCAATTAGACAAATGAAAGAACTTAAAGGGATATGAATAGGGAAAGAAGAAAATAAGATATTTGCTTACAACATGATTCTTTACTAAAAGGACCCAAAAAAATTCCACCAGAAAACTTCTAGAATTAATAAATGAATTCAGCAAAGTAGCAGGATATAAATCAATACCCATAAATCAAATGCATTTCCATATATCAGTAATGTATCCTTGGAAAGAGAAATTAGGAAAACTACCCCATTCACAATAGTCTAAAAAAATAAGATACTTGAGAATCAATTTAACAAGAGAGGTGAGAGACCTCTACAATGAAAACTACAGACCACTAAAGAAAGAAATTGAAGAAAACCTTAGAAGATGGAAAGATCTCTCATGCCCTTAAATACGCAGAATCAAAATGGCCATACTACCCAAAGCAGTATACAGATTCAATGCAATTCCAATTAAAATCTCAACATCATTCCTTATAGAAATAGAAAAACCAATCATGAAAATCATTTGGAAAAATAAGAGACCCAGAATAGCCAAAGCAATCCTTACCAAGAAGAGTGAAGCAGGAGGCATCACAATACCAGTCCTTAAACTATACTACAAAGCTATAGTAACAAAAACACCATGGTACTGGCACCACAACAGATACATAGACCAATGGTACAGAATAGAAGACACACAAACAAACCCACATAAATACAGTTATCTCAAACTAGACAAAGGTGCCAAAAACATACATTGGAGAAAAGATAAGCCTCTTCAACAAATGGTGCTGGGAAAACTGGAAATCCATATGCACCAAAATGAAACTAAACCCGTATCTCTCATCATGCACAAAATTCAACTCAAAGTGGATCAAGGACCTAGGAATTAGACCAGAGACCATGTGCATAATTGAGGAGAAAGTAGGCCCAAATCTTCATCATGTCAGATTAGGCCTTGACTTCCTTAACAAGACTCCTAAAGCTCAAGAAATAAAAGCAAGAATCAATAAATGGGATGGATTTAAACTAAAAAGCTTCTTCTCAGCAAAAGAAATAATCAATGAGGTGAACAGACATCCTACATTCTGGGAGCAAATTGTTGCCACACACACATCATCAGATAGAGCACTGATCTCCAGGATATATCAAGAACTCAAAAAACTTAATACCAAAAATCAAACAATCCAATCAATAAATGGGCTAAGGAGATGAACAGATACTTCTCAGAAGAAGATATACAATCAATCAACAAATATACGAAAAAATGTTCAACATCTCTAGCCATTAGAGAAATGCAAATCAAACCTACTGTAAGATTTCATCTCATGCCAGTCAGAATGGCAGTTATCAAGAATATAAACAATAACAAGTGTTGGCGAGAATGTGGAGGAAAAGGCACACTCATACATTGCTGGTGGGACTTCAAATTGGTGCAACCACTCTGGAAATCAGTATGGAGATTCCTTAGAAAACTTGGAATGGAACCACCATTTGACCCAGCTATCTCACTCCTCAGTCTATACTCAAAGGACTTAAAAACAGCATATTACAGTGACACAACCACTTCAATGTTTATAGCAGTTCAATTCACAATTGCTAAACTGTGAAAGCAACCTACATGCCCTTCAATTAGATTAATGGATAAAGAAACTGTAGTATATATACACAATGGAATATTACTCAGCAACAAAGAAAACAAAATGATGGCATTTGCAGGTAAATGGATAGAGTTGGAGAACATCATGCTAAGGGAAGTAAGCCAATCCCAAAATCCTAAAGGCCAAATGTTCTCTCTGATAAGTGGATGCTGATCCATAATGGGGTAGGGGAGATGGGAAGACTGGAGAAACTTTGGTCAAAGGGAAGGGATGGAAGGGGATAGGACACAGGGGCAGAAAAGATGGTGGAATGAGATGGACAACAATGCCCTAGGTACATGTATGACTACACATATGGTTAACTCTATATTGTGTACAACCAGAGCAATGAAAAGTTGTGCTCCATTTGTGTACAATGAATCAAAATGCATTCTGCTTTCATGTATACCTAATCAGAATAAATAAATTTTTAAAAATATGACAACACAGCTGAGACATGAAAGTATCATTGGGGAACTCTAACATACCTTGAAACATCCCAGAAGGATGACCAATAGAGCAGTATTTCAGGAGGTAACTGATGAGAATGTTTTAGAATTAAAGAACCAAATCTCAAAAGGCAGAGCATGGTATCATTTACTTAGACACAAAGATCCAGGTTGAAAAAAAATTAAAGCATTAATTCCAGTTGGAAATTTCTCATTAGTTTAATTTACAGGGTTGGAGTCTTTTTTTTTTTTTTTGTATGTAGTGAGGATTGAACCCAGGGTTGCTTTACCTCTAAGCCACATTTCCAGTTGCCCCCCCCATGCTTTTTTTTTTTATTTATGAGACAGGCTTTCACTAAGTTGCTCAAGTCCTTTCTAAGTTGCTGAGGCTAGCTTCAAACTTGTGTCTCAGCCTTCCACATCACTGAGATTACAGGCATGCACCACTGTGTCCATTTTAGTTTTTCTATTCTACTCTTCCATCATAAGTCTGCAATCCCAAGTGATATCAAAATCAATTCTAGGGTTTATTTTAAATAAGATAATAAAAGTAGACTATATATCATAACACCCAAACAAAAGCATTTATTACATCATCCAAATGAATTTAAAATTAGGGTGATTTCTTCTTCTGTACAGAAGTATGTACAATATAACACACATACTGTCTAACCAGTGGTTCTCAAAGTATAGGTTGCCAGAGCAGTAGCATCAACATCACCTAAGTTAGAAATACAAGTTCTGCAGCCCTCCCCAGATTTGCTAAATTAGAAACACTGAAGGGAGGGGGCCCATAACCTATGTTTAAGAAGGTGCTTTAGACTAAATGTTTGTATCTCCCCCAAATTTCATAATTCCCAATGATGGTATTTGGAGATGAAACCTTTGGGAGGTAATTAGGTTATGAAGGCAGGGTCCTCATGAATGATTAAGCACTCTTATGATAAGGAATGTGACAGAGATCATCTTTTTCACCACTATATAAGGATACGGGAAGAAGGCAGCCATTTGGAAGAGAGCTCCCACTAGGAACCAAATCAGCTGGCACCTTAATTTTGGACTTCCCAGACTCCAGAACTGTGAGAAATAATTGTTATTTATGATACTCAATCTATAGTATTTTCTTACAGAAGCCAGACAAGGCCTCAAGTGATTCTGATGCACACTAACTGAGAGTCTAATAACTCATACATCTGTCAATAGATTGTGAATGATCCAATACTGTGAACATAGGTTATAAATTAAATAGAAACATCATATAAAATATAAACTTTAAAAATATACCTTTAATATTTTATAATTGAAAAATCCTAAAATTGATGTAATGTTTAAATTTTGAACTGAAAAGAAATCATCACAACTCAAAATCTTTATGGAACTTTGTCCAGCAGCTCCTCCTGGTGGTAACAGGAAAATGCTCCCAAGAGAAAATTGCCACAACATGAATACAATATCTTTTACTTAGAATAAGAAGATGAAAAAAGGTTGTTTCAAGTTTAAAAATCACCAACCTATCTGAAAAATTCAATTAAGATATATTCTATATATTTACAAGACATTAAAAATGGCTCCACCGTCCCCAAAAAAAGACACTGTCAAGAAGTTGATGATGATCAATGACTAAGACAAACTCCTGTTTAGCTAATTAGAACCACTGATGTGCAATAATGATGTGAGCTAAGAATATTTGCAGACTTCTTTAGGATGAAAAATGAAGTGACGAAAGGCTGTCAAACGTGTACAAGTTTAAAGCTCAAATCACTTTTCCCGGGAGTACTACCCATTTAAACATTTAACTTGCTGTCTTGGCCACATGAATTATCATGCTAACTTTTTGCCATTTTTCTGAATTCAAAAAATTGAAAAATTATTCTAAATCATTAAGAAACAAAAATTTATTGTGTTATAGACCATGCCATATATTATACAATATGACAGGATCGTATTTTCTGGGTTTGAGCCCATTTTTAATGAGATGTCAGAATGAAATATTAGAGTCTAAAAGAAACATTTAACTATAAATGGGATAATGATATTGGTATGAATTAAAAAACAAAGAAATTAGAAAAGCAAATATTACTGAAGTTGGTTATTCTTAATTAACAGATAATAATTTACAAAATAAAGCTTATTGGATTATTCTCTCATTTGAGTAAAGTATTAATTAAAATGAAGATTTTATGCATATTATTGGCTTTTGCTTTTAAAAAATTCCTAATTTATAATAAACATTTAGATTCTAAAACAGTAAGACTGAAAAAAAACGGAAGTTTAGGGAAATGAGAATATTATTATTAAATGCTTTGTCCTTTTATTCATGAAGTATTTTATAATCATTTTCCAATTTTGAATATATATAATGAATTACAACTATAGTATCTAGAATAATAACTTAAACTTGAAAAAGAGATTACAAAAATATTTTACACATTTTACTCCACAGTAAAAATTATTGGGGAAAAATACCACTAATACTCTGAATAAAAATAATGTAACAGATCCTAGTACATATAAAAATTTGGTATAAAATATGCTAAAAGTTTTTATCTACTTCATATAGTTAGTTTGCATTAGTACATAAATTAGCCTTTATTTTATAATCTAGAATTTAGACCTATTATGTTTTATTTTTTAAATAAAATAAATATTTAAAACTAAAAGAAATCAGCCTCACACATGAAATATGACATATTTTTCCCCTGTTCAATCAGGTAGGTTCAGACTAAGACTCAAAATAAAATTAGATTCTGAATCTGGCATATTGGCGAATGTTTTACACAAAGAAGTAATAATTCAATAGAAAATAATTATTTAGATTTAATATATTACTAAATAATAGTATTGAATCCTCTTATGTAATCAGTTAATTTCTAAATGTATGAAGCTGAAACTTAAAGCATAACATTTTGTTTTATAATTAGAAATTAAATGACTATTTCTTGATTTTCCTGTTTCTTTTAACTACATTGCCAGATATTTCTGCACATACCCGACATTTATTATATAGAATATTCATAAAGGAGTTGGAAAAGATTGTGTATTATATGACTTTAATAATTGTGCAAATATTTTTTCACCCAGAATCTAGAAGTCTCTTACAGTGTTCAAAAATATCAGCACTTCAGAACAGACTGTTTTAACATCTGCACATCACCAGGGTTGCCCCCAAGGATTTTTAAATGATGCCTGCCTGTGCTGAATAAAGTGCTAACTTGCACCTTGCATTTCATACTGTGTCCTGAGCAGCCATCCAGTTGGTACAACACCAGCTGAATTCCCACAGGCCACTGTTCACTCAGGCTTGACTGCAATTATCATGTCAATATTTTGTGCTCCAGTATGCAGATATGCACACATGCAAGCAGCATAATACTTTCATCTCCATGAAATGTTGACTTATGTTCAATGTTTTGGGGATGTTTAATGAAACAAAATAAACTTCCATTAAATGAAGGCAATCGTGACTATTTTACCTTAAAATAAAAATTATGCTTCTGTATTGCCTTCTGCCATGCATTAAAAGGTTAAATTTTTTAGGTAACTATGATTCATTATATTCTCACAATTCTTTAATTCAAAAGTCTTCATAAAAGTTAAAGACTATTTGTCAAGCTTCTTGCATCTATTGTGAAAGTTCAAATGTATTTCTTTACATTTTATAGCATGTTCTCTCACCTTGAACATTAGAGTAGTTCCAATTAAACATCTTTATGTTAGTACCCATGACCATCCATCCATATCTCTGCCTGGGCATTCATGGCTGTTACAACAGGAAAAGTGCTCAGCAAAAATATATTTATGCCCTGAGTGGAACAGCCTAGCAATAATGCTGCCAGATGGCAGAATTCTGGCAGCTACACTTCTGGGGTCTCCAACCAGCCATGCTACTACCATGCTCCAAATGCAACCTCTTCACTGGCTGTGTTGGTTTAATACACATGGGACAATGTACAACCATATAGCAGCTGTGCAACCCATGTGTCTAGGAGTGGAATGGAGCAACAGAGAAGTTTCCCCAGTGATGATAGTATATAGCATAACCTATAGTAACAGCCTGCTTTTATCGAGTATCTAAACTTTTAACTCCAAATATAAAGTAAGATAATCTCTCGTTTTCCTATGAGGTAAAATCTTTAATACAAGTCTTTCAAGGATATAGCATGTACATCCTATATAAACATACCAATAAAAACTAAACATTATCTTTCCAATTATATTTCCTTTTCTGATTCCCATTTTTCAGGATTGAGTTTTCACTTCTAGACCAGAAAAGAAGGGGTGGACTGGCAACTGAAAATAGAAGAATAAGTATAAGAAAAAATTAACAAGTCTACTCAAAAGAACAGAATATTAAAAATAAATCAAACTATGTCTTCAAGATTTATATAAAGATGCAGCACTTAGAACTAAAAACCAGAAGGAAAATAAAGCAGTTTCTATAGAAGTTTCATTTAAAACATTCATAAGTAAAAAAATAAATTATCTTTGATAAATCAATGTGAATTTGAGATTTAGATATACTTTAAGTTTTCAAATTCAAGTAAAGGAGCAATAATATCAAAAAAGAGAAGTTACTCTGGAAGTCTATTACATAGAAGATACTAATTGACTTTTCTTAAGATGCTACATAAACAAACTAAAAAGGAACTTAAACTGGAAAATGAGATAATAATATGCTTATAATTGCCTAGGCAGCATTACATTTCCTCTACATGTATTAACTCAAACAACTCTATTCTCATTTATATTTTACATAAAAAAGCACTAAGGCATAGAAAAATGAATGTTTTTCCCTGAGTCACACAAGTAGCAAGCCAAAATTCTAAATAAAAGTGGCCTAGCTCTACAGTCAGTTTTCTTAACCAATAAAAGTTAAAATTAAATTTTTTCTCAGATGTTAGAGTTAAGTCTTAAGCAGTTACAATGGACAATGCGCAAAATTTCTCCATCTTTAAAATTGCTTAATTGGATCTTAGATTTTTCCAACCATAAAGATGGTGAAATATTTACCTTTCTAGCTTATATTCTCTTCTGTGTCACTTTACCTCAGGTGAATGGCAGAATTGTCAATGAAGCAGTTTTAACAGACAGATACTCTAATCTCATCCCAGACCTTGGTAAATCATAATTTTATAGAGGTCATGGGTGAGTTATTATAGCTCAAGAACCTCCTAAATGAATCCTCAACTTGATGAAAGAAATATTCACATAAACAAGTCTTTTTTTGATGAGTCCTCAATGGTTAAAATTAAAAATGCCAATCCCCACACATCTTCTGATCAAAGTTTTGACCACTTGAGAGAACATTATCATTTTTGAATCCTATTAGCAAACAAGTTCTGAACTAAAAGCTTTATGTACACTTCTCTAATCCTTTAAAAAACTTTTTAAATTTTATTTTAAAAGAAATATCTAGAGAATTTAAGGAGGTTAAAAAATATTTAAGGATTTAAACCTTGATCTATATGACTTCTGTACTCCTAGCCATTCTTACCTATTGTCAGTTTCAAAATTCCTTACAATAAAATTTAATTTTACATAGACCTCCAGAAGTTCTGATTTTACACAAAATCATAAGAGATTCTCATGCATGATCAAACAAAACCTTAATCATAGAAAAAGTACCTTTTAAATTAACAAGTACTACCAAAAAAGTGCTGAGACAGAATAAATAAATACAGAAACAAGAGCATCTTCATTAAATAAGGTCAGGGAAGAACTCTCTAAAGCCAATAATTAGATTTTTTACTAGAATCAATTTCATGAGAAGTGCTATTTTTTCCCTTTCCCAATCTTCTCTCCCCACATGGAATTTGTAGAATTGTAGGATGTAATCAGTAAATAATTTTAAATTTAAAGGATTTTTAAGCATCTATAGGTATACAAGCTATATATTATCTACAGAAACACAGAACTTAAAAATCTCATTAAAAACTTACAGAAATTTAAGGAAGACTCAAGATAATAAAAAATACAAAATAACTGAATGCTCAAATATTTTGTGCTAAGATGGGAAAGCATGTCAGAAAAGAAGAAACAACAGCTTTATTTAAGGAGCAAAGCAAAAGATACAAGGGAAAAGTTACACCACTGGCTGCTAAATCAAATAGTTTTCATTTCCAGCAATATTTATAGGTCAGAATTATGACTCAGCAGAGTTATGTGCTCTTTCCAACTCATTACTACTGACCCCTCCAACAGACCGAGCTTCCAGTTAACTGCTTGATGATATCAAATTCCTTGAAGCCATCATGAAACACATTCCTAATTTAATCTTGAATTCACTGCATCATTAATGCAACACAATTCTACTGAGTATATATGTTACTTCATCTTTTAAAGTTTCAAGACATTCTGTTTAATTTCTTTTCCCTGACTCAATCTACTAATAAAATACTCTGCTCTAGGATCTTGACATAAATTTAGGTCACATTTACTTGCCTTCTGTTTTTCCTAATTGTCTGGCTAACACTCAGGTAAAAGCTCATACTCCCCTCAAAATGTAGTTAAAAACAGAGGTTCTGGAACTCTACTGCAGGATTTCAAATTCTGACCCCACCATTCATTATCTCTGTAAACTTAAGACAAATTACTTAATTTCTCAATGCCTCAGTTCCTTCATCTGTGAGATGGGAATAACAATAAGTACTGTCTCACAGGACTACTATAAAAATTCAGTCAATACATGGAAAGCAGTAAGAACTGTGTATTACCCACAATAAACCCTGGATAAATACAAGATACCAAAATTGTGATTGTTCTATGATATGTTATGAACACATGGAAGTGCAAATGTATCTTTATAATATTACACAGGAATGATATTTTCCCATGAGATTTAGAATATACTTCCTTTCAAATCTATCATTCTGAAAAACCATTTTGTGTCATAGTACAGCAATTTAGTGCATTTGAATGGACAGATATCTTTAATGATCAATTAGCAACATCCTTAGTCCACTAGAAGAAAATAATTGGCACCATAAAGTTCAATAACAGCACAGTTTTTAATTATTTTCCTTAATACAGCTTCACAATAAATTTCATCTTATTTTCTGTTTATCATACTACCTTATATAGTAATGTCTTCCATTATTTTTATCCCATTTAATATCATGTTTCAATATTCTATTTCTCTTTGTATTTCAGAGTATTTGTAAACATGCTATATAAAACAATTTATTCAATAACTTTTCAATGAAAACTCTGCTATAAGCACTTTTCCATCAAGACAGATATCATACATAATTCCTTTATTTCACCATTACTAACTCAGTCTCTTAAACTCTTCTGATCAAAAAGGACGCTAGCTAAAAACAGAGAAATTTGCATATCAATCATGCCAGAACTCCATACAAAATTGTGATAAACATTAGGAAAGAATTAGTTATTCCCACAATATCCACAATGTGTGCCAAGGCTCCCAGGAGTGCTATAGCAAACACAGAAGGACGCGGTTGGGATATTTTTAATGTTTGAGTGAAACACAACAACACTTGGCATCTGTTGAACACTGCATAGATTACTAGCTAAGGGAAGTTCAGGGTTTCAAATGTTAAATTGCACTACATTCCTTTCATGACATCATAGCTTTATGAACCTGGGTTTTTAATAACTGCTATGACAAAAAACAGAGCAAAAAGCCATATAAAATAGAAAATAACAGTGACAGTGGTAAACTTCATTCCAAAATTTGAGAAGCTGCCCAATATTCAAAAGGCTCACACATCCTATTAGTAAATAATTCTGGTTATTTAAAAGTAAAGTTAAAATCTTTTTATTTTAATTTATACATACATTTGCAATGGCCACTAAGTTGTGAGGACATAAATAATCAGTAGAAATTTTAGGTATTTGTTCTCTGCCTTGAAGCACCATCAAACCATTACTGAAATATGTAGAGTATGATGAACTGAGAACATTTGGGAATCTCTGAGTAAATCTTTATTTTTTTTAATATTTTTTAGTTATACATGGACACAGTGTCTTTATTTTATTTATTTTCATGTGGTGCTGAGGATCAAACCCAGTGCCTCACACATGCGAGGTTAAGTGCTCTGCCACTGAGCCACAACCTCAGCCCCCTGAGTAAATCTTTAAAGAAAATATCTACTATTTAAATGACTGAATTATAGTGTGTGAATGGTTACTAGTTGTAATATTTATAATTAAAATGATTTTTACCGAAAGACTTAATTGCTATAACTCCACTCATTCTCACCCAAACTTAATCTCACTTCTTTCTATAACAACCTCAGCATTTCACCAGGCTCATACTTTGCTCTTCAAATCTAAAACTGAAAGGGTTTAAAAACTAACAACTCAAGTATTAAGAAATAAGTCACATATTCTTAAGGTTAATAGAAATGTTTGGGCATAAAATTTTAAGCATTAAGAACTTCTAAGAATAAACATCATTACCTATTATCAATCAACTTTATTACTATAAGAGGGCTACTTGAAACTCTGAATATAACAACAAAAAAAATCTGTTGAATTTTTGACATCTGATATATAAAAAATTTAATTAACAAGTGAATAAAATTAAAATTCACAAAATAAACTACTTTGTTGTCATAATTACAACTCAATATTGCTATAATTTAATATTTAGCAACATGCATTAAATGCCTGAAAGTTCTGGATCATTTCTCAGCATATAAAGCTGAATTAACTTCTACTTATAACCAAGAAGGAATAACAGGAACCAGATTTGTTTTACTGTCTTAAACAAATTGAATATTGTACAAAATACACAGACTATGTTCAGCCAGTGGACAGCAGGTAACAAAAGACTGTCATCTCTACAGTAAGATAACCTATGAGATAAGCTCTATGATCACCCCACCTCACAGACAGTTTTCAAGCTGAATGGACTACTGAGAGGTTGTAAAAACTGTAGAAGGTGGGAGCTAATTGAAGGGAGAGGGTCGTTGGGAGCATGTCCTTGGGGCTACATCTTATACCCAGTCCGTTCCTCTCTGTTTCCTGGCTGCCATGAGGTGAGAGATTTTCTTCATCCCTTCCACCATGATGTTTCTGCCTCTCCACAGGCCAAAAGCAATGGAGCCTGCTGACCATAGACTGAGGCCTCTGAAATTGTGAGCAAAAACAAATCTTTCCTCCTTTAAATTGACTTTCTCAGGTATTTTTGTCATAGCAATGGAAAACTAACACAGATTCTTTGTGTGAGCACTGATCAATTCATGCCTGAGTGAAAAGTACTGTGGGGATGGGAGACATTTATTGGGACACAATAGGTTGAATAATTCCTAGAGGTCACTGAAGGCTGAGATAATTCATTAGTTACAGTGGAAAAACTTCATAATATTCGGGGCATTAAGTGGAGTCCTCAGAAGTTTCATGCTTTACTAGTGGGATTAAATTCACGCTAGACTATAAGAAAAGCAGCCCTAGACCTACCCTGACAAAGCTTAAAATCAAGCCCCATAAAAATCAAACTCATTCATAAACAACTGCATGCAAGAACAAATTCTAACTGTGTGTGTGCACACGTGTGTACTAAAAATTGCACCTAGGGCTTTGTATGTGCTAAGCACATGCTCTACCACTGAACTATACACTACACTCTGAGCCCCTTAACATTCTTTTAAAAAATACAACAAAAATGCAACAATCAACAAGATAAAATTCAATATGTTCAGTACTGGATCAAAAATTAGCAAGTAGGCAAAAAAATAGAAACATTATGATCCATAATCTGGAGGAAAATTAAGATTCAGATAACAGAATTAGGGAATTCAAGGACTTTTAAACAGCAATTATAAATAACAAAAACACACTTAAGCATTTCAGGAAAAAATATGATAAAGGAAAGAAACAAGTTTAAAAAAACAAATGGAATTTCTAGACATGAAATATGTAGTATCTGAAATGAAAAATATGTTAGATGGAATTAATGGCAAATTAAACAATGCAGAAGAAAATATGTAAAAACTTGAAATAATTGGAATAGAAACTATTCAAAAGAGAGTGGAGGGCTTGAGTTGTGGCTCAGTGGTAGAGCACTTGCTTAGTGCTCTAACTAGCACTAACTAACAATTCTCATTAATAAAACAAGTCATTTTAAAAGCATGTAGGGGAAAAAAAGGTGGAGCATGAGATGAACATTTGGAATCATTTTTTGCCTCTTATGTGCTATCCTAAGTGAGATTATCTCATGACCTCAATGAGAAACTTCAAAAAGTTCACTATTTTTCCATTTCAACCAGAAGTTATTTACTTTACATTTGACTGGTTCTTAATCACAAAATTAGATAGTAGTTTTCCTGTGTTAGGTACACTTCTTATCTGGTGAATATAACTATATCTGATTATTAAAGGAAAATATAAATAATATTATCTTTGCTGTGCAAATTAGAAATGCCTTTGGGATAAGAAAAGGCCTCCAGGTATTTTCAAATAAGTGGATGCAGAGTGTATTTCATGTTTAGTTTACCTCCCAACTATTTTAAATACTATTGATCTCTGCACTGTTTATATATAATTATATCTAGTTCATTTTCCTTTGAAACATTTATTTTTGATGATAACATGAAAATTAACCAAAAGTACTTAAAGAAATAGGTAAGACTTTATCAATGTTACTGAATGGCCAAAAATTATAGTTTGTAATTCATATGAACATTTTAAGTTACCATAATTGTGGTTATTATTGTTTGAGACTCTATTCAAACATTAATATACATTTCCTTATATGTGTTTAAAAAGAAGAAACATTTGGGGCTGAGGTTATGGCACAGTGGTAGCGTGCTTGCCTAGCACGCGGGAGGCACTGGGTTCGATCCTCAGCACCACATAAAGATAAAATAAAGATATTCTGTCCACCTATAACTAAAAAATAAATATTTTTAAAAAAAGAAGAAGAAACATTTGTTCACAAATTAATTTTAATGCTACCAGATAGACATCAAAAATATATATATGGTAGAGCTGGAAATTTAGCTTAACAATAAAGCCCTTGCCCAGCGTGCACAAATTCCTGGATTCAGTTCCCAGCAACTAAAAAATAAATAACCAAAAAAGAGTCTATATACAGTAAAACACTATAAGCCTACTCAATGAGTTTTTGATGTCATCTTTTCTTTCAGGTTCATAGTCCCTGAATAACCTTATAAAATGATAAATTTATTAAAAGAATGAGAAGTATTCTGGATACTTCTAGATAACAGTGTAGCTAAGTCTCATTCATGAGTATAAAATGATTTAGATTTACAGATGGCTTAAAAATGTTTGGCTTTATATATTAATTATAAATTTGTTATCTTCTATTAAAAATAATAAGAAAATGATAAATCTCAATAACAGGACTTCAAGGTTCATATGTAACTATTAAAATCAGTAGTAAATAAAGATGCTAGGATATTTCTATCCACACATAGATGCAGAGAAGGTACTCCAAAAACACAGACCCTGTAACAACTAATAATCTGTTTCACTTGACTTCATGAGTAACTCCATCAATTTTACTGATGTTAGAAACTATTCCAGCTGGGACCCTCCCATTGTAATTCATATGATTAATTATGTCCAACTAAATAAAGATCTACAGCAGGTATAGCAAATAGATTTTCTCTTCTGTGCAGAATCCTAGCAATGGGCTCTCTGGAAAGCTATTTTAATTCAGACTCAACAGGAAAAAACATTTGTGAGTAATCATTAAGGGCTGCTATGCCAAGGAAGGGAAAGAGTGATAAACATGGGCCAAATACTCACCACCTTCTCTCTGAGATAAAATTCTCATCCAGTAAGCTTTTTAAACCCTATTCTGGCAAGTGGACTGCAACAATGTCAAATTACCCACTTTAATTATTCACCAAATACAGTGGCAAAAGGTAAGTATTTAAAAAACATGGCCATCTTCTGTATAATTAATATGCACTAATTTTTTATGGCCATCTTTCACTTCCAGGAAGATAGAAGTATTTTCCCTATTCCTCTCTTACAACACAACTAAAGTCCTAGCTATTATATGCAAAACAAATATAAGAAAACTGAAGATAGAAGAAGAAATGTCAGACTGGCTAGAGACCTGTGACACAAATAACAAAACACAATGAAGAGAGTCCTCTGAGTTTTCTTTTTGCCTCATATATCACAATCATAAATCAAAAAAGGTCAACAACCTAGAAAAATCCATAAATTTGAAAAGAAAAAAGCCCTAACACAAGCCTTGCTCTCTCTAGCCAAAGAACCATGAAAAAGGTAGCCTAGACAAAAAAATGTAGCTATTAACCATTTTATTTTTCAGCCAAACATCACAGGGGAAAAAACTTAACTCCATTTTTATACAAGTGGGGAGTCTAGATTCTAATTCTTTCAAGCCTGTCATGAAGTTCCTTAACCTCCCTATTTATTGCCAGAACAGTGTCAGAGAAAGACAAGTAGGGAGCCAGGACTTTCATATTCACCTATAGTGAGGCGCTTCCCACCTTGGTCCCCTAAGATTAAGACAGGGAAGCCAGGGACAGTCAGAACTTTCACAACTGCCCACAGCAGCAAGGTTCTCTATTTGCCAGGTGTCAGTGGAAGCAACATACACAGCAGTAAGGAGACAGTTTTGCTCTTCCTATTTAGGGTGGGCTAACAGAAAGGAAATACTCATGCCCATCTAGAAATAAGAAGACCCTCTAAGCTCCTCAGATATCTCAAGGGACTAAAAGAGCAACAACCTAAAACTAATTTCTCCTGTAATAAATGAAATGGGCTACCTTTTCTGCCAGAGAAGTATTAGAGAAAGCCAGCTGCAATAGAAGGTTTAATTAATATATAAAGAGTCATAAAATTCAGTGAAAAAATACTCATCATAACAAAACCCAAGAATATCTCAAAATTAATTTAAAAACATCAACAGATGCCAACACCAAGATGACAGAGATGTTAAATATTATTTGACAATTTTAAACAAGCTATCACGAAAATTCTTAAGTAAGCAATTATGGTGATGCGAAAAAACAAACAGGTAATCTTAGCAAAGAAATAGAAAATCTCTGCCAAGAGATAGAAGACACAAAGCAAACCAAATAGAAATTGTAAAACTGAAAAGCATTAAGCCAAAACCAAAAAATGGGTGAATTCAATAGCCAAATGGAGAGAACACAGGAAAGAATCAGTAAAAAGGGATGACTCAACAATGCACTTTACCCAGTCTGAACACAGAAATCAGACAAAGCAAGATGAATGGTATACCACAGGGAACTATCAAAGATCTAACATTTATGTCACTTGAGTCCAGGTAGGATGAGGAAAAACTAGCAGAGATGAATAAGTATACAATGAGACAATGGCTCAATTGTCATATTTGGCAAAATACATACTTTCCAGATTTAAGAAGGTGAGCATACCAAAAGGTTAAACTCAAAGAAATCTATACCAAGAAACATCACAATAAAATTTACAAAATCTAAAGACCAAGAAAAAAATCATAAAGGCAACAACACAGAAATATCCAGAAGGGAACAATGATTCAAATGACACCAGCTTTCTCAAGGAAAGGCAGAAATTAAGGGAATATTTTTCAGGTGCTGAAAGAAAAGAATTATCAACCCCAAATTCCACATCCACTAAAAATATATTTCACAAATGTAAGGGAAATAAAGACATTCTTTTGTTTTGGTTTTTAATTTTTTTTATTTGTTCTAATTAGTTATACATTTCAGTAGAATATATATAGACACATCATACATAAATGGAGTATAAATTCTCATTCTTATGGTTCTACATGATGTAGAATCATACCAGGTCTGTAATCCTATATGAACAGAGGAAAACACTGTCTGATTCTTTATAAAGAACTTTTGCATCTATATTCATCAAGGGTATTGGTCTGATATCTTCTTTTCTTGGTGCGTCTTTATCTGGTTTTGGTATTAGGGTGATACTAGCTTCAAAGAATGAGTGTGTAAGGGTTCCCTCCTTTCCTGTTTCATGGAATAATTTGAGAAGTATTGGAATTCATCTCTGAAGGTCTTGTAGAACCTGGTTGAGAATCTGTCTCATTCTGAGTGTTTCTTGGTTGGTAGGCTTTTGATGGCATATTCTATCTCCTTGCTTGAAATTGATCTGTTTAAATTGTGTATGTCCTCTTGATTCAGTTTGAGCAGATCATATTCCTCTAGAAATCTGTCAGCTTCCTTGAGATTTTCTATTTTATTGGAGTATAAATTTTAAAAATAATTTCTAATTATCTTCTGTATTTCAGTAGTATCAGTTTCTTTTTTCATCACAAAATGTAGTAATTTTGAGTTTTCTCTTTCTTCTTTAGCTTGGCTAAGGGTTTATCAATTTTATTTATTTTTTCAAAGAACTACTTTTGTTTTTTTTCAATTTTTTGAATTGTTTCTTTTGTTTCAATTCATTGATTTAGGCTCTGAATTTAATTATTTCCTGTCTTCAATGCTTTTGGTGTTGATTTGTTCTTCTTTTTCTATGGCTTTGAGATGTAACAGCAGGTCATTTATTCGTTGGCTTTCTATTCTTTTAATTAATGAGCTCAATGTTATGAACTTTCCTCTTAGCACTGCCTTCATCATGTCCCAGAGATTTTGATATGTTGTATTGGTATTCTCATATACCTCTAAATATTTATTTCATCCCTTATTTCTTCTGCTATCCATTTTTCATTCAATAGCATATTATTTAGTCTCCAGGTGTTGGAGTAGCTTCTCTTTTTATCATTGATTTCTAATTTAATTCCATTATGGTCTGATAGAATGCAGGGTACTATATTATTTGTATTTGCTAAGATTTGCTTGGTGGCATAAGATATGGTCTATTTTAGAAAAGGATCCATGCACTGCTGAGAGAAAGTGTATTTGCTCATTGATGGGTGAAAAATTCCATTTATGTCCATTAAGTCCAAATTATGGATTATATTATTGAGTTCTCTGGTTTCTTTGTTTAGTTTTTGTTTGGAAGATCTATCCACTAGTGAGAGAGGTGTGTTAAAGTCTCCCAGTATTATTGTGCTATGGTCTATTTGATGCTTGAAACTGAGAAGGGTTTGTTTGATGTACATAGATGCTCCACTGTTTGGGGCATAGATATTTATGATTGTTATGTCTTGTTGATGTATAATTCCCTTAAGCAGTATGAAATATCCTTCTTTGTCTCTTGTAACTGTGGCTTAAAGTCCACTTTATCTGAAATGAGGATGGAAACCCTTGCTTGTTTATATGGTCCACATGAGTGAAATGTATCTTCCCATCCTTTCACCTACATTCTGTGGATGACTTTGCTTATAAGTGAATCTCTTGGAGACAGCATATTGTTAGGTCTTGACTTTTAATCCAATCCACTAGTCTATGTCTTTTGATTAGTTTACACCATTAACATTCAGGGTTATTATTGAGATATGATTTATATTCCTGTTCATTTTGGCTTTTGCTTTTTAATTTGACTTAGTTTCTCCTTTGTCTTTCCTTTAGTGTAATTCCTCCCTTTGCTGATTTTCATTTCCTCCTTATGGAATATTTTGCTGAAAATGTTCTATAATGCAAGCTTTTGAGTTGTGAATTCTTTTAACTTTTATCATGGAAGGTTTTTACTTCATCTTCAAATCTGAAGCTTAATTTTGCTGGATATAAAATTCTCAGTTGGCATCCATTTTCTTTTAGAGCCTGGTATATGTTGTTCCAGGACCTCCTAGCTTTGAGTATCTGTGTTGAGAAATCTGCTGAGAACCGAATTGGTCTATCCCTTGATGTAACCTGATAATTTTCTCCTGCAGCCTTCAAAATTCTATCCTTCATCTGTATGGTAGGCATTTTCATTATAATGTGCCTTGGTGTGGGTCTGTTGTAATTTTGTGTATTTGGGGTCCTGTAAGCATCTTGTGTTTGATTTTCCATTTCGTTCTTCAAGTTTGGGAAATTTTCTGATATTATTTCATTGAAAATACTGTGTATTCCTTTGTTTTTTATCTATACACCTTCCTCTATCCTGATAAATCTTAAATTTGGTCTTTTCATGTCATCCTATAACTCTTGGAAGTTCTGTTCATGGTTTCTTACTATCTTCTCTGTGTGGTAACTTTATTTTCAAGATTATATATTTTGCCTTCATTGCCAGAGGTTTTGTCATCCAAGTAGTCTAGGGTATTGGTGATTCTTTTGATTGAATTTTTATTTGGTTTATTGATTCCCTCATTTTGAGGATTTCTACTTGGTTTCTTTTCATATTCTCTCTTTATTGAAGTGATCTTTCACCTCCTGAAATTTATCTCTAATTTCACTCCTTACATCATCTTTAATGTGCGAATCAGTTTAACTATGTACACATTCTGAACTCCTTTTCTGCCATCTCTTCTAATGTGTTGTCAATGGATTCTACTATTGGAGCATCTTGGTGTGTTTGGGGTACTTTGTTCCCTTGTTTTTCCATGTTGTTTTTGTGTCTTCCCATCTAGCAGTGTGTATCTGAGGTAGTACAATTTCTACCCTGTAGACTTATGGTGTTCCTGAAGATTTCCAGTACCTCACATTTAAAGGGAGATAAATATTAACAGCACCCAATGGAAACAATATACAGCCTTAAACCAAACAACTCCTATTAACATGTCAGGCACTTCTCTCCCAGGTGGTCCTAAGGGCTGAGCTCCAGGACCTGTGCACCTGTTGCAGAGAGCTGTTCTGTATTTGGTGGAACAGGACCAGTTACTGAGAACTGCGGGGAGGCCATGCAGCTATGAGTGCTGGGACAGGCTGGTGGTAGGGAGGGGTGGGGATTGGGGAGCCAGAGGGCCCTGTTGGGTGCCAGATTGATGCCAGACCTGGTGGGACCAGGTGATGGGTGGATGCCAGACCAGGGAAGGATTTAGGGACTGGGCTGGTGATGGGGATGGGATGGTGCCAGGGCACAGCAATTGCCAGCCCAAATGGATCCCAGGAACCCAGTGGGTGCCAGACCAGTTGGCTGGGCAAGCCAACATCAAGATGCCCTCACACCCTCTTCTTACATTCTGACCCACTGTTGCCAGCCCCATCCATCCTCATGAGCTTCAGAACTTGCAGAGCTGGGAAAAGTCTGGCAAACTCCCACCTCTGTAGCAAGATGGTGGCTACTAGCACACCCAGCAGGAAGACCTCGAGCATAACCAAACCTGCAGGTTCCTCAATAATGGACCTCCAGTCCCTAGCTGATGTCCCCAAAAGGAGGCAGCTACATCCCAAGATGGCAATGGCAGCAGCAAACCTGCAGGTACCCGGACACTGGGCCTCCAGACCCCAGCCAGTGTCCCGAGGTGGAGGCTACCAAGAAGGCAACAGTGGCAGCAGAGTGTCCCTAAATGGAGGTAGAGGTAGCTGGAGGCAGCCACATCTGGAGATGAGGCAGTGGCAGCAGTGCTGCAGTGGCCAAAACAATCTTAAATAAAGAAGGACTGTAAGAATTTGTTACCAGGAGATGAGTCATAAAAATGGATAAAGTAAATTTCTAAACAGAAAAGAAATAATCAAACAAGAAATTCTAAAATATCAAAAAAGACAGATGAAAAGAGAGTAAAAACTTGGGTAAATACAATAGAACTATCTTGTCCTCTTCAGTTTTCTAAATTATGTTTGAGGATTGAAGAAAAAACTATATATGTGATTCTAAATGTGTGTAGGATATATTTATAGCAATTGTATCACAAATGGGAAAGGATAAAGAGACCTAAAAAGAGTAAAGTTTCTACACATGAATTAAAGTACTAAAATGTTGACACTGGTATACACATAAGGTAATATTTAGGGCAAACACTAAAAAGGATATATAAAGAAATATAATTGTAAGCACTATAGGTAAATCAGAATAAAATTCTAAAAAGTATTTACAGTTACCAGGAAGGCATGAAAAAGAAAACAGAAAGCAAACAGAGAAGCAAAAGAAAGTAAATAATCTAAAATATAGAAATTAAAAGAATTCAACAGAGGGAATTAAGAAACATAATGCAAATACATAATATTTAAAGGAAACTCATTGCAAATACAGCAATATAAGTAAGTAGAAACAAAAGGATGGAACCAGACATATCATGACAACCTTATTCAAAAGAAAGAGGGAGTAGTTATATTAACACTACTGTAATCTTTAGAGCCAAGAAAACTATCAGAGAGAGAAAAGCATGATAAAATGATAAATCTATCAAAAAACTGTGTGATCTTAAGTGTGTAGATTTCAAATTTTAGAGGACCAAAATATATGCTGTAAAAAAAGAGAAAAAATTAATAAGTATATTCTCTAACCATATGAAATTAAAATAAAAACTAATAAGAGAAAGAACTCAAAAACCTCTAAATGTGGAAATTAAATAACACAATTCTATATAATTCTTGGGTCAAAGAGTAAGTCTAAGAGGAAATTTCTAAATACACAGAACTAAATACAATGAAAATAAGTATATCAAATCATATGCAATAAAGCCAAAGAGGCTGAAAGAAAAGCTTTTTTAAAATTAAATGTACAGATTAAAAGACAACATCTCAAATCAATAAAGAAATTTTAAAAGAAGAACAATGTTGGGGCTGGGCTTGTGGCTCAGTGGTAGAGCGCTTGCCTCACATGCGTGAGGCACTGGGCTCGATTCTCAGCACCACATAAAAATAAATAAATAAATACATAGATAAATAAATAAATAAAGATATAAAAAAATAACAGTCAACTCCACCCAAAAAAATGAAACCATGAAATGCAGAAATCAATGAAATAAATGAAAACAGAAAAATATAGAACACATCTATTAATCAATGTTCATCTAATAGAAAACATAAACTTTTAATCTTTTTTTGCAGTAGTATTATTCACTGGTCTTATATATGCAGTGCTTCACCATGAGCTACACCACCAGTCAAAGAAATAGCCTTTTGAAAACTCAATATACTTGGAAGAACTTCTATCAAGACTTATAAAGAAAAAGAAAAGATACAACTTGCCAATATCAAGTGTGGAATAGGATTATCACTACTGATGTTGTAGACATCAATAATATAAGGGAATACTACCAACAACTCTATACAAGTAACTTTGATAGCTTAGATTAAATGGATTGAGTCCTTGAAATATACAAATTACTAATTTCACCAATTAGAAATACACAAATTTTTTTTTTTTTTTTTTTTTGGTACCGGGTATTGAACTCAGGGGCACTCGACCCCTGAGCCACATCCCCAGCCCTATTTTGTGTTTTATGTAGAGACAGGGTCTCACTGAGTTGCTTAGTGCCTCGCTATTGCTGAGGCTGGCTTTGAACTCGCGATTCTCCTGTCTCAGCCTCCCTAAGTGCTGGGATTACAAGCGTGAGCCACCGCGCCCGGCTAGAAATACACAAATTTAATAATCCTATAACTATTAAGGAAATTGAATCAGTAATAAGAAAACTCCAAAGAAGGAATTTTCCATGCTGAGATGATTTCATTGGAAAATTCTACCAAATATTTAAAGGAAAATTTTACATCAATTCTGCAAACTTTGTTTCAGACAACAGCAGAGAAGGAGCACTTTCCAATTAATCTTGTGAAACTACACTCATCTCTGATACCAAAATCAGGCAAAGATGATTTTAAAAAATGAAACTATAAAACAATACCCTTCATCATCACAGATGCTAAAAGTGCTTAACAAAACAATACAAAAAATAGAATTTAGCAATATGTAAAAATAACTATACACCATGACCAATTAAAATTTATTTCAGGTATATAAATCTGGTTCTTTTTTTTTTTTAAATATTCTTTAGTTGTAGATGGACACAATGTCTTTATTTTATTGCTTTGTATGTGGTGCTGAGGATCGAACCCAGGGCCTCACACATGCGAGGCAAGCACTCTACCACTGAGCTACAATCCCAGCCCCTAAATCTGTTTCTTTATATGGTACTTCATCAATAATCTAAAGAAGAAAAATCTCATGATAATATCAATTGATACAGTAAAAGCACTTGGCAAAATTCAACATCCATTTCATGATAAAACCTCCCAGAAATCTAGAAATGGAGAACTTCTTCAATGTAATAAAAAACATTTATGAAAATGTTGCAGCTAGTGAAAATATCAGATGCTAGTGAAAGACTACTTTATGAATGTGCAAATGAAAGTGAAAGACTGACTTTTCACAAAGAATAGGTACAGAATAAGAATGTTCACTGTCACCACTCTTGTTTAATGCTGGCCTTAGTACTATAAAAGAGAAATGCTATTACTTAAGTACTATGGAAGTTAAGACTAGCACCAATACAGTACTGGAAGAAATAGCCAGCACATTATAGCAAGAAAAATTAATAAGAGGCACACAGATCAGAAAATAAGAAATACTACTCTTTATTTGCATTTGACATGATTATGTATGAAGAATAATTGAAAAAAACCTTAACAAAAAATCCAAACAATAAGTGCACAAAAAATCAATTTCGTTTTACATACTGGTAATGCACACATGAGCAGGGAACTTAAAAATACAATATTATTAACCTTATAAAAACAGTTTAAATATATATGTGTAAATTTTACAAAGCATGTATAGGATTTGTATATTTAAAAGTTATAAAATGGTAAGGATAAATCAAAGAACACCTAAATAAATGGAGAGATGTATTATATCTATGGATTAGAAGTGTCAACAAAAGTTGTCAATTTTCTCCAAACTGATATTCAGGTTTAACATAATGCCTATCAAAATATGAGTAAGATGTTTAAAAATAGGGACAGATTTTTCTAAACTCCATATTGGGAACACACAGGACTAAAATAAATTTTGAAAAGGAAGAAAAAGAGAAATTCTATTCAATTGCTATAGTAGTCAAGATGATGTGGTACTGACAAAACAATCACACAGATCAATGGAACAGAAGATTAAGAAATATATCCATGCAGATAGGACCATTTGTTTTTATACAAAGGAGCAGAACAGTTCAATAGAAGAGGACAGCACTTTTAGGAAATTGTGTTAGAATAATTAGACATCCACAGACAAATTAAATCAAAGAAAAACCTTTAACCTCCTTACATCTCTCTTTATACAAAAATTAGTGGACCATGGACTTAACCACAAAACTATAGAAATTATAGTGGAAAAAAAGGGAGAAAATCCTCAAGATCTAGGGCTAGGCAAAAAAACGTGTATTTGACAATAAAAAGCACAAACAATGAAAAAGAAAAATTTTTTTTAAATTTTTTTTAAATATTTATTTTTTATTTGTAGGTGGACACAATATCTTTATTTTATTTTTATGTGGTGCTGAGGATCTAACCCAGTGCCTCCCGCATGCTAGGCGAGCATGCTACCACTGCGCCATAACCCCAGCCCGAAAAAGAAAAATTTAAAATTGAACCTCATTAAAAATTTAGTATCAGTATTTAGTGGCGCACATCTGTAGTTGCAGTGGCTTGGGAGGCAGAGGCAGGAGGATTGCGAGTTCAAAGCCAGCCTCAGCAACACTGAGGCGCTAAGCAACTTAGTGAAACTCTATCTCTAAATAAATACAAAATAGGCCTGGGAACGTGGCTCAGTGGTCAAGTGCCCCTGAGTTCAACCTCCGGTACCAAAAAAAAAAAAAAAATTAATACCAGTAGCCCTGAGAGAAATCCAAATTAAAACAAAAATGAGGTAACACTAAACACCAGCAAGAATGGCTGAAAGAAATTATGGTGACAACAGCAAGTGCTAGTGAAAATGCAAATAAACCTGGATCACTCATACATTGCTAGGGAGAATGTAATATGATATATACAGTCTGAAAAATGTTTTATTGATTTTTTACTAAAGTAAACATTTTACTGTCATAATCTAGCAATTATGCTCCTGGCCATCCCAGATAAATGAAAACTGTTAACAACAACAAAAAATGTACACAAATGTTCATAGCATCTATATATAAGAGCCAAAAACTAAACAATTCAGATGTCTTTCAACAAGTGAGTCAGTGAACAGATTATGGTACTTCCAAACATGTAAGATTCCTAAAAACTAACAAACTACTGATGTGCATGACAATTTGAAGAATCCAGAGAATAATGAAAAGTATAACTAAAAAATTATATACTCTCTGATTCCATTTATACATTTCAAAAGTGGAAAATTACAGAAATGGAGAACAAATTATCAGTGGCCAGAAATAAAGGACAAGGTGTGGCTTGGGGCATAGGGCAGAAAGAGGGTAGAGTTACAAAAAAGAAAAAAAAAATCCTTCCTTGTGGTGACAGAATTGTTCTGGATTGATTTTACCAATGTCAGTATCCTGGCTACAGAGCCAAGATAGCAGAGTAGAGACAAGAAGCACTTTCCAGCTTCTCCATGGCTCCGAATCAAAGCAGATGAAAAATAGCTATTCAGCAAGATGAGTAATTGAGAAAAGACACTGAAGTTCAATACTGGATAGTCAGAGAAGTACAGAGTCCCACAGATTCCAGTTTTGAGAACAGAGGATGAGAAACAATGAGTCCGTCCTAAGCCTGCACAGCTGAGGGAAGGAATAACATGAAGGAAAAGACAGAGCAACATGATGGACAAAACTGGCATGGAAACAGAAAGAGAGTCTGAATTTAGCTGATCCAAGCACTGCATATTGGGCTGGTATGTGAGAAGTGCTCCATGGTTCTTAACTTATAAGTGGGGTGCTACGGCAGGAACCTATCTAGTGGAGATCACACCTGACCCTGATGCTTTGAGAAATGTAATTTCCTACACTTACTTTTCCCTTGGAGATCTCAGCAAATATTGCCACTCTCCCCAACGTTGTATAGTGTGTGGCCTACTATTGCCCTAGCAGAACACCACTAAAGCAAGCACATTGAATAATGTATGTAGGAAGATTTAGGTTGGAGGTACAGAAGGAAATAGAACTTGTTTTACATTTGAGCCTGGGGGCTTGGAGACCAGCTGAAGTTCAGGAAACTGAACAGGCACATATGATTGCACATGGGGACTGGGCCTCGGAAGGTCACAGTCATGGGTGGTGGATTATATGGGACCTGCCGTACCCTGTCCTGCCAGGGCAGTTCATTGAAACTGCCTGAGTGGGTTTCTGGGTGGCACATGAGACCCAGACACACAGCCAAAATCAGCATTAGGCTGGCCTTGGGATTGTATCAATCTTATCTAGCCAAAGTAAACTTCAGCAGACAGAATTTCCCATTCCTTGCTACCTTGTACTAGTGAGCAGGGAAGTTGACAGCCATTTCAATCAGCAGCAGTCCCAAAGTACTCCTGCTCAAAGCCTGGCAAGCAACATAAAAGGAGGAAGAGGTATATAACTTCCTGCCCTTGCTCTCTAAAAGGGATATGCAGCCTAAGAAGACATGAAAAGAAGAGCAGATAGGCATAGGTAGGGCATAGATAGTGAAGATCCATTCCAGTTCAGAGTTTTGATGACTGGAGTTTTTGAGATGAAATCTTAGAGTAGTTTTGATTTGCATTTCTCTAATTGCTAGAGATGTTGAACATTTTTTCATATATTTGTTGACTGTATCATTTTTTATTAATTTTATTTACTAACAGGTTCATGTGTGTGTGTAAACATACATACATATATATGCACACAGTTTTTCTTCTTTTTCTCATGTTTTTGGGTTTTTAAAATTTTTTTGATTTAACTATTCTTCTAATAGTAAATTCTCTTATCTTCCCTCTTATTTTTTTCCTTCTTTATAGCCTTAGCTTTCTTCTGTTTTCTGTCTTTTCAATTTTTAACATTCAAACTTTTTTCTTACCTTCCTCTGCCCATTTTCTTCTCTCTTAATTATATTTTTAAAATCTTGTAAAACCTTTTAGTATATATACTTTCTACCTCCATCATCACCTTTTTTTTTTTTTTTTTTTTTTGGTACCAGCAATTGAACTCATGGCTACTCAGCCACTGAGCCATATTCCCAGCCTCATTTTGTATTTTATTAAGAGACAGGGTCTCACTGAGTTACTTAGTGCCTCACTCTTGGTGAGGCTGGCTTTGAACTTGTGATCCTCCTGCCTCAGCCTCCCAAGCCACTGAGATTATAGGCGTGCATCACCGCGCCCAGTATCATTCCCATTTTTGTTTGTATTGTGGATATCATAGTTGGCACCTGGTTATTGCTTTAATGCTGTATCTGGTTCACTGTTACATACAGTTGTTACTGCTGTTCATTTTCCCTTTTCTATGAAGTGCTTGGGGATTGAGCATGACACTGGGTAAAGTCTCTGTTGCTAAGCTACACTCTCAGCCCTACACACCTTGCTCAACCACAATCCAGTCCCACCTGAACTTTGGAGGACAGTTTAACACACAGACTAGAGGAAATAAAATCCCCCACATCAATAACCAGGTCCCAAGTAGGTACAGAAGGGATCAAGGCAGCTAAAGGCCTGCTCATCAACACCAACCCCCATAGCAACAGCAGAAAAAAACAATACAAAGACTGTGGACACCACACCTACTAGGAACCTCAGCATAGGCCATTCCTATACTCTTTCAGAATGTATACTGCTAACAAGGCTAAAGGAGTAATTGCAGACAATGTAGCTGCATATACTCCACTGTCTTGAACACAAGTGTTTGATCCAGTGGAAGAATCGCATTCTTGTGAAATCTAGAAAGAAAGTGGAATGCTCAGGCTCTGCCACAGCATGGACTGTGTTAAAATACAATAATCACCACCAAAGAAGTAACAGGGAAACTGCACTACAAAACACACTTGGAAATATATTCAACACTTCACAAAATTCAATATTCCAGGACACATCAAGAGAAGTCTGTGCTCTAAGCAGTCCCTCACATAAAAGTAGATGACAAATCCAAACAAACAGATGCACATTTCTCACATTTCTCAAGAAATATGAAAAACCAAGGCAACATGACTCCTCTTCAAGTTCATAATTTACTAGCAACTAACTGCACAGATAATGAAGTGGATGAAATGCCAAAGAACAAAAAAAGATCAATAAATTCCAAGAAAACAAAATAAACAAATGAATAAATTAGGAAGACAATAAATGATATGAATGAGAAATTCAATAACAATAAGATATTTTGAAAAAGAACCAAACAAAAATCTAGAGAAATCTCAATAAATCAAATAGAAAAACTCAGTGGAAGCCTAACCAATAGACTAGATCAAGCACAAAACAAAATTTCAGGGCATTTAGACAAGGTGGATGAACTAGACCATTCAACCAGTAATAAAGAAAAAAAAATTAAAAACTACAAATAGAATATAAAGATCTCTGGGACAATATTAAAATACCTAACTTAAGACTCATAGAGTTAGAGAGAGGAGTCAGAGTTACAGACTAATAGCATAGAAAAATAATCAGTGAAATAATAATAGAAAATTTCCCAAATTTGGGATTCAAATAGACATTCAGCTATTGAAAGTATTTAGAATTCCAAATAGACATGACCAGAAAAGAAACCTCTCTGCAACATAATATAATTAACATGCCAAAAATTCAAAAGAAAGACCACTAAGAGCTATGAGAGAGAAGCACCACATCACTTATCAAGGCAAACCCATCACAATAGCAACAGGATTCTTACTAGAAACTCTAAAGTCTAAGAGGATGTAGAATGATGTATTTCAAGCTCTGAAAGAAAATAACTGTCAACATAGGTTACTATAGCCAGAAAAGCTACTCTTCAGAATTGAAAAATAATAAAGACCTTCAAAGATAAGCATAAAGTAAAGGAATTCATGACCACTAAGCCAGCACTGCAAAAAATACTAAAAGGAATTGTACAAGCAAAAGAATAAGACAAACATAACAAAAAAAGTGCAGGAAAGAAAAAATCTCACTAGATAAGCAACTGAGAATTAGCAAAGAACAGAGCATTAGAAAATAACAAAATGACAGTAATTAGTATAAATCTTTCAATTACAACTCTAAATGTAAATAGCTTTAATTTTCCAATAGGAAGACAGACTGGCACTCTGCATTTAAAAAAACAAGAAAGGACTGTTTATTGTCCACAAGAAACATGCTGAACAAGATAAAAAATACACACTAAAAGTTAAAGAATGGGAAATGATATTCCATGCAAATAGAATTTGAAAGCAAACAAAAGTATCTATACTCATATTTAACAAAGCAAAATTTTCAAACCAAAAGTAATCAGAAGTGACAAAGAAGATCATTACATACTAGAAATGAGAACAATCCACCAAAAAGATGTAATAATTGTAAATATAAGTGCCCCAAACATCGGTGTGCCTAATTTCATAAAACAAACACTACTTGACATAAGGAGTTCAATAGGCACAATAGGCACCAACACAATATAACAGTTGACCTTGCTACCCCACTCTTAGAAAGAGATAGACCACGCGGACTGTGAAAACAAAAACAACAACAAAAAAGAAACACCAGCATAAGCTACACTACAAATCAAATGGACATAGTAGACATCTACAGAATAGTCCATCCAACAAAAGCAAAATACACATTCTTTTCACCAACTTAAGAAAGCTTCTCAAAAATAGATATCTTTGGCCATAAAAGAAGTCTTAAAAATACAAAAGGATTGAAATTATCTATATTATCAGATCATAAATGGAAAGAAACTAGACATCAACAGCAAGAGAAATTACAGAAAGTATACAAACACCTGCAGACTGGACAAAATAGTTTTGAATGATCAGTGGATAACTGAAGAAATTAGGGCAGAGTTTGGAAATTCTTAGAATCAAGTGAAAATGGAAAAACAACAAATCAGAATCTGTGAGATACAGAAAGGTGTTTCTAAGGGGCAAGTTTGTAACTATGGGTACCTACATCAGAAAAAACATGGATATCTCAAATAAATAACCTAATGATGTATCTCAAGGTCAAAGAAAAAAGAAAAATCCGAAATCAGCAGAAGGAAAGAAGTAATAAACACCAGAGCTGAAAGTAAAGAAACAGAAACTAAAATAACATAGCTACATATTTAATCCTTATGAGTTCAACAGTGATAAACAGCCACTCTTTGCAGTACCTGTATTTTCAGACTAGGGCAGAAAACAAGATTTATACAAATTGTTTCCTTAAAACAAATAACATTAGAGTATCAAATGGCACAGACTATTTTTAAAACTAAGTATGCATATGCATGTATATTTCATAAAGTTATTATTTTGAAGGACAAATCCATCCTAATAACACAGATTATTGATTTTAGAAATTCCTATTCTATTTGTTTACTATTCATCTATCAGGTTAGAAGATTCTAAATTATCAGTGATTTAATTTATATTGAAGCTAAAGTAATATACAACTAATACATCATATTATTCATCACTGCAACTAAACGCTTCATAATAAAATGTTTAGGTAGTACTCAGCATTACTAGCTTTCCTCTAAATGATACGAGATACACTACTTATGCTTTCTAGCAGTCTAACTTCTTTGAGAGAAAGACTACTTATTGGTCTTCAATGCTACAGGGAACATTAACTTTCCCTTCCTTCATAAAAATCCTCCAACAGGTCATAACCATTAGTGTTTTGCTTTGTTTTTCCAAACTGCTAGAAGATTTTTCCTTGGATTTCCAAGGGTTATTCCCCTATATCATATAACACCAAAAATAAAACATCAGCATAAATGTGATATTAATCATGCTAGAGCTTTGATGTAAAGGCTTATCACATCAAATAGTTTATGGAATAAATATGTATATGTATACACTTATAATCAAACCAAAATAAGTGAATTGAAACTTAGAAATTTGTTTTTGACTTACTATATATTTTACTACATTCAGACTTTTCTAAATAAAATTATTTATTTTTTTAAATGTACTCAAGAACAGGACACTTCCTAGAAAAACATTAGGTATTCAAATTTTTAATAACTATTTTAAAATTATATGATTTAAATACAGTAACTAGCAAGATAGCTAAGTAGAAAATACCAGCCCTCATTCTCCAACAAAAAAACAATTCAAAAGATATTCATGAACAAAATAGCTCAAGAGTCCAATTAACAACCTACAGCACCACAGAAGAACAAGAAATAAGGAATAACTACACAGGCAGTATGACTAAGGACAATGGCATTCCTAAAATGTCGAGATGGTTAGAAGCAAAGACGTACAGAGGTCATCAGGCTGTGCCATGCAGCAGATGCCAACATGGTTCCCTGTGGCCTACTCTGTGGAACATTCTGGTAGCCTTTCCCCTTTTGAACCTTATCAAGTGCAGAAACAGCTACAGACTCCTTGCAGTTTGATCTCCTCAGGGTTCAACAGAAATGACTCCAGCAACCTATTCCCAGAGGACATGGACAGTCTTTGCCACTGGGTAACAAACAGCCACTGCTGCCCCAGAACAGGAGCTACCATCTCCCAATCACACACACACACAAAAGAGATACCAGAGGCACAGAGGCACCATGTATCCATGTTCCAAACCCCAGATTCATAACCAATCTGTTGGAATCCATGCCTCAAACACTGGAGTCACCAACACAGCAGGCTAGTCTTTGCCCAGATCCCAAAACTACTGTTCACTCTGCACATGCCTACACTCCTGACCCTGGTTCCAGGGATATTCTGCACTCACCTGCCCCTAGGATACTGAAGATATCAACACAGATGCAGCAACCATGCTTGGTACTCTGGAGCCACTATAGCTTTGTGCAAATCTTCACTTTGGATCCTGGCTCCTGGCTACTTAATGCCTCACACGCTGTTATGGTTTAAATATTGGTGTGAAATATTTCATTTCATTTCATGAGATATTTCAAAAGCTCATGTGTGAAATAATGTAAGAAGGTATAGGGGTGAAATGATTGGGTTATTAGAATATTAACCTAATCTGTGCATTAATAACCCTTGATAGGGATTAACGAGATGGTAACTGTAGGCAGGTAGGGTGTGACTAGAGGAAGAAGGCCCTGGGGGACAATCTTGGGGTTTATATTTTTCCTTTGTTTAGAAGAGCTCTCTAATTCCTGGTACCATGTTCCCAACTGCTTTCCTCCACCTTACTCCTTCACCATAATGTTCTGGCTCACCTCAAGCCCTGAGGAATGAGAGTGGCTGTTATGCACCTCTGAAATTATGAGATCAAAATAAAACTTTCCTCCTCTAAAATTGTTCTTGTTATGTCTTTCAGTCACAGCAACAAAAAAGCCAACTAACACACACACCATCACAAACAATATAGTGGTTGCTCCTATACCTGCTTGCCACCCTGTATCCTATAGGCATGCTTCTTCCACATGTGCCTGTGCTCAAAACATCCATTCCATGGCCATTCCACTGGCATGAGGCATCAAAAACCAGTGCCACCACCAATGTGCACACACCTACAAACCAGACTTGGTATCAGTAGAGATTCCTTCAGCCACAAGTTCATGGATAGGATAAAAAGATATCAGAAGGGCTGAGTACAATGGCTCATGCCTGTAATCTCAGCAGCTTGGGAGGCTTAGGCAGGAGGATCTTGAGTTCAAAGCCAGCCTCAGGGGCTAGGAATATAGTTCGGTTGGTACAGTGCTTGCCTCAAATGCACAAGGCTCTGGGTTCAATCCCCAGAAATGCAAAAACAAACAAACAAAGCCAGCCTCAGCAAAAGTGAGGTGCTAAGCAACTCAGTGAGACCCTGTCTCAAAATACAAAATAGGGCTGGGGATGTGGCTCAGTGGTCAAGTGCCCCTGAGTTCAATCCCCAGTACCCCACAAAAAAGATATCAGGAGGACGCTAGCAATCTTGGCCATCGAAGAACCCAACATCTATGGCTGCTGCTGTGGATGCTTTGCAACACACAGCTTTCACTGTGGAGTACCCCTATAATCTTAGCTAATATTGACCTCAGCTGATAAAAATGCATGAAAGACTTTGCCACTAATGTCCTCACCCAAGCTGGAGCCACCCCACCCTACCGATCCAACACTTCCACATGTACTTACAGTTGAAGGTCTTTACCCAAAAAATCAGTACATAAAGCCTGGAAAAAGTGACAGTTCCAACAAATGAAACATCAATGCAAGGCAATAAGAAACATAAAACAAATTTTTTAAAAAGATATCACCAAAAGATTACAATAATTTTTCCAGTAACTAACGCAATATAGATCTTTGAATGACAAATAATGCAAAATAATTGTTTAAGAAACTCATCAAACTCCAAGAGAACACAGGACTACACAATAATGAAAAAAAATTATATAAACAAAATAAGAATACAATAGAGAGACAGAAATCACACACACATACATAGAAAAATCAAACAGAAATTATGCAGCTGAAGAATACTTGATAAAATGAAAAATGAAACAGTGCCAATGACAGATCTGATCAAACCAAAAAATTCATCAACTCAAAAGTAATTTGAAATTACCCAGTAAAAAAAAGAGAAAAAGGAGAAAAAAAAGAGTAAAGAAAGCCTACTAGATTTGTGGGACACCATCAAGTAGCCCAATTAATATATTATGAGAATATCATAAGGAAAAAAAGGAAAGGGACAGAAAATTTATCTGAAGAAAAAGTCTAAAAACATCACAAAGGTAGGGAGAGATATGGACATTGGGATACAAGAAGCTTAAAGGTCACCAAGTTCAATCCAAAGATATGTTTACCAAAACACATTAAACCAAACATTCAAAAATTAAAGAGTGACTTTTGAAAGCAACAAGAGAAAAAAGAGACTCATCATAACATAGAATAGAACACCCATAAGGATAGTAACAGGTTGCTTAGAAGAAACTTTGCAGGCTATGAGAGAGACTGATGATATATGTTATGGTTTGGATGTGAGGTGTCCCCCAAAAGCTCACAAGGAAGACAATGCAAGAAGGTTTGGAGGAGAATGATGTGGTTATAGCCTTAACTTAATCAATAGATTAATCGCTGAAGTGATTAACTGAGTGGTAACTGGAGGCAGATAGGGCGTGGCTGGAGGAAGTGGTTCATTGGGAGTGTGGCTATGGGGTTTATATTTTGTATCTAGAGAATGCAGTCTCCCTCTCTCTCTACTTTCTGATCATCATGTAAGCTAGTTTCCTCTGCCACGCTATTCCACCATGAGGTTCTGCCTCACCTGAAGCCCCAAGGAAAGGAGCCAGCCTTCTGTGGACTAAGACCTCTGAAACACTGAGCCTTCAAATAAACTTCCTCCTCCACAATTGTTCTGGTCGGGTCCTTTAGTCACAACAGCAAAAAAGCTGACTAAAACAATATATTCAAAGTGTTGAAAGAACAAATTTGCCAGGGTTGGGGTTGTAGCTCACTGGTAGAGCGTTTGCCTAGTACTTGTGAAGCACTGAGTTCGATCCTAAGCACTATATAAAAATAAATGAATAAAATAAAGGTATTGTGTCCATCAACAACTAAAAATATTTTTAAATGCCAACCAAAGATAATATATAGCAAATATTAACAGATCTTAAGGGATGTTATGGTTTAGACATGAGGTCCCTCAAAAGCTCATGTGTGAATCAATGCAAGGAAGTGAAGAGGTAAAATGATTAGGTTATGAGAACCTTAACCTAATAAGTGCAATAATCCCCGGACAAGGACAGATTAAGTGGGTGGTAACTATAGGTAGGTAGAGTGGAATAGGTTAAGTTATTGGGGAGAGTTTTGGGGGTTTATATTTTGACACGGTGAGAAGAGCTCTTTGTTTCCCAGTGCCATGTGCTGAGCAGCTTTTCTCGTCCACACTCTTCCACCATGATGTTCTGCCTCACCTCAGGCCCTCAGGAATAGAGTTGGCCATCAATGGACTGAGATCTCTGAAACCATAAGTGCAAATAAACTTTTCTTCCTCTAAAATTGTTCTTGTCAGGTCTTTTGATCAGAGCAATGAAAAAACTGACTAAAACAAGGGAGAAATACAACAATATGGAATTCAACAGTCTACTTACAACCATGGATAAATCAACTACGTAGAAAATTAATAAGGAAACACTGGACATTAATGTTATGTTAGACTAAATGGACCTTACAGACATAAATAAAACATTTGATCCAAAAGCAACACAACATATACATCTTAGCACAGACAGAACATTCTCCAGGATAGATAATATACCGAGTCAGAAAACAAGTCTTAACAAATATAGTATTTTTCTGATCATGTGGCATAAAGTTAGAAATGTAAAACAGGCAGAAAACTGAAAAATAAACAAATATGTGAAAATTAATGACAGACTCCTAAACAACCAACAGATAAGGAAGAAATCAAAAACAAAAAAATCAAAAAATATTTTGAAACAAAAGAAAATTAAAAGTAACAATGAACCTTATGGTAAGCATTAAAAAGAGTCCAAAAGGGGAATTTTATATGGATACACCAACTTTATGAAATAAGAAAGTCCTCAAATAAACAAAGTAACTTTATACCGTGAAGACACAGAAAAAGAACAAACTAAGCACAGTTAGCAGAAGGAAGAAAATTACAAAGATCAGAGCAGAAACAAATGAAATACGGACTAGAGAAACAATGGAAAAGAACAATGAAACTCAAGAAATGGTTTTATAAAACAATAAAATTGACAAACCTTTAGCTAGATTGAGAAAAAGATTCAAATAAGTAAAATCATGAACAAAAGTGAAACTTTATAACTAGTACCACCTAAACTAAAAAGATCATAAGAAATTTGAACAATTATATGTCAATGAATTATATAACTTAGAAAAAGAAGGATAAATTCCTACACATATATAACCATTGAAGAGACTGTATCATGAAGAAACACAAAACAGTAACAGACCAATAACAAATAAGGTAATTAAAATCAGTAATCAAAACTCTCGGGAAACAGCTAGTCAGAGGAAGATGGTAGGGTAGAAGAGGTTGCTTTCCAAGCTCTTCTGTGGTGTGAGATCAGAAAAGTGATGAACAAATTCTCAGTGAGGTGCATAAAAAGGGGTATTTTACAAGAATTTAATACTGGACACTCAGAACAGCTTAGGGACTCAGAAGATTAGATATAATAAAATAAAAGCAGAAAATCCACTGCCAGTGCCAGCACCTGCTTGTGGGGAGTTAATCCACCATAGGCAAATTGGAGAAGGGGACTGAGAGAGTCCACATTTCAGATGGCACCAGGTCATGTCTTGGCATGGAGAATCAGAGATCAAGGACACTGCCAGACTGATCCAGAGGGTGAGATACACTATATCCTTGTGTGGGAAGGATGACACATATCTCCCAGTTGTCTGCAGAAAGTTGAGGAAGAAGCCATCTAGCCACCACACTATGGTGGCCAGCAGCTGTAGGAGCAAGTCTAGGAATCCAGACTTGTGTACTCCTAGCTGGGTCCTCAAACCAGACTCAGCAGAGGCCCACCACACAAATCAGAGTGTGCCTAGCACACCAGGAGAAATTCAGGTGCAGAGAGTGATTCACCCAGAGGAAAAGGGGTCAATGAGTCCCAAGAGATCATGGGTCCATCTCAGTCTTTGAATCTGATGGCTCATAGTACCAGCCAGAATGGGCTGGGAATTTGATCAGGTGGGTAGGAGTGACTGTGCTTGGGAAATGAGCCCAAAGCCAGGAAAGATGAGATCCACAGGTGGCCAAGGACTAGCTCCTCCACAGGAACCCAGGGTAGACAATTGGGGTACAGACTCCCAGCATAAACTGGCAGCATCAGAGCTCTGAAAGTGCACCGATATAAAATCTTTAGCCTAATCTCCATTCAACAGAGCACCCAGGGCCTACATAGACTTAAACCCCACCTTTAGGAGCTCCAGCTATGGAAACACCTCTCACAGAACTCTACAGTGGCCCCACCCTGGGAACGGGGCATGTTGGGAGTGGTGAATGAATTATGGGTTTTGAACTGCCCATTGACTGAGGCAATACCTCTTTTGGGAATTTCTCGGTGCAAAGACACTGATTCAAGTTTGCCCAGTTGCTCTGGTGATGCCCTGTTCAAAGGGGAATTCTGTGCCAACCAGAGAATTCATCAGTTCATAACCTAAGGTCCAAATGCCAGCCACCTAGGGGTAGAGAATTATGGGTGCAAGTTGATAACTATAATTGGGGTGTTCATACATTTAACCGTGATTCTGTTTGTTTTAAAGTAACTTTCTCACAATCAATCCCTTTGATGTCAAAACCTACAAAATAAGTGTGCTGAGGTAGCTCCTGGACAGTGTTCCTCCATTAGAGGTTGGATGTACCATGAGGCCCCAGCATTTTCTCTACTTCTGTGTCCATTTGTCTTTCTCAATCCCCTCACTGCCTGGTTCGGGAACCTGAATAAATGGCCATGCAGGATGTAGCAGGAGCAGAAAACACTCTCCAACCTGCCAACCTCATACTGCTAAAAAGGGACACCAATAATTTTTAACTCCAACCAGCAACTTGTGGCTACTACTCTTGTGCCCAGCAGCTACCTCAAGAAAAAAATGGAAAGACATTTAGAAATAGATAATGAATATATATTATCACTAATAATTTTGGACCACAGCAATGGAAATCCTCAACATTTTTATCAAGAATCATTTTTCTATGTTATTTTTTAATTTTTTTACTTATTTCATTTTTTTTCTTTTTCTCTCTTTCTCTTGTTGATTGTTTTTGTGGGTGTGCTGAATGGTGCAAGGACATTTATACAAATATTTATATAAATACATATTTGTCTCACTTTTCTCATTTCTCACATTGTTTGAAGGTAGTTATTTTTCATGACTCTATCTTTTAAGCCAAGTGTTTTTGATTAATACATTTTGATTCTCTTTTGTATTGTTTTTCATTTGTCTATTTCTCTTTTCCTTTGCTAAAACAGAATTGTGTTACTTTCTCTTGCTGCCTTTAATTTTTTGCTTCTAATTTCTCTCCTCCTCACCCATAAGCATCACATCCTATATCTTTCCTGCATTCTCCCAATTCACCTTTAAAAATAGCAAACCCTTTTGCAAATTATTTTTGCGGTTGGCAATTGCTCATCGTACCATTTCTGTTTATTGTACCCATTAACATTCTGGATGTCAAAATAGGGGCTAACTATGAAATTTAACACTGTATATTGTTTGCTTTGCTGTTGTTATTATTTGTCTCCCCCAACTAGAAACGTTCAGGGACACTGTAAGTTCATAGAGTAAAAGCTCTGCCATCTCAGATTCAAATGGGTAGACACAAACAATATTAAAAAAGTGGGGCAACAAACCATCCCAAACAAACCAAAATACCTCAATAGGAAAATCCATCAAAAACTCGGTAGATGAAATGTTAGAGAAAAGATTTACAAAGTTCATAATTAAACTGATCTGCAAGGAAAAGATAATAAAACAAGTGAAATCACAGAGAAAATTCAGGAAGTGAAGATCACTTCAAAAAGAGACAGAGATTCTGAAAAAGAACCAAACAAAAATCCTAGAAATGAAGAATCAATAAAACAAATTAAACATTCAATGGAACCATCACCAATAAACTAGACAACTTAGAAGATAGAGTTTCAGGGAAAGATGAAAAAATATAGTCTTTTTTTCTATTTATTTATTAATTTATTTATTTTTTATTTATTTCAAGTCATAGTACATACATAGAGCTCAACTTTCCATCTCTCTCGCTGCAAACAAGATAGAGTCACACCATTTGTATCTTCATACATGTACCTAGGGTAGTGATGTCCATATCATTCCACCATTTTTGCTACTCCCATTTCCCCTCCCCTGACCAACATCCCCCCTGCCCCATCCAAAGTTCCTCCATTTCTCCCACGCTCCCCACCCCCATTATGTATCAGCATCCACTAATCAGAGAGAACATTCAGCCTCTGGTTTTGGGAATTGGCTTACTTCACTTAGTATGATGTTCTCCAGTTCCATCCATTCACCTGCAAATGCCATAATTTTATTCACTTTTATTGCTGAGTAATATTCCATTGTGTATATATACCACAGTTTTTTTATCCATTTATCTATTGAAAGGTATCTAGGTTGCATCAACAGCTTAGCAATTGTGAATTTTGGTGTAATAAACATTGAAGTGGTTGCTTTACTGTAGTGTGCTGTTTTTAAGTCTTTAGGGTATAGGCCAAGGAGTGAGATAGCTGGGTCAAATGGTGCTTCCATTCCAAGTTTTTAAGGAATCTCCACACTGCTTTCCAGATACTTGCACCAATATGCAGTCCCACCAGCAATGTTTGTGCATTTTTCACCACATCCTCGCCAGCACTTATTGTTGCTGGTATTCTGGATAGATGCTATTCTGACTGGCGTGAGATGAAATCTGAGTGTAGTTTTGATTTACATTTCTCTAATTGCTAGAGATGTTGAATATTTCTTAATATATTTGCTTACTGATTGTATATCTTCTTCTGAGAAGTTTCTATTCAGCTCCTTAGCCCATTTATTTATTAGGTTGTTTGTTTTTTTGGTGTTAAGATTTTTGAGTAGCAAACGATGCCTGGATGCCTGGGTCCTTGAAAGGACATCTTGTGACCACAGGCTCGGGCAAGTTGGGTCTTACAAAACCTTTAAAAAATGTCAGATATAAGTGGGAAATTGCAGCCGGTTACCACAGCCTCACCTCACCTTGGTCCTCAGTAAACTGCTTCATCTTTTCAGGTATTTCAAGTACTGATAATAAATTCATTGGGGGAGTTTAAAAAAAAAAAGATTTTTGAGTTCTTTATATATCCTGGAGGTCAGTGCAATATCTGATGTGCATATGGCAAAAATTTGCTTCAAGAATGCAGGCTGTCTGTTTACCTCATTGATTGTTTCTTTTGCTGAGAAGCAGCTTTTTAGTTTAAATCCATCCCATTTATTGATTCTTATTTTAATTTCTTGCACTTTAAAAGTCTGTTAAGGAAGTTGGGGCCTAATCCAACATGATGAAGATTTGGGCCTACTTTCTCCTCAATTAGGCACAGGGTCTCTGGTCTAATTCTTAGGTCTTTGATTCACTTTGAGTTGAGTTTTATGCATGGTGAGAGATAGGGGTTTAGTTTCATTTTGCTGCATATGGATTTCCAGTTTCCCCAGCACCATTTGTTGGAGAGGCTATCTTTTCTCCAGTGTATGTGTTTGGCCCCTTTGTCTAGTATGAGATAATTGTATTTATGTGGGTTAGTCTCTGTGTCTTCTGTTCTCTATCACTACTCTACATGCCTGTTTTAGTGCCAATATCATGATGTTTTTGTTACTATACATGTGTAGTATAGGTTAAGGTCTTGTATTGTGATGCCTCCTGCTTCACTCTTCTTACTGAGGATTGCTTTGGCTATACTGGGTCTCTTATTTTTCCAAATAAATTTCATCATTGCCTTTTCTATTTCTATAAGAAATGACTTTGGGATTTTAACTGGGATTGCATTGAATCTGTATAGCGCTTTGGGTAGTATGGCCATTTTAATAATATTAATTTTGCCCATCCAAGAGCATGGGAGATCTTTCCATCTTCTAACATCTTCTTCAATTTCTTTCTTTAGTGTCTTGTAGTTTTCATTGTAGAGGTCTTTCACTGCTCTTGTTAGATGGATTCCCAAGTTTTTTTGTTTTGTTTTTTTTTTTTTGAGGCTATTGTGAATGGAGTGGTTTTCCTGATTTCTCTTTCAGAGAATTCATTGCTAATGTATAGAAATGCATTTGATTTATGGGTGCTGATTTTATATCCAGAAACTTGCTAAATTCATTTATTAATTCTAGAAGTTTTCTGGTGGAATTTTTTAGATCCGCCAAGTATAATATTATGTCTTTGGAAAATAATGATAGCTTGAGTTCTTCTTTCCCTTTTCATATCCCTTTAATTTCTTTCATCTGTATAATTACTCTGGCTAGAGTTTCAAAGACTGTATTGAATAAGAGTGGTGAAAGAGGGCATCCCTGTCTTGTTCCAGTTTTTAGAGGGAATGCTTCCAATTTCTCTCCATTTAGGATGATGTTGGACTTAGGTTTAGCATAGATTGCTTTAACAATGTTGAGGTATGTTCCTACTATCCCTAGTTTTTTTAGTGTTTAAAATATGAAAGGGTGCTGCATATTGTCAAAGACTTTCTCTGCATCCATTGATAAAATCATGTGATTCTTTAAGTCTTTTGATGTGATGGATTATGTTTATTGATTTCCGTATGTTGAACCAAACTTGCATCCCTGGAATGAACCCCACTTGATCACGGTGCACTATTTTTTTAATATGCTTTTGTAAGCGACTTGCCAAAATTTTATTGAGAATTTTTCCATCTATCTTCATCAGGAATATTGGTCTGAAATTTTCCTTTCTTGATGTGTCTCTGTCTGGTTTTGGTATCAGGGTGATGCTAGCCTCATAGAATGAGTTTGGAAGGGTTCCCTCCTTTTCTATTTCATGGAATTTGAGGAGTATTGGAGTTAGTTCTTCTTTATAGGTCTTGTAGAAAGAACTCAGCTGAAAATCCGTCTGGCCCAGGTCCTGTCTTGGTTGAAAGGCTCTTGATGGCATCATCTATTTCCTTGCTTGTAATTGATGTGTTTAAGTCGTGAATATCCTCCTGATTCAGTTTGGGTAGGTCATATGCGTCTAGAAATTTGTCGGTATCTTCAGGGTTTTCTATTTTACTGGAGGATAGATTTTCAAAATAGTTTCTAATTATCCTCTGTATTTCAGCAGAGTCTGTCATGACATTTCCTTTTTCATCACAAATTTTAGTAATTTGGATTTTCTCTCTCCTTTTCGGTAGGGTGGCTAAGGCTTTGTCAATTTTATTTATTTTTTCAAAGAACCAGCTTTTTGTTTTGTCAATTGTTTGAATTCTTTCCTTTGTTTCAATTTCAGTGATTTCAGCCCTGATTCTTATTACTTCCTGTATTCTACTTCTTTTGGTGTTGGTTTGTTTCTCTTTTTATAGGGCTTTGAGATGTAGTATCAAGTCGTTGATTTGTTAACATTTTCTTCTTTGAATAAATGAGCTTAATGCAATGAACTTTCCTCTTAGCACTGCCTTCATAGTGTCCCAGAGATTTTGATATGTTGCATCAGAGTTTTCATTTACCTCTAAGAATTATCTCCTCCCTGATGTCTTCTGTTACCCATGCATCATTCCATAGCATATTATTGAGTCTCTAGGTGTTGAAATAGCTTCCTTTGTTTAAACTGTCACTAATTTCTCATTTCATTCCATTGTGGTCAGATAAAATGCAGGTTAGTATCTCTGTTTTTTTGCATTTGCTAAGACTAGCTTTGTGGCATACCATATGATCTATTTTGGAGAAGGATCTACGTGCTACTGAGAACAAAAAAGTGTATTTGCTTGTTGAAGGATGGAATATTTATATATATCTGTTAAGCCTAGATTATTGTTTGTTCTATTGAGTTTTGTAGATTCTTTGTTTAGTTTTTGTTTGGAAGATTTATGCAGTGGTGAGAGAGGTCTGTTAAAGTCACCCAGTACTATTTTGTTGTGGTCTATTTGATTCTTGAAGTTGAGAAGAGTTTGGTTGACATACATGGCTGCCCCATTGGTTGGGGCATAGATACTTAAGATTGTTATGTATTGTTGATGTATGATTCCCCTATATGTAATCTAATACTTTCTCTTGTGGCGTTTAAGATTCTCTCCTTATTCCGAATACTAAGCATTTTCATTATGATGTGCCGTGGTGTAGATCTCTTGTGATTTTGTACACTTGGTGTCCTGTAAGCCTCTTGTAATTGATTATCCAATTCTTTCTTCATGTTTGGAAAATTTTCTGATATTATTTCATTATATTATTTCATTATATAATGAGCAAACCAAAGGATTGCTCATTCCTTTGGTTTGAAATTCTATGCCTTCCTCTATCCCAATAATTCTTGAATTTGGTCTTTTCATATTATCCCATAATTCTTGGATGTTCTGTTCATGGTTTCTTACCATCTTCACTGTGTGGTGAACTCTATTTTCAAGATTAAATATTTTGTCTTTATCGTCTGTGGTTCTGTCTTCCAAGTGATCTAATCTGTTGGTGACGCCTTCTATTGAGTTTTTAATTCAGTTAATTGTTTCTTTCATTTTGAGGATTTCTGTTTGGTTCTCTTTCAGAATCTCTATATCCTTGTTGAAGTAATCTTTTGCTTCTGTATTTGCCTATGTAGCTCTTTGTCAAAATGATATTTTGCTGCCTGCGTTTGCTCCCTTATATCTTTTTTTTTTTTTTTTTTTGCACTGGAGATTGAACTCAGGGGCACTCGACCACTGAGCCACATCCCCAGGCCTTTTTTGTGTTTTATGTAGAGACAGGGTCTCACTGAGTTGCTTAGTGCCTCGCCGTTGCTGAGGCTGGCTTTGAACTCGTAATTCTCCTGTCTCAGCCTCCCTAAGTGCTGGGATTACAGGCTTGTGCCACCGCGCCTGGTTTATATCATTCTTTAAGTCACAGAATATTTTAATTATGTGCAGCCTGAACTCCTTCTCTGACATCTCTTCTGCTGTGCTTACCATGGATTCTAATAACGTAGTATCTTGGTTTGTTTGAGGTACTTTCTTCCCTTGTTTTTTCATGTTATTTGTGTGTCTTCCCTTCTAGCACTGCAGATCTGAGGTGTGACACTTTTTATCCTGTAGGCTTCTAGATTCCCTACAGGGTTCCAATAACTCTCCTTTAAGGGGAAGACCAATATTGACTGATCTCAATACAAACAATATATACTTTCAAACAATGTAGCTCCTAATAGCTCCTAGATATATTTATGGCTTAGTCACAATATACAGAAATTATGAGTTCAATTATCATCTACTATTTAAACAATAGGTTTGCACAAGGGTCTACAGTTTCTGCTAATGGGCTAGAGAGAACAAGGAGTGGGGTGTAGGATGAGATGTTAGAGAGGTAGGATGTGAGGATATAGTTATTAGATCCTACAAAGCATGAAAGAGGAATCCAAAAGAAGTTGGCTATTAGTAGAAAAGATAGAAAGAGATTTGGGGAAGACCAGTAAGTAGGAAGAAAATAGAGTACAACTAACGAGGAGACATAATCATTAAGAAAAATAAAACATGTAAACGTGGAAGTTAAAAGACTATATAATACAACTGTAGTATTCTACTCAGATATCATGGTCCATCATAGCCTGATGCATAAAAAAGTCTTGGTTTCACAAATATTAGGGATGTGAGGGTGGGAAAAGAGCAAGAGAGAGAAAAGGAAAAAGAAAAGAAGGAAGAAAGGAGAAAAAATAAAACTAAAAAAAGGAATATTAGGAAAAAAATTAAAATTCTCAATGTAAATAAACAGTATCACTTCCCTTCTCTTCCAGTAGATGGAGCTGTCTGTTGCTTATTGGTATCTGCCTGCTCAGGTCAAATATGGTGAAGCTGGAGTCTCACAAAGAAGCCCTCTGCTTCAGAGACAGGGTGAAGAGCTGGGACAGGGGTGGTGTTGGGTGATATATCTGGAGATACAGCTCTGTGGTGTGCTGTGCAGAAGTAAAAGTTTGTCTCCAGATCCTGTCCTGTGTCCCCAGGTGTAGACAAACAGGGAAGTCCCACCCTGGTAGATGGAGATCCACAGAAGAGCAGCAGCCAGGGGTCCTGCATGGGAACTGGGGGTCCCACGTGTGAAAAACAGCTAGGGGTCCTGCATGGGTGGGTGACGTGAGGTCCTGCATGGTGTGTGGGTGCTGGAGCCGAGGATTCTGTTTGGGAGCAGGTTTTGCACAGGCAATGGGTCAGAGTCTTGTGCCAGCTTGTGGCTAGGGTCCTGTGCAAACGCAGGGGACTGGCGACCCTGCGGGCACGCAAGTGGAATTCCAGCATGGACACAGCTCTCAAGTGTCCTCTCAAGTGCTGAGAAACACTGTTTCCAGCACTTTAAACCCCGGTCCTGGAGAAAGTAGGAATGCTGCATCCATCTAGGCTGCCATCTTGGAACCAATGCCCAGTCTTTTTTGAAAATATTCTATTTTTTTCTTTTTAATATTTTTTAGTTGTTAATGGACATTTATTTTATTTATTTATATGCAGTACTGACAATCAAACCCAGTGCTTCACAAATGCTGGGCAAGCACTCTACCACTGAGCCACCACTGCAGGTCAACAAAATATATTTTGAAAATGTAACTGACCCTGGAGAAAAGACATTACAAGACCATGAACAGAACTACAAAGAAATATGGGATAATATGGAAAGGCTAAATTTAAAAATTCATCAGGATAGACAAAGGCTCTGAAATATAAACTAAAAGACTGCACGATCTTATAAATGAAATAAAAAATAAAATGGAAAACCAAGAAACCAACCGTGAGCTAATGCATGGAGGAGGCAGAGCAGCAGACTGACCCTGGCCCAATGCAAGGAAAAGGACACTGATCATGAATGCATAGAGGAGGAGACCAACAGGGCACAGGCAGAGGACAAAACCGACCACCCTGAGGCGCCCCAATCTACCAACGTGTACTTCTCCTGGCCCACATTCATCTAGTGACAACAACCAGGACCAGAACGATGATCACCAAGGTCCCTGCAGGCCTGGTTACACCAGAGGTATTCCTGCTAGCTTACTTCTCGATTCCTCTTTCACTTTTCCTATGTACATTCTGAATACCTCTAAATTCTCACCTCCTACCTCATAAACCCTACATCCTACACCCCACTCCCTGCTTCTGGCATCATTAGAGACTGCAGACCTGAATGCAAACCTACTATTTATAGTGGGGATACTAATCGAACACATCATTATTGCAACAAAACTGTAATTGTCTATATAGAAGTTATTTGGTTTAAGGCTGCATATTGTTTGCATTTGCTACTGTAAATATTGATCTTCCCCTTAAATGTAAGGTATTGAGAACATGCAGGGACACTACAATATTATAGGGTAGAAATTGCAGTACCTCACATCTGCACTGCTAGACAGGAAGACACATGAACAACAAGAAAAAACAAGGGAAGCAAGTGCCCCAAACAGGAAAACATGCTACAATAATAGAATTCATTGAAAGCACAGTAGATGAAATGTCAGAGAAAGAGTTCAGAATGTGCATAATTAAAATCATCTGCAAAGCACAGAATGATATAAGAGAGCAAATACATGCAATAATTGATCACTCCAACAAAGAGATAGGAGAGCAAATACAAACAACGGTTTATCACTCCAACAGAGATGAGAGCAAATAAAGGTAGCAAAAAATTACTTCAAGATAAAGATAAAGATTCTGAAAAAAACAAACAGAAATTCTTGAAATTAAGGAAACAATAAGCCAAATAAAAAATTCAATAGAAAGTATCACCAACAGACTAGATCACATGGAAGACAGAACCTCAGACAATGAAGACAAAATATGTAATCTTGAAAATAAAGTTGATCACACAATGAAGATAGTAAGAAACTATAAACAAAAACTCCATGAATTATAGGATAACATGAAAAGAACAAAACTAATAATTATCATGATAGAGGAAAGCAGAGAGATACAAACCAAAGGAATGCGCAATCACTTCAATGAACTAATGTCAGAAAATTTCCCAAGCATGAAGAATGAATTAGAGAATCAAATACAAGAGGCTTACAGAGGCTTTTGTACATTTGTACATTTTGTACACAAAATGTACAAAACTAAAACAGACACCATCACAAATTATAATGAAAATGCCTACAGAATAAGGACAGAATTTTTAAAGCAACAAGAGAAAAATTTCAGATTACATGCATGGGGAAACCAATTCAGATCTCAGTAGATTTCTCAACCCAGATCCTCAAAGCTAGGAGATCCTGGAACAACATATTCCAAGCTCTGAAAGAAAATGGATGTCAACCAAGAATCTTATATCCATCAAAGTTAAGCTTCAGATTTGATGAAGAAATAAAAGCTTTTCATGAAAAATAAAAGTTAAAACAAGACAGCCTGCACTACAAAACATTCTTGGCAAAATATTCCATGAGGAGGAAATGAAAAATAACAATAAAAACCCACAAAGGGAGGGACTACATTAAAGAAAAATCTAATCAAAAGAAAAACCAAGTCAAGATAAAAACTAAAAATAAACCAAAATGACTGGGAATATAAACTATATCTCAATACTAACCTTGAATGTAAATGACATAAACATATTACTGAAAAGATGTAGAGTGGCATACTGGATTTTAAAAAATGACCCAATGATGTACTGCCTTCAAAAGACTCATCTTATAGGAAAAGACACATACAGACTGAAGGTAAAAGAATGGGAAAAAACATATCACTCCCACAGACCACATAAACAAGCAAGGGTTTCCATCCTCATATCAGATAACCTGGACTTCAAAGCAAAATTAGTCAGAAGGGATAAAGAAGGACATTTCATACTGCTTAAGGGAATTATACATCAGTGAGACGTAACAATTGTAAAACCTTCTCAATTTCAAGAATCAAATGGAACACAACAAAATAATACTGGAGGATTTCAGCACACCTCTATCACCACTGGATAAGTTTTCCAAACAAAAACTAAACAAAGACACCACAGAAGTCAATAATAAAATCAATAATTGAGACAACAGACATATATAGAATATTTCATCCACCAACAAGTGAATACACTTTTTTTCAACAGCACATGTATCCTTCTCTAAAACAGACCATATATAATGCCACAAAGCAAGTCTTAGGAAATACAAAAGAAAATAAAAATAAAACAGAGATACTATCCTGCGTTCTATCAGACCATACTGGAATTAAATTAGAAATCAATGATAAAATAAAAAACAGAAGCTACTCCAACACCTGGAGTATAAACAATATGCTATTAGATGATGCATGAATAACAGAAGTCATCAGAGAGGAGATAAAACTGTTCAAGGTAAGTAAGAACTCTGATCCTACATATCAAAATCTCTGGAAAACTATGAAGGCTGTGCTAAAAGGAAAGTTCATTGCATTGATCTCTTTCATTAAAAGAATAAAGGATCAACAAATAAATGACCTAATGTTACATTTCAAAGCCCTAAAAAAAGAACAACAAATCAACATCAAATGTAGTAGAAGACAGAAATAATTAAAATCAAGGCTGATATAAATGAAATTGAAGCAAAAGAAACAATTGAAAAATCTGAAAAACAAAAATATGGTTCTTTGAAAAAATAAATAAAATTGATAAACACTTAGCCACCCTAAAGAAAAGAAGAGAAAACCCAAATTGTTAAAATTCATGATAAAAATGAAATATCACAAGAGATGCTACTGAAATACAGAAGATAATTAGAAACTATTTTGAAAATTTACACTTCTTGAGATTTACTAAAATTTCAAGGAAGCTGACAAATTTCTAGAAGCATATGATCTACCCAAACTAAATCAAGAGGATACACACAATTTAAACACATCAATTTCAAGCAAGGAAATAGAATATGCCATCAAAAACCTACCAACCAAGAAAAGCACAGAACGAGATGGATTCTCAGCAGATTCTACAAGAACTTCAGAGACGATTATCAATACTCCTCAAATTATTCCATGAAACAGGAAAGGAGGGAACCCTTACAAACTCATTATATGATGCTAGTATCATCCTAATACCAAAACCAGTTAAAGACACATCAAGGAAAGGAAACTTTAGACCAACATCCCTGATGAACATAGATGCAAAAATTCTCAATAAAATTCTGGCAAACCAGCTGGGTATGGTGGCATAAGCCTGTAATCGCAGCACTTAGGGAGGCTGAGACAGGACAATCATGAGTTCAAAGCCAGCCTCAACAACAGAGAGGTGCTAAGCAACTCAGTGAGACCCTGTCTATACATAAAACACAAAATAGGGCTGGGGATGTGGCTCAGTGGTCGAGTATCTCTGAGTTCAATGCCCGGTACAAAAAAAAAAAAATTTGGCAAATCATATACAAAAATATATTTTAAAAAATCGTGCACCATGATCAAGTAGGATTCATTCTAGGGATGCAAGTTTGGTTCAACATATGAAAATCAATAAATATAATTCATCACATCAATAGACTTAAACACAAAACTCATATAAACATCTCAATAGATGCAGAAAAAGCATTTGACAAAATACAGTACTTCTACTTGTTCAAAACACGAGAAAAACTAGGGATAGTAGGCACATACCTCAACATTATAAAAGCTATCTATGCTAAGCCCAAGGCCAACATCATTCTAAATGGAAAAAAATTGGAAGCATTCTCTCTAAGAACAGGAACAAGACAGGAATGCCTTCTTTCACCACTTCTATTCAACATATTCCTTGAAACTCTAGTCAGAGCAATTAGACAGACAAAATAAATTAAAGGGATACGAATAGGAAAGAAGAAATGAAACTATCACTATTTGCAGATGACATGATTCTATATTTAGAAGATCCAAAAAATTCCACCAGAAAACTTCTATAACTAATAAATGAATTCAGCAAAGTAGCAGGGTATGAAATCAATACTCAAAAATCAAACGCATTTCTATATATCTAAGATGAATCCACTGCAAGGGAAATTAGGAAAACTGCCCCATTCACAATAGTGTCAAAAACACTAAAACACTTAGGAATCAAACTAACAAAAGAGGTGAAAGATCTCTACAAGGAAAACTACAGAACACTAAAGAAAGACATTGAAGAAAACCTTAGAAGATGGAAAGGTCTCCCATGCTCTTGGGTAGGCAGAATTAATATAGTCAAAATGTCCATACTACCAAAAGTGTTATACAGATTGAATGCAATTCCTATAAAAATTCCAATGACATTCTTCATAGAACTAGAGAAAGCAATTATAAAATTAATTTGGAAAAATAAGAGACTCAGAATAGCCAAGGCAGTCTTTAGCAAGAAGAGTGAAGCAGGAGGCATCAAAATACCAGACCTTAAACTATGCTATAGAGTTACAGTAATAAAAATGGCATGGTATTTGTACCAAAATAGACATGTAAACCAATGGTACAAAACAGAAGACACAGAGGCAAACCCACATAAATATTGTTATCTCATATTATACAAAGGCACCAAAAATACACATTGGAGAAAAGATAGCCTATTCAACAAATGGTGCTGGGAAAACTGGAAATCCATATGTAGCAGAGAAATTAAACCTCTATCTCACCCTGCACAAAAATCAACTCAAAGTGGATCAAAGACTTAGACACTAGAGCAGAGACCCTTTACCTAACAGAAGAAAAAGTACGCCCAAATCTTCATCATGTTGGTTTAAGACCTGACATCCTGAACAAGACTCCTAAAGCACAAGAAGTAAAGTCAAGAATCAATAAATGAGATTGATTTAAACTAAAAAGCTTCTTCTCAGCATAGGAAACTATCAATAATGTGATGAGAGAGCCTACAGAATGGGCAAAAATCTTTACCACACACATCCCAGACAGAGCACTAATCTCCAGGATATATAAAGAACTGAAAAAACATAACACCAAAACAACAAATAATCAATAAATGGACTAAGGAACTGAACAGAGATTTCACAGAAGAAATATAATCAATCAAGAAACATGAAAAAATGTTCAACATCTCTAGCAATTAGAGAAATGCAAATCAAAACTACTCTAAGATTTCATCTCACTCCAGTCAGAATGGCAATTATCAAAAATACAGGCAATAATAAGTGATGGCAAGGATGTGGGGAAAAAGGTACACTCATACATTGTTGGTGGGACTGCAAAATGGTGCAACCACTATGGAAAACAGTATGGAGATACCTCAGAAAAACTGGAATGGATCTACCATTTGGCCCAGCTATCCCACTCCTCGGTTTATACCCAAAGGACTTAAAATATGCATACTAAAGTGATGCAGTCATGTCAATGTTTATAACAGCTCAATTCATAATAGCTAAACTATGGAACCAACCTAGAGGCCCTTCAACAGATGAATGAATATATACACAATGGAATATTTCTCAGCCTTAAAGAAGAATGAAATTATGGTATTTGTAAGTAAATGGGTGAAACTAGAGAATATCATGCTAAGGGAAATAAGCTAATCACAAGAAAACAAAAGCAAAGTGTTTTCTCTGATAAGTGGATGCTGATCCATAATGGGGCAGGCAAGGGGTAAGAAGAATGAAGGAACTTTAGTTTGTGTAGAGGGGAGTAAAGGGAAGGGTGGGATTGTGGAGATGGGAAAGGAAGGGAAGTAGAATGATACAGAATTTATTACCCTATATACATGTATGATTACACTAATGGAGTGACTCTAAACCATGTACAGCCAGAGGAATGAGAAGTAGTGCTCCATCTGTGTACAACATGTCAAAATGCATTCCATTGTAAATAAACAAATAAATAAAAGAAAATCAATTATAAGAAGCATACAAGATTCCAAATATACAAAAACAGACCCACACCAAGGCACATTAATATGAAAATGCCTGTTATGATTTGGATGTGAGGTATCCCCCAGAAGCTTATGTATGAGACAATGCAATGTTTAAAGGAAACTGGATTATGAAAGTCTTAACATAATCAATGAATAAATTCCCTAATGGTATTAACCAAGTGGTAACTGAAGGTGGGTAGAAATGTGGATGGGACACTGGGGGCAAGTTAGAACATTGCGGGTGAGGCTTTGAGGTCTATATTTTGTATCTGGTGAATGGAGTCTCTCTCTGCTGGATGATCACCATGTGAATGGCTTCCCTTGGTCACACTCTTCTGTCATGATGTTCTGCCTCACCTGGAGCCCTGAGGAACAGAGCTTGGCTGCCCATGGACTGAGATGTCTGAAACTATGAGCCCTCAAATAATCTCTTCCTCCTCTACACTCGTTCTGGTGAGATCTTTTAGTTACAGCAGTGAAAAAACTGACAAAACCAATGCCTAACATACAGAATAAGGATAGAATTTTAAAGGTATTAGAGAAAAAACAACAGCTCACATTTAGTGGTAAACCAATCTGGATGTCAGATGATTTCTCAACTCAGACAATAAAGTTAGCAGGTCTTAAGATAATGTATACCATGATCTAAAAGAAAAAGGATGCCAACCAAGAATACTAAACCTAGCAAAACTAAGTTTCAGAATTGAAGATGAAATAAGAACTTTACACAATAAGCAAAAGTTAAAAGAATTCAAAACTAGAAAGCCAACACTAAAAAACATACTCAATAAAATATTTCATGATGAACAAATAAAAAATAAAATTGAAAACCAGCAGAGAGAGGAACTGCGCTAGAAGAATAGTCAATCAAAGGAGAAACTAATACAAATTAAAAAATAGAAATAAATCAGAATGACAGAGAATTCATACTCAAATTCATATCTCAATAAGAACACTAAGTGTAAATGGCCTAAACTCATCAATCAAAAGACATAGTTTGGGGGCCGGGGTTATGGCTCGGTGGTAGCGTGCTTGCCTAGCATGCGTGAGTCACTGGGTTCGATCCTCAGATCCACATAAAAATAAAATATTCTGTCCACCTACAACTAAAAAATAAATATTTAAAAAGAAATTTTTAAAAAAGACATAGTTTGGAAGATTGGATTGGAAAAAAAATAAACAAAAAACAATGTTAATGCTAGGTCCAAGAGACTCACTTCATAGGCAAAGATATCCACAACCTGAAGTTTAAAAGGATCCAGGAGTCATCTCACAAGTTCTAACAAGTGACCCGTATCAAATCTGAGCTTTTAACAGAAGATAGGAACAAGGTCAATTCTGGGTCTTAAACACCCAACAGGAGGCTATAATGAAGGCATATTCATGCATGAACTTTCATAAAGAAAAGACAATGGCTCTTTTAATATAATTTCAGACAACTCATGTCAGCCCTACCAAAAATAAAACTGGGAGGTTAAAATAAAAGAGATCTTACACAAGAGTGACTGATACCTATCACAAAAGGCTCTGTCAAAGTCACAAGTTTGTTGTAGGTCAATTTAAGACCTACAAATTTTCCTAATTTGATAAGCTTAATCTATGTTTCACTGGCATGATTATATAGCCCCAATATTTATACCTCTAAACATGTAATGAGACATATGGAACTTCTCACCAACTTTTCAAAAGAACCCTACGTGAAACAGTTAAAGCAACCCTCTATCAAAGAAGGTAACACTGGGCTGGGGTTGTGGCTCAGTGGTGGAGCGCTTGCCTAGCATGCGTGAGGCACTGGGTTCAATTCTCAGCACCGCATGTAAATAAATAAAATAAAAATCTATCAACAACTAGAAAAAATTTTTTTAAAAAAAAGGTAACACTAAGGAAAAAGCTGTTTTACAGAAAGAATATGGCATTAGATATCTTAACTGTAGCTCAAGAGGAACATAATACATTATAAAAACTAACTGTTAATATATACATATATATATTTCTAATAACTCTACTAATGTTTCCAAAGTCTTAAATGGCCTCCACTAACAAATCTGTCATGTTAACCCCCTTTCTAAGGTTTAATAAGCCACTGTCTTCACGGTTTTCGGGAACTAGCTAATAACAGTGACTACTTTTTTGCTAATTATTTACAAAAAATAATGCTTTGCTGTCTTGTTTATTGTTGTCTTAACATGATCCCTACCTGTGTATGCCCCATCCACTCAATTGCCAACCACGACCAAGGACCTCTGTACTATCCTGATATATGAGATGTCAAAGCTACAAATGGTCTTACAGATTCCAAAACCAAGCTCCCCCTTCTCCTGGGAGCCCTTAAACAAGCCTTTGTAGAAGGACCATGACTTCCCTCCCCTTTCAACATCCTTTTTCAGCTTTAAGTAGCCAGAGCAGTCATTTCCCCTTTGTACTCCATAGCAAGTAGGGACACTTCTACAGAGAAAGCAATGATTCCAAGTCCTTGTCCCAGGAGAAGCAACAGAGAGATGGCCCATGCAGTCCAGTAAGGTATGAGCACAGGAGGTAAGCACAGACCCCAGCAGCACAGAGCCCACCATACCAGTGCAGGCCTGACATGTGGGGAACCAGAGCCCAGGCAAACCAGGGCCTGCTGACCTGTTGCCCAGCAGCAATCTAGCCCAGACCCAATAAGTAGCAAGAAAATAGAATAGACAGAATCAAATGGAGATTGCAGGGCTAACCAACAGTGTTGATAACTTCCCAAACCAGATTAAAATAAATTTGAACCAGTGGCATTGGTACTTTTCCAAAATATGATTAGTTTACTCAAGTGGCAACTTACTAACAGGTCCGCTCTCACCCTGAGAATACTGGGTTTCTATTCTTCACACTTGAATAAATCCTACTCCTTCCACTCTTGCCTTCTATTGTCTGTGAATTTCACCCTTTGGATTTCTGAGTAAAGAAGCAGAAAGAAATTGGTGGTACAGTGACATGGTCTGCTACACTAGAGATCATAGCCCACCATTAAGAGCTGCAATATAGCACTTAAGAGTAGTAGATAAGAATCCAACTTTTCCAGCTGTGACCCTAAGAGCTGATGCTGACAAACATGCCATGTTTTGATTAGTTGCTTACACTAAAATAAGGTTTCTTGTACATAGAGGCCTTTGCAGATTCTATGCACCAGTACAAGCAGAGAAACTCTGGGTTTCAATAGTACTCATCAGACTCCATTACAAATCACATCTTTCTTCAAATATTTTTTACCACTTGACAGTACTCTTTAATAGTTAAGCACAGTGTCTGACAATCAGAGGACACTCAATTGATACTTTTTTAGTGAGTAAATGTAGAATACATATGTGTTTTAATTATTGTCATGAATATCCAAATCTCACAGTCCGGTTTCCTTGCAACATTTGGTATCCCCTAGGCATCCAATCCTGAAAGTTACAAGTTTTCTCCAGATGTCCATTAAGAAAGTCCTAGAATTTTAATTGACTAACTTTAACTTGAATTTTACAAATTATTTTCTTTGGTGTCTTATACCTGACTTTGTCTCAAAGTGAAGATGTAAAACAAAACTGATTTTGAAAAAGAAATCAATAAGATGTTCAGAGCTGAGATCCTAAGAGCCAAGATAGAGGATTTAGAAGTTGAAGACACAGAGGAATTACTGGATTTGAGTGACACTGCAAAAGAGAAAGTGACTGAACTTGGGAATTGATTTTCTGTTCAAAAAGAGACCAAAAGGTATCAAAGATTACCCTCAAGATGTGAAAGTTAAAGAAAAGGAATAAAATGGCATATCTGTGGTAGTGAGAAAGTTAGGTAGTAAAATAACTCAAAAGAAAAGCCAATAAGTTCTATACATAAAATCCTGAGTTTGAAAGGCACCCTACGACATGAATTAGAAATGCCACAGGAAATGGATAGAGAAAGATATATAAAAGAAAAAGTCCAGATAATAATATAAAATGTCTCTAAGATTTTATTGATACAAAACAAGAGAAATGCAAGTGCAAATTATTTCAGAATACCATTTTTTACCTTTCAAATGAGCAAAAATAACAAATTTTTTTAAAAAAATGTATTGTCTAAAGGATATAGAATAGCAACCCCAAGAGAGAAAGAAGGTGAACAACAGGCTCTGGGCTCTGGACTTTCATGACAGTAACAGGGGTTTCAAACTTTTACAACATTTTTCCTGATTAAGGTTTTGAACCTGTACAACTAGTTTCCTGGCTGCCCAAGTCTCTAATGATTAAATCACACTAAACATTCTGCTATGATTAACTCTCTAAAACCTATAAAAACCAGACCCCTCTTGTAACCAGCTGCCATTTCCTAACCCAAAAATGTGCCCCTCCAATGCCTGACTAATTGAGTCCACTCCTTAATAAAGGGTATTGCTGATCCATTGATGTCTGCTCCCGTTTTGGTTATTTTTACTTACAATGTCTAGGATGAAGAGAAAACAGGCACTATTTTGGTTTGCTTGTGGAAGGATAAATTGGTACAACTTCTTAAATTGATGATTTAGTAGTATCCATCACAAATGCAACTGTATATATCGTTTGACACAATATACAAGTTATCTACGCCTGGATAAAAAATTACTCCCAAATTTAGCAGCTTAAAACAAAGATTGAGAGATGGACACTGTAAAAAACTGCCTAAATTCACTCCCTATTTAAACTGGTGAAAATCAAAAACACAAAAAATAGCCGCCTCTAGCAAATAAAAAAAATCTGTTTACAAAAATTCACCAAGAAACAAAAAGTATCCTCGGTATCTGAATCAAGACCACTTCCCTTCTTGCACCCTTCCAGCTCAATAGGGTGAAGACTGCACTCCAGACAGCTAGAGCCAAAAATGCAGGGCTCCTTCCTCCTAGCTCCAAGTTGGAAGGCTTTCTTCCCAGGAGGAAAAAAATCAGTATTTTTTATTCTGTTCCAGCTGTCTGACATTAAGGTGAAGTCTAACTCAAGTACAGTTGAGAGATGGGAACTCTATTCTCTGGCCATCCCCAACTTAAAGAATAAAATCTTTACTTTGAGTGAAGCACATTGAGACTCAAAGGACTTTGCCCTACTTGTGACACAATGGTTCCACACCAGTAGAGGCAAACCAAATATCTCAGCGTTGCCTCCCCTCCACAAAGCTATCAGCTCTTACAGTGTGACCACCTATAATACTGGCCTTATCTCTAGCACAAGAGTCCGGGCTCAGCAATTTGGCCTGGAGAGAAGCAGGATGAGGAACAGGCCCTAACCTCTTCTCAAAAAGAAAACAAAAATGGCCAGGCACAATAGTGTGGCCAGAGGCACAATAGTGTGGCCAGGCACAATAGCTCCTTAGCTCCTGTAATCCTAACAGCTAAGGAGGCTGAAGCAGAAGAATTACAAATTCAAAGCCAGCCTCAGCATCTTAGGCTCTGTCTCTAAATAAAATATAAAAAAAGGGATGGAAATGTGCCTCAATGGTTAAGCACCCCTAGATTCAATACCAGGTATCCCCCAAAAATAAAACTTCATTTGCAACGCAATATAGAAAGGTTCAAGCCTGGGGTACTAATGGGGTTATGATTGGGAACAGATACAAGATATAAGCTAAACTGTAGGCCTGCTAAATTACAGGAATGAACTAGGAAGAACACTTTAGGGGTGGAAAAACTGTCAAGCACCAACTGAGAAACTTCAAAAGAGCCACAGATTGAATGGATTGACTTGTACAGCAATTTGAGTCCTACAGCAAAGTTAACAATCAAGTAACCAGCCACTGGCAATTCGTAGAGTTTAGTAGCTGGATGCTATCAAGGAAAGAGAAAAAGAGAGCCCTAGGGAAACCACTGTCATGACAGTCTGATTGTGGACATCCCCAAATCTGTACCTGCCTCAGGAACAACATCAAACTCCCAACACAGTAAGAAGGGAAAGAGATTTCATTAAAATAATCCAGCCAGTTGCCAAGTAATTAAAGAAATAATAATAACAAGCCTGTAGTGAGGGGAGGAAACTAAGAACTAGATTGGCTACAATGTAATGTTTAAAATGTCCACATTCCAAGAAAAAATTACAAGGCATACAAAGAATCAGGAAAATATGAACACATACCAGGAAAAAAAACAACAGAAACTAGTAAAGAGAGAGACTACAGGTTGAATTTAACAGAAAAAAAAAAAATCTTCAAACAATGATAAAAGAAATAAAGAAAGGGCTGGGGTTATAGCTCAGTGGTTGAGTACTTGCCTAGCATGTATGAAGCACTGGGTTTGATCCTCAGCACCAAATAAAAATAAAGAGCCAATAATATCTGCTTTCAAGAGACTCATCTCATAGGAAAAGATACCTACAGCCTGAAGGCAAAAGGATGGGAAAAAACATACCACTCATATGGACCTCATAAACAAGCAGGGGTTTCCACTGGGTATAGTAAAGATGGTCGATAAAAATATATATAAAAATATATATATATATATATACTGTCCATTGAAAGTGCATATAAAGATGTTTAATATGAAGAACGCAATCTGCTTATAATTTTGTGCAAAGTTAGAAAAATTATGATTGTAACAATTTTTTTCTATTTGCCTCAACAAATGTTTTCAGTGAATAGTGTGTACAGCTTCTGATAATTTGTTTTTTTCTGTTATGTTTGCCAACATGTATTAAAATGCAACTTTTGGGAAAAAAATAAAATAATAAAAAAAAAAAAAAAAAAAAAAA
>CM053399.1:136602211-136743951 GCA_028644305.1 Xerus rutilus | reverse complement strand
GAAAGAGAAAAAAAAAAAAAAAAAAAAAGTGGACTTCAAACAAAAGTTAGTCAGAAGGGATAAGGAAGAACATTTCATACTGCTTAAGGGAATCATACATGAACAAGACATAACAATCATAAATATTTATGCCCCAAACAATGGAGCATCTACATACATCAAACCCTTCTCAATTTCAAGAATCAAACAGACCACAGCACAATAATACTGGGAAACTGTAACACACCTCTATCACTACTGGATATATCTTCCAAACAAAAACTAAACAAAGAAACCCCAGAACTCAGTAATACAATCAATAATTTAGACTTAACAGACATACAGAATATTTCATCCATTAATGAGTGAATACACTTTTTCCTCAGTACCACACTGATTCTTCTCTAAAATAGACCATGTTATGCCACAAAGCAAGTCTTAGCAAATGCAAAAAAATATAGCTACTCCCCTGCATTCCATCAAACCATAATGGAATGAAATTAAAAATCAGTGATAAAGTAAAATATAGAAGCTACTCCAACACCTGGAGACTAAATAATACACTATTGAATGACACATGGATAGCAGAAGACATCAGGGAGGAAATTTTAAAAATTCATAGAGGTAAATGAGAACTCTGATAAAACATACCAAGATCTTTGGGACATAGGAAGGTTGTGGTAAGAGGAAAGTTCATTGCATTGAGCTCATTCGTTAAAAGAGTAAAAAGTCAACAAATAAATGACCTAACGTTACATCTCAAAACCCTAGACAAAGAAGAATAAATCAATACCAAAAGTAGTAGAAGACAGGAAACAATTAAAACCAGAGCTTAAATCAATGAAATTGAAACAAAAGAAATAATTAAAAAATTGACAAAATGAAACTCTAATTCTTTGAAAAAATAAATAAAATTAATAAACCCTTAGCCACCCTAATGAAAAGGAGAGAGAAAAATAAAATTCATAATGAAAAAGTAAATATCACAACAGATACTATTGAAATACTGATAATAATTAAACTATTTTGAAAATTTATACTCCAATAAAATAGAAAATTTCAAAGACATTGAGAAATTCCTAGAGAAATAGGATCTTCACAAACTGAATCAGGAGGACATACACAATTTAAACAGATCAATTCTGAGCAATGAAATAGAAGATGCCATCAAAAGCCTTCCAAACAAGAAAAGCCCCAGGACCAGACTGACTCTCACCAAGTTCTACAAGACCTACAAAGAAGAATGAATACCAAATGCTTCTCAAATTATTCCATGAACTAGAAGAGGAGGGAACCCTTCCAAACTCATTATGTGAGGCTAGTATAACCCTGATACCTAAGTCAGGCAAAGACACATCAAGAAAAACTTCAGACCAATATCCCTAATGAACATAGATACAAAAATTCTCAATAAAATTCTGGCAAACTACATACAAAAATATATTCAAAACATAGTGAACCATGATCAAGTGGGGTTCATTCCAAAGATGCAAGGTTGGTTCAACATACATAAATCAATAAATGTCATTCATCACATCAACAGACTTAAAGTAAAAATCATACAATCATTTCAATAGATGCAAAAAAATAATTTGACAAAATACAATACCTTTTCATGTTTAAAACACTAGAAGAACTAGTAATAGTAGGAACATACCTCAACACTATAAAAGCTATCTATGCTAAGCCCAAGCCCAACATCATTCTAAATAGAGAAAAATTGGAAACATTCCCTCTAAGAATAGGAACAAGACAGGGTTGCCCTCTTTCACCACTTCTATTCAACACAGTCCTTGAAACTCTAGCCAAAGCAATTAGAAAGATGAAAGAAATTAAAAGAATAAGATTATGATAAGAATATGAAAAATTTTCACCTTCTCTAATAATTAGAGAAATGCAAATCAAAATTAAGATTTCATCTCACTCCAGTCAGAATGGCAATTATCAAGAACACAGGCAACAATAAGTGTTGACAAAGATGTGGGGAAAAAAAGGTACACTCATACATTCCTGGTGGCACTACAAATTAGTGCAACCATTTTGGAAAGCAGTATGCAGATTCCTTAGAAAATGTGGAATGGAACCTCCATTTGACCCAGCTATCCCACTCCTTGGTCTTTACCCAAAGGACTTAAAATCAGCATAATATAGTGATGCAGCCACATCAATGTTTATAGCAGCTCAATTCACAAGAGCTAAACTATGGAACCAACCTAGATGCCCTTCAACAAATGAATGGAAAAAGAAACTGTGATACATACATAGTGGAATATTACTCAGCATTAAAGAAGAATGAAATTATGACATTTGCAGGTAAATTGATGGAACTGAAAAATATCATACTAAGCAAAGTAATCCAATCCAAAAAAAACACAAAGGCCAAATGTTCTCTCTGATAAGTGGATCCTGATCTATAATGGGCGGGGAGTGGGGGCATGGGAAGAATGGAGGAACTTTGGGCAAAGGGAAGGGAGGAGAGGGGAGGGGTTATGGGGGCAGGTAAAATGGTGGAATGAGATGGTCATCATTACCCTAGGTACATGTATCACAGCACATATGGTGTGACTCCACATTGTGTACAACCAGAGAAATGAAGAGTTGTGTGCCATTTGTGTACAATGACTTGAAATACATTCTGCTGTCATATTTACCTAATTAGAACAAATAAATAAAATATAAAAATAAATAAATAAATAAAGGCATTGTGTCCTTCTACAAGTAAAATTTTAAAAATAAGAAGAAATACAGGGTGCTGGGGCTGTAGCTCAGTGGTAGAGCGCTTGCTAGCATGTGTGAGGCACTAGGTTCCATCCTCAGCACCACATATAAATAATAAATGAATAAAATAAAGATCCATCAACAACTAAAAAAAAATGTAAAAAAAAGAAAGGAAGGTATGATGATAATGCCATGAAGAAGAATATCAAAAAAGAGATAGAAATAAATTTTAAAAAGAAAAACTAAACTTTAAGAAGTTGTCTCAGAAAGTAATTTGCATTACTATACAAAAAAACAGCACTGGTAAAGGTAATCATGGAATTATAATTAAAGATAATTTAAATGTATATTTTTCTCCTTTTTTTCCCTTAACTAATTTTAAAAGCAATTTCATAAAATATGTATATAATGTACTAATGGGCTCATAACATATATCAAGATAATATGTGTGATATATTTGCCAAATATAGCACAAAGGAGGTGGTTGGAACTAAAGCTGTACTGCACTAAGTACAGTACCTCATTTTAACTAAAAATGATGAAGCAATGATTCAAACAATGCATATATAACATTAATAAATGTTATATATAACATTGAATAACATTAATAAATGTAATATATACAACAACAATGCAACCAAAAAAGAGTTAAGAGGAATAGATTCATATAGCACCTACATTTCTAAATACACCAGAATTAAGTTTAAATAAAGTCAAAGCTGATGGTGTAATGAAAGTGACCAAAGTATGTTGAATGCATGTGCAAACATACAATTATAATAAACTAATAATTTTTTTTTGGTACCAGGGATTGAACTCAGGGGCACTCGACCACTGAGCCACATCCCCAGCCCTATTTTGTGTTCTGTGTAGAGACAGGGTCTCACCAAGTTGGTTAGCGCCTTGCCATTGCTGAGGCTGGCTTTGAACTCATGATTCTCCTGTCTCACCCTCCAAAAGTGCTGGGATTACAGGCGTGCGCCACCGTGCCCAGATAAACAATTTTTTTTTTAATCTGAAGCTAATTTGGTAAGTTATATACAGTAAACTATAGAGAAGTCACTTTAAAATTCTTTCAAAATTTTGGGGAAAAAAATAAATAAAAATACTATATTAGAAAACCTTCATTTAACAAATGAACAGTAGCAAAAGAAGGATGAAGGGGTTAAAAATCACATGAGATATATAAAAAAAAAGAAAAAAAGGACCCTACACATTCCGGAGGGTAGACTAAGTTTAGATCTTCCTACAAACAAATAAACTTCTTTAAAAGTATGAGACAAAGAAATCTGCAAATTGGATATTTAATTAGAACAGAGATAAATTACAGAATTCTAAGTATGAAAATGGTATCATCATTATGCTAAAAAAAACCGTTTAAGAGATAATCAATTCTTATTTGCAGATTTGAAATTTCTGAACTTGCCTACACTAAAATTCATCTGTTAACACCAAAGTCAATACGTCCGACACTTTTGCAGTTATTTTCAGATGTGTACAAAGCGTCAAAAAATTTGAGCCACCCAATCCACATGTTCTCAGTTGATGTCAAATAAAGTGATAATCTGCCCTTTTGTTTTACCTGTCATAATGTAAATACAAGGAAGCTTTATCCTTATATGGCCTACTTAATACCATATTTTATACATATTTGTACTTTCTGTTGGTAATTTTACTATTTAAAAGGATCATCAAATGTAGTGCTGAATTGCTCTCTATTGTTCCCAATAGAAGCAATTGAAAGAAGGCTGTGATATGCCTTAGGTAGAAAAGAGTTTGTAAGAAAAATTTGATAAGGCCTAAATTATAGTGCTACTGGCAAAGAGATTAATGTTAATGAATAAACAATGAGGAAACAAATGTAGTACCTTTAAACTGAAACACATGAAGAAAGGTTACATGTTCAACCATTGACAAAATTGTTATGACCAAATCCTCACAAGAACCTAACCTTTTAATTCCTATAGGGGTAACAGTTCAGTATTTGCTACTTCAGTGTTTGCAGTAACATTATAGAATGTAACTACTATTAATAAATATAAATGACTGTAATCACTGTGTAATGACTGTAATAAATAGAAATGACTGTAAACACCATCTATAATCAATAAACAAAATGCAAAGCAAACCCAAGTGAGTAACATACATATATAAAGCAATATGGACTTTTATACAAAAACATAAAAGGTCAATAAAAGATTGTCATACTTTTAAAGAAAATCATCAACATCAATAGGAAAGACAAAGACATTACCCTTAAAAATTAAGATAATGAAAAAAACAGAAAGAACTTAAACATTACAATCAGAAAATTAAAAATTTAGTCTATCTAAAATAGACTACATTGAAATAACAATAACAGGTCAAGGGAGGGGGAGGAGACTAGTAACCAGATTTGTTATAATATAAAATCTAAAATTTCTACTTTACAAAAAAAACTTAAAAGGCATGCAAACAATCAAGAAAATATGGCCATTCACCATGAATTTTGGGTGGGATACAAACATTCAGACCACAGCATAAAACAAATAGAAAAAAATTCACTTTATAATGGATGATGAAGTAAAAAGACCTATCAGGATACAACAAAAAGATTAAAAAGATGAAAGGAGGCTAATGCTAGAAGTTTCAGTCCCTAATAGAGTGACAAAAGAAAACACCACCAAAACTAAAGAAAAAATAAAAGAATATTTTCTCAATTTAAAGAAAATCTTGAGTTTTCAGATTAAAAAGTCCTACAAAAAGCCAAAACAGATGTTTTTTAGAGATTCAAATAAACATGATATTGAAATTTCACAATATTACATATAAAGAGATAATCTTAAAACACTCAAGTGAATATCTAGAAATAAACAAGAATCACACTGGCACTGGGTTCCTTGGTAGCACAAGAACTAGAAAGTCCAGCGGTCCATTCTCAGACTACAGCCTTAATTGGATACAATTGTATCCATTTTAATTAAAGCCCTTCCTTTAGCCCACCCCAGTTTTAAATTTAGCCAATAGCATAGATTGTAACCCTGAACTTGTCCAACTAGAGTGAAGGGCAGCACTATATTCGATTAGGGATATAGAGGCAGACTGCCTGCCCAGGAGCTCTTGCTAGCTAGGTTCCAGTAGCACACCCTTCTGGTAGGAGTAAAAGTTTGCCTTGCCCATCTACTTTCAAGCACTTCTGATGTCTTATGGCCCAGGGTATAACAATTTTGGCACAACACAGTGGTCCAGGTGTTGCTTAGAGGTCATGGGAAGCCTCCCTCCTTAAAGGAGACATGTCCTGCTGCCTTGTTGCAGTGGCCTTGGAGCAGAGGAGGAAACTGCAATCCCTGCGGCCAGCAATGGACCCTAGTCGATGTGAATTGGCAAAGGCGGGGAAGGGAGCAAGCAAGCACCACGGTGACTGGGTAACCCTGTGCACAAATGAAAGCAGGAAAATCTATTCTCAAGCTCAAGAGAGAAGTATTCCCTTGGTGGTCAGAACATCCCAGAGGTTGTATGAGTTGTGAATAAGCCTCTATTTAGAAACATGAGACCACATTCAGGAGAATGGGATGGGAGGTGAGCAAGAAATTCCCATTAAGGGAGATTGAGCACATGAGTGTTTACAGGAACCTACAAGAGAAAAATGGAGAATAAAAATTCTAGGTCTAGAGACAAGGGAAAACAATGGAAATATCCTACATGTACAAATCATCTTTTCCTTTGAAGAGTCCTGAGCAGGTAAGTAAATAGTATAGTAATAATGATGGGAATATATCTGCCCCCATGGAGGAAGAATGGCCACTTGAACCTTTGACTTCAGCATCCGACATGGCTGGCAGACTATTCTTAATGTTCCCAAATACAAAGGCCCTTTTCAAGTCTGGGTCATTCTATAAAAATCTGTGGCATGCTTTATTTTAACCTGTGTATTCTATGCCATGTGTGCTGTGTCTTTATCATGTACATTATCAAAATTGGCTTATGGATAAATGAGTACTCATAAATTGAATTAACTGATCCAAACGCCTTTTCAGTTCATGAGACTTAAAAGTTTTAACACAAAGGGTCAATTTAAATTGGTAATGTGATGGCAAAACCAGACTTGGTTGTGAAATGAAATTACAAAAACATTATAGTAAGAAACCAATGCCTGGGAAAGTGGTCAATTCCACTCCCCTCACTCAGTCTTTCTCCAGGAAGACTAATTAACCAGGGGTTCCTACTTTTTGGATTGTAAATAACTGCCCTAGTAGTCTGACTACTCCCTCTTGAAATGTAACAGATGCCTGTGAAAAGAGTTGTTTCTTCTTATCTGTTTCTTAGAGCATGCTTTATGTTAGAGACCAACCCAAGTCCTGATTTAGCCACATAGATTAGGAATTTTTTTAAAAAAGAATTTAAGCTCCAATGATAGGATGGGTCTAAGATGACATCAAATAACCGATAACTATGGTGAGAAACTGTGGATCAGGGCTCAGAATTTTATTTTTCTCTGGGCCCAATGGCATAAAATAAATTTTGGAGTTCTCCTCTCAGAGTGCTACTTGCTGCTTCTGGATGTCTGTTTTGAACAACAGTAAGAACAAATATGCCTTTGAAACTCCAAACCCGCACATCTCCTGCCCCTAGGTGGCCAGCCAATCAGAGTGTTGGTGAATAAAAATAGTCAATGGTCAGCAATCAGAAGTGATGGGCTCCAATTGAGGTCTTATTCAAATGCAGAGACCACACTCAAAGCCTGGTAGAAATATTAATGGGCACCTTCAAGGCTGTTTTCAAATGTTAAAGATCATGAGGCATACCTGTGGGAAAACTCCAGCCAACTCCTTTTTCCCAGAGAAAGCAGGAAAATGAAAAGCGTGGGTGAATCCAGATGGGAGTTACAAGAAGGAGTAAAACTCAGGCTAAAAAACACAACCAATAAACTTGATACTTTTTCAATTCCAATTTAACACAGATTTTGATCCATGCTCATACCCCAAAACCATATAAACCAAATGAGATTTTCTGCTAGCAGGTCCCCTCCCACATGGCCCTCTCTTCTTGCTTAAATAACTCCTGTGTCATTCATTCTTCCCCTCTATTGTCCATGGAATTTATTCTTCAAATTTGTGAGACAAGAATTCAGAAGAAACTTGGCAAAATGGTGAAAATTCCGGTTTCATCTTCGTGGCCCACATGGGGATCTTTGAAGAATGAGTGAAATGGACTAATGCTCTACATTTTGCTTTCTTCCAGGATTTGTTTTTTTTTTTTTGGTACTGGAGATTGAACTCGGGGGCACTCGACCACTGAGCCACATCCTCAGCCCTATTTTGTGTTTTTTTATGTAGAGACAGGGTCTCACTGAGTTGCTCAGCACCTCGCTGTTGCTGAGGCTGGCTTTGAACTCATGATTCTCCTGTCTCAGCCTCCCAAAGTGCTGGGATTACAGGCTTGCGCCACCGCGCCTGGCTTTCTTCCAGGATTTCTATACTCCATTTTGTACATTGTCTCTATCAAAAACATCAGGATTCTGTCAGCCACTTAGAAGTGAATCGCATGACTGCTGGACTCAAGACTCTGGGCAAAGGCTTTGCTGAAGTGAGACTTCTCAATTCCTCTCTCCCTTTGGTGAAGAGAATGTTAATCTGATTTTACTTTAGTCTCCTGTCATGGCAATCCATTTGCTAGAGAAACTGAGGCCTCTCTTAGAAGCACCCTAAGTCTCTGGCCAGGGCTACTCCCTGGTGTGAATGCAGAGGTGGCCAAAAGCCAATGGAATGCACATGAAAGCTCCATCTCCACTTTAATCTCCTTTCATGGCCTCTCACCAGATGTTAAAGGCAGGGCCTCACTCTGATAGCTCCTTGGATCACAGGCTGAGGTAACTTCTCAGCGTGATCTGACAACTCTGAGGCACAGCCTCACCCTTCAATCTACCAGTGTGTGAGCTGCCCCTTTCTCTGCCTTACAGGAACCTCTCCCAGGAAACATAAAGCCTAGTCTCAGACCTTATCCCAGTGATCCTCGGGTTTTGCCAGTTTATCAGACTACAGAGAAAGATTTTATCCTCTTAGGAATAATGGTTTTCTAAGTTTCTAACCCTGTTAGTTTCTCCAGGAAAGGAAAAAAAAAATGGCTCTAAGACACTTTGCCCACTCCCTCCCACACACATACCTACTAGGTTAAGTGTCTCAAATATGGGGTCTGTTACAACGGGGATTCCATCCCTGGCTGTATAAATTAGATTTCTTTATACAACAACTAGGACAGGAGGACATCAGTGGCCTTAATTATGAGTATGAAAGCAAACACAGACATAGGAAAGGCTTAAAACATGTCCAGGGTATATGGCTCTTGGGAACATGTCTCTCCCTTAGTACAATAGCCTAGAAAGCTATTGGCCTATCTCCTCTGGGATGCTCAAACCCATCTACAGTACTTTCATAATTAGGGTTAACCAGAAAAGAAAAATCAGGGTTTTTCTGTTTAAGAGGGAAAGGACACAGACCAAAAAAGTAGGGGCAGATTTTAGGTCATGCATTGGTAAGAAGTGACTAAATCCAACCTGCCAAAATCCTAATCAACCCTCAACATGTGGTCACTAACATTTTGAGGATTACAGGAGATAAAGGAAACTTAAAGTGAGGAAACTTTATGGGACATGTCGATAAGGGGTGTGACTAATCCGGCCAACTCAAGAGTCCTTAGTCAGGCCTCAAAGGATGGTTGCCAATGGCTTTGAAGTCCACAGGTTATCAAAGAATTCCTTGATCTGGTTCAGACAATGGAGGAATACCAAGGTACGCTTTCTTCCTCCTTGTTTTTCAGATAGTTAACACTCCATCTGGCACAAACACTCATGGACTGGGATTCCTCTGACCTTCAGACCCTGGGGAAAATGCCTAATATTTTCTGTACTCAATTCTGGCCCAAATACCAGTTGGAGGAAAGGAAGAGATGACTCTTGAGGGAAGCATAAACTATTTAACTCCATCTTACAGCTATACATACATGAGCAATTACCCAAACTGGCTCGAGACCAGATGGGGCGGGGGTGTCACTTTTGAATCCAAACTGCTATTGGCACTTTCTCATACTCCAAGGTTCTACTCTCTCAGTTAGTTTCAGAAAGAGAGACAAAAGGGAAAAGGATAGAAAGGGCCTCCTCCATTGATATCAACATGCCTTAAAATAAAAAAAAAATTTTTTAAAGTCCCAAAAAGAGTCTCTGGTTCCCAGAGGCTCAGAGGCTGAGGCAGGAAGATCACAAGTTCAAAGTCAGCCTCAGCAACTTAGTGAAACCCTGTCTTTAAATAAAAATACAAAAAGGGCTGGGGATGTGGCTCAGTGGTTCAGTGCCCCTGAGTTCAATCCCTGGTACCAAAAAAAAAAAAGTCTCTGGTATAATTGAAAGTGGGGAAATCATTTAAAATTGATGGCTCATAATAATAATAGAGGAGAGAGATCAAACTCAAAAATATCTTGTGCTCCAAATCCTTGAATGCCACCTGGGAGAAAAAAGATTAAGGCACAGATATTGCATATGCCAGATTGTCTGATCCCTTCCCTAGAATGAAATATATAAGTATTTTAAAATATAAAGCTTAGGAATACTTTAACAGGCTGGTATTCTCAAAACTAAAGTTGTCTATGGCAGTAGTCTCTTTCAGGCTTATACACAAATAATAAATTTAGTTTAGGATTTATTTATGTTATTTAATATTTTATAATTGGATAAAAATAACTTTTCATCAATAAGTTATACATAAAATTTTGTTACTCTTTACACTGGGATGGGAATTTAAATGTACTTTTGGAAGGTAATGAGAGCCTGGTTTGTTTATGTTCCACATTGTGGAACATAAAAACATTTTGGCACTTTTTCCATGAAAAGTTAGGAGCTCTCTTAGGTTTTTTTAGTTTCTAGTGTAATGTTGTACTGTGTTATTAGTCAAGAGTTCTGCCTTACTTGAGATAACTATTTGCCTCACATACTACTCCATGTTAGGATGGCTCCAAAGTAGGCCAGACTTAAACTTATTTAAAGTTGTGTTCAAAAGATAAACTATTTATTTATTTATTTAGTACTAGGGATTGAACTCAGGGGTACTCAACCACTGAGCCACATTCCCAGCCCTATTTTTGTGTTTTATATAGAGACAGAGTCTCACTGAGTTGCTTAGCACCTCGCCATTGCTGAGGCTGGCTTTGAACTCGCAATTCTCCTGTCTCAGCCACCCAAAGTGCAGGGATTACAGGCATGCGTCACCATGCTCAGCTACAAGATAGATTTTTGTTATAAAGAGCAGTGTGATCTCAAAATAACCAAGGGATATTATACAAAATTAAGAAAAGTCTGGGTAAATTATTAAAAATATGTAAGATTGTAAGAGAGTTTTAAAAGAAAGTAAAATTTGTAGCATATGTAAAGTCTCATATGTAACCAAGCTGATAAATTTATATGTCTTTGCAGAGGCAAAATAGATACCAAATATGTTAGTATTATCATAGAAATTATATTTCTTAGTTCAACACTATTATACAAACCGAATATGTTTTTGGTATTATATATTTCATTTAGTATTTGCCTTATAGTACTTCATAACCTTTGCCTGTTAATGTTTTAAAAAAGCATTCCTTCTTAACTGTAAGATGACTGTAAAATTATAGACATTAAAATTACTGGTGAAACTGACCTGCTGGATGTTTAAAACAAAAACTCAGAAATCAAATGCAAGGAAGTAAAAGGTGCGAGGAAAAGGTATCCACTATTTTGGCCCTTGCCCTCTAAGGTCAGTCAGGACCCAGGGAATGATGGGACCCCTGTAAGGGATCTACAACTCTGGTGAGTCAACTGATCTCCTGATCAGCGGGACTGAGAGGACTCTACAGGAAGACAACCAGTGCACATTCTGCAACAAGAAGGGTTACTGAAGAAGGAAATGTCTGTGGTGCTTCTAAGAGAAGCTTCATGTGGCCAGCAAGACTTTGACCAATCCTAGCAGATGGCACCACGGAGAAAAGTCAAGAGGCTTCTCACATGTTCCCAAGAGTGATCTCTGAGGAATCTCAGCTGACCCTCAGAGTAGATAAGGACAAGGTCAATTTTGATCAACTTGGTGTTAAATATCTGGCAGGACAGTATAACCAAAGCAAAGCAGTACATGGGCATTTAAAAGAAAAGACAATGGTTCTTTTAATGTAACTAGAGAGATACATTTGTGTTAGTCCTCCCAAAAGTAAATAAAACTGGGAACTTATAAAGACAGGGTTTTTATACAGGAGTGATTGATAAATATTACAAAAAGTTCTGGCACAGTCACAGGTTTGTTCTGAGTCAATCTGAAACCTATCTGTGCTGTTTTTTGGTGGTGGTGGTGGTGGTGGTATGATTACTATGAACTACTGCTCAAACTTCCCTTGTAGGGTTCACAATTCATCACTTCCCGCCTGGTGACTTGGTTTTTAATGAAGACCTAGACAGGAGACAAGCTTCAACTGAGCTGGAAAGGACTTTACCAAGTGCTCCTAATCACCAAAATGGCGATCTGAACTGCTAAAAAGAGGAGAATTCACTACCATGGGCAATTTCCACCTCAAAAAATTAATGTATCTAGGATGGATGGCAATACCAAAAGGTACAATGAAAATGAAGCCAAAAGGTATTAAAAAGGAAAAGGGGAAATTTGTGAGAAATAGGAATCCTGGTGGCCCATTTTCAGAATATAGCCTTAATTGGATACAATTGTAACCAATTTAATTATAGCCCTTCCTTTTACCCACCCGAATTTTAAAATTAGCCAACTGCATAGATTATAACCCTGAACTCCTCCAATTAGAGTGAAGGGCAGCACTGCATTAGGTTGGGGATATGAGCAGGCAGACTGCCCACCCAGGTACACTTGCCAGCCAGATTCTGGTAGGATACCATTCTGGCAAGAATAAAAGTTTGCTTTGCCCACCCATTATTGAGCATGTCTGATTTCTTGTGACACCTTGGGATTTCTAACAGTAGCACAACTCTATACTAAAATAAGGTAACTCTTCTTTCAAAAATCCAAAGGAAACTACATGAACATAAAATCACATATTCAGCTGAAATATCAAGCAAACATAAAGGTAAAAGAACACTTTGTGGCATACAAGAAGTCAGAAAATATATCACCAGTGCATCCTTTTTGAGGGAACACCTGAAAAAATAATCCAACCTAAAGGAAAAGGAAGGTATAAGATACTAGAAACTGCAAAGTAAGCACAGGTGTTCAGTGAAAAGAAAACCTAGATGACAGCAGTAGGTTCAGAAAGAAGCTGATCCAAATCCACACCTTAAAGCAAAAAACCCAAGGAAAAATATCTTTAGCCCATTATACAAATGTCTTACAAAGAATATAGACAGTTTTTATAAAAGAAAGTACAAAGAAGGCAAATTAGAAATTGAAAAATATTGACCAGGAAAACCAAGGTTTAAATATTATCAGACCTAACTAGAACATTGTTTGGGTAATTAATGGTGATTAATTATTTTGGGTCAGGTAATAGGTTCTTTCCATAATTTACTTGACTTTGATATTTAGAATATTCTTTTTTGAAAGATACAGGTTGAGTGCCATACAATGTTCACTTCTCAATAGATTCAAACACACTACATGGTTCTCTGGAAAATAAATTTACATAGTCATAAAATCATAAATGCAATGATAGATTTCAAATTTAAAAAGTCAACTCAAAACTCAAGGTATTTCATAATGTGATCTATAAAACTATAACTTCAAAATTATCTGGAAAGCTTTATTGTATATGTGCATATGGTGCTGGGTCTTGAACCCAGTGCCTCACACATGCTAGGCACTCTACCACTGAGCTACATCCATCAATGGAGATTCAGTAGATTAAGAAAGTCTAACAAAGCTACACCTTGTTAAATTGTCCAAGTACATCTTAAGTATAATGAATTTTGAAAATGATAGCTATAAAACAGTAATCTCCAAAAATTTCAATATACATGTTATCACAGAAAGGCTTTTGAGTACCTGCCTCTAATACAAATACATATGTATTTATATTTATTTATAAAATACAAATTTTATATATACACTCTTATAAAAACATAAAATATATTATGAATATTAAAAGGAAATTATAAAGGATGAGGAAAATGGCCTAATGATATTTTAATATTTGCTTCTGCTCAAACAAATAGAAAGTACAAATTATGGAAAGTTTTTAAAAAGTTAAAATAAACTCAAAAATAAAAGAAGAGGAAGTAGAATCATAGAAATGACAACTGAAGTCCCAAGACTTCTCTAAACAGCTTAGCTTGCTTCAAATAAAAAAAAAAAAATGGGAACAGGGAGATCACATATCATCTCAAGATGACCAAAGAAGTAACAAGGGTGTTTGAACAATCCTAATCATCAAAAGAAGAAAGTTGATTGATAAATTAGCATATCAGCAACATGAGGAGAAACTGATTACACTATTTTACGAGTCCACAACAGTCAAGGATACTAAAATTAGACATAGTTAAGTATGTAGCACAGATTTTAACAAGTCAAATTCCAGCCAATATTGGAATGATCCCAGTGCCAGAGACTCCAAAGGTAAGTTCAGGTTATCAAAACTGATGTTCAGATTTTATGATCATGATTCCAATAAAGAAAAAAGGGAAAGGAAAAGGGAAAGGTATCCATATGTTTAGCTTCTCATTTAGGAAATATAATGAAATCCACTTAATAGGAAACCAAGTGTTTTAAGTGCTGTTCTAAGTGTCATGGGACTACTGTATACCAAATGTTTGATAAGTATTACCTAGCATTACTCCACTGTTTCTAATGACCAAAGAGAAGCCCAATAATCTATAGTTAAATGACTAGGCATCCCCTACAGAGTAATATAAGTATAAGTAAAATCTCTCAACCTATTCCAGAGTACTTACTCTATTCTGGCAAGGTCATCCCAGGCTTTCAAGTATATACTGCAATTATCTTAGGGGAAAACTGAGACCTCTTCTTAGACCTCTAAGAATTCCACAGGGACAGTCTATGGAGTAAGAAGTCAAATGACAGGAACTTCTCCAATTTTTACAATTGTGCTATAACAGCTCAACACACACGCATACACACACACACACACATCCACACTCACCCAGTATGTAAGTCATAGTTTTCTCTTACCTGCAAATTCTCCAAATATGTCAGAATATAAGCAGGAAATTAGGCCCTACCTAATTGGTGAATTGGCCCTTGTTGTAATAAATCCAATAATTATAATACTCTGTTCCACATTTGTTTGGAAATCAATAATCTCTTTAGGGTATTAATGACAAGTTTTAAGTTTAACACTGAAGAGAAACCATTGTAGTTTGGATCTGGAATGTCCTCTAAAGGCTCATGTGTTGAAAGCTTGGTCCCCAATGCAGAAATGTTCAGCAGTGGGGCTTCTGAGAAGTGGTTGGAACATGAGGGCACTGACCTCATCAATGGATTAAGCCACTGACAGCAGAAGAGACTACTGGGAAGTGGTAGAAACTGCAGGTGATGGGCCATGGTTGGAGGAAGTAGTTGGAGGCATGCCCTGGCAAGGTATCTCTTGTCCTCAACTCCCTTCGCCTCCCCCTCTCTTTGCTTCCTGGCTGTTATGAGCTGAGTACCTTTCTTCTGTCACATTCCTCTGCCATGCTCTTTAGCCAAGATGTTCTGCCTTACCTCAGGCCCAAACTCAATGGAACTAGCTGACTGAAACCTCAGTAACCATGAGCCAAAATAAATCTTTTCTCTTGTAAGTTGTTTTCTCAGGTATTTGTCATAGCAACAAAAAGCTAGCTAACAATGAAACGAATTCAACAAACCAAACACACATGAAAAATTAATTTGGGAACTCACCTTTCCACAACCAAACTGACAGCTTGTGTGAGATCCGGGTTTGTTACCTGGAGACGTTTCCACAATGACCATACAAATTCTTTATCAGCCTTAAAGAAATAAAAGATATTTTAAGTGCATTGCCTTGTATAGCCATCAGAGAAGACATTACATTAAATTTAAAAATAAACATATACCTTGATCCCTAGTACTACATCAATGAACTATTTAGGAGATTGGCAGGAAAGCTTTCTGAAATTTTTATATTGGTAAACCACATTCACTTTTAATATTTCTATCGCTCGCATTTTGGGATGCAAATGCTGAAATGCTAGCATTTGCATTTTTACTCTAAAATTTACTCTAAAATTGCCCTGCAACTACTTCACCATTTTTCAGCTCCTCTTTTCGGCAAGACAATTTAAACATCATCTCTAATACCTCACCTCCTTTTCACTCTACAACATCTTACAAAAGAGTTCCCTCCCCATATGATAAAATTATTTTTCAAGGTCCTCTATACTATCAGATCAAATGGACAGTTGAAAGTTTCAATTCTTATCACACAAGTCAGTTGTTATTAACTCTAGTTAACAGTTACAAATCAATTTTGAGGACCTTTTAAAAAATAGTGAGGGGCTGGGGCGATAGCTCAGTGGTAGAGTGTTCGCCTCGCATATGTGAGGCACTGGGTTCTATCCTCAGCACCACATAAAAATAAATAAATAAAAGTATTGTGTCCATCTACAACTAAAAAAATTTTTTTAAAAAAGTAAAGATCTAGAAATTCTGATTAATTGGTTTCAGGTAAGATTCAAGCATCAATATTCTGAAAAGTCCTCACATAAATCTGTTGAAAGCCAGTGACCATGTGGACCTCATGTAAGTCTCATGTTTTACATACAAACTCTTCACTGAGACTTTCATCTTTCTAACTGTTCCCTCTACTCTTATGTGCACACTTATAGCTCCAACTGGCTACCTGATGATTCCACTTGAATGCCTAATAGGCATCTTAAATTTAATCTGTCCAAACAACATTCTTGATTTTTTACCCTTACAAATCTGCCTGCTGCATCTCAGAACATGGCATCATCATCTACATATTAATTCAAAACCCTAAAATGCAGAAGTCAATCTTGGTTGCTCTATTGCTCATACTTCATATCCAAACCATCTGCAAAATGGCATTTTCTGTAAAATACATTACAATTCCAATCACTCTCACCATTTCCACTACCATCTCCCTCATCCAAATCAACACCATTTCTTGCTTAGCTCTCTAAAATGGTTCCTACCCTTACAATTCAAAACTCTCCAACTGGTTCACATTAGATTAGGAAGATAATCCAAACTCTACCAAAGCTAAAAACCCCACATCATCCTCATACATACCTCTCTAGCCTCATCTATCACTCTCTCCTTTGTTTACTAACTTCTTACTCTACGAGCACTGGGGCCTTTGCACATAATGTACTACTTATCATATTTTTATATAGATTATTCCTTCACTTCATTCAAGTCTTTTCTTAAATATCACTGCCTTAACTCTTCCTTGACTACTATACTTACAATAGTTATCAAGACTCACAAGTCTCTGCAACCCTTTGTCCTTTTTTTCATGGCACATTTCATTTAATAATCCTGTATTTGGTTGTGTGTCAGATACCTGAATTAGTATCTCTCTCCATCATCCATTCTCTTCTTTTAGTTACAGAAACCATTTTTGTTCTTTGCTGGCCAACTATCACTGGCCTTTCCTGTCTTATGGCTATGTGCCCAATTTCTGCCAACGAAACGTAGGAGGTGCTGTTGAAACTTATAGGAAATTATACAATTAGGTTTATGCCTGCCAAGTGGGTTAGAAATACTTTTTTCCAGACTGCTGTTGCTTATTTAACTTACTTACAGTAAAAATTTTCTTGAAAAAAAGTAGTTATTAATTTTATATATTCAAATTTATACATCTTTTCCCTGATGGCATATGGATTTTATGTACTAGTTAGAAATGTCTACTCTGCTCTTAGATTAGAAATATATTTACTCAGTCTTCTAGAATTTGTGGGGAAGGGAGGTTGGTAAGTTTATTTTCTTAATTGACAAAATGGCATATATTTATAGTGTATGATATTTCCATATATGTTTTGAAATGGCTAAATCAAAATAATTAATGTATCATTACTTCATGTACACATTTTGTGTGGTAAGATTAAAATCTATTCTCTTAACCCTTTTCAAGCATATAATACATTAAATATAGCCATCATATCTGGTAATTTGAAAAACAATATAAGTCTTCTGATGAATAATAAAATGGTACAAATGAAGGGCTAGGGGTATAGCTCAATAGAGTGCTTGCCTAGCATGGACAAGGCCCTGGGTTCAATTCCTCGCACTGAAATAAAAAATGCTAAAAATGGATTGCAGGACTATTAAGAACCTTGTGTTTTAAATTATTTGAATGTCATATTAAATTTAATGTGGATTATCCCTCTACTTATTAACCACACCACCAAAAAACCACAGAACTAGTTTCCAAATATTATTAAAACAAGGAAACTATTGCCAATCACATTCTTTGTATTTTCCCTGTCTCAGGAACTTAAAGATATTCTTTTTAATTTTTTTAAAATAAAAGCCTTTTAAAATTACTCATCATAAAATAATTTGTTCTCTGTACAGAACTTCGAAATAGAATTGAATACTTAAAATAAAAATTCCAAATCCTTCTCACGAAGTATTAAATAGCTTAGGAAACAGCTGGCTAAATGCTAGATGACTTGAGTCTAAATTTCCTTAGAGGTATATTTGTTTTTGTCTTTTACTTATCAGCTTCTGTGTAAACAGACACCACCTATACAGACACCAAAAACTGTCCCTTTTGAAGTTGGGTACCTACTCTCCCAACACATGGATTCATTCTGGAAATATATCAGGCCTTCAATTTGCCTAAAATGGAGGAATGAATTCACCAAACATCCAAAAACTATTTCCTACATTTAATCAAATAATTTGTCCATCAGAACTTAAGGAAACCATGGAAGGAGTTTATTTGCAAGTATGACACAAAGTAGCCACTCAGTAAACTATCATTGTGAAAAATAACTTTACAAAAAGTTCATCTATTAGAATACAGCCACTAACAATGAGGAGGAATCTGATTACACAATACATACTCAGATTTATTTTTTTTCTTTTTGAGTGACTTGACAAGGTAGTTCTCCGGTCATACATTTACTTCCAACATCATGTGCTTCCAAAGTTAGTTTCATCATTAAACTTGGTAATGAATATATAGTTCATTTAAATGCCCTAAATAATGTTTTACCTGAAATTGGTCTATAGGTTTAGTAAATATTTTGGCTGCTACCAAAACAGAAATAAGCTTTATGAACACTATATAACATTACTTTTCCTTACCTAGTACTCAAATTGTGATACACATGCATATACTCATACCTCCGGCTTCTGTCACAAACAATACATTCTTGAAAGATATAATCAAAATTAAGAATATAATAGATTTAGGCTCTAAATCCATTTAAAAAAGGCATAAATATCATGGACTCAGAATCAACCTTTGGAACACCCCTGAAAAATTCCTTGGACAAATGCTATATTTGGAAGCTAATCTACAATCCTCAGTAAGTACTATACAGTTTTTCACATTGAAATCAATCACCTTTTCTTCAGCTAAGCATTATATGTAGTTTGCTTGCTAATGTGGCAGCCATATACAAAAAAAAGTTTAATAAAATCACCTAGAGTGAGATAAGATGTTCACGTTAAGAGAAACTCTTATTTTCTACCCTGAGGCATTCTTTTTTTTTTTTTTTTGAATATTTTTCTAGTTGTAGATGGACACAATGTCTTTATTTTATTGCTTTGTATGTGGTGCTGAGGATCGAACCCAAGGCCTCACGCATGCGAGGCAAGCGCTCTACCGTCCCAGCTACAGTCCCAGGCCCCTCTGAGGCATTCTGATGGAGTGTAATGGTACATGGAATCACTCAAACTTTTTCACCAATCACACATAATTGATTCCCATAAATTAAATGTGTATGGGAAAGGAACTAACCTAACTGAAGCTACTATGTGTGATCATTTATTGATCAGTGTTTTTTCCCAAACAGTATGTTTGACCCATTATAGGGATGTGGAGCTAATTTAGATCTGAACATTATCTTTTAAAATAGAAAATATCAGAAATTATGACACATCTTTATCATATTCTTTCTGAAATTAAATGTATGTGTATATATGTTACTAAACTGATATAAAATGAACTTTAGGTTGAAATTTCTAGCAGTTTTTATATTATACATTCGCAGGTGCTGTGATTTCTAGCTGAATAAATAAGTGAAAGAATTGAAAAGATCTAAAAGTGAGTTTAAATCACTGAAATACTTTTTTTATAAAAAAAAACAGTTTATATTAGGAATATAGTATGACTAAACTTTTATGGTGTGGGACATTGCCAATTTAATTTCACATTACTAGAATGTTTATGATTATCCAACAGTATATGATAGAATCAAAAGGATCATCACTCTAAGCTAACTATGGCCACATCTATATTCTTACCTCTGGCTATAGCAATGCAATTTTATTCTTAGTCAAGATATGTCCAAGGTCACAAAGGCCAATGCCATATTGGAAGCCACATTTTAAAAGAATCTAATAATGAATTGGTTTAGAGACAGGGTTCATCAGGTTGTTTTCAACACTCAACACTGACTTCCTTAATTAATTATGAAAAGTAAATAACTTATTTCCTTAGCTAGCAAAGGTCTTAATTATGGAAGGGTATAAGGAAAGGGCAGAAAACATGAGCAAACAGTGTCTTAGATTATGACTTTTAACAAAAAACTTTTAACAAAAACCTTTATCATGAGCTCACATTCTCAAACTCCCCAAAGTTGAGGGGGATGTGTGTGTGTGTGAGATATACATAATAACATATAATATGCATATTAATAATATATATATTAGCTCTTTGGTGTCTTTTATTCATCTTTTTGGCCCCTTAACCAATGAAGAATAGGCACATAATATCTCCCCAACTTGTTTAATCAAAGATATATTTAATTTGAATAAGACTGTCCTGTTTTTACAGCTTTGACTCAGCAAGGGCCTAGAAAAGCAGCAAAATAATCCAGAACAAACTACATGAGAGAATCAATTTCATGAAATGTTTTATTAATCTAAACTGATGAAACTGTTCACAAAGTTACCTTGAAGTTGAGCAGTTTCTAATTGGTATCTATCTTGAAGACAGGAACTTAAAGAGCTATTATCAAATGAATTCCCAACATTTAATTTAACCCTGTGGAAAGGTTCTGGTAAAATCTGAGAAGAGATGTTAATAAACTAAAGAAAAATTAAGTCTATGTACTTGGGACTGGTCAGGCTCACCCTTAGTACACAAACTCCACAAATAAGAAGAAATGTTAGTGCAACTGATTTAGCAAATGCTTTTCACCAGCGAGATCAGATGAAAATGAGATTTCTCACTCTTGGACTATGGAATTACTATAGTTGGCTAATAAATAGTCTCAAGCATGATCTTATTGTGTGTAAAAGTTCCCAGCCAGTGACTTGCTCGAGATTTCGGGTCTGTGTTTACAAGTCTGACCGTGTAAGTACAACAGCAAGTATGGGTTTGGAAATTAAAAACAGGCTACTTCATTGACGGATTTTATTTTAACACAAGTGTTTAAGCTTTTCTGTTCAACTTGCGGGCTGCACTCCACTCCTGGGATCAGGTACCGCTACAAACACCAACTACCACGGGAACTTGAACTTCGAGGAGGAGGCCCCAAGGGGATGCGAATGCGCCTTTTGGAAGTATCCAAGTGACCAAACCAAACCCGGGTGCGGAAGCGAGCCCTGCCTGGTAGGTGACCGCAGGGGAGCAGGAGCCCGGGTCCCTCCAGCCCCAGGCCGCAGGCCGAGCTGGCAATAGGAGCCGGGAGGCGGCGTCGCGGGAGAGGCTGGGGAGGTCCCCAATCCGCCGAGCGACGCAGCTCAAGGCCGGGCGGAAGGGCGCTCCTCCGCGGCCGGGCTGTGGAGGGAAAGGCCGGCGGAGGTCCTAGATACCTGACACAGAGCCAGCTCCTCCTTTAGGCTGCTCAACTCTTCCTCCAGCAGCTGCGTCCGGGTCACCTTTGCCTCCTCTACCGAGATGCCCTCTAGCCGCCTGGACCCCTTGGGCTCGCTGAGGAGGGGAGCATGAGCCGGAGCAGCACCCGCGGGCCCTCGCCGGGCCCCTGACCCTTCTTCGCCCCGCCAGAGTATGTCATTTTTATCCACGATGACCTCCCGCACTGTGCCGGCAAGCCCGGAGGCTTCGCTGCGCACCGTGTGGACCTCAGCTCCCCGCCCAATGCGTGGGGACCGGGGGCCCATCGGTCGCGCCGGGGGCGGAGGGAGCGGTGAGGACGGCGAACGCGCCGCCATGACCGCTGATGCTAACGGGTCAAGTTCCCTCTTGGAAACTCCACCTCCCCTTCCCCATCCTGGCGAGCCCGGAGAGCCGGGCTGCGCATGCGCATGTCTTTTCCCGCCTTGGCGTGCGGGGTCCTGCGCTCAAGGGTCTTGGCCGGCTTCCCGCTGCCAGCAGACAAGGGGCTGCGCATGCGTCCTGGTTAGTCCGCTTAGTGCCCAGTCTGAGTCCTTTGCGAGGACGTCCTAGATTTCCTGTCCTCCGCAAACCATACCCTCCGTTTAAGGCCTAGCTCTCATCCTGCCTTTTGAAGGCTTCCTTGAGAAGCTCCAGGCCCTAAATAATCCTTAACTATGAATTTGTCCTCTTTCAAGGCCTCTGCCAACTCATTTTCATGTTTCATTGACCGCCCCAGAGTGTGAGTTACACGACTAATCTCTCCAGCGCTATTGTAAGCTCCTTGAGAATGAGGGAATAGGTTTTAGACTTAAGTGGTTTTTCAACCCCTTAGCAAAACTGCCGTACGTACATCTGACATGCAGCTGACTGATGTCAAGGAGAAGTGGAAAGCCTTGTGCTGAGCTGGGACTATCAAGCAGGTTTCCCATTTGAATTATGATCCTTTGTACACCCTTCGTCTTTTGTTTGCAAGAGTCATGGTTTCCTTTGAATCTTTATGCCAGTTTCTTTATTTGTTGGCTGGATATCAGAGTGAGCATGTCCCACACAACCCAACAGGTTGGGTCCTTGGGCGAATCTGAAATCAGTAATTTGGAACATGGTGAAAGAAATAAGATTTACTTTCTTTTTTTTTAATTTTTTTTTACTTGTAGATGAACACAATATCTTTATTTATTTTATGTGGTGCTGAGGATGGAACCCAGTGCCTCAAACATGCGAGGCAAGCGCTCAACCTAAGCCACAACCCCAGCCCAAGACCTACTTTCTTTATGGGTCATTCTCATTTGTTTTGTTTTGTTTTGTTTTTTCTTCCTTCTAGACTGCTTTCTTTATAAACTTCAAATAGGCAATAATGTCTCTTCTTTATCCTTAAAACATTTTCTTACTATTAAGTTTAGTAATAAGATGTGCATTGAGCTGGTGCCACTGTTTTGCAGAAAAGGTTCCAGAATTCTTGGAGAAAAACTGAGGTGGAGATTTAAGGAAGTGGAAAAGTGACCACTTTCATTGTATTTCAAAGTCATCTGTGCCAGTATTAAGTTGATGTGCAAGAAGATACTCTCTCAGCATCCTGCTTATGCTTGATGAGCAGGCTCCTTCCCACTAAAGGTGAATATCTTGCAAACTCTATAAAAGAGCCGGGCGCGGTGGCCCACGCCTGTAATCCCAGCACTTAGGGAGGCTGAGACAGGAGAATCGCGAGTTCAAAGCCAGCCTCAGCAAGGGCAAGGCACTAAGCAAGTCAGTGAGACTGTCTCTAAATAAAACACAAAATAGGGCTGAAGATGTGGCTATGAGTTCAATCCCCGGTACCAAAAAAAAAAAAAATCTATAAAAGGATCGCATTAGAAAAAGTATATGTAAATCTTAGAAATAGCTACCCTATTGAACATTTAACATGCCAAATGCAGTGTTAAGTACTTTTCATATATAAATTCATTCAATTCTTAAATCACCTTAAGTTAGATATTATTACTTCTATTTTACTAGTGAATAAACTGGTTCCAGAGGTTTCTGTAACTTGCCTGAATTTTCACCTCTGGATAAGAAGAGCTAGAATTTGAATCCACCTAACTCTACTTAGCTTTAAAACCTGTGCCTTTGATTTCTACCTTTATTGCCTACCTGTCATCTGAAATACAGCATGTGAGGTTTCACTGGACTTAAGACTGGGAATTCTAACTGCATAGTTCACTTGTTTGGCTTAGAGTCAATATGAATGCACATTTTAAAGGCAATTTGCTATTCACTCAAAACAGCATATTTTCACCTGATCACAGAAAGATTCTTTTGAAAATCTCTATATGTAATTGTACATAATAGATGATATATATAACTGTGCATAATAGAAGATATATATGTATAAAGAGATATATAGATAAACTTATAGGTATCTCCCAAAAAGGATATCTTGAATCTTGACTAGGTAAACAGACTTTTTTTTTTCATTTTCTTTTTATTGTGGCAAAGTACACATAAAATAAAATTTACCATTCTAACCATTTAAAAAGACTGCAAACAAAAAACAATTCAGTGGCATTAAGACATTTACCATGTTAGGCAACCATCACCACTATCTAGTTCCAGAACATTTTTATGACCCCAAACCAAAATCCCTTACCCATTAGTTTCTCCACATTGTCTCCTCCCATAAACCCCAGGCAATTACTAAACTCATTTCTGTTTCTGTGGATTTGCCTATTCTATATATTTCATATAAATTGAACCATACAATATGTGGCTTTTGTGTCTGGTTTCTTTTATTTAGCCTAACGTTTTCAAAATTCATCCATGTTGTATCATATATCAGTACTTCATTTTTTACAGCAGAATAACCCACTATATGGACATACCACATTTTGTTTATCCATTCATTAGTTAGTGGACATTTGGGTTGTTTGCACTTTTTGCCTAAAGTAAATAGAGCTGCTATGAATATTTGTATACTAGATTTTATGTGAACAACTTTAGCTTTTTTTTTTTTTTTTTTGCACATATAACCTATGAATAAAATTGCTAGGGCATATGGTAAGGCTATTCTTAACTTTAAGAAACCACCAGTTTTCTACAGTGACTGCACCATCTTACATTCCCATCAGGAATGTATTAGAGTTCCAGTTTCATAGCATCTTTGCCAACTTTGTTTTAATGATAACCTGGTGAGTGTTAAGTGGCATCTCATTGTAATTTTGATTTGATCAGTGACATTGAGCATCATTTCACTTACTTGTTGGATATTTGTTTATCTTCTTTGGAAAAATATCTCTTCAACTCCTTTAACCATTCTTGAATTAAATTGTTATTCTGTTGTTGAGTTGCAAGAGTTCTTTACAGGCAGACATCTGTTAAGAATAGAAATGTGCACACTTCCAGAGTCTACATAGGGGGTTCTTTCTTGTGTTCCTTGATTATTGAAACATACAGAAATAAATGAAATATGGATTTTTATACCTTTATTTATTTTAATGGGGTGCTGAGGATCAAACCCAGTGCCTCACATGTGCAAGGCAAGCACTACCACAGAGCTACAACCCCAGCCCCTGAAATGTTGAATATTAATGCTCATATCTCAGAAAGGTAAGTTAAAGACCTAAACTTTGACCTGAATAACAATGTTCAAAACAATCAACAGTGTTCCTCCTCTTCAGTTCTTTGTTCAAACATTTAAAAGTAATCTGTTCTGGAAAAATATATAATAATATATAATGTTCAAACATTTAAAAGTAATCTGTTCTGGGAAAATATATACTAAAGTTGCTGAAGTTTAAGTATATTAGAATATAGAGACACAATTCTCTCCATATCACTACTGTATGGTTGAAATACTGAAAGAAGTGAGGAAATGTACAAGTTAATATTATATTTAGATGATATCTATTACTTCAATTTTAAAAATTTACTTTTAACTTTGTTTAAGGAGAGAAAAAAATGTATTGGAAGTTTATCAGCCTTTCTGGTTTTTTTGTTTCCTGAAAGAATGCAGAATTTTAAGACATGTTGATTTCTCTTTTACCAATTTGGCATCATCTTTAATTCAGTCAGCAGAAATTAATTGCTAAATTTTAAACAACTATTAGATATGAGTAAGACCTCATATATCATAGATTTCTTTTTTATATCATTTTAAAATTTGTCTCAATTTTTAGTGTTTGCCATATCCTAGGTATTTAAATAATTGCTTGCTGCCTATATCTTCATCATTGTAAGAGAAATCCAAAAGCTAGATGTGCCAATGTGACACCTGAATCAGCAGCAGACGTACTGTCTCAGTCTAGTGTGGACAAATCATAATCCAGGGGTTAGTGGAAGTAAACCAAAAGAACTATTTTGTTTACAATTATTATAATTGTCTTTGAGCAATTCCTGACAACTCTTGATCCCTTGATTAGTCCTGAGAGCATTCTTGGTCAAGATTATAGGTATAGAAGGAGATACCATCAGTTGTAGTTATACACATGATTTTCATACATTTCAAAATCATGACCCTATAGAGCTATAGAAACAGAATTTCATTTTCCACTTTCATCTCCAGATACAACTGTCCAAAACTGTTTAACTGTATTTTTTCCTAATTATAGGCTTTTCTAAAATTATATCCATTAAATCCTAACTCCCAAGGTGGATGTTATTCTGAGGGGGAAAAAGAAACCTACAGGTTTGAAATACAGTGCCAGGTTATCTGAGAAATTCCACTGATTCTACAACACACAGGGTTGCTATAATGTCAGCTCTTCATTTTGACACATGACCAGAGTAAGGCAACACCCTACTTTTTTCAAACTTCTCATCCATATTTCAGCTTCCTCCTCTGTGACAGATGAAATAATATACCCAGAACCCTGTGTATTTTAATTGAATATTCTTTTTCCTCAAGGCAATATTGAAAAAGTACTCCAGTTAGGGTCTTGTACACAGAAACCCTCCTATGAACACCATAGGAAATGTATGTACTTTCTTTGTCATCTTCACGGTCTTCATTAAACTCGGTTTCTGGAAGATAGAGAAAGCACTATTTAATTCTAAATATTATATATCCCCAGATAATATATGTTCGATTTGTATTTTGCATCTATTTTTTTGTTTTTCATCTGTTTTATAATTGTCCAGAGTTTCATATACATGTGATTTATAAATGTCTCTAGGTAGACTATAAAATCCTTGAAGAAAGAAAATGCTTATTTTTTCTGTACTCTTCTTCATACCTATCATGATGCTCTAACACAGGAAGCACTTGATAATGCCTGTTAGCTAGTTTTCTAAATGCCACAGAAAATCTTGCCTTCGGCAATTACTAGGCACTCATCATGGTAATTAATTATATCTCACTTTAGTGGTCATTCCTTTGCAATCAACAGAGAAACTCCATGTTTTCATGGAGTACAGGATATCGAAGTTAATATCTGAGGAAAAACTCAGAAAGTGTGCAAGGAAGGGGCCTGGGACAAGATATATACCCATCAAGAATACACACCTTCAACTAGGCTCCACCTCCCAATAGCACCATCAGCTGGAGACCAATACTTTACCACATGAGATTTTCGGGGAAATTCTAGATCCAAACTATACAAATTGAGTGGAAAGCACACCAATCAAATACCTGGGAGATTATCAGACTAAAAGGAAAGAGGAGTATGACCTAAGCTTGTGAATGAAATCCGAACACTGCAGAGCTTTTTAAGTTGTGAGGAATGACATCCATACAAACTATTTCCCAGGAAATGTCTGTTATCTTGGAACCTCTGAGAAGCCCAATCCCAAGTAAATAAAAGTATCCAGATGGCCAGGAAACAAATTTTGAGATCTACAAGTAAATTCCACATTTGAAGTGGTCAGGACTATAAAGAGATCCTGGTCTTTCCAGAAATGTTTTCCTGGAACAATCATTTGAAATGAAATCATACCAAAATACTTAAATGGAGTAACAAAAGAGCTAACCTGGGGCTTAAAGAAAAGAGAATGATATTTATCTCATGGTTCTCCATTACAGTTATAGATTAGAATCAACTAAATGAGCTTTTTAAATAATTATATCTGAGTCCCATCTCCAAAGATTCTAATTTAATGGATGTGGTATAGGACTCAAACATTGCTACCTTTTAAAATTTCCAGAGGCAAGTCCAACATGCAGCCAGGATTGAGAACCAGTGAGTTAAGCAGTCAAAAACTATGGCAGGTATTTGCACATCTGGAATGCACAAGATCTCACATTATTATTCATTTATTGCATCATCAAATTATTATGCAATACCTACTGTGTGCACTTAGGAGCTTAGCACTAGAGATACAGAAAGGAAAAGGCAAATCTGTTTCTTCCTTCGTGAAACTCATATGGGCAAAGATAATTGACAAACAACCAACTTTTTAAGAAACAACAGAGTATAATCAGTGTCAGAAAAGACAGTGTGATATAATGCAATATAATAATTATTTGACAGTATATCTGGACAAGGACTATTCCTATTAGGTTGTGTAATACCAACCTCTCTGAAGAGATAAGATTTAAGCTGCAATCTAAAAAATAAGAACAAACCAATCATTCAGAAACTCTGGCATGTGAATGGCAAACGCAAAAACCCCAAGGTATAAAGTTGCTTGATGTATTCTAAAAACAGAATACAAACAAGTATGGCTGGAGTTAGAGTGAACGGAAATATGGTATAAGATGAAAGAAGGAGTTGGATTTTATCCCAAGTCTCATAGGAAATGATTGAAAGTTTAAGCACAGGAGTAATATGATGTCACCACATGAATGAAAGACCACTGTGCTGTGACAGGATGGATTGTGAAGTTGGGGGAAAGAAAATTAAAGCAGGAAGACTAATCTAAGAAAGACTAGTGTATTAGAGTGCTTGCAAGGGTAAGGTGTGACATGCTCGTGTGACATTCAGAGATACTGCGAAGGTTTAGCCAATCAGACTTGCTGATTCATTAGACATAACAGGGAAAAGGATGGATCCAGTCTGAATCTCGGATTTTTGTTGTGAGTAGCTGAATATTTGGAAGTACCATATACTGAGATGATAAAGGCTTTATAGAAGCAGGGAATCAAAGGTCTGTTTGGGATCTATTCAAATTCAAATGCCTATGAGTTATCTAGTCAGAGATGTTGATTGGGCAAATGAATGTGCCAACATAAAGTTCTAAGGTTATAAACTCAAAACATACTTTTAGGAGTCAGAAGCATATGACTGATATATATACAGAACTCACTGATACTTGGGAGTTAAGTACATATGCATATAATTCATAGTGCCTTGAAAGAAAGGCATCAAGATCTCTTCTCCTTGAAGATTTAGCATTATTTTGGATCTGGTGGATTGAGATGTTCTTGACAAGACCAGTGAAAGGAAAGGACCCATGAGGGAAGGGAAAGTCTGGACTGGAGACTCCAGGATTAAGTATTCAAGCAAAAGTACTTGCAGAGTGAGGGTTAGTTCTGTCATAGCACATGGCTGACACTGGAAGTTCAACCTGATTCTTGTCACTAAGATCTGTCTGAGGAAAATGGCTAGTAATTGTCATCCAAAGAGCTGTCAGCTTGGAAGTTCAAGTGTGATTGCTCTTGGTCCAGCACACACTGGAGAGTGTTGGATTTTCTTCTCATAAAGAGGATGACAGAGGGTTCTGCACCCTCAAAGTACAGAAGTACTTTGCCATTGTCACTTCAGATAAGAAAGCTGCATCCAACTCTGCAGACTCAGTTCTCTACCACAGACAAGACTACAACAAAACAATGAGAGCTAGAAACTGGAACCTTTAAAATCCTTAGGAGATTCCGCAGACTTTTCCTCCTCTACTTTTGGAATCAGACTGAGTCTCTTTAGTCAGAGTTAGAAAATATAAGGAGGAAGCCCCACAACCGAGAATGGACATCTTATTAGTTGAATTGGCAGAATCTTGAATACTTAATTGTATTATTATTAGGATAAATTACCTTATTAGGACAAATACTCTATACTGGTGAGGTGTTTCACAGTAAATATATAAATAAAAAGGTTATGTTTCTTTTTTTTTTTTTTTGAGTTATTGAGGCAGTGTGATATAGTAGTATTTAAGAGTTTGGATTTGAATTTGAGGCACAGATTCATAATTTATGAATTATTTGTCATTGGGAATATTACCTAACCTTAAAATAAAGATAAAAATAAGCTTCATGGGGGTGGGTAATATGGATCAATTGAAATTATGCAGGTAATGAACAATAAATAGCATCTACATAATCAAATTCTTATTAAACATTATTAAACCATTATTTAAATTCAACTCATTAGACTTATGTCATCGTTGTGAATTCATTTTGAGGTCTGCTTTGCTTAAAATTTGATAAAAAGTATCATTTATGTTCTTAAACTAACACATTTTGATTGTTATATAACAGAGCCTCTAGGTCACATTAATCTCTGCCTTTCCTGAACTCATATATGCAATCCTTCCCACTTAAAGCTCTTTGTTATACTCTAGATATCTTGTATGCTTTAATCTTATCTCTTTTTAACTAAACTGCAATTTCTTTGAGGATAAGGATCAGGTTTTGGTTTTCTCTTAAAATATTCTACCACATTTTGAACAGTACAGGAACAAAAGAACAAAGAAATATGCACTTACTCATTTAAAGATAGTCCTAAGCAGAATTCACACATAAGTATTATTATTTTCTCCATTTGGTGTATTAGTACCTAGAAATGTAATACACATGCTCACACATACATACACACACACACACATAAAATTATGATATCTGTATACCGTAATTTCTCTATGAATCCGGTAACTTTTCTTTAAAATGAGGACACTAGCCCAGATAATCTTTCAATTCCTTTTGTGGCTGAAAACCTCTGATATTATTAAATAACAAGCAGCAGCATTTCAAAAAATTTCCAAAGATGATAATTCATTCACTTTTTCAGAAAATACTTACTTGAAGTCCCATTATGTGCCAGCCTCTCTTCTATATAGTAGGAAAACAGCATTGGACAACAACAAAAAATAATCTTTAACCTCATGTAGCCTACATTGCAAAGGATTCACTTATTTGAAATCTTAACCAAGATATTTTTGAAACCAGGAGGAATAAAATAAAGGCCATTCAACAATACTTTAACCTTTAGAAAGAAATTTGTTTTCTATAATATCCCTTTTCCACTTTACTCCAAAAGAAAGAAAGCTTAGTTTTAAGACAGTCTATGTATTTTTCATTCAATTATCAAAATAAGATACTCAGAAATAGACAAGATTTCTTTCATCTATTCTACACCTCAGTGTGTCTATTTAACCTTGAAAATATTTCCCAATACCCCCACTTCCATTCATTTTTTTTCTAGTCCTGCTCTGGTTCATTTATTCTAACACAGATTAGTACAATAGTCTGCTCCTTGGTCTTACCCAACTGAACTCTGCAGCCAATCCTTGCTTGCTTGACAAGGCATAGCTCTCAATATGGCATTCTGTTATTCAGAATTTTCTACAGTTCCTGTTGCCTTCACAGCAAAATCCAAATTCCTTTTTTTTTTTTTGTACCAGGGATTAAACCCAGGGGCAACTAACTACTGAGCCTCATCCTCAGTAATTTTTATTTTTTTATTTTGCGATAGGGTCTCACCAAATTACTTAGGGCCTCAATAAATTCATGAGTCTGGCCTCAAACTTGTGACCCTCCTGCCTCACCCTCCAGAGTTACTGGGATTATAGGCATGTGCTACCATGCCCAGCTAAAATCCAAAATCTTTAACCTGGTATATCAGACCTTCTACTATGTGATAACCAACTGCCTTTTAAAATTATTTCCTTCTATTGTCTCTTACATACACACTATGCTTCAACCAAAATAAAACAGTTATTATCTAGCCCCAACCTCCACTATATACATCCATTATTTATGATCTCTGGATTTTCTGTTCCTTCCATCTGGAATTTCTTTGCTTCCCCCACACATGTAAGTTTATACCTAACTATCAGTAGTTGAAGTGCATAGATTTTATTTTCTTACCTCACAAGAAGCCCAGATTTAGGAAAGTCACATACTCAACATGAAGGACTCTGGCTCTTTCTAAATTCCAATTCTGTTGAGCTGAGCAAACGACTTTCATCTTCATAAAAACAAAATAGTATTATAACCTCTGAGATTACATCCATATGCCTGGCAATACAAACAGGAAAATAGGAAGTGTATGTACCTGCCTTAGTCAGCTATTTCACTGCTGTGACTAAAAGATCTGACCAGAACAATTGTAAAGGAGGTTTATTAGGGGGCTCACAGTTTCAGAGGTCTCAATCCATAGAAGGCTGGCTCCATTCCTCAGGGCCCGAGGTTAGGCAGGGCATCGTGGAGGAAATGTGTGGCAGAGAGAAGCAGCTAATGTGACTGTTAGGAAGCTGAGAAAGGTCCCCACTTGCCAGATACAAATATATACCCCATAGCCACACCCGCAATAAACAACTTCCTCTGGCCACATCCCACCTGCCTCCAGCTACTACTCATATAATCCTATCAGAGGTTAATTCACTGATTAGGTTAAGGCTATCAACCAATCATTTCTCTTCCAAACCTTCTTGCATTGTCTCACATTTGAGCTTTTTGGGGAACATCTCACATGCAAATCATAATAGTACCCATGATGAAAGTAAGAGCTTTCCCAGAATTGCGGAGTATATCCACAAGCATCTCATCAGCCAGTCACCAGACTACCTCTAACCTGAAAAGAGATAGGAAAACAAGTTTTTTAACTGAGCACATTATACCCCCCAATAAAAATCAACATTCTTTTAATAAGGAAGATATGGAGAGTGAATATTAGCAAGACAGCTTAAAGTATCTGCTGCCATCAGAAACCAACAGGATCAAACATATACAGTCAAGTGGATTTTGCTTATAATAATCCTAACTCACATTGCTGCATGATTTTGCCTCCATCTTTTCAACTCTAAACAACAAAAGCAGAGGCAGTCTGACTTATGAATCATAGCACACATGACACTGGCAAGAGCCTTACTTGCTGGATGCTACACTTCTCTTCCTGTTTAACCACATAGGAACAAGTCCTCTTTCCTGCTGTGTTAGTGGTACTCAGGATGAAAGCATAGGGTGGTAGGGAAGAAGCTGACGGGTAAGATGGGATCTATCATGGGTGCCACTCATATAAAGTATGGACCCTAATTCTTTTGCAAATTGTTACATTTTATCAATTTATAAAAATATTAAATTCTTCTATTTTATACCAAATTTTTCCTTACTGTCATGCTAATTGCTGTGTGCATTTGTTCTCTTTCCCTGTTCTGCATTTGAGATGCTGGGTTCCTGGTTTGTAGAGATGGAACTAAGAAAGAATGAATCTAATGAAAAATATAATTTTATTATAGTAACATATGCTAATACAAAATCTACCATTTTAACCTTTTTTAGGTGCACAATTCAAGGCATTAAGCATATTCACAATGTTGTACAACTTTCACCACTATTTTTTCCAGAAAATTTTCAACACCCCAAACAGAAACTGTACCCATTAAACAATAACTCCCCGTTCCTCCTTTCCCCAAACCCTTTCTACTTTCTGCCTCTGTGAATTTGCCTATTCTAGGTCTCTCATGGAAGTTGAATCATACACTATTTGTACTTTTGTGTCTGATTTATTTCACTTAGCATGTTTTCAAAGTTCATCTATATTATAGAATGTATCTGAATTTCAGTCCTTTTAAGTATGAATAATTGTAAACATATACTACATTTTATCTATCCATTCACCTGTTGATGGACATTTGGGTTGTTTCCACCTTTTAGCTATTGTGAATAATGCTGCTACAACATTGACATACCAGTAGTTGCTTGATTCCCTGCTTTTAATTATTTGGGGCAAAATTACATTTTAAACAATGCTGAATTTGTAGTAAAATAAATAAAGTATATTATGTACCCATGAGATTTTGTGAGCTAATCTCAAAAATTGCCAATCATTTATAATGTGTTTCTGGACAAAAATGAGATCTCAGTTTTAGACAATTAATTAAAAAGAAATGTAAGAAACATGTAAGCTAGCAACTTACCTGATATGTATCTCCTTTCTAAAAACTTAAATTTTATCTACGAGCTCAAATTTGAGTTTTGATTTTTGTTGCTGTTCGTTGACTTTCCAAAGCCAGAATATCAGGGAACAGACATGATCCCTGGGCCAAACAGTTTCATGGGGAACCGGGTTGCTGTTAACTATCCTCCAAGAACAAAAATGAATCAGGGTTAAAATCAGGAATTGAGGCCCACAGTTCCCATGAGTCCAAGTATTTGCTATCACCCTACAAACAAGTATGGCAGATTCTTAGAATTCCAAATTCTAAGAATAGTGTACAAATATAAAATAATGTGGATGCAATAAACAGGGCGAGCAGATATTTTGAAGAGTTTAAAGGCCCTAAATATTTTTATTTTTGGAGGCCTTACTTGAAATCACATAAGACATATAAAACAACCTATATATCACACTAAACATTTTTATATAACTAGAAAAATATTGATTTAGGATGAAGGTGAGTGGCAATTTTTACATTTGTAGACAATCAGACATATATTGATTTTTATTTTGCCACTTTATTTTAGTAATTTGAAGCCAATAAATTGTTTTTCAAGTCTCAAATATTTTCATAGACCCTAAAAGTGGGTGGGCCATAACTATTTGGGTAATTGGCTCCATAGTGAGTCTTGGTCTCTAAATAATTCTCATTTGCATCCTCTAAGGACACTTGCTTCTGACAATATAACCAACCATGACTAATTTTTCAACACTAATGCAATGACCAGAAGAAACAACAGAAAATATGTATATCTATTGTCTCTACAGTTTCTGGCTATAAAACAATGTTTCTCAGAACCAATGTACTAAAATATCAACTAAGCACTTGAATCAGGAATTTCTAGAATTGAGAGTAATAACCTTTCAAAAACAAGTTGCCAAATTTCTTACTCCTATTAGCTTCTTGAAATAGGAAAACGTGGTAGTAAAAAGCAAGCACTGAAACAAATAACCTCCCTCTGCTCCCATGTAGCCCAAATTAAAAACTCTTGGGAATAACAAAGTCCTCTGAAAATTCAAGGCTAAATCTCTCTTAAATTTCTTAAGCATGCACTGTGAGTTACTTTAATAGTATACTAAAATTACTTTCTACCAAATACAGAATTGTGGCTTCCAGTTGGATGTTCCCTTAAATACTGGAGTTGTATTTTATTTTGCCACTGTGATTAGCCTTTTATGCCTCCAAGTCTTGGCAGGACTAGTTCCTGTCTTCCTAGAAGATTGTTCCACCACTTCTTCAGCTAATAAAATGACTACTGCACATCTTTGGAAGCCCAATTCAAATGTTGTTGTCTCCACAGGCCCTTTCTGACTCCCAAAGATTCCCAGACTCATTTCATTTTCTCTGTTCCCACAGAACTTACCACATTTTAATCTAGTTTTTATTTTTTTGTACTGGGGATTGAACTCAGTGGCACATGACCACTGAGCCACATCTCCAGCGCTGTTTTGTATTTTACTTAGAGACAGGGTCTCATTAAATTGCTTAATGCCTCGCTTTTGCTGAGGCTGGCTTTGAACTCACAATCCTCCTGTCTCAGACTCACGAGTTCCTGGGATTACAGGCATGTGCCACTACACCTGGCCATTTTATCTAATTTATGAGTTAATGCATTTATTGTTTGCTATTAGTCTTTTAGCATCTGGAAAGCAGGGCCTTTGCCATAATAATCTCTACATCATCATGCATCTAGCACAGGAAAATTCACAAAGCAAGTGATTATTTTCTTTACTGCACATACCTTATGCTTCTTATAAGGATGGCAATTATTCTATTAATTTTACCTAGAAAGTGAAGACCACAAACTGTTTGCCCATCTGTTCTCCCTCTTTGTGATGAAACAACATTTTTGAGTATGATTTTGGTGAATTTTTACTTCTTTCACAACAGCTAATTGTTGGTCTTTCCACTTGTCAAAGTTTCCATCACCTTGTGGAGATTATTACAATCAGACATTTCAATTGTATCATAAAAAGGTGCTAACATAGCCAAAAGTTTTTCCACTTCGAGATTTCTGGGACAGTGTTCTGAAAGAAGATGTAGTTAGGTGAGTGTAGCTCTGTGAGAGCAAGAGGGAGTTGGGGAAGTGTTGATAGAGTGTTATTGGCCTTCTGAGGGAGCTGCTTTATGATGTTCAAAGATCACTAGTTGTGTTATTGATTTCTTAGGGAATAATCAACATTAACTTTCTATTATTATGGCCCTTTAGCTATAAAAATTAAGTAAACTTCATGCAAAGAATTTCTCTATTTAAATGGAAGGAAACTACTCATTGATGAAGATGAGACTTTTTTGTTTACTTCCGGTGCATCCCAGAATCACACATAATTACTCCCATCAGAATTAACTACTATAATTATATTAGTGCCCTCTGCTGCACATGTGCAAAATTACAGAAAACTCTGTTACTTCAAGATTTGTCTAGACATTCTCGGCTTCAGCATTTTCCAGAAGCATGTGGTTTATAGCATCCTTATTTAATTTCAGCTGGACAAGCTTTTAACATGTTGGGTGAAATTTTATCTCTCATAATTATTTACTAATTCAAACAGAACAAGGAATAGTACATAATAAGTGGTCATTATAGGCCTATTGTTATGCTAAGAAAAATTTTAATTAAATATTTGTGAAATAAGTGAAATTACTTTATGATGTGGCAATCATTTCATTTGGAAACCTGCCTTACTTTTATAATGAATGTGTACTGATAGCTTTCTCTTGGCCTTTCCTTTTTTATATTCTCCTGTGTTTAAGTCAGAATCAATTCAGAGCACCATAAACCTTTTAACTTGCTTATGGCATTCAATAATTGTTTTATATGACATTTGTTTTAGGCCATTTGATTTGTTTCTATGCCCTAAATTAAAATTTTCTGCTTCTGTCTGAATTTTATTAGCTGAAAATAGTATTAGTAGGCCAAGGCCATAGATAAAAGTGGTTCTCTGTCAAATACTTATCTTTTGTTTATCTCTTGTTCCAGGTTATGAAATTTTAAGCATCTCACTCACCTTTAAATAATCATTCTACATCTTTAGAACAGCCTACTTCATTCAAATATGCATGCTATATCTTTATTTTGTAAATTTTCTATGTATGAAAATCCATTTAAAATAACAATTTAAAATGGAAACAGGATTTGTTTATACAAGTTTCTTCTGGTAATAATCTATGAGTCTGAAAAATGAGCCTTTTATATTTATTTCTTGCTATCTTATTGTGATTTTTCCTCCTACATCACTATATTCAAGCTCATATTTATAATTTTTTTGAGTCAGGTTTAAACACTGTATAAATTTGATATTAGCCGAATATGTTTCTTTTCTTTTTTTCTTTTAATTTAAATTTATTTATTTTATTGTTGTTGTTGTTAGTATTGTTTCTTTTGAGACAGGATCTCAATAGGTTACTCAAGCTGGTCTTGAATTCATGAGCTCAAGTGATCCTCCCATCTCAAACCTCCCAGGTAGCTGGGATTATAGGCACTTGCCACCAAACCCAGTGTTTTTTATTTTTAAAAATTATATGTTTTAAAAATAAAAATATTGTATGAAGTAATTGTTTGACATATGTTAATTTTCCAAGAAAAAGTATGACATATATTTGTCAAAACTAGCAAGATACATTTTAAAAGTACATTAAGTGAAATGTACAAATAGAAAAACAGGACAAATGTTAATGGGCTTTAAATTAGATTAAATTCCAAATCTGGGAAGAAGTAGATCAATTTTCAGTATAATGCCATGCACAATGACTATCAAAAAGAAAAGAGAATTAAGGCAAATATTAGAAGAATAGCACTGGAAAAAATTTTATGATAGTAAAACCTAACTGATTTTACTCTGAGTATAATTTTCTGTTTTAGTAACTTAAACCAAGAGGGATGTAACTAAATAAAAGTAATAGATATTACAAATGCTGACACATAATTTCTAGATTTATTGCTATTCATTTATTACATTGAATTCAATTTGACAGAAGGATACATTATATATTTAAATGTAGTAAATATGAATTTGGATAGCAGCATTAGGTATTAAAGGAGTATTTATATTATTTGTTTTAAAATATGTTAAAATATATTTTTTTTAAGTTGGGAACGAGGAAATGCTACTAATAAAATGGCACATGTGACCTGAACACTTTTGATGGTGGTGTCATATAACAACCGGACTCCACTCACTGCAAGTACTCACACCTTATTCATCTAGCATGAATTTTGTCCTTAGAAGTCTGGAAATTGATTTATTCCTCATGAAGAGGCACTTAAGATGGCTGATGCTCCAATTTCTGATTTTTTTTTTAATAAAAATACATTCTTAAAACAGAAACCCAGATGGGCACGGTGGCACACTCCTGTAATTCCAGCACTTTGGGAGGCTGAGACAGGAAAATCACAAGTTCAAAGCAAAGCCAGCCTCAGCAACAGAGAGGCGCTAAGCAACTCAGTGAGACCACCGTCTCTACATAAAACACAAAATAAGGCTGGGAATGTGGCTCAGTGGTCGAGTGCCCCTGAGTTCAATCCCCGGTACCACACACACACACAAAAACCAGAAACCCTCTATGTAGCTGAAAACCAATGATTGCCAAGAAATTTGAAATATTAAACCCTCTTGACAAAGTAAGTTTAGTTTTTTAAATAATGACAAAATTATCCTCTGTAATTTCCTAAAAATCAAGTAATTTCATATTTAAAGTATGTTAAGGAATCTAACAAGAAAAATAACAATATTAACAAGATAATTAGTTTTATAAATTTATTTCATTATTTTACAAGGGGAAGAATGGTATATATATCCTTATTTTATAGGTAAAGACAGTTTACAAATACCGAAAGCATATTAAAGCAGAGATAGCTTCTTTTATTTATTTATTTTTTTCTTTTTTGGAACTGGATGTCAAACCCAGGATTTTGCAAATGCAAGGCAGACACTTTTCCACTAAGCTACATCCCAGCCCAGAGATAGCTTCTTACCCCAACATTCGCTCTCACTTTTTCTTTAGGAGGAAACCCCAGATGTGCATAAGTGTGTGTGTGTGTGTATGTATGTTTATTGGTGTTTATGTGTACAGGCAATAGGCTCAACTAAAAAATATAATGCACAGTCTTCCTGGAAAGGTGAATAATTGGGTTTAAATAATCTCAAAAAATTAGTAAAAGTATTCCTAAGAAACCTATTTTAAATAAAAACAGATAGGTTAAAAGAAAGGTGATAGAAAAAACAACATATAAACACTAAATTGGAATGGTGATATTATCAGAAAAAGTCAAATTCAAAGAAGAAAAACTATCATAGATAAAGAAGAGTATTAAATAATGGCAAAAAAAGTCCATCTACCAAGAATACAAAGCTATCCTAAACATGTATGCACATAACAAATGATATTGACAATAGGTAAAGCAAAGGTTATAAAAATGAAAGTAGAAATAGCAATGTCCACTAGTATAATTAGAGATTCAACACTCCTCTCCTAGTAATCACTAGAAAAATTAGAACTCAACAAAAATATCCAATACCTAAAAATACTGTCAACCAAATGAGCTTAATTAATTGCCATTTTTAGACTGAATACCAATAAAAACATAATAAATGTCCTTTTAAAATGCACATGATTCATTCCCAAATACAGGCAGTATCTTAAATGATAAACCTTAACAAATTTAAAGAAACTGACAAAATTCAATGTTTTCTGATTATACAGAAAGACATTCCGAAAATTACCCAAAATTTGAAAATAACAACACATTTCTAAAGAATCCATTGTCAAAGATTAATTCTCTAGAAAATATGTTAAAGTGAATAAAAAAGATATAACACATCTAAGCATTGCCTAGAGGAAACTTTACACTAATTAGTGCACATGTTATAAATGAATTTATATTAGTAACCTATGTTTCCATATTAGGAAACTGCCCACACACTGGGGTAGCACAGAATTGAGAGATTTTTCACAAGCGAACAGGAAAGTAACTCCCAGATTCAGCGAGGATTCCAACACCAGGCCCACTCCAATTAATCCTGGTAACAGGTCAGATCTCATGGACACAGTCTTCAAACCTTCCCTAGTGCCAGGCCATCCCCCATAGCCTCATGTACCAGGCTTGCCCACACAGACCCAAGGCATAGGCCCATTCCAGTGGACCTAGATTCTAGACCTTCCCTCACAGAATCAGGTAAGGGTTCTATTGGCTCCTGTGGATTAGATTCCAGGCATAGTCACTCAAGACTCCAGTAGCAAGGCCACCAGTAGACACCAACAACTGGCTTGTCCATAATTTCTGGATGGGCTGACCAGCAATGAGCTTTCACTGATAAAGTCATATCTATGCATACTGGAAGAGATGTCTGTTTACTTCCTCAAATGCAAAGATACCAACTCAAAGCCACAAGGATCCAGAATAACTAAGGTAACATGACACAGAGAAATAAAAATGAAGCCATAGAAACTGACCCTAAAGAAATGATGATCCACATGAGCTAGAAGAAGCCATAGACAGACAACTAAAGAGAACCAAACAGAAATCTGAAAATGAAGGACACATGACTGAAATAAAAAATTCTATATAAAGCTTCAACAGCAGATGTGATCAAGCAGAAGAAAGAATGCATGAACTCAAAGACTAGTCATTTGAAATTATGCAGTGAGAAGAACAAAAAGAATGAGTAAGAAAACTTTTGGAATATATGGGACACTATCAACAGAATCAACATACAGGTTATGGAATTGATGGAAAGAAAACAAAGAGGGAAGGACAAAAGCTTTAATTTAAACTAAAAATGATAACAAACAAAGCAAATCTGAACAGGAAAATGAACATCTAACATCATGAAGCCAAAAGAACCTCAAATTGATTAAAAACAAAGAGATGATCTCTGATATACATTATAACCAAATTCTCAAAAGGGCTCAGTGGCAGAACATGTCTAGTGTGCACAAGGCCCTGAATCCAAACCCCAGAAGCCCCTCCAACCTCAAAAGGAGGAGGAGGAGGAGACAGGGAGGAGGAGGAGACAGGGAGGACGAGGATGACAAGGAGGAATTTTGAAACCAGCAAAAGAAGTGTCTTGGTACATAGTTACATATAAGGTTTCACAACTAAGACAAAGCAGGTTTCTTAGCAGAAACTTTGCAGGCAAAGAGAGAGTAGAAATGACGCACTCAAACTGCTAAAAAAGAAACAAACAAAAAAATGCCAACCATGCACACACCTGTCAAGGCCAATTTTCAGAAATGAAGGAAGAATGAGAACTTCACCAAACAAAAGCTGCATCACTAGATGTGTCTTATAGAAATGTTAAAAGGTGTTCTTCAAGTTGAAATAGACGGATGTAACACACACCATGAAAACCTATGGAAGGACAAAACTCTAAAGAATATCATCAAGTTTGGAATACTCTGGTACTATAATGGTTGTGCATAATTCACTTTTAATTCAGATTTAACAGGCATAAGTATAAAAAACTAGAGGAATAACAATTCATTAATAGATACATGATATAAAAAGATGTAAATTATGACATCAATAACATAAAATGTAGGAGGAGGAAAAATTAAGAACTTTTGTGTATAGTTGAAGTTGTTAGCTTTAAATAGATTGTTATGTTTTATTTAAGCCTCATCCATGTTAACTAAAAGGAAAAACCTATAGTAGATTCACAAAAGATAAGCAGGAATAAAAGCATACCATCACACATACACATAAAAAAGTTATCAAATCACAAAGGAAGACAGAAAGAGAGAAAGGAAAAACTGCAAAACACTCAGAAAGCAATATGGCAATAATAAATTATTACCTATCAATAACTACTTAAGATAGGAATTGATTAAGTTTTCCAATAAAAAGACATAGTGCTGAATGGATTAAAAACATGAGATCCAGCCAGACATGATGGTGCATGCCTGTAATTTCAGCAACTTGGGAGGTTGAGGCAGAAGGATCTCAAGTTCAAAGCCAGCCACAGCAGTTTAGAGAGGTCCTAAGCTACTTAGTGAGACTCTGTCTCAAAAAGGGCTGAGGATGTGGCTCAGTGGTTAAGCACACCTGGGTTTAATCCCAGGTAACAACAACAAAAGACAAACCAAACCAACCACAAGATACAATGATTTGCTGGCTATAAGAAACTCTAGCTTTAAAGACAGACAGACAGGCTGAAAGAGAAGTGGTTGAAAATGATGTTCCATTCAAATGACAAGTAAAAAAGAACAGGGGTAGCTATAATTTAAAAAGACAGAATGGACTTTCACTTGAAATCTGTTGCAAGAGATAAAGTTCATTAGATAATAATGGCATCAATTCATCACGAAGATACATCAGCCAGGCATGGAGGGACACACCTATAATCCCAACAATGTGGGAGCATGAGGCACAAGGATCGCAAGTTCTAGGCCAAACTAGGCGAACCAATCTCAAAAATTTAAAATTATTAATAAAGGGCCAAGGATGTAGCTTAGTGGTAAACTGCTGCTGAGTTCAATCCCCAGTACCACCACCGACAACAACAACAAAAAGGATTATAAATTAAAAATACCCATTCACTCAATGTCTGAGCCAAATATATAAAGTAAATACAAAGAAACCTGAAAGGGGAAATAGACAGCAATATAAAAATAATAGAAGATTTTAATACTCTACTTTCAGCACTAGATAGATCTTCTAGTATGGCATGCTACAGAGATATCTTTTATAAAAGGAAGAGTTCGATGTTGTAGCAAACTTTATTTTTCTCTCATTTTAACAACCACCACACTGATCAGTCACCAGCCATCAAAACCATCTGCCAGCAAAAAGGATACAACTTACTGAAGTATCAAATGATGGTTAGCATTTTTTTAGATATAAAGTATTTTAATTTTTTTGTTTTACCTCCATTCTTTTTTTAATATCTTTATTTATTTATTTATTTATTTTTAATATTTTTTTAGTTGTAGGTGGACAGAATATCTTTATTTTATTTTTATGTGGTGCTGAGGATCGAACCCAGTGCCTCACGCGTGCTAGGTGAGCACGCTACCACTGCGCCATAACCCCAGCCCCTATTTATTTATTTTTATGTGGTGCTGAGGATCGAGGCAAGCGCTCTACCACTGAGCCACAATCCCAGCCCCTCTACATTCTTTTTAAAAATTTATTTATTCTAAATAGGTATACAGGCTGCAGAATGCATTTTGATTCATTGTACACAAATGGAGCATAGCTTTTCATTGCTCTGGTTTTACACCATGTAGAGTCGCACCATATGTGCAGTCATACATGTACCTATGGCAATGGTGTCCATCTCACTCCACCATCTTTTCTGTCCCCATGTCCTCTCCCTTCCGCTTCTTCCCCTTTGAACAAGGTTCCTCCATTCTTCCCATGCCCCCTCTCCCATTATGGATCAGCATCCACTTATCACAGAGAACATTCGGCCTTTGGGATTGGCTTACTTCGCTTAGCATGATATTCTCTAACTCCATTCATTTACCGCAAATACCGTAATTTTATTCTCTTTCAATGCTGAGTAATGTTCCATTTTGTATATATACCACATTTTCTTTATTCATTTTTTGAAGGACATCTAGGTTGGTTCCACAGTTTAGCTACTATGAATTGAGCTGCTATAAACATGAAGTGGCTGTGTCACTGTAGTATGCTGTTTTTAAGTCCTTTGAGTATAGACTGAGGATTGGGATAGCTGGGTCAAATGATGAGTCCATTCCAAGTTTTCTAAGGAATCTCCATACTGCTTTCCAGAGTGGTTGCACCAATTTGGAGTCCCACCAGCAATGTATGGTTGTGCCCTTTTCCCCACATCCTTGCCAATACTTATTGTTGTTTGTATTCTTGATAACTGCCATTCTGACTGGCATGAGATGAAATCTTAGTTTTGATTTGCATTTCTCTAATTACTAGAGAAAGTGAACATTTTTTAATATATTTATTAATTGAGAGGTATCTTCTTCTGAGAAGTGTGTGTTCAGTTCCTTAGTCTATTTATTGATTGGGTTGTTGGGAGTTTTTTTTGGTGTTAAGTTTTTTGAGTTTTTTATATATCCTGGAACTTACTGCGTTATCCAATGTGTGTGTGGCAAAAATTTGCTCCCAAAATGTAGGCTCTCTCTTTACCTCATTGATTATTTATTTTGCTGAGAAGAAGCATTTTAGCTGGAATGCATCCCATTTATTGATTCTTGATTTTATTTCTTGAGCTTTAGGAGTCTTGTTAAGGAAATTGGGGCCTAATCTGATGTGATGCAGGTTTGGGCCTAATTTTTCTTTTATTAGGCATAGGATCTCTGGTCTGATTCCCAGGTCCTTGATCCACTTTGAGTTGAGTTTTGTTCATGGTAAGAGATAGGGATTTAGTATCATTTTGCTGCATATGGATTTACAGTTTTCCCAGCACCATTTGTTGAAGAGGCTAATCTTTTCTCCAATATATGTTTTGGGCACCTTTGTCTAGTATAAGATAACTGTATTAATGTGGATTTGTCTCTGTGTCTTCTATGCTGTACCAGTGGTCTACATGTCTGTTTTGGTGCCAATACCATGCCATTTTTGTTACTATAGCTTTTTAGGATAGTTTAAGGTCTGGTACTGTGTTGCCTCCTGCTTTGCTTTTCTTGCCAAGGATTGCTTTGCTATTCTGGGTCTCTTAATTTTCCCAATGAATTTCATGATTGCTTTTTCTATTTCTATAAGGAATGATGTTGGGATTTTAGTTGGAATTGCATTGAATCTGCAGAGTGCTTTGGGTAGTATGGCCATTTTGAAAATATTGATTCTGCCAATCCAAGAGCATGGGAGATCTTCCCACCTTCTAAGGTCTTCTTCAATTTCTTTCTTTAGTGTTCTGTAGTTTTCATTGTAGAGGTCTTTCACCTCTTTTAAATTGATTCCCAAGTCTTTTTTTTTTTTCCTAATTTCTCTTTCAGAGGATTCATCACTGATGTATAGAAATGCATTTGATTTGTGAGTATTGATTTTATATTCTGCTACTTTGTTGAATTCATTTATTAATTCTAGTGGAATTAATTTGGGGTAGAATTTTTCTGGATCCTCTAAGTAAAGAATCATGTTGTTGGCAAATGATAGTTTGATTTCTTCTTTTCCTATTTTTTTTTAATATTTATTTTTTAGTTGTAGGTGGACAGAATATCTTTATTTTATTTTTATGTGGTGCTGAGGATTGAACCCAGTGCCTCACGCATGCTAGGCGAGCACGCTACCACTGCACCATAACTCCAGCCCTTCTTTTCCTATTCTTATCCCCTTAATTTCTTCTGTCTAATTGCTTTGGCTAGAATTTCAAGGACTATGTTGAATAGAAGTGGAGAAAGAGGGCATCCTTGTCTTGTTCCCATTTTTAGAGGGAATGCTTCCAATTTTTCTCCATCTAGGATGATGTTGGCCTTGGGTTTAGCATAGACAGCTTTTACAATGTTGAGGTACATTCCTACTATCCCTAGTTTTTCTAGTATTTTAAACATGAAAGGGTGTTGTATTTTGTCAAATGCTTTTTCTGCATCTATTGATATAATCATATATTTCTTATCTTTAAGTCTATTGATGTAATAAATTATGTATATTGATTTCCGTATGTTGAACCAACCTTGCATCCCTAGAATGAACCCCATTTGATCATAGTGCACTATTTTTAATATGTTTTTGTATATGATTTGCCAAAATTTTATTGAGAATTTTTGCATCTATGTTCATTAGGGATATTTGTCTGAAATTTTCTTTCTTTGATGTGTCTCTATCTGGTTTTGGTATCAGGGTGATACTAGCCTCATAGAATGAGTTTGGAAGGGTTCCCTCCATTTCTATTTCATGGAATAATTTGAGGAGCATTGGTATTAAATCTTCTTTGTAGGTCTTGTAGAACTCGAGTGAGAATATGTCTGGTCCTGGCTTTTCTTGGTTGGAAGGCTTTTGATGGCATCTTCTACTTCCTTGCTTGAAATTGATCTGTTTAAGTCATGTGTACTCCTGGTTCAGTTTGGGTAGGTCATATGCCTCTAGAAATTTGTCGGTGTCTTCAGGGTTTTCTATTTTACTGAAGGCGAGCACGCTACCACTGAGCCACAATCCCAGCCCCTACCTCTGAGAATTTTTTTAATCTCCTCCCTGATGCCTTCTGTTATCCATGAGTCATTCAATAGCATATTATTTAGTCTCCTGGTGTTGGGTAGTTTCTATTTTTAATCTGTTATTGATTTCTAATTTCATTCCATTGTGGTCAGATGGAATGCAGGGTAGTATCTGTACTTTTTTGTATTTGCTAAGACTTGCTTTGTGGCATAACATATGATCTATTTTGGAGAAGTGCTGCTGAGAAAAAAGTGTGTTCATTCGTTGATGGATGGAATATTCTACATATGTCTGTTAAGTCTAAATTATTGATGGTTTTATTGAGTTCTATGGTTACTTTGTTTAGTTTTTGTTTGGTGAGAGAGGTGTGTTAAAGTCACCCATTATTATTGTGTTGTGGTCTATTTGATTCTTGTAGTTGAGAAGGGTTTATTTGATATACATAGATCTCCCATTGTTTGGGGCATAGATATTTATGATTGTTATGTCTTATTGCTGTATGATTCACCTAAGAAGTGTGAAATGTCCTTCTTTATCCCTTTTCACTAACTTTGATTTGAAATCTACTTTATCTGATATGAGAATGGAAACCTCTGCTTGTTTATGTGGTTGATGTGAGTGATAAGTTTTTTTCCTACCATTTCACCTTCAGTCTGTGGAGGTCTTTTCCTGTGAGATGAGTCTCTTGAAGGCAGCATACTGTTTGGTCTTTTTTTTTTTTTAAATCCATTGTCTCCACCCATGTCTTTTAATTGATGAGTTTAGGCCATTCACATTCAGGGTTATTATTGAAATATGATTTGTAATCTCAGTCATTTTGGTTTATTTTTGGTTTTTAACTTGACTTGGTTTCTCCTTTGGTTGGCCTTTCTTTTAGTGTAGTCCCTCTCTCTGCAAATTTTCATTGTTGGATGTCAGTCCCTCCTCGTGGAATATTTTGCCAAGAATGCTCTGTAGTGTGGGCTTTCTCATTGTAAATTCTTTTAACTTTTGTTTATCATTGAAGGTTTTTATTTCATCATCAAATCTGAAGCTCAGTTTTGCTGGATATAAGATTCTTGGTTGGCATCCATTTTCTTTCAGAGCTTAGTATATGTTGTTCTAGGATCTCCTGGCTTTTAGGGTTTGGATTGAAAAGTCTGCTGAGATCTGAATTGGTCTCTCCCTATATGTAATCTGCCCCCCCCCTCTCAGCCTTTAAAATTCTATCCATATTTCATATTCTAGGCATTTTCATTATAATGTGCCTTAGTGTAGATCTGTTATAGTTTTGTATATTTGGTGTCCTGTAGGCCTCTTGTATTTGATTTTCTAATTAATTCTTCATGTTTGGGAAATCTTCTGATATTATTTTATTGATTATAAAATATTTATTATTTTATTGAAAAGATTGTGCATTCCTTTGGTTTGAAACTCTTTGCCTTCCTCTGTCCTGATAAATTTTAGATTTGATCTTTTGATGCTATTTCATAATTCTTGGATCTTCTGTTCATGGTTTCTTACCATCTTCACTGTGTGGTCAACTCTATTTTCAAATTTGTATATTTTGTCTGCATTATCTGAGGTTCTGTCTTCCAGGTGATCTAGTCTGTTGGTGTTTTCTATTGAGTTTTTTATTTGGTTTATTGTTTTCTTCATTTCAATAATTTCTGGTTGTTGTTCTCTTTTCCCCCACAATCTCTAGTTCTTTCTTGAAGTAATATTTTGATACTATATTTGCTCTCTTATTTCTGTTGGAGTTATCAATTTTTGCCTGTTTTTGTTCACTTAAGTCATTATTTAATTCTCAGATCATTTTAATTATGTACATGCTGAATTCTTTCTCTGACATTTCATCAACTGTGCTGTCGATGGATTCTATTATTATTGTATCTTGGTTTGTTTGGTGCACTTTCTTTTCTCATGTTTTCATGTTGATTATGTGTCTTCCTTTCTTGCAGTGTGGACTTGAGGTATTGTGGTTCTATCCTATAATCTTGTAGTGACCTACAGATTACCTGTGCCTCACTTTGGAGTTTGCTTCCAGTTTTCATCAGGTGTCCCCAGATGGATGCTTCTGCAACTAAAGATGGTGGCAGCAGTAGTGGAAGTAACTCAAGATAGCAGTGGGGGTGGCCCAAGATGGATACAAACACTTTCAGAGAAGGGGCTGAAAGGGTGGAACAATGGCTTTGGGCTGACTATTCAGAGATGCAGTGCTGTGGCAAGCTGAGCTGTGGCATGCAGCTGCCTCCAGGCCCTGTCTGTTGTCCCAAGGTGGAGGCTACTATATGGGGAGGGCTATGGGGAGGCGATGGATATAGTGTCCCAAGATGGATTCTGGAAGGTAGCAACAGCAAGGACTGCCACTCTACTCAGGGGCAGTCCTGGGCCTAGGCACTCATACAGGTCTGTGGGGGCAGTCCTTGGCCTGGCCTTGGCCTGGACTCTTGTAGGAGTCCCTGGAGGCAGTCTGGGCGTGGGCTCCCACAGGCCAACAGGAGCTCTGGTGCCATAAAGTATTTTTAATAAAAGCAGATATATTATTTTTTAGGCATAAGGCACAATTCATAGACTACAATGTAGTGTGAATGTAAATTTTACATGCACTAGAAAACCAAAAAAATCATGTGGCTCACTCTTATCATGATATTTGCATCATTGCAATGATTTGGAACTGAACACATAACATCACTAAAGTATCTGTTATCAATAAATACCTACAAAAAATAATAATCTCAGTTAAACAACCAATGTTAACATCAAAAGGAACCAGAAAAAGAACAAATCAAACCAGAGTTTGCAAGAGGAAAACATAATAAAGATCAGAGCAGAAATAAATGAAATTGAGATTAAAATAACACTAGAAAAACATCAGTGACACTAAAAGTTAGTTTTTTGAGAAAATAAAATGAACAAGCCTTTAATATTTTAAGAAAAAAAGAGATAAATTCAAAGTCAGAAATGAGAGAGGAGCCATTACAACTAATTCAACAGAAATACAAAGGATCATAAAGAAATACTATGATTAAGTTTATGCCAAAAATATTAAGTAACCTAAAAAAAATGGGAAAATCCCCAGATACATACAACCTATCAAAACTGAATCATGAAGAAATACAAAATTTCATCAGGCCAATAACAAGTAAGGAAATTGAATCGGCAATCAAAAACTTCTCATCAAAGAAAATCTCAGGACTGGAGAGTTTCAAGATGGCAAAAAAGAAGAGGTTACTTTCCTGGCTGCTCCATGGCATGAATGTAGACAGGCAGTTTCTCAGCAAGGTGGGTGGAAAAAAAAAGGTGGAGGACTTTACTGGGATTTAATACTGGACTTTCAAAACAGATAGGGAAATCAGGCTGTTGTATATAACAAAATTAAGAAATCCCCAGTGCTGCTGGGGCCACCAGTGGTACCCCTAGCTGCCATCTCCCCTGCACTAAAAAAGTAGAATTTAAAGGAATCCCCAATTTTAGGAGATCTGAGGTGTGTATGGATACAGAGAGACCAGAGATCAAAGACACTGCATGAATAACTGAAAGGTTGCCTTGCAGAACAGTATTGTGTGGAAGGATAGACAAAAAAGAAACCATCTCTCTCCTGGCTACCAGAGGAATTAGAGGAAGGAATCATTTTGCAGCTCCAGCACTGGGGAAGGGCAGCCAAGGCATCCAAATATTGACAAATGTGCCTAACCCAAAAAACAGGTTTGGCAGACCCACCCACAACCGCATAGTGTGTGTCTAACAGACCAGAGGAAAATCAAAAGTGCAGTGGGGCTTATACAGGGAAAAGCTGGTCGAGAAAACACACCTGGCTTCCCCACTCCTCCTCCTCCAGAAAGGCCACTTGTAAGATTGGCTGCTTGAAAGCTCAGCTGGGAAAGTCACCCAGGCCAAGAATTTGAAAGGGCAGGAAAGGAGTTGAGTAAGTTCAGATACTGAACCCCAGAGTCCTAAAAGCCTGAAATTCATACATGTCTGAGGTGAACAAGAATTGGCCCTTCCACCGCATGAATGAAACCCGGGGTTCTTCCTGGAGGTCAGTATCCCAGCATGGCCCAGCAACTGCCCAACCCAGGAGGTGTGCTAATTTAAAATTTTCAGATCATCCAAGGAAGAGCTTGGAGATAAACTAAACCCAAACCTTCCCCCCAGGAGTCCTGTATACGGGATGACTACAGCAACTCCACCTGGCACACCTGAGAATAATATTTGGAACTCTAACAGAAACAATTCCCTAACTTTTCATCAAGATCCTTTCAAGTTAGTTTAATTTTGTTTTGTTTTCCTACTCACTGTTTAATTGTAACCTGAATAATTCATGCACATTTACACATATTCATGAATTTTTTTTGTTTTGTTTTTGTTTATTTATCATTCCTAGTATTTTTAAAAATATTTTTTAGTTGTAGATGGACACAATATCTTTATTTTATTTATTTATTTTTACATGGTGCTGAGGATCGAACCCAGTGCCTCACGCATGCGAGGCAAGTGCTCTACCGCTGAGCCACAATCCCAGCCCCCATTCCTAGCATTTTTTAAGGCAGTTATTTCTTGTTGATCAATATTTTGAGGACTAAGATGTTGATTAGACTATTTCAGTTTTGTACTCTTACTCTTATTTTTATTTTTACTATTAATTTTTAAATTTTATTCTATATGCTTTTTTCTCTCACTTATCTGTCTCCTTAGACGGCTCTCTCTTCCTCAGCTAACAGCCAACCTTTATTGATCTCTCCTTCACTCATCCTCTATTTTCTACTTCTATTTTCTCTCATCTTCCCACACAAACATCACATCCTACACTACCTCTTGTCCATCTCTGTTCAGAACTTAAAATTATAAATCAGTTTTTAAACTTATTGTTTTGACTGTAGGCAATAACTGATCATACCATCTTTATTTATTGTGACAATTAGCATAGTAGATGCCAAAGCAGGAAATATTTGGTTTGATGCTGTACACTGTTTGAATTGGTTCTTGTTAATATCTGTCTCCCCGTAAACTGTGAGGTACTGGGAACCTTCTGAGTCCCTATAAATCCACAAGGTAGAATCTCTACCACCTCAAAACCATACTGTCAAATGGGCAGACTCACAAACAACATGAAAAAGCAAGGGAACAAATAACCTCAAACAAACCAATATAATTCAATAAAGAACACCACGGTGGAAGAAATGATAGTAAATGAAGTAGTTCAGAATATTCATAGTTAAATTGATCTGCAAATTAAAAGATGATGTAAGGGAGAAAATACAGGAAGCAAAAGATCACTCAATAAAGAGATAGAGATTCAGAAGAAAAAAAGCAGAAATTCTCAAATGAAGGATCAATAAACCAAGTTAAAAATTCATTGGAAGGCATCACCAGCAGACTAGACCAATTGCAAGACAGAGTTTCAGAATGAAGACAAAATACATATTCTAAAAACCAGAAATACATCAAAATGACAGGGAATGAAAATCATCTCTCAATAATAATATTGAATGTAAATGGCCTAAACTCATCAATTGGAAGACATAGACTGACAGATTGGATTAAAAAACAAGACCTGACATTATGCTATTTCCAAGAGATGCACCTCATAGGCAAAGACATTCAGACTGATGATAAAAGGATGAGAAAAAACATATTATTCACATGGATCTCATAAATAAGCAGAGGATTCAATCAATAAGTGGGTAAAGGAACTGAACAGACATTTCAAAGAATAAATTTGATCAGTCAACAAATACATAAAAAAATTTCAACATCATTAGCAATTAGAGAAATGAAAATTAAAACCACACTGAGATTTCATCTCATTCCAGTCAGAATGGTAATTATCAAGAATACAAGTAACAATAACTGTTGGCCAGGATGTGGGGGAAAAGATACATTCATACATTGTTGATGGGACTGCAAATTAGTGCAACCATTATGGAAAACATTATGGAGATTCCTCAGAAAACTTGAAAACACCGTTTGACCCAGTTATCCCACTACTCGATCTATATTCAAAGGACTTAAAATCAGCATACTAAGTGACACATCCACATCAATTTTATAGCAGCTCAACTCACAATAGCTAAACTATGGAGCCAACTTAGGTGTTCTTCAACAAATGAATGGATAAAGAAAATGGTATATATACACAATGGAATATTACTCAGCCATAAAGAAGAATGAACTTATGGCGTTTGCTGGCAAATGGGTGGAACTGGAGACCATTATACTAAGTGAAATAAGTCAATCTCCAAAAATATTCTCTCTGATATGAAGATGCTAACACAAAAGTGGGTAGTGAGGGAAAAATAGAAGTTCATTGGATTAGACAAAGGGGAATGAAGGAAAAGGAGGGAAGATGGGAGTAAAGTAGAATTAATGGGACATATCTTTCCTGTGTTCATATACCAATACACTACCAGTGAAGCTACATATCACAGATAATCACAAAAATGTGATCCTAATTAGAATAAGTTATACTCCATGTATGTATAATATATCAAAATACACTCTATTGTCATGTATGTCTAAAAATAACAAATTAAAAAATAAATGAAAATGTTAAAAATATAAAAAACAACAGTGGAATATTATTCAACAGTAAAAATAAATGAGCTATCAAACCACAAAAAGTTATAAAATAACATTAAATGCATATTGGTAAGTCAAAAAAGTCAATCTGAAAAGGCTACATATTATGTGATTCCAACTGTATTGTGTTCTGGAAAAGTCTAAAGATGCAATAAAGGATCAGTGGTTGAAGGGAAGCAAGGAAGGAATGAATACATTCATCATAGAGAATGTTTAGAGAGCTGATAATAATATAATGTTGAATACATTTCATTATACATTTGTCAAAACCCATAGAATGCACCACACCAAGAGTGAACCCTAATGTAAACTATAGAACTTATTTAATAATATTGTAATCAATATTGGTTCATCAGTTGTTCCAAAGGTACCAAAATAATGCAAGATGTTTTTAGAGGAAGCTTTTGGGGAGTAAGAAAGTATATGAGAATTCATTGGACTTCCTGCTCAATTTTTCTGTATAACTAAAAATTCTCTTGAAAATAAAGTAGATTAAGTATTTTAAAAGCCTCAACAATTCAGAGTCTCACAAAATTTTGTTTGTAACAGTCAGAACCCAAAAATACCCACATACCATTCAACTAGTAAATGTTTAAATAAAATAAACGATGGTACCTATGTACAGTGAAATAGCATGCTCAGCATCAGAAAGGAACAAACTAGTGAATTATGCAGCTTCAACAGATATCAAAGAAGTTACACTAAGAAAAGCCAGTCTCAAAAAGTTACATGCATATGAGTTCATTTATATAATGTTCTTATAATGACAAAATTATAGAAATGGGACCGGATTAATGGTTATCAGGAGTTAAACATGGTAAAGGAAACGTGATGAATGTGACTATAAAGAAGTAAAATAAGGGAGCCCTCTGGTAATGGCTAGTTCTGTATCTTGAATGTGATGATAATTACACCAACCTATAACAAAAGACACAATTAGCATAAAATTAAATGTACACAGGCCCATGTGCACACACACACACACACACACACACAAATGAGTGCGTGTAAAATTGGTGACACTGAATAAGGTCAATGATGAATTATGTCAATGTCAATTTATTGGTTGTGATTTTGAATTACAGTTACATGACACTATCATTGGTAAAAATTGGGTGAAGGATATACAGGTTCTCTGTATATTATTTATTGTAACTATGTGAAACTAAAATAATCTCAAAATTAAAATTTTAAATATTCAACACTTCTATTTGTCAATAGGCATCATAAAGTCAGTGAAAATTAGGAGAAGATATTTCCCCTACCAACAGTGGCTTAAGATACTTGTATGTAAAGAAAGAGTAAGAATTAAGGGACTGACTAACAACCTAATAGCAAGACATTTCACAGGAGATGACAAAAGCCAATAAACATACAAATATGTGCTGCACCTCATGAGTATCTAGTGAAATACAAATTTAAATTAAAATATTTCAATAACCAGATAACAACTTGGGTATAATCATATTAATCGCATCAATTTTTGGTGAAAACTGAGGGCCTCAGAACTCTCACACATGGCTGATGAATGTGAAAATTAGTAAAAAATTACTCTGGGAAACAATTAGGCATAGCCTGGAAATTCTGAATCTACTGTATACTTGCCTCATGACCCAATAATTCTATTCCTCAGTCTCTATGTAGAGAAATCTGTACCCATTTGTGCCAGAGGACATATTCATATCAGCCCTTTTCCTAAGAACAAAAATTGAAGCTAACCAAAGCCCTTCATCTGTGGGATATATTGATAAATTACGGTTTATTCACTTAATGAATCATTCTATTGCACCATAAATGAACAAGCTACAACTATACACATTCACATGGATGAATCACTGGCACATAATAGAAAAATAGACATCTTATAGAACAAAACATTATTCCAAGGTGTGCATGTGTGTGTGTGTGTATAGTGCAAAAACAAAATACGTAGGTGTACATTTTTAAAGAAAAAGAAAAATCTTAAATAAAAGTATATTGTAGGGGCTGGGATTGTGGCTCGGTAGTAGAGCGCTTGCCTCGCATGCGTGAGGCACTGGGTTCGATCCTCAGCACCACATAAAAATAAATAAAGATATTGTGTGTCCATTTACAACTAAAAAAAAAAATTTAAAAAAAAAAGTATATTGTAGTTACCTCTGAGGAGGGTGGGAAGAGACTGCAATTTAGAAAAGCACTCAAGACAAATTGATCATGTACTAATTCTTATTTTTAAATATTTTTTAGTTGTAGATGGACACAATGTCTTTATTTTATTATTTATTTTTATGTGGTGCTGAGGATCAAACCTAGTGCCTCACACATGCGAGGCAAGCGCTCCACCACTGAGCCACAACCCCAGCCCATGATCATGTACTAATTCTTAAGATCCAGGGATAACTGGGTATTTATTATATCATTATTTTTTAAATCTACCTGTACATTATATGCCACATGTATTTGTGATATTTCATAATTAAAATGTTTTTAAAAATAACAATATAAAGAGACGATTCCAGTTCATGACAAATTGATCATGTACTAATTCTTATTTTTAAATATCTTTTAGTTGTAGATGGACACAAATAGACTCAACCACCAAAGCTTTTCTAAAATTGCTATGAAAATCAAACTAAGTAAAACGAATAATGCACCTAAGAAAAATATCACTCAGGACCCAAGCTTTTGTTTCCCTAAGTGAGAATCTAAACATAGATCCTTGTGGGGTGTGACTTTATAATCCAAAAAATCCTTGGATAAGCTTCAAGTTTTATAAGAAATCAAAGCATAATATTACCAAATTATTAATGTCCCAAGAGATTGTACAGCCTAAAGAAGTTTAGTTTAATTGACACAACTTATTTTTTCTATTTTTATTATTTCCTTTTCATTTGAAACTGTGAGTACATTCCCATAGCTATGAAAAGATAAAGTCAGAGCCAAAAATGCTGACTATAGATACCACATCCTAAAAATAAAATTTTAGAAAATATACATTCTACAACTCACATCTTAAAGGTATCATAACAGCCTAATAGGCACATCATTGACAAAGCCATTTCAAACATAAATTTTTGTTCAGGATCTGCCCTGGACTTAACAAGGCCAGGAAGATTTTGCACCCTGTTCTTTTATCACCAGGTCTGTAGAAAATGAAAAATAATCATGAGACCCTGAACATAGTATTGAAACAAATAACCAGGAGAAATTATAGTACCCTAATACTACTGTGAAGTGACACGATACTAGGCAAGAGACGGTCCATTAATGCTGACTAGAAGAGCGCAGCTTTGAGATTTGGATCACAGAAGCCTTCCCTCATTAAGAGAGGCCCATATGGCTCCCCAAACTATCTAAGACCCCCAACTATGTGCTTCCTTCAGCCTTAGATCTTTAATCAACACAGATGCTGAGATTTTTAGCCACAGTGCTTGCCCTGCATCTGAATAAACTGTTCCTGCAATTAATTAATCTAGACCAAGCAGTTTTTGTGCTGGTCACAGAATCCTCTGGCAACCAGAGGAGACCCTCATCCATCATCTTGTACCACCAAAACCCCCATTTAAATCCTGTCCTCAGACTCTGAGGAAGCATCTGAGAGTAAGCTTCTTTATGTTTCAAATACTAGCTAGATTTGGCATAAAATGAGTTTTTCTTCTTTAATTCCACAAGATTCCATCTCCTTACACTTTGTGAAATAAAGCTTTTCCACTATTTTAAAGATCAACCAAAGTTTCTTCATTTTTTTTCAATATACCCAATGTTATTTTTTCTAAAAATACATATATCCTATTATAGATATCAACTAAATAGTCATACTTTTAATATCATGTAGCCCAAACAAGCAAATGAATTGATTTATTATTAATCTGTTTTCCACAATGTTGAGGTCTATTTGGAAACAGTTTTAAATCTAATCCCTGTTAATAGTGTTGAATTTAAAAAGAAAACAGATATCTGTGATTTGTTTCCTAAGAGTGGTGATAATGTCTCCTTAAACAGAGAGTAGGAAAAAGGAAGAATTAAAGAACATGTTTATAATTCTATAATATTATCTGAACAACAAACATTTTTCCATTAACAGGTAAAGATGAAGGAAGGATTAGGAAATGTGCATGAATGCTATGGGTACTACAAAAAAAAAAAAAAAAAGAGCAGCAGAAAGTAGGCAGGAAATGATCAACCCCCTACCCTGATTCTTTATTAATGGACTATAAGTTTAATGTAATTCCAAAACCGACTGTTCTCTGGCTGTCTCACCCCAACTTGGACAATTACTAAAAATTTACATTTCCAGTCTTCTTGTGGTTTCTTTAAATAAGATATCTTCATTAATATTTATCAGAGAGTTGTTCTGACATTTTCTTTTAAGAATGTTCATTTTTAATTGTTTATTGCATCTTTGTACTGAAATATTTTTCATAAAAAAGAGCTTCAATATGATAGAAAACAGAGCATTAAGAAAACAGGATTCAGGAGGCACATGTTGGTATAAAAAAAGAGCTTTGGTCAAACTTATCTATTCCAAATGTCTTTGGATTGTACACTGTGATGGGTAACTGTCTTCACAGAAGCTGTCAGCTGCATATCTAGATTGATAAATGAATTGGAACACTTTTGTTGCAGAAAAAACATTTTTATTCTTCTGCAGGTTCCATGTTAGGTGTTCTTTCAGAGTACTACATCCTTCCACAAGCAATTTTTGGCATTAAGAAAGTCTACATATTATTTAAAAAAAGACTTTCTCACTTTCATTTTTTAACCATAGACTTTTAATTAGATTCATTGAAATGAATCAACTAATATCTTATTTCAAGAGCCATAAGGAAGTAAAGTAAAGCTAAAGTGTACTTTAATAAAACAAATTAAATGTGATTATTACTCCTGAGTAACAGATAGCAGAACCAGTTTACTAAAATAAATTTCATAACCATTTAGCATATTGGGTCAAAATCCATCTGTTTAAGAAGGAAAACTCATTTTCTCTTCTTGAATCCCTTTTATTTTTTTACCTTAGTAAGTTAGGTAAATTATTGAATTAAATACTATGGTTTCATAATTTAGAAATACTGGTCATAATACTATATGGGGATTATACTCCCTTATATTTAACATATTAGAGTTCATAAAATACAGATTTCCCTGTAAAAGATATTAAAATGTTTAGTACAATAATAATGCTTACATTTTTTGTATTGTATCTAATTTGAATTAGATTAAAATGATCACCATAAGCCACTCAAAGTTTTACCTTAAAAAACAAATTAAGTTAATGAAAAATATGCAACAAAACAAAACAAAAACAAGAAAGTAATTGTAAGGTAAATAACTTTAATAACATTTTGTAAGTAGAGCCCCAAAGGGGGGAAAATCTTTATAACAGAACAGTTACAAAAGGATGCTATTTAAAGACTTCCAAGTTTTAAACCTATTCTAGAAGCACATGGAAGAATTGTTTTGTTAAATTAGCTGTAAAAATATTTTTCTAAAGTGAAATCTATGTTCCATCTGTCTTCAAGAGGATTCAATATAAAAATAACAACATATCACAGGCACATGTGCATATGTGTAGAAAAATATTTAAATTTCTCCAGGACAGAGTGAATGAAAGGTTATTTTACTACTAAATTCTAAATTACTAAGTAGGAAATAATTTTCTAATTCCAATTGTTAATAATTAACACAACCATTCTACCACCATTTAGTTTTACACTAGTAATTGTAGTACTGTATTATAATAATAGTATGTAATTAGCATTTCTTATCATTTCACAAAGATCTTTCTGGAGAAAATCATGGGCCTCCATATGGGAAATACCAGCTTATAATGAGATTTTTATACCAATTTTGTAATTTAACCTCATTAAGTGTCATATAAGTGAAACAGGTTTTTGTTAAAATGTGCTCTTTAATAAAGGAGGTTGTATTGAGGTTTATGTCACTTGTACTTTTTTGGGAGTGATAGCCTGGCAAATGTGCTCTAAATGTATTTCCAAATGATTTTTACACAAGTACCCTGCCCATTAACATTAGAATTCACTTAAAAGTCTTATATTGTTCTGTTTTGTTTGTTTAGCAAAAAATAAAATAAGTTGTTTTGTAAATATTTTCCAGGATAATATTACATTTCTATTCAAGAATATTAGCCAAGATACTCACCTGGGGAACAGAAGAATCTGAAAACTTATTTTAAAAAAAGATAAATTTTATTAGCTCAATATTTAATTATCTGTGAAAGATCATTTTGAATTAATAACCAAATGACAGTATTTTTGGGTATATGAATGCTTAAATTTCTGAAAATTAGTTAACTAAAGAGCATTTTTAAAAGAGATTGTTGATGGGGTTCATGATAGTGGGATAAAAAATTTTTAGAAACAGTAGTAATAATTGCCAACTGTATGAAATGTCATTAATAACACTGAAATAGATAAAATGGCAAATTTTATGTTATATACATTTTACCACAATAAGAGAAAGAAAAATTATTTGGCTTTGTGATGAAGATGCCCATAAAGAATTTGTGTAATCATTATAGTCCTGTCTATGCAGGAGACTTATCTTTGAGAATCACCTAAATATGCTATAGCTTACTCTCCATCTCAACCGGTAGTGGTTGTATTTTACATCTCCATAGAAGGCTTGTGGAAGGAAAATAAGTTATTAAGAAGAATAAGGTACAGGCACGTTGACACACACCTGTAATCCTAATGGCTGGAGAGGCTGAGGCAGGAGGATCTCAAATTCAAAGCTAGCCTCAGCAAAAGTGAGGCTCTAAGCAACTCATGAGACCCTGTCTCTAAATAAAATACAAAATAGGGCTGAGGCTGGGGCACAGTGGTTGAGTGCCCAAGTTCAATCACTGGTACCAACAAAAGGAAGAAGAATAAATTAAGTGTAGAAAATAACATACCCAAAAAGGGGAAATGGGAGATAGCAGTATGAGAAAAGTTAATGGTGTTTTTTGGAAGATATGTGTTATTTATTTATGCCAAAATCTATTTGAAGTCATCTGGAACAAGCACTCAAACACAAGCTAAGTGTGAAAGTTAAATTATTGTATGAGCATTTTGTTCATGGATCATCAGCAGAGCCTTATTTACACTATTTCTGCCAGCCACTGGTCTAAGAAAAAGTGACACAATAATTAATATTTATATCTTTCCTAAATATATTCTAGATGGGGAGAGAAACAGAGTGCATGGCCAGCAGGATTTTCACCCTTATTCCCATGAATGTTACCTTACATGGCAAAAGGAAATCAATATTGCACATAGAATTAAGGTTGCTAATCAGTTGACCTTAAAATAGGGAAATTATCCTGGATCACTCATGTAGGATGTGGACCTTAAAGTGGGAAGAGAAAAGCAGACTTGTGAGTCAGAGAATTGCAACAAGAGAGATCCATAGCTTGAGAGGAACTACTGTTTGGCTTTGAAAGAATGCATATGGCCCCTAACAGCTAGGAATAGTCCTCTCCTGAAAGCCACCAACATATGGGGTCTTTGATTCTACAATTTTGAGGAACTGAATCCTGCCAACTCTTGAATTGGCAAGGAAAGGAATTCTTCACTAATTTTCAGAAAGTAAGGCAGATCTACTGATGTGTTGGTTTCAGCCTGGTCAGACTAGACTTTTTTTTATGGTACTTTTTTAAAAAATTAATTAATTTATTTGTTCTAGTCAGTAATACATGACAACAGAATACTCTTCGATTCATTGTACACAAATGGAGCACATTTTTTCACTTCTCTGGTTGTACACAAAGTAGGATCCCACCATTCGTGCAATCATACATGTCACATTCCATCACCTTTCCTATCTCCATGCCTCCACCCTTCCTTCTCCTCCCCTCGGGCCCATCCAAAGTACCTCCACTCATCCCATGCCCTCCTCCATTATGGATCAGCATCCACTTATCAGAGAGAACATTTGGCCTTTGGTTTTTTGGAATTGGCTTACTTTACTTAGCAAGATATTCTCTAACTTCATCCATTTACCTGCAAATGCCATAATTTTATTCTCTTTTATTGCAGAGTAATATCCCATTGTGTATATATACCACAGTTTCTTTACCCATTCATCTATTGAAGGGCATCTAGGTTGGTTCCACAGTTTGGCTATTGTGAATTATGCTGCCATAAACATCAATGTGGCTTTTGACCTCTAGAGATTTATGATAGTCGGGGCTAAAACTGGGTCAGCAGCCACACATCCATGTGTCTGTCTGTCTATCATTTATCTATCATCTATTTACCTCTGTGTGGGAGGCTGGGAAATGTAAGTTAAGCTATGCACTTCAGAGAGAGGTGAAATGGTTTGCTGAACAACTAGCCAGTCTCTGAAGCATGACTCAATAGAAAAAAGAAATCAAGCATATGAACAGATAAATTACCCTGAACAAAGTAAAACTAATAATAATTTTAAAGGCATTTAATATCACCATGAATCAAAAATGTGAATTTTTAAAAAAGAGTTATAATTTTTTAATTACCAAATTGGCAGCCTTTCCCAATGATAACAGGTGTTGGACTAGATGAGGAGAAAAGGCCAGAAGAAACATACGTTCTTCCTCTAGAAAAATTTGGCAGTGAATGTTAAAAGCCCTTTAAAATACACATCCTCAGGTGCAGGAGCACATCATCTAGGAATTAGTCTAAGGAGAATACTAAGTATCTTTGCAATAGTTAATGCGGAGAATGGGATAAGACAAATATTCAGTATATTACCAAATTGGATTTTTTAACAACTACTGTTTATTCCTTGTGCTGTATTTAAAAGAAAATATTGTGAAGTATATACAACTTGATTTAGAATTAATTTTTAGCAATGTAACCTAAGAAAATAGTTTAAGAAGTATTCAAAAGTTTCACTATAGCATTATCGAAATAACCTACCTATTCAACAGTGGGAGTGTGGTTCAATAAAATATATAACTTTTATTCAAGGCATATAACACAATCATTGAAAATGATGGTGTAGTGGTATAATTATTAACAGGAAAAATATAATATATATGTTAGTAAGTAGAAAAAGGTTTGCAAAATATTATACACCGTATTGATGTTTCCATGTTTATAAAAGAGAAAACATATGCCTGCATATTATTCATATGTAATACGTACCTAGAGAAAGCATTCACATGGTAACAAGGAAAGATACATACAATTTTACAATAGAACATGGAAGTATAGGTGGTATTTCTTTTCTTCTTATTGCTTTTCTATTTCTTCAAATATTTAAGAAACAATTGCATATCACTTTAATAGAAAACTATATTACAAAAAATAAACAAAAATAGGGGTAAGGAGGTTTTAGAATTCAGGTTCTAAAAACAAAAATGGTATGGTAATTTTACAATGTACAATGGCCTTTAATCTTTAGTCTAGAATGTTCTGTTACTATAATCGCCAAATTTTTAGTCTCTTTCATCCTTGTTCCTCCCAACACTTTGCTCCTAGAGTTGGGAGTAGCCACAAGAATTATCCAACTTAGCTGGGCATGATGGCACATGCCTGTAATTCCAGCACTTTGGGAGGCTGACACAGGAGAATCACAAGTTCAAAGCCAGCCTCAGCAACAGCGAGAAGCTAAGCAACTCAGTGAGTCCCTGTCTCTACATAAAACACAAAATAGGGCTGGCGATGTGGTTCAGTGTTTGAGTACCACTGAGTTCAATCCCTGGTACAAAAAAAAAAAAAAGAATTATCCAACTCATTTGGAAATGCTTCTGCAAGAAGGAACACAGAAGATAAGAATATTTCCATGAAAATATAATTCAGTTCTTCAGAAAGTATTTCCTACACCTGTATTCATATGGAATAATAGTCTCTGTTACTAATTATCAACTAAGTGTGACTGTGTGTAATAAGAATGCCTACTTCTGTTTCTACTAAGCAGAAGAAAAATAATAAAATATCAGTTTATTTCATTAGTCTTGGAATACTATCAACAAATAAGTTAAATAAGATCTTATAACTCCTATCATGGGATTTGTAGGGAAGGCATATTTGAGCAAGCATTAACACATAAGCTTTATTGTGAAAAATTTAATTCATAGTCTAGCTTGGATATTTGCTCATTTGGTGTTTCCACTGACTATCATCATGGTCAAAGAATATGATATTTAGGTATGTAATTTCTGAGATAAAGATCTGGGTGAATAATGTCTTCTTAAGCATTGAGAAGGTAGAGGTCATCAGAATAAGGAAATCATTTACTGGGAGATTGAAGTGTTAGGTCTTTTGCATGAACACTAAAATTAGCCAGTATGATAACTTGTGGAAGAGAGGAAAACACTGACCCTTGTGTCAAATTCTCAATAAACATGGAAGCATGAGTAGAAGGGAGGCAAATGAAAGCAAACACTGATAAAAGCTTCAAACAAGCGGGAATTTTTTATTATAATGCAGGAGTGCTAGGTTGAAAGTGACTGGGGACATTGATCCTTCCTCCTGGAACCAGAGTAAGCTAGTCTTGGAAGAGCCACCTTCACTGAGTTGTTTGTGTTGTCCTTAGTAAGTTTTAGTTGGAGCTAGGACATAAAGGATATGACAATGTTAAGAAAGCAAGGTGTTTTGTTTACTATAGACCAGAGTTCCAGAAACAACAATATAATAGAAATATTAGCTAACAATTAAAAAGTGCATACTGTATGCTTCATTCATTCATTCTCCACAGTAACCTATAAGATAAATGCTATATAATCCCCATATTCCAGTTAAGGAAACAGGCAAAAAAGATTAAGTGATTTGCCCATATGGCTTGTAAGTGGCACATCTGGGATCCAAACCCAGCAGTCCAGTTCCAAAGTCTACACTTTCAAGCCCTATACTTTTCTCCAACCAAAATGTTTGGAAAAGAGGACAAGTGAGGGCTGGGATTGTAGCTCAGCGGTAGAGCACTTGCCTCGCATGCGTGAGGCCCTGGGTTCGATCCTCAGCACCACATACAAAGCAATAAAATAAAGACATTGTGTCCATCTACAACTAAAAAAAAAATTTAAAAAAAAAAAAAGAGGACAAGTGAAAGGAAGAATCTGAGAAGTAGTGACGAAGTCATGAAGCCCAGTGGCAAAGTCTGGCAGCACCAAAGCAGCAAAAGGACAGGTCTGGAGTCTGAAAAAAAATGGAAATCACAGGAGGTACATGTTCCTATTGAAAAATTTGCTAGGAGCTAACATTAATTATGAAATGAATATGACTCAAAATTCAAATATTGGTATACATATACCACCACTAAATGACATCGTAAGTCACCACTGAGTAATCTGTATAATAGTATGTGCATACACCCCCACATCCAGCTGAAAGGTTATAGTTTAGTATATAATTTTAAACATATAATTTTAACAACTGTCTCTCAAGAAACTATGTCTCTAGAAAACAGTGATTCTTGGTTCTTTCTAGATTTAGATATGCACAGAAGTTAAGTATAACTAAGAGAAGTTATCCAGAAGAAAATAATCTAAAATGCAAAGCTATGGTTAAATTTCATTTATAAGTATTAATAGATTTTACATATTTTGTATTCAAGTCATTTAGCATAAAACTAATGTAAAGTAGTAAAATATAATTTTATAAGTAAAAATGCCAAAACTACAAAATGTTTGACAATTATTTCAAATCTCACTGTATTCATAGGATTCTTTTCAACCTATCTCCCATGTTCTGTAGACTATTTATGAATATGGGAATTATTTCTTATACTGTGCTATTCTATAAACATAGAGAAATCAGTATTGATTCAACAAAAAGTAAGATAAAGATAAAATGAGATACAAACAATTCAAACAAATTATTTGCCTTTGAATTACAAAGGTATTGCCCCAATTGTCTACTTTACAGTCCTTATGTAAACCTGACCCCTGACAAAGGTTTTAACTAACAAGCAAATTTAACACTTCAGCTGTTTGCCATGCCTTAAATCTGACCATTTTGGAGCTTCTTCAAATAAGCCAGATGAGAAACTACTTAATTAGGATTTTAATTATTTTCTTGCATTCTGATGGTATCTGGGAGTCGCTGAGAAGCAGCTTGTTTCTGCAGTTTCTCAGCTGCTAACACTGTTCCCCAAGGCTATGTCTGTGGTAAATTCCCAGCTCCGGGGAGCGCCAGATAGAAGCTGTGCACCACAGAGCAGGGAGGTACTACAGCCTTCTGCCTGAACTTTCCTTGTAGCCCGAACTCCATCATCTCAGTGGGACACAACTGTCTTCTTTCAGTAGGATGAGGTTAGTGTATTTTGGCTTCAGAATCCTGTTGTATCTTTGAACTTATCTGCATTCCTACAGTGATTGAGTTCCAAATAATAAAGTGGGAGTCAGCTGTTGATAATTCCAGCTTTTAAGCACAATCAGATAAAAGTGCTTATGTGTGTATGTAGTTCGTATATTCAAATATCACTGTTTTCATCCCACAAATTAGTTTTATAAGGATGAAAGAACTAACTTGATTATGACAATTGTTCTCCATTTAAGATCTAACAACAAACTTAAATAAAATTTATATTAGCATTTAGGGATATCTCAGTATTTAGATGTTTAGACATTTTATACTTTTGTCAAATTGTTACTTTTAAGTGAAATTCACTTATGGATTATCATGAAGTAGCTTGGGTTTGCATAAAAATAAATAGAAAGTTAACCCTCTATATTTGTTATGATTGGTGATTTGCTCTGGAGCCTTGCTGTAACATTATCCACTAGAAGACAGACTTTAGTTCAAGGTCCACTTTAATTCTGTCCAGAATTACTGCTGAAACTTCTCAAGGGTCTCCATTTCACTTCTGTGCAATCAAGCTTGATCCTGGAAGACAATCATGGTTGGCAGAATCCTAAACTTGGCCTACCAAGATTCCTGTCCCTGGTTATTCAATCAAACACTGCTCTACAACTATTGTATAGGGATTTTACAGATGTAAAAAATCCTGATCTAATCATGTGAGCCCTTTAGAGGAAGAGTTTTCTGAGGGGTGGCAGAAAGAGAACTTCAAAGCCTCAGGATTCTACCAGCCATTGCCAGCTTTGATGATAGGTGGGGACTTACACAAGGATCAGAGCAAAGAAGGCCTCCAGAGACACTGGCAAATGGCCAAGAAGAAAACAGGAACTTCAATCCTACCATCACAAAGAGCTGCCAACAACCTCAATGAGCTCAGAAGCAAATACCTCCCCAGATAGCTCACATAAGAACTCAGCATGGTTCACAACTTGTAGAAGACCCTCAACAAAACCCTGCTGACCCACAGAACAAAGCTAATAGAGGGATGTTGTCTTCAACCACTAAGTTTGTGATGATTGTCAAGAAGCCATAGAAAACTAAAACAACAGCACCTCAAAATATTCAGACTGGCAGAGTGTTCTACAAATTCTGACTTCATCTAAGGACCCATTTTCCAATTCCAGTTTATCTCTGTTCTTCCATCCATCCCTACATCTCCTGTTCTCCTGTCTGGTCTTTCTGTTCTACTCATTATTGCTTGTGCTGGCAAATAAAAATAGAAAAGATCAAGGACCAAATTTACACTCTGTTTTCCAAAGTATAAGCTAGAAACCACTGTTGGTATCAACTAACATGATTTTAGGTGGTTCAAACGTAGCACTACGTTACACTCTTCCAACCCTTCCAATTTAATAAAGGAGAAAGGCTCCATTTGGTGCTAATGTGATTTAACTTCTATCAAACATTGACAAATTTCCCACTCTAGAGCAAACCTCAGGTGGAAAGCTCTTCCCAGTCATAGCAGCTAGCTGGAATTTAACATCATAGACTTCATTGTGTTTCTTTTTACTTATATTTCTGGAAGGCTATATTAGCTTATTGGTTTTGGTAGAAATATTAAATTTCCTTTTTAAGAAATGACTTTGTTGAGCCTAAGTTGCCCCTTTTCTTCATATTTTAATATCTCTGGAATCAAGGCAAATCCCACAATCTTTCAGCTTTTGCTGTCTCTGGCTGCCCTCTTGTCCCTCTGAGGGATATACTTAGCAACTGCCCTCTCCACCCCCTCAACCAGCCCAGTCCATGCACTCCCCTGAACTCAAGCCCAAGAATTCCCAGATACTGTCTAGCACAAAGTAGAATTCATCCTCTGCATACTAAAGATGTCAGAGTAATCCTAAAAGCTTGAAAAGTAACTCTAGACTCCAGGCTTCCATGATAGTAAAGATACTTCTCACATTCGTTCTCCTGTTTCTGAGTAGACAGTCATAGTACCTACCTATCTGAAGAGCAGTGGTGGAGATTTCAGACAGACTCCTGTTTTCTGCGATTGCTTGGAAACGCAATCACAGCCTGCATAAGCCTTAATATACTTTCTTTCTTACACCACAGCTAAGAAGCCAAGTCACATTAGGACAGAGTGAGTTGTCCCAATAATCACTGACTTATCTAAAGCATTCACGGATCATTAGTTTCTTAGATTTTAGGAACTACAGAAATTACACAACAAAATTGAAGCAGCATTTGGAAAATGAGTGTGTATGAGATATGAATTTGAAGCCACAGGCAGAGATTACCTTTGTGATAGATATGTTTTTCTTTCTCTTTTTATCCATTTTATCTAATCCATACCTCCTTCAAATAGTGGTGCTCTGAGTCATCATCAGCCAGCAGTGCTCTTCAGAAAGGAGAGTCACCTGCCCACCCCTGCTGGCCTGCTCTGGGGAGAGGGAAGGCACAAGTGTGCTCTTTCCTTCATTCTACTCTTCTTTACAGTAAAGCAAAGCTGAAAAAGCAAACAGCTTGGCATGTGCAGCACACAAAGTTATATCAGGAATGCAGACTCACTATGGAATGAGGACTTTATAATAGAAATTAGACTTTATACAGTTGTAGGTGCTGGTGAATTCATGGGAGGATGTTGCCTCTGGATCTGTCTGAAGTCCCTGTCACCTGGAAAGCAGAAAGAACAACTAAGACACTTCAATAAATGAAGAATGTTTTTAAAGAGCTGGGAGGAATTTTATAGAACGTCTCAGCTTCAGATTTGTCCAGATGGAAAGCATGTGGAAATACATTGTTTTCTTTGTAATGTATTATGAAATGCTGGTATATTTAATTTCATATGAATTGAGAATAATTATTCCCAAAGAAAATACAGTTATATTATACAATCTGAAGTCACAAACATGTATGAACAGTGGTTCTCAAACTTGCTAATATGGGAAACACCTGAAAGTCATGATATTCTTTCTAGAATACCATAAATATTGATATATTTTAATACCAAGTGAACGGAGAACAGTTTTATTTAAAGATGATATGACTAAATGTGTAAAATATAAAATCACTGCCATGAGCACACATATCCTCAAAACTAAAATGATCCACTGTTTCCAAATATTTCAAATGAGAATTACTTACCACTTGTTCATAGGTGCTTTTTATCTGCTAATCTCACTGGCCATAAAAGGAGAAAAAGGTTTAAGAAAAACTTATGGGTGAAAAACTTTAAATTGAAAAGCAAAAGCATCTACTCATTCTCTCTCTCTCTTTCTCTCTCTCTCTTTCTCTCTCTCTCTCTCTTAATTTTGATAGTTGGAAAAAGCAAGGTCTTATCTCACCAGTTAAACCAGTAAAAGGCCCACACTGCATGGGATCTTGGTTTGAAAACCATCAATCTAGACCAAAAGGGATCTGGCCTAAAGGGATTGTGATTTATATGAAATCATCAAAATAACTGGTGACAGACTTGAGACTAAAAATATGTCTCAACTCCTAATCCTGGGCTTCATCTAAATTAGCCTGAATCTAAATTTAACCATGGTCTGAAAATGAGGTTGTTTCTTTCAAGTAGGGGATGGAGGAAGACTACGAACAACAGGATGTAGGGAATACCTGGGCAGGCTCTGCTAGTAGTAGACTCAGCTTCAGACTAAAAAACCATTCTTCAGATTCTAAAGAAATACAGTAGATTGGACATATATATCAAAATGCACTCAAACCCTCCTTCAGAATCACATAGAAGTCAAGAAATAGGAAAAAGTCCTTGATAATATCAGCTACATAAAGAAAAGAAGGGTATCATCTACATGACAAAAAGAGATAATATTTTTAAGAAACAGTAGAACAGATCACCCTAATGGAAGATTCGATTCATAATATTTGAAGTAGAAGAGACCTGAATAGAACCACCTCGTTAAGATCCATTATCTGGCTTTTACAGAAAAGTTTGCCAGTCCTTGCCCTAATAAGCTGAAATGTTATATTGCATAATTTCCATTAGAAAGGCAAACAAGTTGTAACTTGCACTTCATTTCAGACCATTTGAGATGTGGCTCCCTGTGTTAGGGAAATGTGAGAGTTAATGTTATGCATCAACTTAAACCAAATCAGATATCTTGTTAAACATTATTTTTGGTGTTCTTCTGTGAGTGTGTTTCTGGAGAAGGTTAGCATTTGAATCAGTAGACTGAATGAAGCAGATTGGCCTCCGAATGTGGTGGGCCTTATCTAAACCATTGAAGGCCTGAATGGAATGAAAAGGTTGAGGAGGAAAGGATTCCTTGGCTTTCTGCCTGACTGCTTAAGTGGAAGTGTATGAGGAGTAGACTTAAGAAAATATGGTGGTTATGGTTTGGATGTGATGTGTCCCTCAAAAACTCCTGTGTGAAACAATGCAAGAAGGTTTAGAGGAGAAACGATTGGGTTATGAGAGTCTTAACCCAATCAGTAAATCAATCATCCTGATGGGATTAACTGAGTGGTAACTGAAGGCGGTAGGTAGGGTGTGACTGGAGGAGGTGGGGCATGCCTTTGGGGTATATATTTTGTATTTGGTAAGTAGAGTCTCTCTCTCTCTCTCTCTCTGCTTACTGATCATCATGTGAGCTGCTTTCGTCTGCCACACTATTGCGCCATGTTGTTTTGCCACATCTTGAGCCCTGAGGAATGAAGTCAGCTGTCTATGGATTGAGACCTCTGAAACTGTGAGCCCCCAAATAAACTTTTCCTCCTTCGTAATCGTTCTGGTCAGGTATTTTAGTCACAGCAGTAAAAAAACTGACTAAAATAATGATCTTCTCCTGCCTTTGGTGCTTTTGGGTCCCAGGCCCAGAGACATGGGCTGGAATTCACCTATTGGCTCCCCAGCTCTCAAGCCTTCAAACCAAACCACTGCCTTTCCTTGGTCTCCAGCTTGCAGTGGTAGATCATTGAACTTCTCAGCCTTCATAATATCATGAACCAGAGAATGAGGGGGGAGGTGGTAGGGGAATGAATATGAATCTCCTATTGGATCTGTTTCTCTGGAAAACACTGACTTATACAGAAGGGTTCTTGGACTGCAAGCCTCTGGAAAGCTTTTGTTTTCAATTAGTAATATTTACCATGTGTGCAGGAGGCATACTTCATAGATAGATAGATAGATAGATAGATAGATAGATAGATAGATAGACAGACAGGAAAGACAGACATTATTTACAGCCTATTCCTTGCACACTTCCTAAAAACTTTTCTTAGCTATGGTCACCAAATATTTATATATATATTTCTATACTTGATAGAAATCATATATCTTGCTTGTATATGATTGTTAATGTCAAATAATTACACTCCCGTTTTATTTACCCCCTACTAGTTGTATGACTTGTCAAGTTACTGAATCTTTATAAGCCTCAACTTCCTCTTCTGTAAAATGGGTATAATTATAAGATCTACTTCAAAGAGTTGATGGAAGTACTAAATGCATTAATCAATGTGAAACTCTGATTGCAAGTCTGACAATGAAAAGTGCACAATAAATGTTAACCACTGTTATTATGATGATTATGGTCTTCCTTTTACAAAAGTAATTTATTCAAAGTCACACTGTTAGTAAATGAAAAAATTGGAATTTGAACCAAGCATTTAGCAGTTATCCTAGGATTGTGAAAGTGAAGATGATTTTTATTTTCTTCTTTGTGCTTTTATCTTCTAATGTTATATAGTGAACAAGCAGGACTTCTATAATAAAATAATAAAGTATATAAAAATAAAAACAGAACTGTTACATATGAACTTCTCCTTGCCCTTCCAAAGTCCTTAGTTCATATCCTGTGTGTCTCCCAACTTCTTTCTGACATCCCAGATTTTTTTTACCATTCATCACATTTCCCTTCACCCCAATAATAACTAACCTTTCTCAGTGTTTTAAAATGTACAAAGCATCATCAAAAGTATTATGTCACTTAATCCACAAAGCAATACTCACAGCTTACATTACTACTGCTATTATTATGCTCATTTCACACATGAGAAAGATTAGGCTTACAGAAATCTAAGGTCACTTAAAAATTAAGGAGCCCAATAAAGACTCAAACGTATATGTTCCAATTCCAGAATTCTTTGTTTTCCTTGGTTTCCTCAGGATCTGGATCTGAAATGTCCATTTAACGTCTGTTATCTTGCTTTATGTTCTCTGTGTATTTCTCCCCATATATTCTTATTTCTACTTAACTGCCAGTGTTACACTTCCCTGTATCACCTTGACCTTTGCCAAATATGTGCTGTCCCACCAACCCACTTTCTAGACTGGACCCTTGATTTTTCTACCATGATTCAACATTTCTTAGGCCTCACTTTTCTCTGAAATTTGTTATCTTGCAACCACATGACTCTGGTTGAGATGCATAGATTTGTTTTAGTATGTCAAATATGCATTTTCTTTCATTTAAATGCAGTTTCTTTCATTTAAATATTGTTCTTCCTTGTGAAAACATTAACTAGCATTCAGGAATTAGCATAATGTACAATATACTTTGTGGAAGTTTTGTTAGAACAAAATTAGAAAATATTTTGCAAAGAAATGAATACTCAACACATGTAAGACATTATTATTACTATTTGTGTATAAACCTATGCTCAGTGAGTAGCCATCCAGGCAGGGGAAGCAGTAAATAGGCACTCCACGCCCTGGTTCAAATTTTATGGAAGGAATATTGGGAATACACATTCAATGTTATAAGAAAGCAGCAATGCTCTTTGATCTAACAGTTCCATTCCTAGGAATTACATTATACCCTTTAGATTATAATAGATCATGTGAGCAAAGGTTTATGTAAAAGGATGTTCATCACTGTTATTAATAAAAGCTAAAAATTCTAAGGAATTCATATGCAAAATAAAATGCTATTAAGTAAAATATGGTACATTCATGTAATAGAACACTATGTAATCATTAATATCATGTTATAGGAGACAATTTAATAGCATGAAATTTTTCATCATTTGTCATTAAATTAAAAAGAAGCTTACAAAACAATATTTGAAGTGTCTTTCCAATTTTATTGTGTTTCTGTGGGTACAGAAAATAAATTGGATGAATAAACACTAAAAGGTTAACTCAGGGTGGTTCTAAATGATGATATTATGAATAATTTAAATTACTTATTTGTGCTTTTTTATGTTATCATTTTTTTACAATAGATACTATTTTATAATCGGAAAAAAATGTGTATAAAAAGAAAAAGAGCCAACATGAGAAAAGGCTATCCATTTAGTTTATACCCCAAGATTAATTTTAAACAAAACGGATTTTTTTTAAAGCACTTTTAGAAACAATTTCCCTACACATATTCAGAGAGGAAAATTGACTTTCACACTTACCCTCACCTTAGCAACATTTCACTGGATACATACATTTATCTAAAATGCTAGAAGAAAAATTAAGGGCCATGGTTCTCAAAATTCAATTTATTTTATTTTCAGAGCTGCACAATTACAATGTAAAATGTTGCCTTTCACATGAGTTTTGAAAGGCATGAGAATTACTAATCAGACTGGCTGACCAGATATGTTATTCTATATCCCTCACCAATTATTACTAATATTCTCCATTATATGAACTAAGACTTCCAAGGTTGTGGGTTTGGGCTACTACTGCACTGTTCTAAGAAAATTACTTCTTTGTAACATATCAATCTGTTTTGTTATTTTGTTTTTGTGAAATAAGTTTAACTTGATGCCTATGTATACTCTATACCTCATTTGTTTTTGCAGCCTTCCAGACTTTTCCCCCAGCCATTGAATATTTGTGTTTTTATTAATTACCCAAGAATATAGTCATCTTCCAATTATAATTTAAACTTATCCTCATCTTCCTATTTTTGTTATTGTAATCTTTCTTAAGTATGATCTGCTAAGTTCTTCTAGCTCATTAATAACATGGTTAAAAGAGGTTAGCTTTTGCACCAACACCTTGAAATAACTTGCTGTATCCCATACGTTGCCATTTATCATTACTGGAGCCAATTTTAAATACCTGTGACAGCAGTCTTATTCCAGCCAACTTGAATCAGTTTCATAATTTTATGAGGCAGTATATAACATAACAGTGGCATAATTTTTTATTTTATTTTATAACTTTTACTGTAGTCTGTTTTCCGTTGATTTTATAATTATTTCCAAAATAGTTTAATTTACATAAACCCTGACATTGACATATCTAAAGCCAAATGCATTATCTTCCTTCCCGAACTTAGAACATTTTTTTTTCATTGCAAGTCACCTTAATGTTTAAGACAGTATCTTTGATTCTTCTTTTCCTTTCTTTTTTTTTTTTTTTTTTGCTCAGGTTCTATCCATCACGGCATCTTATCCTCCTGCCACTATCCCAAACACTGATTTTGCTAATGCTTCTCTCTCTACAATGATCTGCCTCTTTTTCCTCATAAACAATATCCAAATAATTTCTCACAGAGTAACTGTGAAACCTGCACAAATCACCCATCATTATTTTTTTTTTTTTTTAAATATTTATTTTTTAGTTGTGAGTGGACAGAATTTCTTTATTTTTTATTTTTATGTGGTGCTGAGAATCGAACCCAGTGCCTCACGCGTGCTAGGCGAGCATGCTACCACTGCGCCATAACCCCAGCCCCTCACCCATCATTCTTGATCTGCAGCCTCCACGCCCATCCCCAGCCACTGCAGAATTAATCACTTCCTTTTGTGTCCTTCAAGCTCTCGACATTATAAACTGAAAAAAACAAATGCCCAGAATTCAGAATAGCAACAGTACCCAAATCATCTACATTTGACTCTGTTCTCCATCAAAACACTTCAAGCAATCAGAAGAAACAATGCTGTGAAGATGTGACTCAAGGAGAGCTAAACATCTGTTTTACTCCCTTCCATAATTTGTTCCTTGTTTCTCACTTCATGGTAGGGATAAAAAGAGTTATATCTTAGACTTTAAAAAATCACAATTTTAAGAAGAACGGCCCCGCTTCCTTTAATTTTCCTATCTTCCTTATAGCAATTTAACTTGTGGGTTCCAACACCTTTCCTCCTGTGTGACTGAAAGCAGTATTATGAATAAACAGATGAATTAGCAAGTGGGTTTATTGTTTAATTGACCCCTACCTCTGTACCCAACATTGTGCTATAAATGCTAGAAGAGCTTTTTTTCCCTTCAAATCGTGGGTTGAAACCCATAAGGAAATCAATTTAGTGTCATAAAATCAATCTGGTTGGCCACAACTAGCATTGTTTTAATAAGGAAAATAGAAGGACTAGGGATGTGGCTCAGTAGAACATTCGCCTGGCACATGTGAGGCCTTGGGTTTGACCCCCAGTACAGCAAAAACAAAGAAACAAAAACAGAATGAAGTAAAAAAAAACATCAGAGTGCATATATGTATAAATGTACATACTGGATTTCAAAGTCATTTGTATTTCTTCTGTGGATTCCAGTAAAAATACATGGAATAATATTGGCTAGAAAATATAAAAAGTATAAATGAATACATACTTTCTGTTTCTATGTACCTGAAATCTATTTCAGGGGGAAAATATGATAAATTGTACGGATAACACAAAACAATTCTATAATCATATCTAATTCACTTCTGTTTTACACACTCCATAAATACTTGAACAGAAAATATCGAAAGTTGGAACTAGAAACCATTATGTTAAATGAAATAAGCCAAAGCCAGAAGGTCAAGGGTCATATTTTTTCTCTCATATGTGGAAGCTAAAGAGGAAAAAGGAAAAGAAAGTGGGGAGGTCTCATGAAAATCAAAAGGAGATCAGTAGAGGCGATGGGAGTCTGAGGGAGGGAGCAAGTGCTGGGGAGTGATACTGGCCAAATTATATTGTTATATTGTGTGTATGTATGAATATGTAACAACAAATCCCATCATTATGTATAACTATAATGCACCACTAAAAAATGTGGAGAAAAAGGAAAGAAAGTATCCAAATTGATATTTCAATATGGATGTGGGTTTGAGTGAGCCAGCCTGGGTAGGTAAGCTGTTCCTGTGGTCGGTGCCATTGAAAATGAGTAGAATTCAGATTCTGTGTAGGTGGAGAGGATTTTATAAAACAACTATATCAGCCTATGATTGAATAGAGCAGACAAGATGTTTGCAGAAAGGCTCCAAAACAAGATTTGCTAAAACTGATTATGTGAATAAGTGACTTACGTGCACATAGTATAATAAAATATGACTGCTGCATCCCATCCTCCACCACCAATTAATTGGCCAACTCACTCCTACTCTAAATCTCAGCTTCTGTCATTCAGATGCTCCTCCTGTAATTTCCCATAGTGCCCTTTATCTGATGCCACAGATAGCACAGACATTGTCATTGCCTATATGCTTTTCTATGCTCTCTATGTGACTGTTCCTCTATAATGACCATTGTTGAACTCGTATTGTTCACTTTTTCTATCCCTGGGTCTAGCAGAGGGCCAGACACACAGTCTATACTCCATGAATGCTCATAGAACAAATAATATCAAAAGTGACTCTAGGTTATTACTTTACACATTGCCAATTCTTTTGTATTTAATAATAGTTACCATTTGGGGAAGTGAAGTTTGGATGAAGAAGGATTTTTGACTATTTGCAAATCTGTCTTATCTGAAAGTTTATCATAAGCATATAATATTTCATAAACTTAAAACATTAATGAACTGGGTACAGAGGCACATTCCTGTAATCCCAGCTACTCAAAGGTGGAGGCAGAACAATTCCAAATTCAAGCTTCAGCTACTTAGCAAAACTCTGTCTCAAAATTAAAAAAATGAAAAGGGCTAAGGATGTGCCTCAGTGGTAGAGGGTCCCTGGGTTCAATCCCCAGCACCAAAAACAAAACAAAACAAAAAATCCAGTAGTAATATTTTATTTCAAATAAATAGGATTGGACTAGAGAATAAAAGAGAGCCTGACAGTGTGGCCAGTGTGGTCCTTCCTCCCTCCCTTCCTCCTTTAACGAGCTCTCCTAGGAGAGGGACACTGTTCCCCACTCCAGGGCATTTTTTCCTCCTTCCAGATTGTTTTATATTATAGGCTTTTGAAATTACACTTAAAATTTCCTCAATCTGAGAAGTTTGACAATCTATTGAGAACATTGATTAGTCCTCTCTTTGAATACAAGGATGCTTATGTGTAAGCTGGGAAAAAATTTATCAATAGTGAAATTAAAATTACCACACAACCCTGAAATAACAATAATTAAAAATGAATCACTTAATGGAATAATAATGAAAATAAGATAAATCACATTTATTTTATATTTTTAATAGTGGTTTTTCTTCAAACCTCTTTTAAGATCAAAAAGACTTGAGAAGCAGATGCAAACTCCCCCAGTAAATGTAGGTGAGGTCATTCACACTTAGTTCTAAATACAAGTTCAGGCAGGGTCTCCAAACCAGTCATGGATGCCAGAACAAGGAACTCTGCTTTCTAATGTACATGGAATTGTCCACACATAAAATTACTTGATCTACATAAATGTCCTATGGTTAGGTCAAACTAGTAATCACCATTACAAATAGGGAAAGCAGGCATTTTAAATGATTTGAAAAAATTCCTCTTCCCTCATACACTCGTAGCAGAACCATAACTAGATTCACACATTTTTTTCTGAAAATATTTTATTCAAGTTCAAATTTGATTCAAATTTAAGTTATAAATAAAACATCTACAAAATGTCTTTTATAGCTATATTTTGCAGGAATTTCATATGCGCATTTCCCTCATGTGAAAACAATGAAGTGGTCAGAGTTCAGCATCAGCCTACATTTTCTTCTTGAGGTTGACTGTGCACAATAACTGCTCTCCAAGCCCCTGCCAGCTTGGCAGGCTGGAGCAGAAGAGAAAACGGCAGGTCCACCACATGGCAGGCCAGCATCTTCTTTCCAGGCCAACAGGCCATTCTGCTAATGGGCTTTTGTATTTTGTAATTAAATAAAGAAGCCATGTAATGCATACTTATCTCTTCACTGGATGGAATGCTGGTCTCTTGAGTTACCTAAGGTATGTATGTCATAAATAAGTTTCCAAATATATTTAAAATGCTTGTAGACTATGTTTTTTTTGGGGGGGGAGGTAAGGAGAATCTATTTTCCTTTGGGGAAAATCTATGAAATTGGAAGAAAGGCCTTTAAGTAATATTTGTGGTTCTTTCTTTTTTTAAGGACTTAAAAAATGGATGCTTTGGTCTCCCTTGATTTCTGCTTTGACAGTTCCTGATGTGAGTACCAGTATCACTGCATCATTATGACTGATGATCATTTGTGGAGTAAACAAAAAATGGTGTCCCAAGATGCACCACTTCCAGAATATCTTCTGTCTCTGGGGCCAGTTGCCACATTGCAAACATGACAACAAATGAATTGATGATAGCATCTGCTTAATCTGGCTTTTGTCCACATGTCACAACTGTAATGTCCTTAATTGAGACTTTTTATTTGCTGCAGTGTAGTTTCTTCATTTCCTATTCTCTAAACCAAGCTTAATTTAATCAACATTGACTGAAAAGCTGTCAGTTTTAATAGTGCTGCATCTTTTTATCTTTGATGTTTAAGAAACATGCAAACCAAACGTTGTCTTAATCTGAAATGGTTGGGTTTTCTGACATTACATTAATATACCATGATTGTGTCTGCTATTTATTATAAATTAAGAACATCTGATAGAATTTTGTAAAGTATCTAGAAAGTGCTTAATAAATATTAGCTGATACAGATTTTCCTGATACAGATTTTCATGCAAATGGAAAAAGGCAATCAACAATAAAATTGAGAATTCACTCTAAATGACTTACTTCCACACTCATTTAATTTGTAAAATAACTAGTTAGGCTGATATTTCATTTTAGTTAAAAATAATTTTTAATCCTAGAGATGAATGATAAATAAGTCAGTAAGAATTTACTCTCTTCTTTTCACTGGTATGTTTAGTGAAAATTATGAGTCTTACTGAGGGACAATATATGATCTACCTACAATATGGGAAAAAATTCACAAGACATCTATTTAAATTAGATTGCTCTATAGTTGAGATAAAATACAAATGGCTGAATTCATCCCCTAACGAGTGTTGGACTTTTATGCCAAACAGACTTCCAAATTAATTCCATTTACGCTTTGGGTAGTTTTTAAGTGGCAGTATTTGTGTCTCTATTTAATACTATCAACATAAAATTGGGGCATTATCTGTCAATTGGTACCTAATTGCAATTTGAAATACAATTCATGATGGTTCAATCATAATGGATATGGGGTTTAATCTCTTTTTTTAAAAATATTTGCTCCTTTAATTGAAGAATGAGGTCTTATTCATGTACGTGGGCATCACAAACCTACATTCACACACACAGTGGGTGTTCAAAAAAAACCTATTTGATCCTGTATATAGTGATCCATTGTATAGCTACACTGCTCTCCAACAGTTAGAGCAATAAGTGTGTGGCCAATGTTGCCCTCTAGTGGTCAGCAAGCCTAGGTGGGTCTGGGCACCCTAGGTTCCACCTAAGATTCTTTGAGCAGTATTTCCTGTGAGTTGTATGATAGATTGCTGCTAATTTTTTTTTTGACAAGGCAATATCCTTCCAAGATTGTAAAAGAAATATAAATAAGGTATTTAGTATATGACTTTAGGAAAGCCAATTGGTTTCATCTTTATAATACCATGTTTCCAATATGCTCTTTTCTAGTAATGCCATATTTTGTGCAAAGATTAATTGGATTAAATCGATGTAATTAAAAGGAACTTTTGAGACACCTTACAAGGGTGCTTAAAAATCTATCAGAGCCATCAAAATCTATCAGATATTTTCACACTGACTTTACTGACATGGCTTACAAATATTGTCATGGCACTAAAGCAGCTCTGTCTACTGCAATGTTCACTTTCTTTCTCTCTGTTCTTTGTATGGAAGAGAGAAGAACCTTCTCTTACTTCCAGTATATTCTCACTCAAAACCAGCAATTATGGTTCTTGTACCATCATTTCTTTCTACGTGACTCCTAGAGAGGAACTAGATGTTTCTGGATAAAGGAATAAGGGTTCAGCTGAATAAATGACCAGCCATAGATCCCAGGAAATGCTGAGATGGAATTTCTGACCATAAGCCCACTGTTACCCTCTTTCTGGGGACCTTGGTGTTTCTTCTCTTCTTCATACTGCCCATTCCCCATAGCACACAGATCCACAAGGGACGGCCGATCTGAGCTTTATCTCAGCTGACTCCACCTGCTGCTTGCTTGGTGGGAGAGCAGAGCTGCATGCCTGCCTTTCAGTTTAGCATTTCCTTTCTAACAGTCAGGATGAACCCAAAGTTATTCCCTATTCAAAAATTAAAAGGTGAAAGAAAGGGCAAAAGCATAGTATTGTCATTAATAAAACGAAGAGTGCTTGCACATGTACAGGGTACAATACTATTAACAACATTGGCAAGAATTTGGCATGGAGATATGTCCCTGGCAACTATTTTGTGCCCTCCAGCTGCACTAGGCATAACTCAGGAGAATCTAATTTGCATTACTCAGCATTAGACCTGGAAAGACCTAGCTCATCCATCAATGGTCCAGACACCAGCAGCATTTGAGGTGTAATTTGAAGTTGATGAACATTTGCTGTCTAGGACTACAAGGCTATTTTCTCTTTATACAAAAGAATCTGCACCTGTCTGTTGCAGTCAGGGCCAATTGTGGGTAAAACTCTAAACTAATTTGTTTATAGTCTAGACTCCTAGAGCCATAATGCCCTCTTGGTTTACTCTTTGTCTTCTGTAATGGTCGTCTTGCGCTCTCAGGCCCCCACCCCCTGTGACCCCCACATACTATCAAGTACCATGAACTTGAGCTTCTGCACTTCCCAGCCGTACTGCTTACTCACATCTTCCTTGTTCTGTTTGCTAACTTTCTTTCAAAAAATCATGTGTTTTATTTTTCAAGGATCATCTCTCCATCAGGTGATAAATATTGGTGATGAGTTAATCAGATTAAATATATTCTTCTATTAATTAAATAATTTCTATAAGCCACATAATTCTCTACCTTGGTTGGGCAAGAGTTCCACAGCTGCATTAAGATCTGTAAAGGCTCTAACTTAAGGAGTAAATGGTCACTAATGGAAATTTTAAGCAAAATTTCATGAAGTAGATTGTTCTCAGCAAATAAACTTCTGGACCTCTCAAATGATGCTTACCTTTGCCTCTCTCAACCATAACTATGACCACTTATAATAGAGACTTAATTAAAAGAAGATTCTCCTTCAACTTTAGTTGGAGGTACGCTATACCAAAATTTGTATCAAAGGCTAAATGTGACATCACTATATACACAAAATAACTTAAATTTTTAAGTCAAACAATAACAGCTCCTGGAGAATATGTGGAAAAACTTGATGTCTCACACACTTGGATATAATCTAGCAAAGTAAAATACTGCATATCTAGAAACTCCACTCCCAGGTAGACACCTAACAAATATCTGCCTATGTTCACCCTAAAGCATGTACTTGAATATTCATAACAGCACTAATTAAAATATCCCCAAACTGAAACTGCCTACATGGCCATCTACAGTAGACAGGATAAAATGTGGTGTATTCACACAGAGGGATTCTGTACACCAATTTGAGTAAATGAATTAAAATGCCACATAATAATTTGGATATAAATCAAAAACAATGTTGAAAAAAAAACTATGTTGTAGATTCAAAGGAGAATATGCCACATGATTAAATTGATACAAAAGTACAAAATCAAGAGAAACTAAATGATGCTGTTAAAAGGCAGGATAGTGGTTACTTGACTGGGGAGAAAAACAGAAAGGAAGCACAAAGGGGCTTCTGTGATTCTAGTTCTATTCTGGCTTTTCGTTTCATTTTTTTTTGGAAGCTGGGGCTTGAGCTATGCAAGCACATGCTCTACCACCGAGTTATAACCCTCAATCCTCTACTCATTTTCTTTCTTCCTCTTTTCCTCTTTCTTTTTGTACTAGAGATGGAACCCAGGCCCTCACACATGCAAGGAAGTGCCAATAAGCTACCAAGGAGCTACATCCATAGCCCTTTTTATTCTTTATTTTGAGAAAGAGTCAAATTGCCCAGGTTGGTTTAGAACTTGCGATCCTCCTGCCTCAGCCTCCCAAGTAGCTGGGATTACAGATGTGTGCCAACATGGCCGGCTCCCTATTCTTTCTTTCTTTTCTCTTAAATTTTTTATTAGTTCATTATAATGATATATATTAATATGTGTAACTTTCCTATATACATTATATTTTATTACATATCAAAAATGTAAGCCAGGGACTGGGGTTGTGGCTCAGTGGTAGAGCACTTGCCTGGCATGTGTGAGACCCTGGGTTCAATCCTCAGCACTGCATATAAATAAACAAATAAATAAATAAATGGCCATTGACAACTAAAAAATATTTTTTAAAAATGTAAACCATAGCAAACATTACTCAAAAAGCTTAGAAATACAACATCAAAATAATGTTTTAGCTGGGCATGGTGGCACAGGCCTATAATCCCAGCAGCTTGGGAGGCTGAGGCAGGAAGATCACAAGTTTAACCCAACCTTAGCAATGGCGAGGCACTAAGTAAATCAGTGAGACTCTGTAAAGAAAAAACAAAACTTGATTTTGTTTTTTGTGATTGAGTGCCCCTGAGTTCAATCCCCAATACTACTATTACTACTACTAATAATAATGTTTTACTTAATTCCTCCATATTTATGAATAAGTATTAACCTACTTGTCAAATATTCCAAGATGCATCCAGTTTTAAACATTTTGCTCTTGGTTATATATTGTTATAATGTGGTGCTCAGAAAATACAGTCCCTATTTTTACTATCCTCATAGTCCAGTGTATAGTTTTATGAATGTCATGGTTACAAATCTAGCAACTTATACTACATTTCTGGATGGTTTTCAAGTCAATGCCCATGTGCAGTATATGCAGTATATATCTACAAAACTCATTCACTTATGTTTTTCTCTTGCTTTATTTTACATAATGATGATCCAGACAAAGAAAGCCTATAAAAACATCCAAAAAATATTTTAGAGAAGAAATAAAAATTGTCCCCAAACCGCTGCTGCTAACAGTGGTAGTAGCCAGCTTCTTGCCAAAACCATTAACAACTAATCATGTCTGTTGATCCCTAAGTTGTCAATGGGAGTTAAGAAAATGGTAAGTAAAAGTGACAGATAAAGACCAAAGCCAGTAGATCAGGGTGCTAAAGATAAGACTTGATTACATCCCCACACCTGGTCATATTGAACCTCCTCCAGTCAAATTAGCCCTCTCTCTACCTTATCATTTCATCCTCTTTAACACTTACTCATGCCATTCGGCCCAGAAATAAACACATTGCAGTTCAAGAATATGGTTTGTTTGGGGACTATTGACTTCTACAAGCCTTCTCTAAGAATAATTCTTTTATTTTTATGTGGGCAAGTTAGAGAAAGGCTGATATTCTGTCCAATTGCATCACTTCTGCATTACTGATCTGACCTTCAGTACTCACTCACCAGAGCTGAGTTTCTCAACCCTTGATGTTTGGACCAGTCACTCAGAGATGGAAAGGCAGGTCCTGATTCAAGAAGGCTGTCTGGGGTGGGATCTGAGATCCTGCCATTTTCGATGCTACTGGTCCATGGACTATTTTTTAAGCAGCGAGGCCCTAAACAGCTGGAAGGAATCACTCCTATATAGGTTATTACGCATAGTTTACAGTCAGGATTTCACAAATGTAGGGTAGTGTTCCAGAGAAGGAACCACAAATAAAGCACTGTGATCTAGAATGGCTTTCAGGTCAAGTCACTGAGTGGGATGAAGGGTGAGATGCTTTAATTATAAGAAGGACTCCCTGCCACACCAAAAAACTCATATGCTGGGCAGAGATTTCTGACTAAATGTGTTCCCAGTGACATGAGAATGTATTAAGATAGTTTGTGCATTTTGTACTTAATTTTGGACCCAGAGATTAAAACACAGATAAGAGAAGCTAAAAAGATACACAGGACTTGTATAATGAGGAAGATTTAATGCTACTGTATCCCAGACTAAATCAATAACTGGCAACCTAACTGGGCTAGATATTGAAGGAACATGATTTGCTTTTCCCTTTCTTTGCTTTAATGGATTCTCTTGCCAGTGGGTAATTTCAGATTCACAAATTTTATTTTCAGAGTTCTCCAACATAAAATTCTGTTTAAAAAGATAATGTATATGTTGAAAAATAATGATACCTAAAACCTCAAATCACTTATTTTTGCAGGTAACAAAAATGGCATTTAAAATTTTATTTTTATTGGTTACTTTCACGAAATATCCTGATGTATAATACATAGGATTTGAATCACTGAGCCAGACCAAGATCAGTGTTGATGTGTTCAGAGTGGCTATTTGGAAAAGAAATGAGAAGAAATTAGTTAAGAAATTAGTTAAGTGATCAAGCAAGGTATGAGGACTCCAAGGAACCTTGATAAAGTGGTAGTCATCCGCAACCTCCTCTAATCTGTTTAACACTCACTTTTCAATCTTTTATTGCTGCTAATTTTTATTTTTGGTACTGGATATTGAACTCAGGGGCACTTGACCACTGAACCACATCCCCACCCCAATTTGGGTTTTATGTAGAGACAGGGTCTCACTGACTTGCTTAGCGCCTCGCCATTGCTGAGGCTGGCTTTGAACTTGTGATTCTCCTGTCTCAGCCTCCCTAAATGCTGGGATTACAGGCTTGCACCACTGTGCCCGGATTGCTGCTAATTTTTTTAAATAATAAATGCTGCCAAAAGGCATTTAAATTTTGGAACTATTCCACACTTTTAGGCCTGGTCACTTTTTTTTCCCTGTGAGTTTGTTCCAATTGATGTTTATCTTCACCTCTGTGTTTCCATTTCTTTCTTTCTCTTTCTCTTCTTCCCTCTCCCCACTCCCTTCAAATTGCTGGGTTGAATAAATGCCCTCATATTGTGCCAGAAAATTGCTAAAGCCAAAGAGTCATCTTAGAAAACTGAGAGATACAGAGTAATCAAAACAAGCCAATCACATATTGACCTATTTATGATATTCTCTTCCTTTTACTCTCTAGGCACCAATTGAAAGACTCAGACCAGGAAAAAAAAAAAAAGAATTCTTTTAGAGTAGAGCTAAAACCACTTGTATTATAGCAGAAGCCAGAAGGCTGCCTTTCGGTCATCATAAAATTTACTTCCTGTTCTCAAACACCAAGTATACAGTGTTAACTGGCTATAGGTGCAGTATAGCAAATGGTTAGAACACTGACTTTGGCATTAGACAGCTCTGCCACTTACCAACAACAAGATGTTGAGTATATTACTCTTTGTTATTCCTGGTAGTACAGCTGGGCTGATGATAGTGCCAACACACAGGGGGGTCATCGGGATTCAATGGGTGAATAGACTACAGCACCTAGACTAGTGCTAAACTTAGAGAAGGCATGACTACTAGGCTGTAATTGAGGCAGACAGATTTAGAGAGAGTTTTTGAGTATACATTTTGCTAAATTAATTACGGCATATGTATACTTAGCAAAATTATGCAATCAAAAGGAGAAGACTTGTACAACTCTCCAACACTGTCATCTATCCCACACACATTGCATATTCCCTTCTTGGGACACTCGTAGGATTGAATCATCATTATCTGAGCATAGGCTGTAAACAACTCAGTAGCAGAGACCACTCCTTTTTTTTTCTTTTAATCCAGTGCTTAGAATACAATGAGTGTTCAATAATCTTTGAGCATGAATTAATATATGAAGCACAGAAGGAACTGATAACCTTTTCTGCAGCCCTTTCACATGGTTCAGACCCACAAAGCAGTCCACCCTAGACTTCCATAGGAATACTGTGTGAAAAGGAGATTTTGCTCATATATTAAAATAGTTTCCTGTAAAAAAGCTGTATTATGCCATAGTAAGAGTTTAGACTCTTAAAAAAATCCTAGTTTAAAATACAAGCTCTGTCCATAACTAGCTTTGCAATTTGGAAAATAAAAATGACTTGAATTTTCTAGACTTCAGTTTCCTCATCTATAATGCAAGTATAATAATGGTTATATTTTACAGATATTGTACAGAATAAAAAACATAAAGTATGTGCAATCCACATGCCAGCTGGGGTCACCCTTCCCATAGGATTAAGAAGATTGGCTTAAATCCCTGCTTATGCTCTTTGGGAAGTCCAACATCCTCCACAAGAGTTCTTTACAGTTCCATGCAGCTTACATTATTCTTTCTTGTCCCTATCCTTCCTCTCCCACCATGGGTGAAGAGACAGGGAACAAAGCAATAGACATGCAGTTAGATTATTCCCCTTACCAAGGTAGTCACATGTACAGTTTGGGGAGTCAGAGAACTCTCATTGTGGTGGGGAGAGAATGGCTCCTTTCTCCTCACTGTGTATATAGGAAGATTTAAATTTGGGTTTTGTTTTTGTTTGTTTTGGTTGGGGGAGGGGGGGTTGGTTTTTTTGGTGATTTTGGTTGTTGGTGGTTGGATTTTGTTGTTGTTGTTGTCTTTTTCTTTGCAGCGCTAGGAACCAAACTCAGGGCCCTCACACACACTAGGCAAGTGCTCTACCAGTAAGCTACACTCCCAACCCAATGTCTCTGAGGCCAGAGTGGAAGCTTATAAAGAGGTATGAACTTGGCCAGTCTCCATGGCAACAGAGGGATGACTGGTGGGCTACTCCTGCAGCTGCCTCCTTCCCAGGAAGCCTTCAAAGGAATCTCATGACTATCAGGTTGTCAAGGATGAAGGAGTCAGAATGAACAATATTTTTTTTCAAATTATGTATGGTTTTGGTCTCCAGGAAGACAATGCCTTTTTTTTTTTATAACATTTAAGACAAGTCTTAAGTGTTTATAAGATTACTATTTTGAAATACATTTTCAAAAACTATTAATTATAAATGTAGTGGGTGACTTTTCTAGCTACTGTTTTTACCACAGTTTATACAGTGGTCCTCACACTTATTCAACTGGCAGAGCACCCAGAAGTACAGGTGCTTATTATGAAACATCAGAAAATTTTGACTTATTTCAAGTAAATATATAATTTAGAACTAAAGCAGATACCTTTTATTATTACATTTTAATACAAGCAATAGGCATTAGGAAGCAAAGATTTAGCAAAGTTAAAATTGAGAATATTCTATCAATTAGCTTGATTTGGTATAACTTCAAATAGTAAAAGTTCATTATTCAACTGGAGGGAAAACTTAGGTCCAGCAGTCAGGATACAGTGGCTCTAGGAGTGCTTAGTTTGAAACTCTGATTTTTAGCTACATGAATAAATCATGAACATAGGTTACTCCATGGCATAGAACCATCTATTCATCTGTTTATTAAAAAGTGCCAACAATTTACCATGCATAGTCACAGTGCTGACCTGGGGACTACTGCCAACACTGTGAAGAGATTTCAGGTCCCTAATCTTTTTTTTTTTTTTTTTTTTTTAATATTTATTTATTTATTTTTTAGTTTTAGGTGGACAGAATATCTTTGTTTTTATGTGGTGCTGAGGATCGAACCCAGTGCCTCATGCGTGCTAGGCGAGCACGCTACCACTGCGCCACAATCCCAGCCCCACAGGTCCCTAATCTTGAGACATCTGCGGTCTAAGGCCGCAGAGACATTTTCCAACAATATGTAACAGAGCTTACAATATAGGCAAGCACAGGGTGCCAGGAAGAGAAGGAATCTAACATAATCTAATAGTGGAAGGAAAGGGGGTACAGAAAAAGCTTCTAGCAGAAGATGATGATAAAGCTGATACAGAATTTTGCATATTTTGATTGGTCAATTTTTAGGAAATGGCTAAGGTGGATATGGGATGACTATTAGGAAGATTCTGTATATGTTGTTGTATAATGAATGAATTAGATGAAATGAATAAATCTGTATATGAAGGCAAATATCAAAAACAATACTAGGGGGCTGGGATTGTAGCTCAGTGGTAGAGCGCTTGCCTCGCATGCGTGAGGCCCTGGGTTCAATCCTCAGCACCACATACAAGGCAATAAAATAAAGACATTGTGTCCATCTACAACTAAAAAAATATTTAAAAAACAAACAAACAAACAAAAAAAAAACAATACTAGGGCTGAGGTCGCGGCTCAGCGGTAGAGCACTTGCCTAGCATGGGCGAGGCACTGGGTTCGATCCTCAGCACCACATAAAAATAATAAATAAATAAAAATAAAGTATTAAAAAAATACTGGTCAGATGCAGTGGCACATGCCTGTAATCCCAGCAGTTCAGGAGGCTGAGGCAGTAGAATCACAAGTTCAAAGCCAGCCTCAGCAAAAGCGAGGTGCTAAGCAACTCAGTGAGACCCTGCCTCTAAGTAAAATACAAAATAGGGCTGGGGATGTGGCTCAGTGTCGAGTGCCCCTGAGTTCAGTCCTCAATACCAAAACAAAACAAACCCCATAACACTGAACTAAAAAGTAAAGTTACAGAATGATGTGTATACTATGGTGTCATCTAAGTAAATTTGGAAATATATAGTAGTACTCATTTAGGGGTACACATTTAGATAATAAAAGTTTGGAAACATTCTATAAGTTAGACACATCCCCAAATCATGGGCATACTTGCCTCTGATTTTCCTCTGAAGGAAATAAGACCAGATAGCATCCAGCAACATCGGTACTATTTTAGTTTTAAAAAATATATAAACAAAGGAAATATTATAAAATGTTTGATATTCAAGCCACCAAAGGATATATAAAAATCTACTTACATGTGTATTGGGAAATTATAGGGCAAACCTCTGTTGATGAAAATACATATTATCACATATCATAAGGTCAACTGAAGAAACTACAGCCAACTAAAACAATAATGATGAAGCAAAACTAACAATAATTTGTAACTGAAAAGCTAGATTATTGGCAAGTGAAAAATATGGGAGGTGCCAGTCAACATGGGTGATGCATGATACTCCACATCCTTTCTGAAACTGGTAGGGATTCCTAATATCTCAAAGAGGAGATGTCAAATTATCATGTGTCTGCCAGACTTCTTAGTATAATGCTGAACTACTCTTTAGTAAACACTAGTAATTGGTTAATTTTGGTTTATGACTGCCAAATATGAACTTATAAATCCAACCCACAATACTCAGATGCAAGAAAAGTTAGGTTACTTTTATATTCTAGTTCTAACTCCTTACTTGCCAGATTGATGCAATGCCTAATATCAGAAAGGGAGCTTTCTCCACTCTTAAAATCCAGTAAGTCTCTAGACTTTATGCAAATGACCTTTGGACTATGATGGTCACTGTCAAGATGTTCACTAAGCACCACAATCAAGTGGGGTTCATCCCAGGGATGCAAGATTGGCTCAACATACAGAAATCAATAAATGTAATTCATCACATCAATAGACTTAAAAACAAGACTCATATGATCATCTCAATAGATGCAGAAAAAGCATTTGACAAAATACAACACTTCTTCATGTTCAAAACATTAGAAAACCTAGGGATAGTGGTAACATACCTCAACTTTGTAAAAGCTATCTATGCTAAGCCCAAGGCCAAATCATTCTAAATGGCAAAAAATTGAAAGCACTCCCTCTAAAAACTGGAACAAGACAGGGATGCCCTCTTTCACCACTTATATTCAATGTAGTCCTTGAAACTCTAGCTAGAGCAATCAGACAGAAGAAAGAAATTAAAGGGATAAGAATAGGAAAAGAAAAAAATCAAACTATCACATTCAGATGACATGATTCTATATTTAGAAGATCCAAAAAATTCCACCAGAAAACTTCTAAAACTAATAAATCAACTCAGCAAAATAGCAGGATATAAAATCAAAACCCATAAATCAAATTTGTTCCTATACATCAGTGATGAATCTACTGAAAGAGAAATTAGGAAAAATACCCCATTTACAATAGCCTAACCAAAAAAAAAAAAAAAAAAACTAGCAAAAGAGGTGTAAAACCTCTACAGATCACTAAAGAAAGAAATTCAAGAAGACCTCAGAAGATGGAAGATCTCCCATGCTCTTGGAAAGGTAGAACTAATATTGTCAAAATGGCCATACCACCAAAAGTGCTATACAGATTTAATGCAATTCCTATTAAAATCCCAATGACATTCTTCATAGAACTAGAAAAAGCAATCATGGAATTCATTTGGAAAAATGAGACCTAGAATAGCCAAAGCAATCCTTAGCAAGAAGAATGAAGCAGGAGGCATCATAATATCAGACCTTAAACTATACTACAGATCCATAGTAACAAAAAGATCATGGTGTTGGCACCAAAACAGACATGTACACCAATGGTACAGAATAGAAAACACAGAGATAAACCCACATAAATACAGTTATCTCATACTAGACAAAGGCACCAAAAATATTCACTGAAGAGAAGATAGCTTCTTCACCAAATGGTGCTGGAAAAACTGGAAATCCATATTCATCAAAATGAAATAAATCACTATCTCTCACCCTGCATGAAACTCAACTCAAAGTGGATTAAAGACTTAGGCACTAGAACACAGACTGTGCACCTATTAGAAGAAAAAGTGGGCCCAAATCTTTACCATGTCAGCCTAGGATCTGACTTCCTTAACAAAACTCCTAAAGCACAACGAGTAAAATCATGAATCAATAAATGGGATGGATTCAAACTAAAAAGCTTCTTCTTAGCAAAGGAAACCATCAATAACATGAAGTGAGAGCCTATAGAATGTGAGAAAACCTTTACCACATGAACTTCAGATAGAGCATTAATCTCCAGAATATATAAGAACTCAAAAAATTAACACCAAAAACCCAAATAACTCAATCAATAAATGGGCAAAGGAATTGAACAGACACTTCACAGATGAACAAATATGGTCAGTCAACAAATATATGAAAAAAAAATTTCAACATCATTAGCAATTAGAGAAATGCAAATTAAAACCACAGTGAGATTTCATCTCACTCCAGTCAAAATGGCAATTATCAAGAATACAAGCAAAAATAACTGTTGGCAAGGATGTGGGGAGAAAGGTACATGCGTATGTTTGTGGTGGGACTGCAAATTGGTGCAACCATTATGGAAAGCAATATGGAAATTCCTCAGAAAACTTGGAATGGAACCACCATTTGACCTAGTTATCTCACTCCTCGGTTTATACACAAAGGACTTAAAATCAGCATACTACAGTGATACAGCCCCATCAATGTTTATAGCAGCTCAGCTCACAATAGCTAAACTATGGAACCAAACTAGGTGTCCCTCAACAGATGAATGGATAAAGAGAATGTATATGTACGCAATGGACTATTTTTAAAGAAGAATGAAATTATGGCATTTGCCAATAAATGGATGAAGCTGGAGAATATCATGCTAAGCAAAATAAGTCAATCCCCAAAAACAAAAGGCCAAATGTTTGCTCTGATAGGCAGATGCTAATTCACAATGGGGGTAGGAGGGCTAGGGAAGAACAGTGGTACTTTGGATTAGGTAGATGGAAGTGAAGAGAGGGGAGGGATATGGGAGTAGGAAGGATAGTAGAATGAATCTGACATTATTACCCTATGGACCTATATGACTACACGACTGGTGTGATCCTACATTATGTACAAACAGAAGAATGAGAAATTATACTCCATTTATGTATGATGTGTCAAAGGGCATTCTACTGTTACATATAACTAATTAGAACAATTTTTTAAAAAAGATGTTCACTAAGGAAGCTTGTTCCTTTTGAACAAAGGCAGGTGTCTCAGTCCGTCAGACCTAACATAGTTCCCCAAATCTCATGCTACTTCCAGGCAGTGGAGCCTGTACTTCAGTCTTGGGAGATGCACCATGCAGGGTCTCTCCTGAGTGAATTGAACGTGGGTTTCCGCTGGGCTCCCAAACCCTCAAGGTTGCTCCTGCCTCAGCCTCACCTTTTCCCTTTTCTCCAGTCCATTCTGCTTTTTCCAACTCCCAGTACCCCATAACAACCCCTTCAATGGCCATGAAGCATAATCTCAGTTTACTTGTAGGAGGAGTGAGGTGATGGTCAGTGCTGGGAACTCTAGAATTGTATCAGTGGTTTCTTCTTCCTAAGGCAGAGGATCAGGGAAACGGATACTTGATTTCTCTTGGGTTAGTCAGAGGAGGGGGAGAAAAGCCAAGCATACAAGACCCAAACCCAAAACTAAAAGAAAAAGGTGCTCATATTTCCTTTATAGCTCATTATCTTACCATAGTTTAGTAATCTTTAGTCAGAATTTGCCCATAAGTAGTTTATGAAAAAGTGGAAAAATGGAAATGAGCACAATTACATATAAGAATTTTCTAAAATCACCTTCCTCCCTTTTTTTTTCTTTCTTTCTTTCTTTTTTCTTGATCAGTTGGATCTGTGATGGGAATCACCACTGGGCTGAGGATAGCGCTTTGAGAGCCAGTGAGCAAAAGTTGGGGCTGACGGTCACACAGCCTGCTGGCTTCATTCTTGGTCACTTCTCGTCTGTCAGCTGGATGTTGGCTAGCTGTTTCCTCCAGGTCTGCCTCCTACCCATAGGCTGCTGACTTTCTTCTTTCTTAAGGCACAAAACCTTCACTCCACTCCCACAGTACATTCTCTCATGGGCTCCCACTCTTTTTTCCCTCTAACTATAGGCAGGACCCGGGTCTCAGGTCAGTTCAGAACAAGGTCTCTGTTTTGAGCATGAGAGAAGATTCATTAGCAGTGGTAATCAGTTCCTGGAGAGGGATGCAAAGCAACCAAAACTACCATCCAACTATTAATTTCCAGGAAAAATTAGCAGTTGTTTTTCATTCATATGGACCAAAAAGATTACTGAGTAGCTGAGGGTAGATATAGCAAGAGGCAGATATCAGACTGATGTGAGGAAGAACTCTAAGAAACCCAGTCAGCTCAAGGCAGCTAAAGGGCCTCAGATATTGAAGATGTTCAAACACAAGTCAGAAGGCCATGCATTAAAGCTGGCCAGAAAAAATTGTAGGCAGTTGTTGGTTTTTGTCTGCAAAGTACTTTTATTTGGTAACAGCATTGGATTTTCTTTCAGGGAACCACCCTGACCTACTGTCCATAAAATTAAGATGGACTCCTCCCTGACTAAAGGAATTAACAAATAATTCAGGTGGAGCTATTCAGGGCATCCCTTCCACGTAGTCACAGTAAGGCTTCTGGGATAAGCTCATGACCCAAGTATGTCTGTGCAGATTAAATCCTGAAACTTCCACTAAAAATAAAAGGGGAAAAACTTTTTCCTTTCTATGCAGTTTCCAAGCTACTAGGATCCTACACATGAAAAGAACACTTGAGAATTAAACCAAAACACAGGAAAACAAAACAAATAGCCAGAAGGGAGAGATTGATTTCTGATTATATATCTTTAGCCCCCAGATCCAGCTATGGGGTCCAGCTATGCCTAAAACCATCACTGCTCCTGAATTTTTCAGTCATGACAATCAATCAATTCCCTTCACTTACTTAAATCAATTTGAGTTGGATGTCTTTCCATAACAACTCTTTCTCATTTGATGGAGAGCCTACCTGCTACAGGAAATGTTAGTGTTAGACAATATCAATGAGGTGATTCTAAGACACAGTGAGCAAATCTGAAATGTTGATAGTCTCTTCCACCCTGACTCTGAAGTCCATGATAAAGTTTCATAAATCAGCCTTCCTTGGGTCTACCATGGTTCCTCCTTTCTCTGACCTTTGCTTCTATCTTCAGAACTCTTAGATAAACTTAGTTTAGGACTAGTCATATGTAGCATGTGAGCTTTTTGAGTAATCCCATGCACTTTTTAAGTCACCTCAGTACAACTTAGGAGAGAAAATTAATGTTTAGGTCTCTGGCACCATCTTGAAATCATAACTCATAACTGTTTCACAACCAATAGACTCTCTTCTGAATGAACTATTATTCTGCTTAAATATGACAAATTTCAAATAGCCTCCCATATTGAGTGAGCTGTGATACTTACAATCTACGCTGAGTTTTATAATTCCTACAGTGTTTTCACATGTATTATCTGATTTGCAATCCATTCAATTATTTAAGACATATTTACTGGGCTACAGTTGTAGCTCAGTGGTGGAGTGCTTGCCTTGCACATATGAGGCTCTGGGTTCAATCCTCAGCATCACATTAAAAAATTACTAAATAAAATAAAGATGTTGTGTTCATCTACAACTAAAAGTGTTTTTTTTTAAAAGAAATATTTACTGGGCCAAGTTCTTTGTAGGGACAGATAGAATGGTACACAGGAGATAGGGTCTCTTCTTTCATGAAAAGTACAGTCTGAGTATGAAGCTTATTTTGAAACTTTATTCAAAAGGAAAGGGGCTAGGATCTCCCAGCTACCTCGTCCTGGATTAGAATTTAGACCATGTTCTCCAGAAGCCAGGGCACATTTGGGAAAAAATTGCCTAGGGTGTGTAGGTATGCTCTGGGACTCCTAATATTATTCAGTCGTGGCTCATGTATCTGAGACCAATAATCTCTGGATGATGTGACAAGGAAAGCATCTGCCTACTTGGTATGAAGTAGATAGCAGATTAATACTTTTAGAGCTGTGATGATTTTAACAGTTACCTAAATCAAAATCTTGATTTCACAAATGAAACAACTAAAGTTCAAAGAAGGTAAATGGCCCAAAGTCACACAACGATTAGGCGGCAGATTGCAGGTAGAGTTCACAGTGGATCAGATCACAGGATAAAGCCATTTCCTCAGCAGTCAAGACCCTCCTGAGCCTGGGCCCACCTGCCTTACTAACTTCTAGCACTCTCCTTTCTACTCTATACTCTAACCAAACTGCTTGGAGTTCTTTACAAGTAGAATTGGTTGCATCCTCGGTATCATCCCATGCAACTTTTAAAAAGGCTCTGGCAGGAAATAGAAGCATACTGCTGTCACCTCCAGAAATGAATATGTTAGTGTTTATACACACATCCATGGAATCTCAGAGGGGGAAACAGGCTTGGAGAGAGCACAGCTGCAGAGAGGTTTTACATCCAGGCAGACGTGAGGGCCTAGGCTGGAGCGTGTATGAAATTTGACTGAAGTACACTGTAATTGGACAGCCCCCTCTGTGTCCACTCCCTCCCTCCCTGCTCCCCAACAGGCAGCCTTCCTTGCACTCCACCCATGTGGCTGATTCACAATTTGGGTTCCTAGTGGAGCACATCATTGTCCTTCCAGCATTTCTCTTCAGTATGACCTCTCAGCCTCAGCTCTCAATGCTTACTGCACCACCCTCTCAGTGGTTCCTAGTTTTTAAAAAGACCAATGCGTGTTCTAGGCTAGCAACAGAGCACAGAAAATCCTCAAATGGGGCTGGGGATGTAGCTCAGTAGAACATGTACTTAGCATATGCGAGGACCTGAGTTCCATTCTCAGCACCAAAAAATGGAAAGAAAAGAAAGCCCTCAGTTTCTCTTACCTTTCCTTCTTGCAGTTGTGTTGATGGACATCCACCACCAGCTACTAACACCTGCATGCAGTCTCCCCCACACTTGCAGAAGTCTGAATTGTGATAGTGCTGCAATGATCTTAATTATAGAAGCTCTATGGCATAAAACATCAGATTCAGTAAGTTATTCTAATGATTTTATGGCTTTTGATTGTCATAAACATAATAAATGTTTATTAATTTAAAACATTAGAGAATAGTGTTGGGGCTTAGAGAAAGATGACTCCCAAATATGGCATTTTGGGCATGCTGAGAAATTTGATATAAAGGAAATCAAAGGGCCCTAAACACAGGCAAAGAATCAAGATCCCTTTGAGCTCGATTTGCTCTTCCCCTTGGACTCTTAACCCTACTCACTTGCAAGCACCAGGAGGGCTTTCTGCAGATTCTCCTTATCTCCCTTCCTGGATCCCCAATTGTCTCAGTCTTCCTACTAAAATCTTGATAGCCAGAGAAGACTAAACTCATAGCTCAGGAAGAAAGACTGAACTCTGTCAATACACATGGATTATCTGTTGTCACATACTGCATTGGTCCCATTTGATATTCCAAACAGAATAATTTATAAACCATTTCTGTTCTATTGACCAAGCATTTTGTCCCAGACTCTTGAATATTCTCTAAACTCATTAAGTTCCCCTAAAATTTGTTTACTGTTTCCCTGAAAATTGTCTATGTTCCCCATTTTCCTCCTCTCCTATAGAAAAAGGGGTATATGAGTTTTTTAATCACATTGGGCTGGGGGTAATTACATTATGTGATTGCTTCTATGCACATAATGAATTTGCGTATACTTTCTCCAGTTGATCTGCTTTTTACAGTTTATTCCAATGAAACTTCAGAAGGCAGAGAGGGAATTTCCTTTTGCCATTACAATACAAAGTAGTATAAAGAAGAAAACAAATCACCTGAATTCATATTTCCCCAACTAGCAATAAACAACTAAGGAAATCTATCAATTGATCAATTTATCTATTTCTACATATAGATATACAAATTTTGAACAAAATGGGAATTTTATTTCATTTCATAATATATTATGAGTATATTCCTATCACCTTGAATGTCCTAGCAATTAATTTTCTATAGTGATATGATATTCCAGTGGATTTATCCATTTACAACTTATTGTCAAGCATTTGAATTTTTTCCACTTATCTTTATTGCAAATAATGTCTTATAACCCTCTTTGTACATAAATCACTGTGCACATTTCTGATTATTTCCTTAGGATAAATTCCTGAAATAAAAATTATTTTATAAACACTATAAGCACCTTTAAAACCATTCATATGCATTCCCCAAATACACTATAAGAGAGTTGTACACTTCTCCCAGTATGAAAGATGCCAGTCACAAAACAGCATTTTTATGTAACTCCATTTATATTTGGCAAATATATGGAAACAGAAAATGGAATAACCTGAGAGCTGGGGAAGGGGCTAGGAAAAAATGGGGATGACTCTTTTTTTTTGGTATGAGGGATTGAACTCAGCGACACTCAACCACTGAGCCACATCCTCAGTCCTATTTTGTGTTTTATATAGAGACAGGGTCTCACTGAGTTGCTTAGCACCTTGTCGTTGCTGAGGCTGGCTTTGAACTCGCGATTCTCCTATCTCAGCTCCCTAAAGTGCTGAGATTACAAGCATGTGCCACCACGCCCAGTGGGGATAAGTTTTAATGGGTACAAACATTTTTTTTCTTGAGGTGATAAAAATATTCTAAAATACATTGTGGAAATGGCTACACAATTCCGTGAATAAACTAAAAACTATTAATTGTATGCTTTAAGTGGGAAAATTGTGTGGTATGTGAATTATATCCCAATATAGCCAGTTAAAACTGTAGCTAAGGATATAAATGACTGAATAATCATGTGTTGCAAATATATTTTTCTATTTATCTTAGGTTTTGAATTTGTTTATGATGGTTTTTATAGAGTACAGAAAAATTAAGTACTCATGTGGTAAGGTCTCTTAATCTAGTTCTTTATATTTTTTTCTTTCAATGCTATAAAATATCACCCTATTATTATAATCAGATAAATATTTACCTATATATTCTAGTTCTCTTTGGATTTTTCTTTTTTACATTTGATTCCTTTGGAATGTGTTTTCTATATTTTGCAAGTAGTTAAAGGGCTTTTTTCTGGATGGTGTTCTTAACCTGGTTTACTTTCTATTCTTCGTTTTTAAATATCAGTAAACCATGATGATCAGTAGTTACAGTGCCCCAAATCTAACTTTATTTCTCATTCTTTGTTTTGTATTCAGACTAGAATCCGGCTTTAGCTGCTGTGATAAATCCGGAGCCACCTCCTCCTTCCCCTCCACCCCTCCTCCCACTCAAACTGCATCCTCTGAATTATACTTGGCAAATTATATTGCTGGATATGTTACTTGTTGAGTTGACTTTAGAGCTATAATCTGGAAGTTTGTCTAATTGGACTGATTAGTTTTGGTCTTGTGGTCATGAAAGAACCAAGAAATAAGTCTGAAATATCAGATACATTCATCAGCCAAGATAGGGAGGTGTTGATGGCTTCCCTTTCATGTAAATCCAAATGGTTGTGGCATGTTTGGCTCATATTCTTTTGATTTGTGATTTAATTTTTACAAACTGTAGGAAGAAAACTGCTGCCAATGTTATGGTTTGAAGAGCTGGCTTTTCTCTCCAAAGGCACAGAAAATGTAGAATAATGACTGAGCTCAGATAATGAAGTAGGAGAGGGAAAGAAGAATGTTGGCAGGAGAGTGTGTCCCTTTCTGCCATTTTGTGGGAAGTCAGAAATGGCAAAGAATGAGAATGAAAATCTGCTTGTTATTCTTGTCTCCAAAGGCGTCTTCAGTCTCTAGTGGGTCTTGTGTTACTTTTTAAGCTTTCTTTGATGGCATTTAGCCTGAGTGGCACCACCTGAAGGACATACTCTCGACCTGAAAGCTCTGTGGAAACTCAAGCTTGTTCATTTTTAGGGTCCTTCTGATCGTCTTCTTCCCTTGTACTGGATCCTCCTCTTCTATTAGGAAATTAAAACATGGGGATGTTACTCTAACATAAAACACCAATAGCCTTTTACTGGCAAATGTTTCCACAAGTTGACCTGGGCTGCACTCCTTGTACTCCTTGTCTTGTGGTCCATGTTCTGGCTTACTACCTAGCTCAAACTGCATTTTCAAAAGTGACCAATTGCCTGTCAGTTTTCCCTTAGTTTTCATTATCTTCTTCCTAGTAAGTAAAATTCACCCTGGCCTGCTTCCTTCTTGAGGAATTCTCTTCCCTTGCCTCGCAGATACTCTTTATATTCCTTGGGTCAGCGGGGTGAAGTGATTAAGTGTATAGGCTCTGGGGTCAAATACTGCCTCCATCAATTATGAGTCACAGACCTTAACTTCTCATAACTTGGCGTCCCTTTGTACAATAGGGGGAGAAAAATTGTGCCTATCTCACAGGGTTGTATTTAATGAATTAATGTATGTAAAGAGCTTAGAATAATCCCTTGCTCAGAGCCCACATTTATACAGTACTTACTGCCACTAGTATCACTATTACTGCTATTAGTAAATATGCCTGGAACTATTATGTTTACCATTATCATTATTATTTTCCTCCTAAATATTTGGAGCTTTCTCAATGGTATCTTCTAAGCCCCTTCCGTTTTTCCTCCAGCATCCCGAGTATATATAATTAGTCCTTGATTCTTTCCCTTGCTCCATGAGTGAAATCTCAATAGGTCAGATACCTTTTGTGCACCACTTGGATCCACTCACCTCTATTTTCTCCTCCAGACAATGTTGTGATGGCCATATCTTTGTAGGCTTCAACAGTGTTCTAGTCCATTACATGTTGTATTGAAAAAAAAAAAAAGTCTTCTGCTGGATAACTTACAAAATAAAAGGATTTGCTTGGCTCCTGATTCTAGTGGCTGGAGGGTCCAAACAGCATGGCGCTGGTGTACTGGCAAGTGCCAGCTGTATCACAATATGGCAGAGAAACATAAAGTTGAAAAGTCATGTACAGAGAGGCACATGAGTGAGCAAGGAAGCAAGATATATTGGACAGGGCCAGGCTTACTCTTTTATAATCACCCATATGAGAACTAACCTGGTCCTATAAGATCTACATTAATCTCTTCCTAGATAGTGCCCCAATGATCTAATCATTTTCCACTAGGCACCACATCTTAAAGATCTACCACCTCCAACACAAAATCTTTTAGGATACAAACAACATCCACACAATCACAATCAGCTTCATACTGGTGCAACACACAGCACCCCACTGTGGGTTCCTAACAGGTATCTCTTGGCTTTCCATCATAGGCTTCTCTGCTGGATCACTTGCAGGAACTCCACAATATAAACATGCAGGTACATCTATGTGCCTGAGGCCATCCTTGACCAGTGGGGACAAGAGACAATGGATCAATGTTTCCTTCTCCCTTTCAGCTCTTAATCTTATTTCACATAGCTCCTTATAAGGACCAAAGACAAAAAAGTCAGCTGCCAGTTAGTAGGAAATGATTTGATGGTATATACTGGCTTTTTCTCCTTCTGTATTTTTACTTAATTCTAATTTCTGCTCCTTGGGATCAAATTCCCAGGTTAATTTCCTTCTGCAAGCCTTTGTTCCAGGTTGTCTTGGAGAGAAAATAGGTTAAGACTTTTATCTATCAAGCCAAGTAATATTCAAGTATTCTAGCTCTGTGTAGTTTTCTCTCTAAAACAGAGACTTCAATTAATTATTGGCATAGAGCTGTTCTTTATGGTGAGTGGTCACTGAAATAGGCCCTTTGGGCTACAAAAAATAAAAGTGACCACCCTTGATATTGGGAGAAACTCCTTACCTGAGCACAGGTGTTCAGTGTGTTCTTCTCCACACAAATCCCCATGTCCTGTGTTCACTTAAAATTATCTGAGCTGTTTCTTGCCTTCCTTTGGTTAGGAGGGATAGTTTTGTTATTTGTTGGTGGTGTTTTTTGTTTGTTTGCTCTTGGTGGAGGTAAGGAGTTAAGGGGTAAGAAATGTGTTCATTTATGTGTGCTTTGAGATTGTAGTGTACCTGAAATGTTGCTGCTCCTACAGGTCACCTGGGGATCTGATGTGTGGTAGAGTGAGAGGGATGGTTTGAAGAAGATGAGAAATGAGAAGGGGCAGTTGATGAAGAAATTCTCTATGGGACTCTATAGAACTAGTAAGAAAAAGATTTTTAGGGGCTGGTGACAAAATGTGGCAAGAGGTTGGAGGGTGGGTTCTTCTCCCCTTTCCTCTTCCCAACCTCCATATTTACTGAGAACACTTCTGACACCCCAGAAGTAGTGGCTTTGGCAGCATCGGGGAACCACAGGTTTGGCTCAGACACCACCATTCCCTCAAGATTGCTGCCATCAGAGGCAGCACCATTTTCTTGGGCAACTCAGGGCAGCAGCAGAGGCTGAGGAAGCCAAGCTGGAAGAAATCATATCAGATGAAATAGGCAGACTGGTTTTGGGGCCCATATCAGGCATCTTTTTTTGCAGGGAAGGGGGGGCTCTCCTATTTATTGTGGCACATTTAGTTGGAGATTCACCTCTGAGGTTCTCTTGACCTTTCCTCTTCAGAGCCCCTAGCAATTTGTTTCCACCAGACACGACTATGATGACCAGCCCTGAGTCTGTGGAATGGAACCCAACAGGCCCTCACCCCATGCCACATTTGCCACATTTTTTACCTTGTCCCATGGCTTCCTGATTGACACTATGACTTCAGTAGCCATGAGACTCTCACAGTACCTACACAAGCACCACCTGAAAGTGTGAGTTATTATCCCATAGTGCAAACCTTTGACCTATGTGAAATGGAGCCGGAGAATAATTTCATCCCTCTTCCTCCCACTGGGTTCTCCTGAGAACTAGTTATTTATATGGATTCTTAGAAGATTGAGTAATCAATCTCCCTTGATACCAAAGGGTAGCGGTCTCATTAGCACACTTTTATATTGGCTCCTACTTTTGCTGCCTCACTCCCACTTTCCCTCCAGTCTGGTACCCAGGACTGTAGTCCCTAACAAAGAAATGGCTTACAAGCTTTTGCTTCAGGCTGTGCTTTCTGAGGAACAAAGAATAAGATAGGGTGGAGTTGTGGTTGGGCAATGAGTCAGTGGGACTGGAGCCAACGTAATTTTGGATATTAAAATTTAATACTATTTCATTTTATATTTCTCAGTCCAGTAAAGGCAGGTTATATCTTCACTAGATCAAAATATGGAGCCCTAGAGCGTCTCAAATACAAGTCTCATATTTTCTGCTTACTAGACAACTCCACCTCAATCACTCCACTGTTGTCTCCATCTGTAGTATTTCCAACCCAACTGATCCCAATAATTGGGATTTTCCAAACTTCCCCTTAAACTGATTAAATAATTCATGATATATGATCCCTATTTCATTTGTCATTTTTATCCTAAAAACTTCCCTAGTCTAGCAGACTAGAAAAATCAAGTGAAATTTAACTCCTCTAGAATATTCCATGGCTAGTCTTGCATGCTCTACCCATTGTTTCTGCCTCTTCCACATGTCTACCATTGGTCCTTTTTGCTCTGTTCTTGTTGCCACTGTCCTGATTGATGCTCTTATTATTATTGGCTTGAAGGGTTGTGGTAGTCTCCAAAATGGTTTCCTTGCTTCAGACTTTCTCTTCTCCAGTCCATCTTATCAACCCCCTACCCAATCATCTTTAGTCACTCGAAGTTCAGAGATTTTAAGAATATAATTAAAATTACCCTTGAAAATTCCTTAAATATGTTGGCCTATGAAGCACTGTACGAAGTATTTATGCAAACATACAAGCAAGCAGCCCTAAGTGCATTTGATTTATACCTCTTTGTAAGTCCAACACAGCTGGTTGCTGTTCTTGTATTAGAACAGATTGTTGTCTTTCTATTAAACACTCAATGGAGTAGTTGCCTTATGTTTAAGGGCCGTGCTTCATGAAAAACACATATCTTTAAAGATAATAATCACTCTCAAGAAGGTGAGATGGTCACGTTATGAGATACACTTGACAAATGAGACTACCAAGAAAAGGGATATTCACCAGGCCTATCTCACAGGCACTTGGAGAGGTTCTGATTGGTAGAAAGGCGGGTGGAACTAACTGATCTGTGTAAGTAGTTCTCCTGAGCTCACTCTCACCCTTCCTGGGGCCTTATTGAACTGGGGTAAGGTAAATGAACATGTAATTGGCCTATATTGTAGACATTTTGTACAAGAGATTCAGTGAGGTGGCCTGCCCAGAGAGAAGACTTGATTATGAATAAAAGTGACAATAAATTGAATCAAGAGAACTCAATTTGTGTCCTGGTTTTAGCATAACAAACTGTGATTTAGGCAAGTCACTTTCATATCCTACAACTAAATTTGACTTGTACAAGAGTATAATTGGTTTATTTACCCCAAGTTTAGATGTATTATATGCACACACATAATTATGCCTTTTATGATTAATAATAATGACTAGTATTTATTGAGGACATACTTAAACCAGAAAATAGAGTGTTTTAGTCCCTTTTTCATTGCTGCTACCAAAAGACCTGACAATTTTAGAGGAGGAAAAGTTTATTTAGGGGCTCACCATTTCAGAGGTCTCAGTCCATAGGCAGCCAACTCCCTTCCTTAGGGAATGAGGCGACGCAGAACATCATGATAGAAGAGTGTGGCAGAGGAAAGTTGCTCTGGACATGACACCAGGGAGCAGAGAGAGAAAGCAAGAGAGCGCTCCACTCAACAAGGACAAAATATATACCCCAAAATATATATCCCCAGGTACTAACTTCTTCCAGCCACACTCTACCTACCTGCAATTACTACCCAGTTAATCCCTATCAGGGGATTAATGCACTGATTAGGTTAAGGATCCCGCAACTCAGTCATTTCACCTCTAAACTTTCTTGCATTGTCTCACACATAAAATTTTGGGAGACAGCTCATATCTAAACTAGAGCCTTTTTATAAATTGTTTCTAATTCTCACATGAACTACATGAAGAAGCTACAAATTACAAACAGGTACCACAAGTGTATTTTTCAGTCATTCTATAAATATCCACTCACACTAGCTCGTGGTATAAGACAGCATGGAGAGCTTAAAAGAGGTGGATTTGTGCTGATACACTGCAACTGGTTGAATCTAAGACAACTTGACAGGAAGACACAGGAGTATTTTGAGACTAAGAAAGCAAAAAGTATTTTTTTGATTAAATAACAATATTATGCTTCCCTGTCGGTTTTTTTCCTTTTCTTTTTTTGGGTACCAGGGATTGAATCTAGGGGCACTTAACCATTGAGCCACATCCACAGCCCTTTTTTATATTTTATTTAGAGACAAGGTCTCACGAAGTTGCTTAGGGCCTTGCAAAGTTGCTGAGGCTGACTTTGAACTCGTGATCCTCCGGCCTCAGCCTCTCCCAGGCTGCTGGGATTACAGGTGTGCACCATCACACTTGGCTTCCTTGTCAAATATAATGTTCATTTTACACTTCCCAAAAAAGCTCTTTCAGTCTTGAACCTCTTTTAATATCATATTACTCTTGTGCACACATAGGAAAATATAAATGAAATGGATTGGTTAAAGTTTCCTTAAGCCTCTACACATTCAGAGGTTGGGTTTTCTGAATTACTTTCCCACTCAAAATTGTTGTTGCCTGCATTTTTCAACACAACTTTGCCCTGTGTACATCAACAACATTGATGATGCAGTATTTCTTAAGAGAACACACAAAAAATTAAACCACTGGTCTTGGGTCTTTAAGTCTACTTTGCAATGATTATAGTCAGACTGAGTCAGCTGACTTTGACTCCAGCTCTGCAGATAATTGCTATACATATCTGGTTCATTACCTCCTCGCCCCTTTGCTATCCATTTAGTCTTATTTTCTGCACTTGTAATTTTCTGGCAAGCCTCGTATGCCCATTTTACAGATTGGTGCTAGCATGTTTTACATGTACACATGAAGAGGCAATGATAACTGCATTGAGACTAAAGTTATTGTTGGTCACTATTGATTATAAAGTACAGCCTGTTTTGAAGATGTGAAAATGTGGGTGGGAACAGCACCTTAGAACTGATAAAATATGTTAAATTCACATACATAGAAGCTTTTCGTGTGTGGTACTGAGGACTGAACCCATAATTCCATGTTTAATGAGCAGGAAACTGGCTCACAGAAGATAGTTAAATATGCCGAAGGCCATCATGTCCCATGTGATTCCAAAACACCCTTCAATTATCATACTACCCCTCCTCCCTAGACAGCTACTGGTTCATTTTTACGTTAAAACTGCTCCACATTTCTTGCTCTTGAAGCTTTAGAGGGGCCCCTGGTTGCTGGTCATCACTACCACAGTGACCTCAGTGGGTGTTGTTGCTGGACTGTTTCCCCCAATATCTTTGCTGCCTCCTCTATTTATTAGTATAGTTAACAAGAGACCTTTAGTCTCCAAGAAACCAGATGAGACAAATAACATCATATGGCCAAAATTAAGACATTTTTACCAGAGAAGAATGAAATGCAGCAGTTTCAATTGACCAGAGATTTGGCAACATGTTTTATGGATTTCATTGTGCACCATTCTGATTGTTGGCAGCCAATGAAACCAAGTGCAAAATTCCAATTATTGCCTCATTTTTACCTAAACTGTACAGTTTTTTCCTGATTTCTCTCTAATTGTAATACTTTCATTATACATCTGAAAATCTGGTATAGATTTAAGTGTTTCCAAATAATATCAGGGGTTTCTGTTAACTTACTATACTTTTGTGTAACTTTTGATCATGGTTGGCAAATTTTTCTTTCCTGGTACTGGTTCACTCCTGATCAAGTGGATTATCATTACAGCATAAGAGGGCCATCTTCCAGAAGGCATCTACTCTGGGTTTCATTATATATACCCAGCAACACATGAGACCAGGGCAAAACTATTAAAATAAAAGCATTTACCCTCTCCCTACTACCAAGAAGGGAATATTTTTGGTTGCTGGACGTGTTATAAGGCTTGGACCTCTTTCTAACAATTGTAATGGATACAGCTGCAGAATTAATACTGATAGAATTGATTAGAAGATCAATCTACATAAGAAAGAATACCAAGTTGCCCAAAAGGAAAAACCTACAGAGAGAATAAAGAGACTTCATACTCACCAGAGTTCTCAGAAAGTGGAGAATAAAAACTAACCATCTGCTTCTAAGATTAGGGACCTTTATGGAGACAATAATGTAATAAGAATTTTTAGGAAATGTAATTAATTTTAGAATCTTTGTAGAATCTTCAGAAACTAATAGAAATATTATATTTTGCCGGGTGTGGTGGCACACGCCTGTAATCCCAGCACTTTGGGAGGCCGAGACAGGAGAATTGCGAATTCAAAGCCAGCCTCAGCAATGGCGAGGTGCTAAGCAACTCAGTGAGACCCTGTCTCTACATAAAACACAAAATAGGGCTGAGGATGTGGCTCAGTGGTCGAGTGCTCCTGAGTTCAATCCCCGGTGCCAAAAAAAAAAAAGAAAAGAAAAGAAATATTATTTTTCAAGGCTTTATAGAATTATATTTCCTCTGGATGGGGTGCTTTATTAAAAGTAGGGAAAAAACCCATAGGACAAGAGATAAAAGGCCGTTCTTTATATTAGTTATAATATCTGTAATTTCATAATTCTTCTGCCTATTTTCTGATGTCATGCTGGATGTTACTCTTAGTTTGGGACTTCCGGGGTGCAGCACAGTTACTTCCTAGCCTGTAACTAATAAGCATGAAGAAAAATGACTGTCCACACTTGAACCAGTCCAGACCCCCCAAAATATGAAAAATAAAAAATTCCATGTTAAAAAATAAGTGGTGATTGAAAGCAGATACAAAGTTAAGGAGAAAACATGTTAACTGATCTCTGTGCATCATCCTCTGAACAGTACAGGATGGGGCATGGGCATTGACCCTTCCTGACTTTAGCCATCCCGATCAATAAAATTCTGACAGAGGTGAGGATGCCTGGAGTTCTTTGTGCTTTCCTTAAATTGTAGGAAAAATAGGAGTTCAAATGAAACCTCTATTACAAATATTAAACCAGCCAAACATATTAACAATAAAATTTGCAAATATTTTGCCAACCTCAGTTTTTCAGAGGTTAGTTTAACACTCCTCTCCCCTACCCTCTGATATTATTGTAAGTGCTAAGTAACACTTTATTATATAAATATGGCCTGCCAGGTTTAATTGCTATGTGCAATTTTTGTTAAATCACAAAGTAAGGGTACATATGAAGCTGCTTATAGAAAATTGCAAAGTATTTAAGTGATGGGAACAGAATGTTATGATTGGCAGTCATATACATTTACTCTACCTAAAATTGAGGAGGCTACATAAACAAAGTGGAGTTTCCATATACAAATGATCTTTTCCCCTCAAATTTTGTAAGTAACACCAAAAATGAAAAGAAAGGCCATGAAAACTGATCCCTGTGAGACAATGTATGGCATTGGAGTAATACAACATGTAAACAGCATTTTTTCTTAGACCGCAGAGGAATACAACCTTAAGAGAGTCTGATTTTAGATTTTGTTCTTCCTTTACGACCACACAGTTTATACCAAAACTTATTAATAGTGAATAAAGCATGGAGATAATTTTGAAATGATGATCATTGCCACTTTCCAAGGGCTAAGTTCTTCTAAATCTCTGTTACAGAGATACTTAGTCCTAAACTGTAGTATTAGTTAAATAACATATTAGTTAAATCACATGTCAGGAGCATATGAGAGAGTTGCATTCGTGCAACTTTCAGGAAATATTTGTGTTTCTTTTGGAGAGAGTATCAAAGTATTGTTTAAGAATGACATCAAAGCCAGGTGTGGTGATGCACACCTGTAATCTCAGTGAATGGGGGGTAGGTAGCTGACGCAGGAGGATCGCAAGTTCCAGACCAGCCTCAGCAACTTAATGAGACCCTGTATGAAAACAAAAAATAAAAGGGGCTGGGAATGTAGCTCAGTAGAAGAGTGCCCCTGAGTTCAATTCCCAGTACAAAAATAAAAATAAAAATAATATCAACATTCAGGTTGTGCCATTCATTTCAAGATTTGCCTGCACCCACCCCAACTCCCATTTGTTGCTTAGATATATATCCTCCTGTTTTCACCACAAAACAACATATTTGTAGTTATGCTATCTTCAGATACCTAGCGAGGACCTACTATGCTGAGATTTGCACACACCACTAAAAACTACAACTTCCAAATTTTTGTTCTGCCAAAAGTCTCGCAGTCATTGAGAAACCACCATTACTATGTGTGTATTTGTTAGGAAAATAATCCATCCCTAGGGATTTCCTTGAAAGGGTTGTTCCTTCATACTGGGTCAATTAAGTGTACACTGCTTCCAAGAGCGATCACTCCACTGGCAAGACAATTGCTGCTCTAGTAGTAGCCGAACAATTGGGGGAAACATTTAGAGACTAATTTCCTGTCCTTGGATTGGGTAGACAGCGCCGTCTGCACTTACTGGCTTCTGTGCAGTGCTGTAGAAGGCTGCATAGTTAACTCATTGTCGGGTCAGAATGCCTGGTGATGAGGATTCATAAAGAACGGCATGGTAAACTGTTATCACCTAACATTTGTGATCACAAGATTTAGCACAAGGAGGTTCTATTGATGATAATACAATTGGTATTCATCACAATTGACTATTAGAATTTGAATTTCAGAAAAGCAAAGTATTTGCTTGAAGTCATGTGGCTAGCAATAATAGACCCAGGCTCAGAACCCAGATCATTACTTCAATAGGGGGAATTTTTTATATATATTGCTTTATCTTTTAATTAAAAAATCAGAATATTTCCATTTTCAAATTAGCAAATACCTACATATTTTGTCTTAGTTGAATATTTACATTGTTCCACATATTTGGGCTATAATTCTTCCCTTTCTTTAAAAAGTTGGGGGAGCTTGGGATTATGGCTCAGTGGTAGAGCACTTGCCTAATGTGTGAGGCACTGGGTTTGATCCTCAGCACCACATAAAAATAAATAAATAAAATAAAGATATTGTGTCCATATACAACTAAAAATATATATATTAAAGAAGTTGATAGTCCACTTTAACATAAAAGTCATGGTTTATTACAGCATTAGGAATTAGGGAGCAGCTTTTTTAATTTGTTTCTTTCTTTCCCCTTTTTTATTTTCTCCCCTATCAAAAAATAAGCAGTACATATTACCCCTCAGGAAATCTTACAATAACCTTTGTTGAATTGACACTTGCCCCATTCAAGTATTATATCAACTTGGTATCACTGGTTTTCTCATAATAAGATATTGTTTTGTTTTCTTCCAGGTACTATTGAAGTGAATGTATCTAAAGGAATATTGCAATTACACGTTTCTAGTAATCTCCAATAGGATAAAGATGGCATTTCAGTGCCATGGGAAATAATAATGCTTTAACAAATAATATATGTATAGTTAATTATGCAGCTAGAAGAAAATAAATTTAAACTCTCACTTTATTGTATAAATATACACCAAAAAATGAAAATAAATAACATATGTAAAAGTAAATAAAAATGTAAGACATTACAAGAAAATTTAACAGAATTTTTTATGTGGTATAGGAGATTGGGGAAAAACATTTTAAGGTAACTCAAAAGGCTAAGAAGCTGTAAAAGAAATAGATTTGTCTATGTTGAAGTTAAAATTATTTGTATCAAAAGTATACACACATACAAATATCTACAGATAAAAGGAAAGCACAGAGAAAAATATTTATAATATATATGATAGAGCATAGAGTTAATTGTTTTTGTACACAAAACCCTTATGAATTTATAAGAAGACAATATAGTAAAAATCCAGGAAACAAAAATGCATAGCAAATTTACTGAATAGTAAGTACAAAGAGAAAATGTCATATAATAAGATCCTGAACTGACAAAGGTTAAATAACGTGGTTGGAGGCCATGAAACAGTCAGATCCATCAAGTGACTGAGGACACCAACAGCTGGGCCTGTGGATCCACAGAGGCCCAAGACTGAGTTCTGCAGAGACAGCAATGCAAGCTCATCTCTGTGACATGCAGAGCTCAACTGCTTGCTGACTACTCTTATTGAAGCTCCATTGAAGGTTTCTGAGATCTGAGACTTTTCCTACCCAGTCCTTCTTCTTTCCCTGTCTCCATCGCAGGTGTTAGAGTTGCCTTATGAGGCCAAGCCTCTCCCTGCTTTCTTTCTCTCTCTTTTTTCCTTCTCTATTACATTTCAAAGGATTTTCCCCAGTATATCTTGAATTTATAATCCTATCTTGACATTTGCTTCTAAAAGCACTCAAACTAATACAAAAGATCAATGAGAGCTATGGATAAATATGCACCCTATTATGCTGGTCTTGGAGGTATAAATTGATAAAACTCCTTTGGAAAAAATTTATATATTCTAGTGAAGCCAAAGAGGCCCATACAATACAGAAATTTCATTAGAACTTAGAATTTAGAAAGGTAGTTCTCCAGATATTTTCCAGGAAAAATATCCAGGGAATAGAGAAGGTCACTGAGTATCTTCTAGGGTGACTCTAAGGGTGTCCAAACCTTTTTAAAAACAATACTTTTTAAAAATATCTTTATCACCTCTGTATACATTGGTACAGTTTCCCAAGCCATTGGGATTACAGGAGTGCACCACTATGCCTGGCCACATTCTAATTTCTGGCCCTTAAATTAGTAAAGTAATGCATGATATTTGAATGCTACTCATTAGCATCTAAGAGAAAATCTCCAGTAACATTCCCAATGTGTGTGTATTAAATCAATTGCATTTTGGCGGGGGGCGCGGGTATGGAGGATTGAACTCTGGAGTACTCGACTACTGAGCCACATACCCAACCCTATTTAGTGTTTTATGTAGAGACGGGGTCTCGCTGAGTTGCTTAGCACCTCACAGTTGCCGAGGCTGGCTCTGAACTCACAATTCTCCTGTCTCAGCCTCTCAAAGTGCTGGGATTATAGGTGTGCGCCACCACGCCTGGTTTACATTGGTATTTTTGAGGGACTTCATGATATATGAAGATATGATTATTCTGATAGATAACAGAATTTGTACTTGTATCTTCATATTTTTAAAAATTTTCTAGTATAACTAGGTTAGAGTATAAAAGAGTATGTTTTTGGGTATTAACTCAATTTCATCTCTGAACTTTTGCTGTATTGTTAACTAGCTATTGCTGATTATATCTATTATCATCTCTATAACCTTATTACCCTTTATCATATAACACATTATTATTTTGAAATTCTAAAATTTCTTATTTTGCAGGCACATAATAAGAAAAAGTATACTTCATTTTCTTCTCTTGAAAAATCTTATAATTGAAAAATTATTTTTGAAAACTTCTTTACACAATTAAATTTCATTTCAAACTGTTCGTTGGGTTGTTGTTTGCTTGTTTTTGAGATGGCATCTTTCTATGTTACCCAGGCTGGTCTTGAATTCCTGGGCTCCAATGATCCTCCTGCCTCAGCATCCTGAGTGCTGGAACTACAGGTGGGCACCACCAATTCCAACTTTGTTAATATTTTAAAATGTTATAATATTTATAATAAATCATTGGCTTTAAGATGGGAAATTATTCAACAATCACAAAAAAAGTTTTTAAAGGAGCAATTTTTCTTTGTCCATTGAAAATTATTACTTTAATGGCTATTCGATATCTATTCAATTCATAGGAGACAGACTAAAAGCACTTTAAAAGGTGCTCAACACGGCTGGGATTGTGGCTCAGTGGTACAGCGCTTGCCTTGCATGTGGGAGGCACTGGGTTCAATCCACAGCACCGCATATAAATAAATAAATGAATAAATAAAGGTCAATCAACAAATAAAAAAAACAAAAAAAATTTATAAAAAAAAAAAGAAAAGGTGCTCAACATCACTCATCATCAGGAATATAAAAATAAAAACTACAACGAAGACTGGGGTTGTGGCTCAGTGGTACAGCACTTACCTAGCATGCACAAGGCACTGGGTTTGATTCTCAGCACCACATATAAAAAATAAGATAAAGGTCCATCGACAACTAAAAAATATTTTTAAAAAAACTACAAGAAAGGGCTGGGGTTGTGACTCAGTGGTAGAGCGCTTGCCTCGCATGCGTGAGGCATTGGGTTCGATCCTCAGCACTACATAAAAATAAATAAAGATATTGTGTCCATCTACAACTAAAAAATAATATTAAAAAAAAAAACTACAAGAAGACACCACTTTACACCCATTAGGATGGCTACAATTTTTTTAAAAAAAGAATTAGAAACAGGGGCTGGGATTATAGCTCAACGGCAGAGCGCTTGCCTCGCATGCGTGAGGCCCTGGGTTCGATCCTCAGCACCACATACAAAGCAATAAAATAAAGACATTGTGTCCATCTACAACTAAAAAAATATTAAAAAAAAAAAGAATTAGAAACAGAACGTGTTAGTGATGGTGTGAAGAAATTGAAAGACTGTGCACTGCTTTGGGGAAGGTAAAATTTGGCAGCTACTACGGAAAACTGTATGGAGGTTCCTCAACAAATTCAACATAGAAATATCATTTGATCCAGCAATTCCACTTTTGGACATAGACCCCAAAGAATTGAAAGCAAGGACTTAAAAAACAAAAGGTATCCACAAGTGTCTATTCAACAACAAAAACCTTGATTCAAAAAGAAGGGGACCATTTTTTTAAAAATATTTTTTAGTTATAGATGGACACAATATCTTTATTCTGTTTGTTTATTTTCATGTGGTGCTGAGGATCGAACCCAGTGCCTCACATATGTGAGGCAAGTGCTCTGCCACTGAGCCACAACCCCAGCCCAAGAGGGGGACCATTTTTATTGTCAGTTGAAAATTGGATGAATGGATTTTTTATTGAAATACATATGCACGATGGAATATTACCTAGCCCTAAAAAGGAAGAAAATCTGGCACATGGCATAATGTAGATGAAACTCAAGGATATTATACTAAGTAAAATAAACCATTAATAAAAGGGTGACTGCTGTATGATTGATTTATTTGAGGTACATACAGTAGGAAAATTCATAGAGACTGAAAGGAGAATGTGGTTGCCAGAAGCTAGAGAGGAAGAGAAGTGGGGAGATATTTGTTAACAAGTACAGAGTTTTGATTTTGTAAGATGAAAAGAATTCTGGAGATGGATAGAGATGATGCTTGCACAAAAATGTGAATGTACTTAATGTCACTGAACTGAGTAATTAAAAATGGTTAAGATGGTAAGTTTTCTGTTATGTGTATTTTACCATCTATGACTTGATATGTTGAAAAAGATCAAATTGATATACCAGAGAGCTCCGTTACTAATAGAAAGGAGGAACTCTACACCAAAGACACTGAGAGAAACTATTAAAACGAAGGAGGAGGATTGAGAGGCTGAGACAGGAGAATCACGAGTTCAAAACCAGCCTCAGCAACAGAGAGGTGCTAAGCAACTTAGTGAGACCCTGTCTCTACATAAAACACAAAATAGGGCTGGTGATGTGGCTCAGTGGTTGAGTGCCCCTGAGTTCATTCCCTGGTACCAAAAAAAATAAAAGGAGTAGAAGGAGAGGGGGAGGGGGAAGGAGAATAGGGAGGAGGAGGAGGAAGTTTGATAAACACTATCTTTCCCTTAGCTTTACAGATGATAATAGTATATCTTACATGTCTTTGTCAACAGAATATTTAAAAATGTGTGTGTGTGAGTGTGTGTGTGCAAGTTAAGTTGCAGCCTCATTTGGACACCAAACTGAATTTAAAGAAGAAGAAACTGAACATTTTGAAAACTCAAAATCATTTCTTATCAAAATCGTTCCTTTGTAACAAGGAACAAAATACTGTCTCGAGGTCTCCTACAGGGTAAGTCTTCATGTTGCATTAGCTAGAGAAGGACACACAGTAGCTGAGAGCCAATAAACCCTTGTGTAGTTGAATTGCTGAATAACCCACTGGATGAAAAGTTGCAGGCAAACTCGTGGCACTGCCACTGTCTCACAAAACGGTAACCTGCGAATTAAAGGTTTAACTAGAAATATTAAGATTGAGTTGTTCTCTCTTTATTGAATTGTACTTTTGCCTTATAAATTGATGAGTCTACAAATGGGACTATTTTGTTTATACTTGGCCACCATCAGTGCCGATCGAACATCAAAGATTTTACTTTATGTGTATGCAAGGTACCAGCTGCACTGAAATACACAGTGTCAAATAACTTTTTAAATCCCCAAAGTAGAGTGGGAAATGGGGGAAAAGAAAGGAGGACCTGCATGGTTATAAGTAACTTTTGGTTGTTGGAATAATGAAAGATACCTGGGGCATCAGGACTTGCGTGGTAACACGACTTCAAAATCATTTTTCAAAGTCCAATACTAGAAAACCCTGATTAAACAAAACATTCTGAAAACTGAGATAGTTGATACATTCTCCTTTTTCAAAATTCTGTTTAGAGCAATTCAGAAAATCCTTCTGATGTGCGTGCCTACATTCTCCTGCTATGGGAAGTGAACATGGAGTTGCAAAGAAGCTTCATAACTTGCTGCAAGAGTCCACCATGGAAACCAGTTCTTGTGATGCCGTGCTTCCTGTATCTGCCCACACTGAACTACCACACGTGGGATAGCAGGCAAAAGGCATCCTCAGCTCTTCTCTAGGATGAGCCAAGGGCATTTGCTTCTGGTAGATCATTTCACACCGAGTCTTTCATTTGGATCATACTAAAGAGATCAGACTATAAAGAAAATCTCACCACTTTTAAATGTTCAAAGTAATTTCCTTGGTTTTCTTTTTTCCCTACAATTAAAGCCCAGACTATACAAACCAATCTTAACTCAAAATCTCAGTTATTTTAATTTTATATTTTGAATGGATTCTTTTTGAGTCCTGTGTTGTTTGGGAATTTTACCCAATGATTTCCATTCTTACAGTCATTCGCTAATACAAGAAATAATCTATTCAACACTTACTAGGCTCCAGGCACTGTCATAAACACTGGTAGTACAATAATTAATAATATGGATATAGCCCCTCCCTCTTGAGGCTTTCAACTTACAAAATGAGAATTGACTGTAAATGAAAAATGATAACTGACACCAATAACTCTCTTCAAGCAAATGCTATTGTCACACAGTACAAATGATGGAAGTTGGAACTGCACGAAGCCTGAATGCTTTTCTTTTCTAGGATTCTCATGGCTACTATAAAAAGTTACCACTAAAACCAGGGATGGTTATTTGCCCAGTGGTACATACCTGTAATCCCAGCATCTGGGGAGGCTGAGGCATGAGACTGCAAGTTTGAAGCCCGCCTCAGCAACTCAGCAAGACCTGTTTCAAAATTTAAAAATTAAAAGGGCTGGGGATATAGTTCAGTGGCAGAGGGCCCCTGGGTTAAATCACCAGTACTACAAAACAAACAAAAATGAGGAAAACAAAAAACAAAAAAAACCTTACTACTGAATTTCCTAACTTCGAATATGGAAGTCAGTCTTTCAAGAGCTCTATGGTGGGATGTGTTAGTTAAAAGTACTAAATCAAGCACCAGTATTGGAAAAGGCCCCAGTCTGGTTTAAATTTCCTAATTTAATATTGGTGGTTGGGGTTTGAATTTTTTGACCCAATTTTCAATATATAAGCAAACACAGGATGAATATGTGTATACATAAAATTACATTAGAGTCTATTTGAAATATTGGATTATACACTAAAGTAGAAAACATAGTACAGCAGAAGGGTAAAAAATTAAAAATTATTAATTAATAAAAATTATACTATAAAATATTACATCCCACTGCACACAAGGATAAGTTGACTAATTCTTTCCATCTTGAGATGTGAGCACTGTGGGACCATTTTAAGATGAGAATTCATGCCTTACATAATTGAAACCTGATCTTTTTGTTCCTCCTCAGGCACTTTACCTACTTACAGATGTCCTTTGAAGTAATAATATTTATATTAGTTGGACCTGAACTATGGTTTTCAAATGAACTTTCTTTTGCTTTGGGGAGTTGTCTGTGTTAATTTTTCTGAGAAACTCCCTAGTTTAAAAGACAAAGAGGAAAAAAATAATACAGCAAAATAAAAATATCAGATGGTTTTTGTGTTATTCTAATTATTCTTACCTGGATCCAGTGATTCATTTTAAGATAACCTGTATTGACAGGTCTTCCCAAGAATCAGTGATAATAATGACAACAGCTGGCATTTACTGATGCAAAACCTGTACCCTGTATTGTGCTAAGAGCTTCCTATGGTACTGTCACATTTATCCTAACAATCTATAAGGGAGGCAATCATGTAATCCCTATTCTACAGATAAGTAGCCTGAGACAAAGAAAAATTAAGTTGTAGTTCAGCAAATTTTCACTTGGGCATCATTACCCAGATCAAGAAGTAGAGCATGGGGCTGGGGTTGCAGCTCTGTGGTAGAGCGTTTGCCTCACATGTGTGAGGCACTGGGTTCAATCCTCAGCACCACATAAAAACAAATAAACAAAATAAAGGTATTGTGTCCATCTACAACTAAAAAAAATTTTTGAAAAAAGTAGAGCATGACCAGCGCCCCCGCCAGAAACCCATTTGTGCCTCTGCCAGTTATCATCCCTCCTTGAGATAACTACTATCATGACTCCTAACACTATACATTAATTAGTTTTGCTTCTTTGTGCACTTTTTGTAGATAGAATAATACAATATCTTCTCCTTCAGGTCTGCCTTCTTTCATCAACATTATGATTGTGAAAGTCAACCAGGCTGCTGTGTATAATAGTTACTTTATTTTAATTGTCATCATGATTATATATATTCATACTATAATTTACTTATTCATTCTACTGTTGAGAGAAATTTGAGTACTTTTCAAATTATTAAAAATAATTTTATAGTAAAGATCCTTATATGTGTGTTCTTGAGCGTATATATATATATATACACTTTTCTGTTGTGTGTGCTGGATCATGGAGCATGTATATATTCCTTTTCTTAGAAATCAAACAATTTTCAAAGTGTTTGCACCAATTTACACTTTTGCCAGCAGGGCATGAGAGTTCCAGTTATTCTAAACCCTCACCAATACTTGGTATTACTTGCCTTTTTATTTTTGGTCATTCTGCTGAAATGTGTAATATCTTACTGTGGCTTGGATTTGCACTTCTCTGACAATTAATAATGTTGAGCAAATCATTGAGTACCTGGTTCAAATCTTTTGCCCAGTTTTCTATTGGGTTGTTCATCTTTCACTCATTGATTTTCAGAAGTCTTTATATATGCTATGATTCTTTGTCAGAAATATCTATTGCCATTATTATATCACACTCTGTTTTGCCTTTTTAACTCTTGTAATAGAGTCTGGATGAAGAGAAGTGCATGTATTCTTAACCACCAGTTAAGAATAGTACTAAGAATAGCACTAGTACTGCTTCAGTTCTAGAAAAAGAGTAATTTTTAGTGTCATCATGATAATGGGTGTCTTAGGCTTCTCTTTTGCTACCATTTCAAAGTTGTGCTTCTCTCATGTGGCCTAATAAACTATGATTGATTATTTATAAATGTATGGATTGTTTTAATGACCAAACTGGATTTTGTGTCACCTAGAGTGTCTATGAACAATTCTGTTTGTTTTTAAAAAAATCAAAAAAATTGATTTTTTGGTCATAAAAATACAAACACACTCTCATCTAGGAAAACCTTTCCTCATAATCACACTGTTCCAATTTGGACAGAGTGGCATGCACCTGTAATCTCAGCTGCTTGAGAGGCTGAGGCAGGAATGTTGTAATTTCCAGGACAGCCTTGGCAAATTAGAAACACTGTGTCCGAAAATAAAAAATGAAAAAGGTTGAAGAGGTAGCTCAGTGGTAGAGCACTCTTGGGTTCAAAAAAAAGAAATAAAGAAAAGAAAAAAAGGAAAAGGAAAAAGAGAAAAAAATCACACTGTTCCAATGATTACTTTAAGAATAAAAAAATAGAAATAAAAATTTAAAAATTAAATCTAAGTCACTTTTTAAAATAGTTCCCTGATGAATTGGAGGTATGTAATAAAATTTAGTTTTCCATACTAACTTGCTGACAATGACCTCTTTATACTATACAATTGATCTGGCTAATTATGTTCTAATGTTGTCTAGTAGGCTTATTCCTGATATTTTCCCTTGGAAATGCCTTAACTCCACTTTTTGGGTTGTTTTTAGCCTAGGGGCTTCTACATTGCTCATGTTTGTTTGGTGATTTTTGTTTTATATCTTATTTATTTTTTTACTTTTTACTTTTACTCCAATGGGGTTTGTTTCCTAAAGCTTTTAAAAGAAAAGGAATTTTCCAATAGATTCATTGGAAAGTATGCATAGTGACATACATATAAATTCATTTACAAAAGCATGATTTGTTAAGCATTTATTTGAGATTGAAAATAATGCTTATTTGCAAATTGTAATATCACATTTTCTGGCTCAATGGACCCTGCAATCTTCTCTAGGATTGCTCTATCTAGTGGAACCCCTTTCTTTATTATAGCAATGCTCATTACCTACTTGAACTGGACAAGTAAATGCTACCCCCTATAAAAGACAAACTCTGAAATCCAGATAGCTTAACACAATAGAAATTTATGCTGGTAGTTTTGTGTATTTGAAGGGAGAAGGGATATTTTATATTCCACAGAGTCCCTCTAAATTGATAGAAGCTTTGCTGCCTTTAAAGCATGGTCTCTGAAGTCGTCCAAATCAAGCCAGCAGGGTAGAGAAAGTGAAGGAACCAGTGGGATATTTTATGGGTGAGGCCCTGAGGTGAAGTAAATTATTTGCTTCCCCATCTTACTGAACTCAGTCTCATGCTTCTATCTACAAGCAAGGGTGGCCAGGAAGTCAAGTCCCTATAATACTTCCAAACCCTGGAAAGCATGGATGAGGCGCCTGTACATTAATGGACAGTGAGCCATTATAATTTTTACCATTACAAGGCTGGATACAGAGAAATGGGACTTCAAGACAGGAAGGACAATTTTTGGAGCTGGAGGTCTTGTCATTCAAGAGGATTCAGTTTTCCAATGAAATAACTTGCAATCCCCTCTGTCTGAACTCTTCCATGGCCTGTTTGTTCCTTTCAGTTTTTAACCTTAAAGCCTCTGTGAATTGCACCATTTGTGTCTACTTCATCAGAGTCTAGTCTATCATTCTCCCTAAGGACAATTTCTAGTTATATCCTTCTGGTCACTCCCATTTCAGGACAGGTGTCCATCTCTCTCCTAGTCTTCTGATTCAGCTCCTTTCTGGTCCCAGAAACACAGACCATCCCCATCAGCCAAGCCTGCAGCGAGGCTCACACGAGGCAGTCAGGTTGACCTGGCCCCTCACAACTCTTGCTAGTGTCTAGTTCATCTTATTTTTCAGACAATGGTTCAGAAGAGTAGAAATTCACTTTAAGCAGCTAATGAAGGCATAGAACTGTTGACACAAGTCCTCCTTTTTAGTAGTGTTTTGCCCAGCTTATAACAGACACCTTTGCCTCTTTTGGTATTTTCTCAGGGCTGATTCCTAAACCAACGTTACAGAAGAGTTGCTAATTTTACATTATCTTTCACAGAAAGTTCTTGTAGTTAACTGGGATGACAAGAGTCTAAAATAACAACTCTAAGCAGTGTCTTATGCTTCATTGGCTAGTCTTGCCCTTCTCTTTGCCCTTGTGTCAGGTCTAACTAAATATATCCATGTATTGCTCTTACTTGGAAAGCCTTGGATTTTTCACAGAGACAACTTCTGCTTCAGCAAACAGTGAATAAAGTGTGACTCTAAAGTCAGGGTCAGTTATCTACAGGCCACAGCCAAATCCAACCTGCTGCCTATGTTTGTAAATAAAGTTTTATTGGAACACAGCCATGTCCATGCACTTAAATATTCACATTAGAATGGCAGCATTGAGGGGTTGTGAGAGAGACTATGTGAGCCTCAGAGCTTAAAATATTTACTATCTGACTATTTACAGAACAAGTTTGTTGACTCTTGCTGTAAAGTACAGAGATAGCTTCCTATAAAGGTGATATCAGAGCAGAATTTTTAAAAATAAGTAACATTTTACAGAGGTGAGGGAAGATGCAGAGAGAATGTATTTGTAAAAGAAAAAAAATGTCTGCAACACAGTGATAGGTGTGAGAACAAAGTTCTGCTTTTTGTTTTGTTTTTAAATATTTTGTTTAGTTGTAGATGAACACAATATCTTTATTTGTTTTTATGTGGTGCTGAGGATCGAACCCAGTGCCTCACGTATGCAAGGCAAGCGCGCAAGCGCTCAACCGCTGAGCCATAACCCCAGCCCCTCTGCTTTGTTTTGCTAGAGCATAAAACCCTAGAGGAGGACTGATGAGAGGTAAGCAGCAGCAGAAGAGAAGGAGCCAGGCCACAAAGACCCATGTATACCTCATGCTAAGCAATTTGGATTTTCCCTTTGTACTTCAGTATTTCTCAAAGCATTTTCAAACAATGTCCTAGATTATATGGAAAACGAAATAGGAGGGGATGCTCCCTGGTTAAAAATGTAAGGTATTTGCTGAATCCTTTCAACAAGTTGTTGAAACATTTAATATACAACAAATTGCTGTAGGCCTTCTCAGAGCCTTTAAAAGGCATCTCCATTGGAAATCTCTAAGAAAGCGAAGACAGTCTGTAGAATTCCCAGCGTCACTGACTACACATTCTTCCTGGACCGGTTGCCCTACAGAATTAGTATTCACAGAATCAGTATTCACCAAAAGACCGTAGGGAATCTGCAGGAACAAGAGGCAGGCATTGGAAGGGCTTAGGCAGAGGGGAGATGTGATCAGACTTGTGTTTTAGAAGAAACACTTTGGCAGCTACATAAGGAATGGATTGTCTGGAAGGAAGACCAAAAGCAGGAAGACAAGATAAGCTGGTGCAGCAGTCTAGGTGAGAGGTGATGAGGAATAATGTATCATTTCCCAACACTTGTTTGTGTGACGTGTTTATTACAAAAATAAAAGTAATCCTCTTATCAAGGAAATTTTCTGGCTGGAGTGAAAGACTGCTTTGAGATCAAGACCTTCCCTTTCCCAGAAAGCACCAGAAGTCTGCAGCTTAGATGCTTTGCCTGAGGTCTCACTCCCAGCCACTTCCTAGACCTGAACCTTACACCTGGTTCTGGCTTTTAGTTCTTTCATATCACCTGTCTCATCATTGCTTGCAGGGTCTTTGACTTGCCTTTGTTTTTTTTTTTTTCCTACAGCATTTATAACTTCCTGGAGTCTGCTTTGAGCAACTGCTCTGTCTTGTCTTCAGACACCAAGCTCTCTGTGACCCTGCTTGAGGCTGCCTGGCTGGAGGTTGGTTCCACTAAACTGGTTTTTGCATGCCTATGGGCTTTCCCAGTTTTAATTCCCTCTTGGGGAGGTCTCCAACTCCTGGCCCATGCTGGGATGCCACCCTGAGGTCCCTAACCTGAGCACCTTCTGAGAGCAGCCCGCCCTCCTTTGTTGCCATCTGCACCAGGTTTCACCGTATGCAAAACGCCATTTCCTAATCACCTGCTGCTCTTCTCTGCCTGGAACCTCTCATGTTGTGAGGTGACAGAGCCAAAAACCCAACAAAAACAAAATCAAACTCTACCTGGAACTTTTTCCTCAGGGGATTTCCAAGACTTCTTTACACTTCCTCAGGCTTTCTTTGGGCTGAGTGATTCAGCTTTTCTCAAAACTTTTGCCCAAGAATAGATTTAGAGATAAAACATCTTGAAGACGGCTGCACCCTCGCTTGATCCCCCTCCTCTCTTCCCACATTTAAGGGACACTGTTCTGTATTTCTACCTTTGGGAGGAAAGAAAGGAGGTTCAAGGCATCTCAGAGAACCAGGCCAGGACTGGAACTCCTGAGAAGAAATGGACCCTCCTCCTCCAGTTGTGTCCATGAGGACTCAGGTTTCCTTTCTCTCATGTGGCTAGCAGTCAGGCACTCCCATCGCAGGGCTCTTCAGCCCTGTCCGGTTAACCTTGTTATTCCACACAGAGCACATGCTGTCCCAGGAGTGGTCCAGCTGGGAGGGGCAGAGAGGTGCTAAGCCAAGAGATTCCAGGGAGAGCAGAGGCAGCCCAACAGGAGGGGTGTTAGGGGCCTCTGTCCAAAACAGGCCAGCTCTGGGGGACACCGAGTGGTTTGGCTGAAGGGGAATGAACGCTCTGTGTCCTGCAGAGTCCACCAGTCCGCTGCTGGGCTCGGCAGCGATAGAGCTGGTGTGTTTCAGCCACATGCCCTCCTCACTACCCCTGCCATCCCTGGCTGTGGTCTGGTCCTTTGCAGGGCCAAACTATGTGATCTCTTCTGGTGAGCTGGCAGCCACATGCTATGAGCTGGACCGAACAGTGTATGTCCCTGTTCCCTTGACTCGTTATTTTACAACTAAACAATCGGCATATTTTTGTGAAAGCCTGTCTCCTTTTCCGAATTCTGAAGCACTATTCATTCAGGAACACATTTTAAGTTTTCACGTCCTAATGAATGTCAGATACATATTCAGGAAAAGGAAAAGGAAGGCTCTGTAAAGGAGCAGTTAGTTACCTCTAAGTGATAAAAGATGTGAGTGCACTCTCAAAGTGCTTGCTCCTAATTATTCTCCTTCAAATAGAGACCTATTTGACTGTTCAGACCCAAGCCAGCTCAAGAAACATCTGAGGCCTCATGTTTCTGTCTGGCCTGGAGTACGCTGAGCTTACAGAATTCCTGGCCAACTCAGAGACTTTTCCTTGGACTTGAGATTGAAGGAGAGCATTTTTTCCCCCTACAGACTTATGTTTCAGAAAAGGAACAACAATCACTGTCAGGTAATTCTTTTCAGGGAGTGTGGTCTTCTGTTTATTTTATGTTCTTAAAACTTCAGGTAAGAAGAGGAGGCTAATCTCTAAGAAGGAAATCACAGTTGATGGAAACCATGCTGCAGAGAAGGGCAGCCCTGTTTCTGTGACGTTTCACTTACTGGCTCCTGTATATGTGTGTATATCTGAAATGAGTCTATGTATAGCAATGCGGGAAATATATCCTCCTATTTAAAGTTCTGCACAAACTAGAAACATCTTCCTCTTCAGAAGTCTTTCAGCTCAAAATTTATTATATTGTAGAAGAATTGAATCAGATCAAACTTTGAGTTTCCTAAGTTTGTGGGCAGGTTTTTAAGTTTAGTGTTTTTATTTCAAACAGTGTACAAATCAGAATTTCCAAAGATACGGTTTAGAAGCTACAATAAAAACTAATATGCTCTCTAAACTTCCTTTCACGATGGAACATCTAGGTTAACCGTAAGCTGCATTTTGGCAGATTCCAGGATATTTTCATGTCTTTGACCAATCTAATGCTGTTGTTTTTTAAATATTTTTTTAATTGTAGATGAACACAATATATTTATTTATTTTTATGTGGTGCTGAGGATCGAACCCAGTGCCTCACACATGCGAGGCAAGCGCTCTACCACTGAGCCACAATCCCAACCCTTGATTTTTTTCTTTTAATGGCAAAAGAATGGGGGGGAAAAAAAAGAAAGGGAAAAACTTGTTGGGGGAATAGATGGCACAGTTGGGAGGGATTCCTCTACTAGTTTTCATGGCTCTTCATACCCCAAGACTCTTCTTTAAACAATAGAAAAATCAGAGAAGAAAGGAACAAAAGCATTTAGAAAATGATCAGTGGCCTCCCAGAAAGCAATGAATCCAGATATTGTCCCTTTTCCTCTGTATGTTCTTGCAGGGCATCTCAGCTTGTGGTTTGACAGGAAGGATCTACATACATACAGTTGTCTCTTGACTCTTCCTGAAAATATTGAAGTTAGAATTCTGCTGACTCTCACATTTCAATAAGTAATTCTTCCTTTACTGTCCACGTAGGAAATGTCACTCACCACTAATCCCTCTCCTGCCCTAAACCTGAATTCCAAGCTCCTGGTTCTTTATTCCCTATTCCCCACTCATCCATCCAGGGGGCTTGCTTGTACCAGTGGACATCTTCCCATCCCTTTTAGTGTTCGTTTGTAACTCCAATCCTTACTTACCTGTCTTGAAAAATGCCCTTAGCAGGGGCTGGGGTTATGGCGCAGTGGTAGCGTGCTCGCCTAGCACACATAAGGCACGCATAAGGCACTGGGTTCGATCCTCAGCACCACATAAAAATAAAATAAAGATATTCTGTCACCAACAACTAAAAAAAATAAATAAATAAACATTAAAAGAAAAAAATGCCCTTAGCAGTAAAGTGGCGCTAAGTATATTTTTCTATCCAGATTTCCTTATCTCTAGACTCAAGATAGTGCGATCACTCGCTAATATTATTTAACATTTTGCCTTGAAATAAACACTGGAAAATTACAACAATGCTTATCACTTGGGAAATATGATATGCCCCTGCTGCCTTCCTGATTTAATTTGATATGATCAGTGGATGGGTGCACATTACATGGCATGCTTTGATGTAGTGAACTAAAAAAGCAAAGAATAATGGAATCAGAGAAAATATTTAGCTTATTTGTCATTTCAATCTCCCTCTGGATAGTCAAGAAACCCTGAAGAATAAGAAAATTGACACACTTATATAGCTCCCACTGATATCTAGCAGTATCTTTCAATGGAACCTGATAATACAAGTATAAAACATATCTCAAAGAATTTCTTTTATGTCATTACTTTTAAGTGACTCAAAGTTGAATAGAAGAGTATTCATGCCACTTTTTTTGCTAAATCAGAAACCTAAACATGTTTTATTTTATTTTATTTTTATTTTCTTTAAAAAGGGGGTAGGGGGTGGAAAATCAATTAGCAATTCCCTGTTAGATTCTTGAAAAATCTGGCATCGCACATAGAAGATGAATAATTAAAATTGCTAATTTACACAAAGCCACATTGTGCATTATAAATATTATCATCAAACCATTCACTTAGATAAGATGTAGATAGATGTGTATGTGTGTGCATGCACATATTTAAATGTGTTTAGACAGCACCAAGACAAAATGAAGAATGATACAACAATATACAGAAATTCTCTGACTTCTTAAATAAGTAAAACAAAAATTATAGTGCACAAATACTAAATTTGGTGTACTGCAAAGTTCATTTGAAGGATATTTTGAAGAGTGGCTATTTTATGAAAGGATAATGTGGGCAGCACCCGGTATAATATTCCACAGTGATATGGCTCTTTCCATGGTCAAAGAATTTCTACAAACATTAACTGACTAATCTTCACAACAATTCTGTAGGAGGCAAATATTATTAATGATTTCATTTCACCAATGGGGAATCTAAGTCAAGAGATTAAGTGACATGCTGAAGACAGCAGGAAGACAAAGTGCTAGAAAGAGAATTAGGACACAGAAGGTTCTGAATTTCAGTCCTCATTATAAATCACAAAAGCAAGATAAAATACATCATAGCAGATTTTTTTTTGACAAATAGGATCTCATGAACCTGAAACTTTTAATGTGAGCAATTTTGAAATTGCCAATAAGAAATGTATATTTTAAATAAATCACAGTTTATCTCAAGTTTCTGCTGAAAATAAATCTAGTTAAAAAATGTAGTTGAAAAATTAGAAATTAACAAATGCCTACACAATCAATCCTAGTCATGCTGGGTATGGAAGTGGCTCTAAATAGGTATGGCCTGTTGTGTTCTATGTTCTAAACTCATGACGTTCACAGTTTTCAGGGATAAAAATCCTATTAGGCCACGTCCAGATACATGTACCATGAGTGACTTAAACTCCAAACTTAGTCCAGCCCAGTTGGTTTCCCTTATTCATTACTACTCTTCACTGCATCCAGTAAACTAAGCTGAGCAAAGAAGTAAATAAAGCAAAATGAGGAGAAAATAGATACAGGAAGAAAAAGAAGGGGATAAATTTGAGATGATGATGGCTGGGAAATATTTTGAAGTATTCTATGCCTCTGCCTGGATTCTGCAAAGGAACAGAACCAGTAGGAATACATTTGTGATCATGTACCACATAATGGCAATTTGGTCAGTGATAAACTGTATATTCGATGGTGGGTCCATAAAATTATGATGGAGCTGAAAAATTCCTATTGCTTAGTGGACACATAGCTGAAGAAGATGCAAAAGAAAAGGAAACTGCAGAAGAAAAAGAACTCCTAGGAAAATTCATAGTGAAGCATTTAGCAGAAGCATTTGGAGACCTCAGTGAGCTCCTTACAAGTTTGAAAACATGGGGCTGGGATTGTGGCTCAATGGTAGAGTGTTTGCCTTGCATGTGTGAGGCACTGGGTTCAATCCTCAGCACCACATAAAAAATAAATAAAATAAAGATACTGTGTCCATCTACAACTGAAAAAAAATTTTTAAAAAAAGTTTGAAAACATAAGGGCCTAGGAATGTAGCTTAGTAGTGGAGTGCTTGCCTAGCATGTGCAAAGCCCCAAACTCAATCCCCAGCACTAGAAGAAAGGAGAAGGGAAAAGGGAGAAGAGGAGGAGGGGAAAGAGTAGGAAGAAGACGACTTTGAGAACATGGGGCCCAACCAGTTTTCATTGCTAATGAAGAATGTTCATGCTGCATTACCTGCTTATAAGCAGATAACGGCACATTTCTGTGAAGAGTGACAACTCCTTGAGAAGAGCCTGAGGCATGTCCTTCAGTAGGGTCTCCAGAACACATTGTTATCATAGGAGATGACAGCTCCATCCCATTATCTCCCTTGAAGGCATTCCACTGGAACAAGATGTGGAAGCGCAAGATGGTGCGAGATATGAGTGACCCTGCGCCTATGTAGACCTAGGCTAATGTGTATGCTTTGTGTTCATTTTTAACAAAGATTTTAAAAGTAAATAATAATAATCATAAATAGTTTTATAGAAAAATAAATTATTTTGTAAAGCTGTATAATGTAATCATGTTTTTTAAAAATATTTATTTATTTTAGCTCTAGATGGACACGACATCTTTATTTTATTTCTTTATTTTTATGTGGTGCTGAGGATCGAATGCCATGCCTCACGCATGTGAGGCAAGTGCTTTACCACTAAGCCACAACCCCAGGCCCTGTAATCATGTTTTAAGCTATTATAACAAGAGTCAAAGAGTTCAAAAACTTTAAAAGTTTGTGAAGTAAAAAAGTTATAGTAAGTTAAAGCTAATTTAATATTAAGGAAAGAAATGTTTAATAAATTTAGCGTAGCCTAAGTATATAGTGTTTTAAGAGTCTATGGTAGTGTGACATCCTAGGCCTTCATATTAATTTACTACTCACTCACTCACATAGAGAAACTTTCAGATTTTTTTCCTTTATATTGGATTTTGTGTATCTTGTCTATGTTTAGATACATAAATACTTACCATAGTGTCATAGTTACCTAAAGTATTCTGTACGGTAACATGCTGTACAGGTTCATTGTCCAGGAGAAGTAGCTATGCCACATAGCCTAGGTGCATGCTAAAGTATACCATATAGGTTTGTTTAAGTACACTCTTTGAAGTTCTCACGGTGATGAAATTGCCTAACAATACATTTCTCATGAAGTACCTCCATCGTTAAGTGACACATGACTATATATATATAGAGAGAGAGAGAGACAGAGACAGAGACAGAGAGAGACAGAGAGAGACAGAGAGAGAGAGAGAGAGAAAGAGAGACAGAGAGACAGAAGAAACTGTCTCATGTGGTTATGAGGCCAAGAAGTCCCATATTCTGCTGTAAGCCAGTCGGAGACCCAGAAGAGACAATGGTATAGTTCCAGAGCAAGTCCAAAAGCCTGGGAACCAGCAGAGCTGGTGGTGCAAGCTATAGTTCAAGCTTGAATCCAAAGGCAAAAGACTGACATCCCAGCTTGTAGTTAATTCTCTCTTACTCTGATTTTTTGTTCTATTCAATAGATTGGATGAGACCCATTCACATTGGAGAGGAGAGGACAATTTGTTTTACTGGGTATACTGATCAAATGTTAATCTCATCCATAAACACCTTTGTGGGCACACCCAGAATACTGTTAAACCAAATATCCGGACATTCCATGGCTCTCAAGTTGACACACAAAATTAACCACAATAGCATGTCTCTCCAAAGTTTCCTCCTACTCCTGTCCTTTATCCCATTCAGACAGCATCAAACACCAAAAGAAAAACAGCTAAACTTATCTTTTGGGGTTTATGGATTCTTTATTTACCCATCGTAACTTATAATACATACTAATGACTATGCACAGACACTGTTCTAAGTGCTTTGTAAATATTAACTCATTAATCCTGATAACAAAGTCAGGAAATAAACACTATTACCATTGTCCTCGTTTTACAGATGAGAAAACTGAGTTACAGAGAGTCCCAGTGTCTAAATCTAGTGTCTGATGGAGTCACAATTCATACCCAGCAAGTCTGGCTCAGAGTCCATGCTCCTAACACATTTTGACCCTTGAAACTCATGACAGAGAAGTTTGACAGAAAGGCATTGGAGAGGCAAAAGGAAAGTGAAAACCCTGAAAGACCCTGCATATAAAGTTAATACTACAAGCAACAACTCTACCAAAATGATGCATGATTATCTTTGTGGGATTTTGTCCTACCTCCAAAGAAGTTTTGAGTAGCATGGGGATGGAGCAAAGGAAGATTTGTGCCTCGTGTCCCTAGTGAAAATGGAGGAAGAAGTGAGCCTTCCATTGCTCCTCTAGCCTCAGCTCACCAGTCACAACAGTGGGGGGCGGGGGGGGGGAGCAGGGAGGGAGTGAACGAGGGGCCTCTGTGAGCAGTGGAGCACAATGGGCAGAATACGCTCCACCCCTGGTCTCAGAGCTCCAGAGCAGCACAAGAGAACATCAGAACGCTTCCTGTGCTTCCTGTAAGTCCCTGTTCTCCCCCCAAGTGGGGAGCTAAAGAGAGCCTCAGGGACCTCAAGCAGCGCAGCAGTCTTGCAAGAACTGTGGACTGGACACACAATCCAGAGTACAAGAAGACCAGCTCAAGGATATCACCAGGACTGGATCCCTGTTTGGAAACACAGAGGTGCCACCATGAGTAAACAATAATCTCTGAGGACCAAGGTCCCCTTCCTGTGGATGACTTAAGCCTCCCAAACTAAAAAGCAACCCAGGGTGGAAAGGGTGAAAGAAAAGTCTTGGATGGACCGAATAAATAATTAACCAAAATTAACTGCAGTGAATAAGACTGAAATTAAGTTCAGTTAGGAAAAATAAAGTTACTTTTCTTTTCTTTTCTGCACAGCTGATTTTGCTGCTGAAACTTATACCTGCTCAGCTGTAAAGCAATAAAACTTGTTTACCTTTGCAACCAGTACTCTCTCTTTGAAAGCCAAAGGAAAAGCTCCAAAAATGTTTTGAGAAATAACATCATTATTGGACTAAGTATATAACTTCCCAAAGGGATTACTTTACAGAGCAATACTCCTTTCTATTGAGTGTTTGTTCTGCCTGTTTCTTGAAAACATTAGTCTCATTAGCTCCAACTGGAACTCGTACTACAGACCCTATCTTCAAAATGACTAACGTAGTTTAATGATGGTTGCTGTCCATGAATTCAGATAAAACTGCTAGATTTGAGGCTAAGATGGAAAAGATTTAAGATTTAGTGAAGTCAGGATCTAATTCAGCTTGGAGTTTGGCTACTATGCAAGCCAAAGCTTTGAAGCTCTTAGACATAGTGAAATGATATTGTGTTGAAGGATCAAAGGATGAAAAAATTCAATGTAAATTTGGGTTGGTTCATACATTTTAAAGGTAGTGATGCCTTATATAACATCGGTGTACACAATGAAGCCGCCAGTGCTGAGGTGGCATTTCCAGAGAGCAAAAGGATTTTCTCTCTTGAAGGCAGAAGAGGATCTGACACTTCGTGCCCTAATCCCCATGCTAGACACATGTCACTTGTGATAGGAACAAAAGTGCAGCAAAATGGAAACCATCGAATCGGTTCCCTCAAATTCATCAGATGATCCCAGATCTCTCTAAAATATTCTCTAATTTGCTTGTGATCAGAGAAAGTTTTTGTTTTTCTGATGGCTTGTTTTTCAAACCCTTAGCTCTGAGTAGGAATTTTCTTAACTCCTGTTAAATACTGAATAATAAAGAAGATTTATATAAGGTTTGTGTGTGTTTGTTTATGTGAGACTGGCCTTGAACTCAAATCCTGGCTTAGACTCCTGAGTAGAGGGATTTGGGATTACAGGTATGTGATGCCATACTTAGCTCTAAGAGATTTTTTTTTTTAAACCGGGGATTGAACCCAGAATTGCTTTACCACCAATGTACATCCCTAGTCCTTTATATTTTTTGAGACAGGGTCTCTCAAAGTTGCTGAGGCTGACCTTGAACTTGCAATCCTCTTGCCTTAGCCTCTTAAGTTACAGGGATTATAGGCCTCCGCCACCACGCCCAGGCTGAGGTCATTTTTAAAAGAAGCTAGCCTTTAGTTTCCCAACCAATGTAACAAACTACTGTGCTATTGTTCCAATATGAAAAAGAAATCAAATTGGTTTGACTTAAATAATTTTTCCTTACAGGAACTTCTAGCAGAAATGCAACTCACTAAAAGCATAAGGAAGACCACTAGAGCTGGCATATGAAAACACAATTATAGGAGCAATCTTCTAGAAGTATGTATTTTTAGGAAAACTTAGTTATTAAAACAGATGCTGTAAACCAAATATCATTTTGATATTTAAAATTCTCAAATTTAATGGATTTATCTTTGAAAAATCTAGGACACTCAATATTATTTCAAACAGATTTATTAAAGAAAATTCCAGGACCCTTCTTTAATACCTTCCCTTTATACCTAGGAGTTGCTGAAGATCTGTCAGCCTTCAATTTAATTTTATTAGCATTTGTTGCTTTAAATCAGAGCTTCCACATCATTTATACAAGGTTTTCTTAATTCAATATTCAAAATGATAGAACATATACACTGAACCACAAATAGGGACATAATTCATCGTAGTATGAAGCATGCCTTATAACACTTAAGTGGTTTATTAAACCTGTCTGCTCTTATATTGGACAAATTCTATGCTTGACAACAAGACATGTGTATGACACATTTATCATGTTTAGGATTCCTCTAAATTACATAAACTATTTCATCTGGGAATTGCTAAGAGTTCTATTCTGAAGTGAAAATACTTCAAGCATCCAAATATTTCTCTTAAATATGAGTTAGACCTGGGCTACCACATAGAATTATTTTAGTGGTCTCAATTCCATCCCTAGTGGACAGTAACACATAGTAAGCAAAACCACCTCACATAATTTGGTGCTGTTTAGAACCAGCAGCTTCTGATCAAAAGGGGCTTGCAATGAGCCCAGGGAGACTGAACGACCTCTTATTAGAAGGAGCAAAAGTCTCTCAAGCAAGGCTGAGGTTGGAAACTACAGAGGACCAGACAGCAGCTTTTGGCTCCCATTTTTGACTTGGGGAAGGCAGAGACCTTACAGGGGCAGAGCTGCTCACTTACTTCAGAAATTGGGAACTGGTTAGTGAGGAAGAATAAATGAAAGAGCTTTTTGTGAGTGTAATGTAAGTGGAGTTCATCATTTGAGGGAATAGTAAATGCCAAACACCACTTCTAATTAGATAACATAGGAACTACAACTAGAGAAGAGGGAAATAAGAAACACTGTGTCCTGAAAGAACTTTAACTCAGTTTAGTTAGAACATTGATAAACACATGACCTGTTTATCATTTTTTTAGTTGTAAATGGACACAATATCTTTATTTTTATTTTATTTTTTATGTGGTGCTGAGGATCGAACCCAGTGCCTCATGCATGCGAGGCAAGTGCTCTACCACTGAGCCACAATCCCAGCCCCCTGTTTAATCATTTATACTCTACTAACTCCCACTGAGATTTCTACAGAAAGGCTATTACATAATTATTTTCACTAACCTCCAACTGATAAGTCACATTTCTTAAATACTGCAATGCATGTAAGCAATATTAGCATATATACAACCTGCGATGCTGACACTAATAGAAAGTACAGATATTATTATAATAGCATAGTAATTATAGACATTTCAAAAATATTGTTTATATTCATATGTATTTTGAAATTATGGTAGTTACTAGACCTGCTGCTAGATATTGTTATTTAATACATTAATAAAGAAGAACATTTATTAAAATCCCACAAAATTGTTTTTAGTATTTTGATAGTTATATTTCAGTAATCGACTGCTTTGCAATTTTATTATTTTATTTGATCTGATTCTTTTATCCTTTTAAAACATGCTTAAATGAGAATTTAAAACATTGTTCTGAGAAAAGGCCAAGAGGCTTCAACAAATTGCCAAATGAGCTTATTCTACTCTCTGTCAGAGGTGTGCTATTCAGCCACTGTGACAAGGTCTTTGGGGACTGTGACTAGATATGACCATTTTTCAGATGGAACTAATCTGGGTTGTTTTCTGCAAAAATAATCACTTTGGATTTGCAGGTGATTTTGGTTGCTACTCAGCTGTTACCCATTTGATGAGAGTTTTCCTTGAAATGAAGAATAAAAGTCAACCCTTATATTTCATCTTTTCTTGATCTCACAAGCAAAGTGAACAACAAGGTGATGTGTCCAGGTCCCTGGGAGTCATTTCCATGTGCACATGCCCCAAGGCTCTTAGAGAGTCATTAGGATTTTATGACACCAAGTTATTGGCTTTATTTGTGGCAAAGGTACTGTGAAATAAGATAAGAATCAGTGGCTTTTAAATCTTGTCTCTCAGCCGTTAAAAATAAAAACTGATTCAATCATCAGCTAGTTAATATTTCCTTACATTTCACTAGTTCTGAAACATGCCAAAATATGCCTAGTTTCAACAGCTGGAAAATTATACTGCAACTAAAATTATATTTCTTGGCTTCGTATGAAATATTTTTGCTTAAAGCTCTGGAATAGTCTAACCAGTGATTTTTTTTTTTAAAAAGCTATGTCAATAATCCAAACATGAATATCACCCATTTTTGTTATAGAACAAAATACATTTTATAAGCCACTTTCCTCTACTGTATAGCAACAGCATAGTTCTTATTCTAGTATGTGGATGAAGTACATAAAAAAATAAAAGATTGCAGCAGGGTAATTTATAATGTGGCATGTGTAAGTCTGAATCTATTTTTCTAATTTGGTATACTTAAAGACAGACTACCCTCTCTTTACCACATGGGTAGTCTTACAAACGAATCAAACAGTATCACATGTGCTAACGTTCTCCTTATGGCAGCATTTATTTTAAAGGAAAAGAATAAAATTTGACTAATGTTCATTGCAGACTGGTTTTAAATAGTGCTTATTTACCAACAATGTCCTTTAAACTGTTGTTGAGATAAACATGCCATTGACTGCACATCTGTACTCACTGCAAAGTATTCTGAGGCAAGTAGACTTTTTAGAATCCCAGTAACCGTCTCTCATCCCCTTTCAGGTGTTACCTTGAATACCTGCTCTGAGTTGTGGAAAAGTAAATCCCCACAAAATGCACTTTCTATTCTGCCTTTTAATGTAAACTTCATTTTGCCCCAACTCGGTTTATTTTATACATCGAAGCAGAGAGAGCTAGTTGAACACTTCATTCTCACAGAAAGTACTTCATGTTGAAAGAAACATTCTGATGATCCAAATGGACTCCTCCTTTCTGGAATTACATATTAGAGATTGGACCAATTTTTCCTTTCCATATTATTCAAGACCTCCAACCAGTAGAGACCAGAAATTGTAGAGTTTCTATTTCTATAACAGTGTGATCGTTTTGTTTTTTTTTTTGCCAGTTGCAACCATTATCATAAGTGATCTCTGGAACGCAATGTCTCCTGTGCTCTGTGTTCATTGATTGGTTCACCCAATTCAATAAGCATTCCATGCGCCAGTGAACAGGTGCACTGATTACAGCTCCACTACTCAGTCTCTCCCTCTTCTTTTTCTGTTTTTGTTTGTTTTTCCAGTGCTAGGGATTAAACTCACTAAGCTCTATCCCCAGCCTTTTTTATTTTTTATTTTGAGACAGAGTCTAAGTTGTCAAGGCTGGCAACAACTTGGGTTCCTCCTGCCTCAGCCTCCTGACTACCTGAGATTACAGGCATGTGCCACTACACTCAGCTCCTCTATCTGCCAAGATAACTTATCATGGCTGTAATGAAACCACCACTCATTTTTTCGCTTGCAGCTACATAGTGAATCAGCTCATCTATGAGCCAAACTCAGGATTTCTCCTTCTCCTCTACACTACCATGGTAAGAACAGTCAAGAAAGAGGTGCTACCATGACTGTGGTGGATGGTGAGGGTCTGGGCCACCTGCCCATAGAGCTTATCCAGGCTGTCCCATTTCTACCTTAAAATGGACTATTGCTGCAGTTGGGCCATTCTGACTTCTTGACTTGGTGGATCTGACAGAAGAGCCAATATAGGGCAGCTGTAGATACTGAGCTAATTGGATTTTGTGGTTAAGTGTTTCATCTTTACCAGGGCACAGTAACATGCCAGGGAATGTTTTATCAAAAAATATATAATTCTCTGCTGCAGATGTCACATCTGGTTCCAAAATCTCAGGGGCCTATAATTTTCACACTGTGGCCTGTCACCACTAAATATTTAGTGATACTGGTAGCCCCACCAGCTATTTCCAACTGTCCTTGGCAAGATGTATGCTCTCTGGGCCCTCTCACTGAATATATTCCTATGTAAGTCTGACCTAAGATAGCCATTCCAACATGACTACTTCTCCCAGACTCTATTCCTTCATCATCTGCTGAGACAACTTAGGCATTTCCATTCCATTCAGCACTCTCCATCATTTTTTCTACACTTTTAAAAGTTGCTTTTAGCAACAAACATGCCTCATTCTTGGGGTTCTTGCCAGAATGTTAAATCCTATGTCCTGAAGTCATATTCTGGCCCCTTGATCTTCAAAATGCAACCTCACGAGTGCTTCCCCTAGCCAGTGCTGGCATATGGTGGCTTGCTCATATCAATTCTCCAGTGTAAAATTGTCTTCCTTCCTCATCAGGTGCAGCTTATCTCCAGCTAGTTATGCTGGACTTTAACTCTAGTTATTGTCCCAGCAAACAAAAGAGAAGGTGGCAACTTCTAGGCAGATACCTGTTCCCTTTCAGAAGTCTTGCTGTGTCCTCCAGCTTGGAAGAACACCAGTTCTTACTAGGGGAGAGTGGGGCACCTCTGTAATTTCTGAGAGGACAGGGAGGTTGGCCGGGTTAACATTCTGAGAGACATTCATCCACATGGCCCTGCCTATGTCCCCACCAATGTTTTGGGGACCAAGTTTGCCTTATCAGGGCCTTGACTTTAGCATAACAGAATTGCTTTGGCTGAGCAAGCAGACATCAAACATCTCAGAGCTCTGCAGCTCTGACTATCAGATCCCATATCTGCCACTCAGCTATGACAGCTATTCCATTGAAGGAGATAAGAGCTTCTCTGTATGCTACTCAAAGAGGCCCTCTGGCTCTCATGCTTAGCCTTTGACCTTGTTAACGGCCCTCAGTCTCTTGTTATTCTTTTTCAGAGTGTCAGAACGACTTGACAGTAACAAGTCAACTCCACTGCCCATGTAGGATTGCGCTTTCTCTCTCTCTGCAGTACTGGGGATTGAACCCTACCAAATGCTAGGCAAGTGCTCTACCATTACATTACATGGCCAGCCCACCCCCTTTTAAAAAATTTTTTTTGAGACAGAGTCTCACTAAGTTGCCCAGGCTGGCCTCAAACTGGCAATCCTTGCCTCAGTCTCCAGAGTAGCCAGGATTGCAGGTGAGTAGCTTGGATGCAGGCTATGCCACCATGCACAGCTCTCTTCTTACTTTTTGTCAGATGCCTGAAGCATTGTAACTTCAACAGTTCCCCCATTCACCAGGACATTTTCTTAGGTCTCCACCAATGAAATCCTCAGCAATTGGGCTGCCACCAACTATCTGTGTCCATCTACTACTTGGGTTGGTGTTCTTCTGCCTGTCAGGCAGTGACTGAGCATCCTTATTCCTCATCTTACTTCGTGTTAGCTCAGGTGCTCTGAGAAGCAGGCACAAAGAATTAACTGCATAAAACATGCCTGCCTGTGAAGGAAAACGGGGGAGGGAGCTAGAGAAACCAGTGAGAGCTCAGGCTCCTGTGAAAAAGACAGGGAAGAAAGGATGGTTGGGTAGGAAGAGCCTCAGTCAGTAAAGTTCTAAGACAGGCTCAGCCAAGCTGATTCAGATGCTCAAGGTTTAACAAGTAGCCTATTAAAGAAGTTGTATCTGTTGTAGGAACGGGCTTGCTTTATATGGCACTGTGCTCATTCATTGGCTGGGAGCCCTTGCTGGGAAGTGTCGGTGCTTATGTGGGAGTGGAGCCATAGAACAGCAACGTGCATGCCACCTGTACATAATGCTGCCCAGAGCGTGGAGTTCTGCAGGATGCATCATGGAATTATGTTCCCTTCTTTTAGAGCGCATGCCACTCTCTTTCTTTTACATTATATGCTTCATGAGAGCTGCCACTGCTTTGCTCACTACTTTTATTTCCAACTCCTAGCACACTGCCTGGCATATACTGACTCTCAAGTACTTTTTCATGAATGTGGAAGTAACATGCTACTTCAAAGTATCCCTTTGTCACTTTGTATAATAAGCAAGGAAAAAGATGTTCCCTTACCCTAAACAGAAGGTACTGCCATCAACATCACAGTGTGTTGGACCTTGACACTGGGAAGAGCGTGTGCCCACCCACAAGCCACCTTTAAACCAACAGTAAGATGGGGCTTTGTCTCCAGTCTGATGTGCCTTCCCGGGTTCCCCCTTGAGCATCACCCCCTTCTTCTATTTTATAGACTTCTCACTTCCATTCTCAGCCAAAATCTGCCATAAAGAAAGGATCTGAAGTTAATCATTCTAAGCAGTATATGACTTTCAGCTAAGCAGAAACCAAACACCGAAGCTAATGAAATAAAAGCTCTACGACAGAATTTTCTCACGTGGTGGCAGTATGGGGGTAGCAGCAGATGTACTCAAAGAGCAAAACCCTGATATTATTCCCTACAACTGCCTTTCTACCTGTGGTTAGGTCCTGCATTCCCAGGGTAGGCTGTTAACTCAGCAGTCGAATCACATTTTCTGGTCTAAGACACAAACTTTCAAAATAGGAAAGGGTTCCTGTGGAATATGTACATTCGTAAAAAGCAGAAATCCACATTTTTGAAATGTTTATGGAAATGAAGCAAGACCAAGTACTATAGAATATCGTTCTGAATCTGCTGAACAAGCTCAATTTTAAACAAATTCCTTGCCTAGACTGCTATATTCTCTGACCAGTGCCCAGCAACAAGAAACCCATAATGCCTTTCATCTACTGCTGAATTTACAATGGAAATACATGTCAAGACAAAAATTACTATTCATGCCTCTATTAGTGCATATAATTCATTGTGTTGTCATTATTTGTTTATGGCTCCATTTCTTTCAAAGGCAGGAACTCCTAAGGGCTGGACTCTGACTGACTCATATTTCTGCCCCCAGGGTCTAGCTAGACTAGCCTGGCATAGAAGAGGTGCTTAGTAAATATTTGTTGAATGATTGAATCAAAGATTATCATAGACACAGATATCTCAGACCAGGTCCTCACAGCCCAAAATAGTTGTTCTATTATTAGAACAGTGTAAAGAGTTAATTCTGATTCCTCCTTGACCCTGCCAAGCTATATAATTCACTACTATCTCTCCCCCTTCATTTTCTACTTGGTAAGATTGGCTTTGGTGTTAGGTAATACATATGTAATTAAAAACTCTAATTACCGGTTACACTCATCTGCTTATTACGATACTAGTCTTTTATTAAAACTAGATTTCACTTCTCCATGCTCTTGGCTATAAAATAGAGCTCTTTTACTCTCTACCAATTCTATTGGTGCTCCTTTTTAATTCAAATACTGCTCTGGGATCAACAATGCAATAAGACATAATTATGTTTTAAGATCCATGAATTGGTTGTGAAAATGCAGGTATTTTCTCTCTAGGTAGTTTGCTCCAGGAAATACACTGAGAAGTATATTTTTATCTTGATGTATGGGGATTTACATAGGAACATACCCCTTAGAGTTGGAAGTAGTATTTTGTAGAAATGCTGGAACAAATATCACCCATCACCACTTTATTATGTTCACAATGTACTCCATTATCATCAGTATGTGAGTATAAATCCTCATAAGAAACCTCCCAGTATTAAAAACCATAATTATAACATGTATTTATTCCAAACATATGTACCACCGTTTCAAACTACCCACCAGCTGAATATATTTTGCAGCTTTCAAAATTTGACTGGTGCGAAGATGGCTTTTATAAATGTGATTTATGACAATTTAGGTGCCGAAAACCATCGTAATTACAAGTACTGTAAATGTTTTCTCTCTGCTTAAGTAGCCTCGCTGAGGAGGACAGCCTTCATTTCCTGTGGGCTGGGTCTTTTGGCTCCAGCTTTCTCTACAGCCAACAGGCTGCTCTGTTCCCAGCTCTGTTTCACCAGTAAAAGATTAACAAAAACTTTTCAGCGCTCGGTTTTCTTTTCCCTCTGGAGCTATCCATTTTCTCATCTCCAAAGAGGGCAGCCTCTCCTAACATATGTTGGAAATTGTTGTTCAACTTCACAGAGTATACAAACATAAGACTTTTCTCCATTCTCCGTGCCAGAGCAGACGTTTCAATGGAATATTTCATTATAATGCAGAGCCCATGTGCCAGAAAAGAGGCTTTTCAAATGAAATTCATGATTTTCTTTTTTTACCATGTGGTATCTGGGGTTTCTATAAAGCACAAGAGACTTGACTTTTGGTATAAAAAGTTTAAACTTTTAACCTACCTGGATTTAAACAGGATAATAAATCGTCAAGTAATGACTCTTTGCCAAATGTTAATAATCTTCATGAAAAGTAAAACCAGAGTGTCGCGGAAAGGCTGTGATGTTCTGCACCCTCTTAGCACCTTCCATTTCATTATTTTAAAATCTTTCTCTTACTCTCTTTGTTTCTCTTAGCACACCCATGGAGAGTCAAGCCACCGGGAAAATGGTGACTCACCCAAGGTTACAAAGGGAGTTGGTGGCAAGACCAGTGAGAGAACTTGAGTTTCTAATTCCCAGTTCAATGCTGTAGTTTAAAAAGCACCCCAAACACCACTCTTGTAAATTGTACTGTCATCAGCACTTTCCTTACTACTCTTTGTTTTCAGTAGTCAGAAACTTAGTAGTTTAAAAAAAAAAATGGCTTTGGGACAAAATTTAGCCAACAAAATCTCTAGCTTACAGTCAATTATTTCCAAAAGACAATTTAAAAATCTGTAGTTCAGCTACTTTGGGGGAATAGACATGCCAAAATCCAAAGTTCACTGTCTTCTTGGTGTCTTTGAATTTGAAGGGAAGTTAACTTGTGGGATTTATTAATGTTGTGCGATAATTACTGAGTTTGGTTTTATTACCAAACCAACATAAAAGGAGAAGTCGAATTTTTAAAATATGTACTAATTGCTATAAAATAATAATGAGCTCGATTTATCTCAGCTTTACTCCTAAATTATGGTAGAAGTGAATTAAAGAAATTTACATACAGGCCTTCCATGAAAACTCACCATATAGCTGATATTTACGGAGGAACGTGACTTGGAAGGTGCCCGAGTGCAGGCTTTCCTTTTCAACCAGCTTTCAGAGTTCCCTGTGCCAGCTCAGCCGGCTCTGGATCAGCTTGTGGCCACCAAGTGAGGCACACGTGTTTCTTACAGTCAGATTGTCCTGACACCCCATTGTACTGTCAATGTGCTCTACTGATATTTCTTTGCATTTGTTTAGCTGTCAAAAGGACCATTCCTTCAAAATCAATAGAGGGACAGGAACAACACAGAAAATAACAGCCACTGAAACAAGAGCAGCCACAACATGTTGTCAGATGGAAAATGCAAACAGAACATAGTCTAATCATAGTCTGCAATTTGAATTCCTTGAAGGAGTATTTCTTGCAATAAGTGATTCATAAATGATCATGCAAATCACAACTCTCGTTGGCCTTTGCTGCTGCCTTTATGAAAATGCAGAAAGGACAAGCTTGCTGGGTTGAACCCAAATATAAAATCCATGGCATTTCCCCTCTCTTCTGCCTTTATTTTTCTAAATTCTCAAAAATTTTGATAGTATACACAGACTACTTTTATTATAGAATTACCACTATTTAAAAATAAAAAATCAGAGTGATATTAAGATGGATATTATATGTCAAATAAAGATAATAAGTTTAGTGTGGAGAAGATTGCTGGACTGAGAATGTTTCAAGCCAACAAATTTATACTTCTTTAATACATTCACTCCAAAGAGAACAAATGTTAACCATAATTTTTCAGTTTAGTAAGCCACAGTGAACATTGATAGGGGCTTACTTTCTTGTAGAACATAAACCCCAAAGATTATTCCAGTTCATACATCAGAATTAAGCCATTTCACATTATTTCCTCTTGTATTATGCACTTGAATTCCAGTTCCTCTACTGATTTGTAACAAAGATTTGAAATATTCTGAACTTTTAAAAATTATATATATATTTTTCCATGCAAACTGGAGATGATAATTCTCACAGGCTAACCACAAGTTTCACACTTTCCAAAGACTTACATACTAAGAAAGGAGTCTGGTTTAAAAATAAGGAAAAAGTACAAATAAATTTAATAGGTTTCAAATAAGTGAATATAAATATAAAAGTGAATTGTGTGTGTGTGTGTGTATTCACTTAAAGAATCTTTCTTCCAAAATCTATAGAGGTTATGAAAACAAAAAGAAAAATAACTGCTGAATCAAGAATGTTCACAAGCAAGTTGTCATATAGACACACACAATTTGCCCTGAAACATTCTTTCAAATTACTGTTTAGAATGAAAATGTTCAAAGTAAGGCTACCATTATCTAGTGGCAGAGGTATCCAGGAAAAACGCTAAAGAGATCACACAGGCCTCCTTTTTTCCCATCTCACCCTTATTCTCTACATCAGATTTATTCCTTTTCATTAGCCAAACCTTCCCTCTGCACACCCCTTATCTTCATCTTTTCAGTCCTCATCCTTCCCATCTACTCTACCAAGATTGCCACAGCACAAGTTATAGGCAACATGCACATTTTTGCTAACAGAAGCTACTACTCCCCGACTCCTCCACTCCATGAAATGTGTGTGTTTCCTATTCAGAGTCCCTGGAGTCCCCCTTGTCAACAGCTATTTTATGTCTGTCTAGACATAGTCACATTTTTTTTTCTACAAAATAATTTTAAAATAGTATTGTAGAACTAAATGCTAATAGGTGCATAATTTGAGGAAATTAGATTAAATAATGAACCTCATATACATCTAGTCCCAACTATGTCATGCTGCATGGCTTATTCATGAACCTCAATCAATTGGGCTGAAGGTGGATGCTAGACCCAAAGTAGACACCACATACAAACAGCTAAATTTTCTTCCCAGAAAATGTTGAACTGAAAGCAGGATAAAACCACTTAAGTTCTTTGCATGTGGCTTGATTGTACCATGGCTCTTGAGGGAGTGTACAAGGCCATTCTCTAACATGTGGATTGTTGTAAAGATCATATGCCAGAGACATGCCGGGGACTCACTAAGTTGCTGGCCATAAGGAACAGCAGCCATTGACTTCCTTACAATTGATAAGGGGCTGTAAGGGGCACCTAACCATAGGCCTGGCTAGCAATGACTGGTTACAGTTGATATGGAGCTCAGCTCCATGCACATGCACAAAGAAAGACCCAGTTGCAATTGTATTATCTCACTGGACATAACCAATTGACTTCTACTGGGTGTAACCAATCACCAGCTCACACCACCAACTTGGATCTGCATTTAAACTGCTTGTCCTGCCACATTGTGGGTTTTGCTCCAAGGACATCAGTGAGACTGGTCACCTTGCTGTCCGTCCCTGGATCAACTCCACCATTCCCTGACGTCCAGCCATCAGCTGAAGAGAACCACCAGACAAGGACAATATCTGCTCTTTGGCTAAGAGATGTCACCTGGCATCAGAGGTATTTTGGGGCTTGTGGTTGCCCTAGGATTGTGTGAATTACTTGTAATGTTTAGTTGACCTAGGATTGTGTGAATTGCTGGTAGTGTTTAGTTGCCCTAAGATAGTGTAACTTTCCTATAGTGTTTAATTAGTGAGCATTGAATGCTAGTCAGGGTGCTCCAGCACACCCAACACTTTTTGCATTAATTAATTACATTTGATGATTGTTGTGACTGAACATACACTTACATTTAAAGACAATCTGCCTCCGAGTAATTATTAATTGCACATGCCACTCGTGACAATTTTAAAGTAGATAAGGCCAGTAGAGAAGAGTGAAACAGAAGCTCAGAAAGAAGCAGGGATGAGAGAAGGAAGTTCTGATGCTCTTTCCAGGCCTTAGTTCCATCCAGAATCTTCCCAAGTCCTGAATGCATTTTTGTTCATGATTTCTGTAAGCTACCTCCTCATTATTTCTAAAAATATCTCTCCCACTTCCTTAAACCAGCTCATGATAAGTTAGGGAATTTTATTTGTTGTTGTTATTGTTTTGAAACCACAAATAGCCTAAACACTCCTAAACTGAGGGAGTGGGCTTCATTCTACCACCTCATGACTAACACCTAATTATAGACCTAACCATCCTGCTCACCAAGCTTCATAAGTTGGACTAATGCTGGAAATAAAAAAATTGTTGTAAATCTACACATTTCCTGATGGCTGGTAGACATCTGCATGGAAGGCAGCTGTAATTCTGAGTGCATTTCATAGAAAAGGCCAATATGATTAAGTAAGCAGTTCCTTTTGATGTGCTCTTATCTTCTTGTGAAAGAAAGTAGAGCCTCAATAAATGTCTGTTGAGTACAGGACTAAACAAATAGATTCTTCAACTGTGTCAGGATTACTAGATAAAGTTGAGCAAGAGAAACATTTGTTACTGGAAAATGTTGAGGATTACTTTGGTTGAAAGTAGTAGAGGTTAAAGTAATTTGAAACTGATGAAAGAAATGGACTTGTTTGATGAAGTTGAAGGAATGACATTCTCTATAATGAACATTTATGTAAAAAATATTTTTTACAAGAAAATTTATCTTTTTATTCTTTTATTGTATTGTATCTTATTTTATTTCATCATAATTAATATTTGTAACTATTCTAGTAATACCACTAATATTATTTCAGTGTTTTTAATGACACTTTTCTTTAATTTTTACTACCAAACTATAATGACTTAACCTAATAATGACTTATAGTTTGGTAGTAAAAATTAAAGAAAAGCAGCACTGCTTAATAAAAATTTACCTTCAGCTGCGCATGTTGGCACACACCCATAATACCAGCAGCTCAGGAGGCTGAGGCAGGTGAATCATGAGCTCAGAGCCAACCTCAGAAAATTAGTGAGGCTGTAAGCAACTCATAGAGATACTGTCTCTAAATGAAATTTTTTTTTTTTATATTAAATTATTTTATTTTTTTTCCCATAAGTTGCATTTTAATACATGTTGGCAAACATAACAGAAAAAAAACAAATTATCAGAAGCTGTACACACTATTCACTGAAAACATTTGTTGAGGCAAATAGAAAAAAATTGTTACAATCATAATTTTTCTAACTTTGCACAAAATTATAAGCAGATTA